>CM022701.1:57223495-58428495 GCA_012295165.1 Asparagus setaceus
TAGTTGTTTGGACGTCCCTGGCTGATTGTAATCCCTTAGGTAATCTTTGCCAGATCTCGCTCCTGTCATGGCCACTTTCTCTCCCTCTGAGTTGATGAGTGAAGTGACGTGTAAAGATTCTTCTTTGATGATTGCGGAGATGGCGTTGCAAGTCTTCATCTTACGCTTGTTCTTAGACTTCTGAAGAGTCCAATCCTCATCTTGAAGAAGGTCGGGATGTACCCACATTATTTCACCTCTCGCCATGGTGAGAGGGATCAAGCCTTGTGATAGGAAATAAATGATCACCTCCTAAAGTTGCAAGTATACAACTTACTAAGTTATAGTATAAAAAGTTATCGATCCCACGAGGAAGGTGAAATTATGAGTTTTGGTCAATATTGGTTCTTATGTTGTGTGTGACAAATTAGGAGTGGTGAATAATGTGAATGTGGATGTGGAGAGATTAGAAGAGTGAATGCGATTATATGCAAAAAAGGAGAAAATAAAGTTGAGAATGTGGTTGTGGTTATATGCACATAATAACAAAACTAGGTTTGAGATTATTTGCACATTAAGGGAATATGAGATTGAGAGAAAAGTAAAAATCAATGAAATCAAGAATCAAGAATAAAGGAAAATAACAAACAAATAAAAAGCAAGAAAGTAAAAGATGGAGGGTTGATTTAAGATATGGGGAGTCTAGAGTAGATTCACTTAGCTATTCTCAATCTCACAAGAGTGAGTAGGATATGAAGCTAGTTTCAAACAATCTCTAGAGATCCCTAATTAAGATCTCCATGAACAAAATAAAAGAGAAAAATAAAGCGACAAATAAAGAAGGTAAAATATGGAGGATGATTAAAGATGGTGGAATCTAGAGTAGATCCACTTAGCAAATCTCAATCTCACAAGAATGAGTTCGATATAATGGTAGTTTCAAATAATCTCTAGGGATCTAAATAATAGCTCCACATTTAGAAAATGAGTGATTCCCAAGAGATCTTAAGCCTCAAGGCGAATTAAAGAAAAGAAAAGAGAAATCAAAATTAATTACAAGAATTAAAGGGCAAGAATTAAAGACATTGCGTGAAAGTAAATTGCATGAAAGTAAATCTATTCTACAAAGCAATAAAATAACAAGAAAGGAAAATAAATAAATGGCAAACCCTCATTTTTATCTCTTCATCTTCATCCTTCTTTTGGTCCTTGGACAAAGTGAAGAAACAAATATGAAGGGGTGAAAATTTTTTTTATTAATTGCAACTAAAAGTTATAAATTTGGAAGGTCTTCTCAATTAAGAGTAACCCTCCTCTCCAAAAAGAGTTATTACAAAATATTTCACACTCAAACCTCTCCCCCTCTACCCCTATTTATAGCCCTACGAAGTGGATGAGGACCATAGGATCAAACTTGAGCTCCAAGGATTTAATTTCAGCTATTGATCAAATTCTAGTGCAAATCAATCAGTTGGCGATGGTCATTGTCGGTTTAGTATTAGGTGTTGGTTTAACTCCAATTTTGGCTAATTTTTCTTCACGAATTTCACATGGGCTCTTGAGTAGTCTAGGGCCTACCTTTGATTTCGTATTTGGGCTTCAATAAAAGGTAAAAAAAAATAAGAGAGTTGAGTTATTTGGGCTTTTATTCATATTTTCTTTATTAACCTGCAATTTAAGACAAAAATAATTATTAGTAATATCTTTGTTCATATAAAATAGATAATGAGGGTATAAATTTGTAATAAAAATATGATTATCAAATACCCACACACCTAAACTTTTGCTAGTCCTCTAGCAAAGAAAGAAATTAAAAAGGAAAGAAAGAAAAATCGTAACTCACTTTCGCAGGAATCGCGGTTGTATTTAGCATATACAACAAGCCTTTAAACCCCTAGGTTATCCTAGTGGACGAGTTGTAGTCTCGTGAGGGTTTGCAGTGAATGTACCCACAAAATTCAGTTAACTTACTAATTTAAAGAAGTCAAAGTATAATTAATTCACTTGATATATTTAACATTCTAATTGAAGCGGTTTATACTCAAGAAAATGTTTTTAGGTATAACTCAAGGTAATTTTCTTTAGAAAATCTTTTCATTATAGCTATACAAAACCAGTCTAACTTAGAAATTTAATTTAAAAGTTTTGAAAAGAACATGCTAACTCTTTGTTTTAAACAAATTTCAAGTCTCTTAATCAATTTATTTTTAAGAACATATATACAAATATAACTATACATATAAAATCATTGTTAGTAAAAAACATTATTTTTTATTATTACTCTTTATTCCTTGGTGATTTTGTTCTACTTGATCGGGCTTTCTAAGTGACCATTTAACGAGTTTTGGGCCAATGGAGCCCAACCCATTTGGGCTTAGGTCATTAAGCATAGAAATACTCATTGGGCTTAATTACTCGGTCAATTTAGGCTTAGTAAGATAGAACCACCTTGGATTTTAAGAGAATATTAGTCGGTGCCCATTTTTCGCACTCTTCTTTTGTTATTTTTTTTAATATATATGTGTATATGTATATATATGTCTTAAAAATATTTAGATCAAGAAAACTTGAGAATTTATTTTCAACTCTAAGATGAGCATGCAAAATTTCATTACTTTAATTAAAAATCTAAGTAAAGACTTAAGTGAAGTATACTACTTTGAAAATTATTTCATAAAAATTTATTTGGAGTTATCATAAAAGATAAACTTGAGTGTAAAACTAACTAAGGATTAGAAATTTTAAATTTTATCAAATAGATCAATTATTAATCAACTCTATTAAGTTGGCAAGTGACGATAATTTTTTAAATGACATAAAAAGAAAAAAATGGTAAGAAAAAGAGGAAAATAACTAAGATAAAGAGGAAAAATGACTACTCCCCACCCCCACACCTAAATTTCGCATTGTCCTCAATGCAAACTCTATAATGCACATAGTAAAGCAGATAAAATTGAAGCACTTATATTTATTCGGCCAGCTTTGAACAATGATAAAAAAAATCTGCAATTACCTTTGGTATGAGGAGGATGAAGTCAAAATTTCTTCTTTTTTAAAAAAATTATCTTCAAAAGAACAAGAAACTCTCAAATGAGAGAAGAATAAATTTTTTATTATTATGATGAGACACAAAGACAAGCAAATGTAGAATAAAAGATGAAAGATGAGAAGTTCAAATTCTACATTAAATCCTACCTTAGTGTTGAAGATTCTACCTCAGTTCAAAAGAGCTTTAAAATGATATAAACAATGAAGTGCTTAGATTCAAAACATTCCAAGGGGTTCAATGATTTTTACAATAATTCAAGGTAGATTTCAATGGTGTTATGCAATTTGAACTTAGCTTCTTTATTAACAAAAGTTTGTGCAACCAAATTTTCTTTGAAATTTTTCTCAAACATAAGATCTATATTTGAGGGTTTAAATTCTGATTGTTTGTTTTCTAAAAGCTAAGTTCATCGAGAAGAGTTCGAAGAGTTCTTTAAAGGTTTGTTCAAAAACAATTTCATTGTTTTCAAAAATCGAATCGACTTTTCTAAAATAGCAGTTCTTCATCAAAAATTTCCCCAAAACTTAGATTTGACTCATTTTCTTCTTTGGGATAATATATGTCAAGAAGAATAGATGGATTAGGGTTTTCTATTTGTTTAGTCTCAAAATTATTCAACACAGATTAACGATCAAAATTATCCCTAATCCAAACTTGCATATACCAAAACAAATTCTTTTGGATTTTTTTAAACTAAAGTTAGTTTTTTAAGAGGAAAGAAGACAAAACAAAAGTTTTTAAAAAAATTATCTTCAAAAGAACAAGAAACTCTCAAATGAGAGAAGAATAAATTTTTTATTATTATGATGAGACACAAAGACAAGCAAATGTAGAATAAAAGATGAAAGATGAGAAGTTCAAATTCTACATTAAATCCTACCTTAGTGTTGAAGATTCTACCTCAGTTCAAAAGAGCTTTAAAATGATATAAACAATGAAGTGCTTAGATTCAAAACATTCCAAGGGGTTCAATGATTTTTACAATAATTCAAGGTAGATTTCAATGGTGTTATGCAATTTGAACTTAGCTTCTTTATTAACAAAAGTTTGTGCAACCAAATTTTCTTTGAAATTTTTCTCAAACATAAGATCTATATTTGAGGGTTTAAATTCTGATTGTTTGTTTTCTAAAAGCTAAGTTCATCGAGAAGAGTTCGAAGAGTTCTTTAAAGGTTTGTTCAAAAACAATTTCATTGTTTTCAAAAATCGAATCGACTTTTCTAAAATAGCAGTTCTTCATCAAAAATTTCCCCAAAACTTAGATTTGACTCATTTTCTTCTTTGGGATAATATATGTCAAGAAGAATAGATGGATTAGGGGTTTTCTATTTGTTTAGTCTCAAAATTATTCAACACAGATTAACGATCAAAATTATCCCTAATCCAAACTTGCATATACCAAAACAAATTCTTTTTGGATTTTTTTAAACTAAAGTTAGTTTTTTAAGAGGAAAGAAGACAAAACAAAAGTTTTTAAAAAATGAAGATTGAAAAAGAAAAAGGAGAGCCTAACTAAAACAAATCAATACAAATACTTTTCAATCACCCTAACTTCTAGGGTTAAGCTTAAACTTCCCTAGACCAGCTCCTAACCAAAAATTTCCTTAGTGCAAAGATCAAAGTTTACTCGAGTAATTAGCCAGGTAAGGATAGTACTAGAGGGAGATCAAAGATCAATTAAGTACCTCGTTCCTTGCAGAGCGCTTTACGCAACCCCTAAACCTTACCTTAGACACCAATTAATCTAAATAAACTTGGACCGGTTCACTTAAGGAATTATTGTTCCTTAATGAGCTCGAATCCTTAGTAACCAACTTCTAATGAATTTTTTAAAGGCTTGGGTTTGTGTAGTGAGGAATTAGTGATTTATGGGCTAAGGAAAGGGTGATGAAATCCCTCACCTTATCTTGATTAGGGGGTTTTTGTCCTTAAAATATTTTCAAGTGTGTGTCAAGTCAAGATGCTCAAATCACTTGGGTGAATTTCTACTATTATATGCAATGCAACCCTAGAAATTAAAAGTAACTAAAAAGGATGCAAACATAAAAATCTTTTTATTTTTTTATTATGGTCCACAATCAACAAAGTGTGCGAAGGAGAGCTCTTGTTTGAATTTATTATCTTGTTAGTAAATGTCCAAGTGGAAGATGGATTTTATTATGGTCAACAAGAATAAAAATATATATTTTTTAAATCCTAATTGTCTCTAATGTAAATGAACTATCTAAAGGGTGGAATTGAAAATACTAAATAGAAAAGTTACCCACGCAAAAGCTATCCTAGCCTTTTTTAAGGCAATTCTTTAATTTTAAATCTTCAACTCTTGATCTTTAAGCTCCAAGTGGTTCCTTCACAAGAGAAATATACAAGTTAAAGAACCAAAATAGACAAAATCCTACTTATAACACCGTTCCCCGGCAATGGCGCTAAAAACTTGATAAGAAATAAATGATCACCTCCTAAAGTTGCAAGTATATGGTAGGTAAATAATGGTGTACCTAAAGTTGCAAGTGCACAACTTATCAAGTTATAGTATATAAGATTGTCGAATCCCACGAGTAAGGCGTTGTAGGATATTAATCAAATTTGGTTCTTAATATGTGCAAGGCAATTAGGATTAAAGCAAAGTGAAAGTGGATTGTGAGAGGATAAGAGAGTGATTGTGTTTATGTGTAAGTGATGAGAATGATAATATTAGAAGGGGTAAATGTGAATATGTGCAAATGAAAGAAAAGCAAGAGAGAGATAAGAGATTATGTGCAAATAAAATGAAAATAAGATAGAGAGAGGAGAGAATGATGAAAAATAAAGAAGGAAAACAAAAGAAAATTCAAACAAAAAAGAAACTCAAGAAGTAAAAGATGGAGGATTCAATTGGAGATATGAGGGATCTAGAATTGAATCCACTAACTAATCTCATTCATAAAATCATGAATCATTCTCTTTTCACATTCTACTTTAGATTTATTAAGCATAGATTATCAAACCACTCAAGGAAAGCATAACCTATCAAATTATCATCTAAGCAAAATCAATACTCATGAAAAGGAGAGTCAAATAGATAGTAATCTTAGAATTCATAAGCATAACATATCAAACCATTCAAGAAAAGCATAGATTATCAAATTCTTCTTCTACCGATTAGTTCTCTAGTTGATTATCCTAAACATGATCATTTTAAGCACAAGAGAAAAAGCCATGATTTATAAATAGAAATTAGACTAGTTTCATGCAATCCCGAATTCCTACAAGAATTAGTTCCATATCTTTGAAAATGAAAGAAATAAGGAGATAGAAATTAGACAAGAAAGAATGAAGGAAATAAAAAGAGAGCTAATTACAAGAAGGAAATAAAAACAAGAAGAAAGATCAACAAAAGAGAAAAGAAATAAAGAAAATCTACACTAATTGCAAGAAAATAAATCTATACTATAAATATAAAGACATTGCAAGAAAGTAAATTGCATGAAATTAAATTGCATGAAAGTAAATATTATTCTATGAACAAGAAAATAAAAGATAAGAAAAGATAAACCCACATATTAATCTCTTCATCTTAATCCTCTTTCCATCATTGAACAAAGAGAAGGAAAGAATATGGAGGGGTGAAAAATAATTTTTATTTATTGCAACAAAAGTTATAATTTTGGAAGGTCTTCTCAATTAAGAGTAATCCTCCTCTCCAAAAGGAGTTTTTACAAAATTTTTCACACTCAAACCTCTCCCCCTCAACCCCTATTTATAGCCCTACGCAGTGGATGAGGACCATAGGATCAAACTTGAGCTCCAAGGATTAATTTTCGGCCATAGATCAAATTCTGGTGCAAATCAATCGGTTGGCCAATCGGTCGGCCAATCGGTTGGCTGACTAATTGGTTTGCAACTAACTCGATTTTTGACTGATTGTTCTTCACGAATTTCACATGGGCTCTTGAGTAGTCTTGGGCCTTCTCTTTTCTTCGTATTTGGGCTTCAAAAATTGGTAGATAATGGGAGAGTTGAGTCATTTGGGCTTTTATTCATAATTTCTTCATTTACCTGCAATTTAAGACAAAAACAATTATTAGTGATATCTTTATTCATATAAAATAGATAATGAGGGTATAAAATTATAATTAAAATGTGATTATCAAATACCCCCACACCTAAACTTTTGCTAGTCCTCTAGCAAAGAAAATAAAAAGAAAAACCTAACTCACTTTCGCAGGAATCGCGATTGTATTTAGCACATACAACAAGCCTTTAAACCCCTAGGTTACCCTAGTGGACGAGTTGTAGTCTCGTGAGGGTTTGCAGTGAATATACCCATAAAATTCAGTCAACTTGCCAATTTAAAAGAGTTAGTGAATAATGAATTTACGTGATAAATTTAAACATTCTAATTAAAGGTAGTTGATACTTCAAGAATTTTTTTATATATAACTCCAAAGTATATCTCTTTAGAAAATCTTTCATTATAGAAATACAACACCAAATCTTAACTTAGAAATTCAATTTAAAAGTTTTGAAAAGAACATTCTAACTCTTTGTTTTTTAACAATTTTCAAGTCTCCAAAATTTTTCTTTATTGGGCTTTCTAAGTGACTATTTAACCAGTTTTGGGCCAATGAATCCCAACCCAATTGGGCTTAGGTCATTAAGCATAGAAATACTCCTTGGGCTTAATTACTCGGTCAACTTAGGCTTTATAAGATAAAATCACCTTGAGTTTTAAGAGAAAATTTTATTTTGTTGCCCATTTTTGCACTCTTCTTTTGTAAAAAATTTTATTTTTTTATTTTGTATTTTTATTTAAGACACTTGAAAAATTATTGCAAACTCTAAGCTAGGCATGCAAAAATTTCATTACTTTAATTAAAAATCTAAGTTTGGACTTAAGCGAAGTATACTACTTTGAAAATTATTTCTTAAGAGATTTATTTGGAGTTATCATAAAAGGTAAACTTGAGTATAAAACTAACTAAAGATTAGAAGATTCAAAATTTATTAAATAGATCAATTACTAATTAACTCAAATAATTTGGCAAGTGACAATATTTCTATTTTTTAAATAAAGGAAAGGGTAAAATAAAGAGGAAAACATAATGAAAAGGTAAAATAAAGAGTGAAAATAACTAAACTTAATGAAAAGGTAAAATAAAGAGTGAAAATAACTAAGACACCACCCCACACCTAAATTTTGCATTGTCCTCAATGCAATTTCTATAATGCACAAAGTAAAGAAGATAAGATTTGAAGTACTTACATTTGCTCGGTCGACTTGAACAATGATAATAAAAAACTGTAATTACCTTTGGTGTGAGAGGGTTGAATGCAAATATATATATATATATATATATATATATATATATATATATATATATATATATATATATATATATATATATATATATATATATATATATATATATATATATATATATATATATATATATATATATATATATATATATACTCTTCTTTTTGCCTTTTTGTATTTTTTGTATATATATAATTTTTCTTTTTTTGAAGAAAAAATGAGCAAGAAACTCTCAAATGAGAGAAGAATAAATTCTTTTTATTTTTATTATGAGACAAAGAAGAGAAAAATGTAGAATACAAGATTAAGCATGAGAAGTTCATATTCTACATTAAATCCTATCTTATTCTTTGAAGATTCTACCTCGATTTTAAAGAAATTTAAAATGATATAATCAAAGATGTGCTTCAATTCAGAATATTCCAAGGTTTTCAATGATTTTAGCGACAATGGAAGATAGGAAATAATGGTGTTATGCATTTTGAACTTAGATTTATTTACAAAAGTTGGTCCAACCAATTTTTCTATAAAAATTTCCTCGGACACAAGATCTATGTTTGATGGTTGTAATTTTGGTTGTTGTTTATTTTCTAGAAATCTAAGTTCATCAGAAAAGAGTTCTTCAAAAGTTAAATCACAAATGCAAGTATTTGACACAGTTTCCTCATTCTCATAAATCAAACCAGAGGCTGCTAATATCTGTAGTTCCTCACCAAAGATTTTCTCAAAACTCAGGTCAGATTCATTCTCTACTTCTGTTAAAATTTCTTGGATGTAATTGATTTCGAAAGGCTGATTTTCTAGATGATTTTCTGCATTGAAGATATTGAGCTCAGCAGTCAAATTTCCAAAGGATAGTTTCATTTGACCAGTTCTACAATTAATGCAAGCATCAGAAGTGGCTAAGAATGGTCTACTTAAGATAACTGAGATTTGACTTTTGAGATTGAAAACGGGTTGCATTTCCAAGATAATAAAATCAACAGGAAAAATAAACTCTCCAACCTTGATCAAAACATCCTCTACCTCTCCCATAGGAATTTTTACGGATCTATATGCTAATTGTAGGGTACATTTTGTTGGTTTAAGTCCACCTACACCTAGCTGTTGATACACTGAATAAGGAAGGAGGTTTACACTGGCTCCTAAGTCCAGAAGAGCCTTATCAATGCAAGTATTGCTAATGACACAGGAAATAGTAGGACAACCAGGATCCTTGTATTTCAAAGCTATGGATTTTGAGAGCACATCACTGATATTAGCAGCAAGAAAGACTTTCTTTGGAACATTTATTCTTCTCTTCTTCGTGCACAAATCTTTTAAAAATTTTGCATATGAAGGAATTTGTTCAATGACATCTAAGAGAGGAATATTGACTTTGACCTGCTTGAAAGTCTCTAGGATCTTCTCCTCTTGAGGGGAATATTTCCTATGCCTGAATCTATCTGGGAATGGAGCAACTAGTTTAAACCTATCAAAATTAGTCTCAGGTTCAGGTTCGACAGAACTGGGTGACTGCTGAATGGAGTTATCAGAAGGAGAGAGAATTTGTTCTTCCTCAATGGTTTGACTTGGAGGCATTCTAACTTGATTCTCGACTTTTCTTCCCGACCGGAGTAAATGGATTGCATTCACTTAAGCTTGGTAGGTTGAACTTGATCCCGTGTCCTTAGGGTTAGTCACGGGTTGACTCGAAAATGTTTCCTTTTCTCTCTCACTCACAGCACTAGCTAGTTGTCCAAGTTGGGTTTCTAATCTAGCTATGGCTTGAGTGTTAGGAGTGAGAATTTGTCTGGTTGATTACATAAAGGTATTCAAAGTGCTGGATGTTTGAGTCAACAAGTTGGTGGTTTGTGTAGAGGCCTTAATTATGATTTCTATCCCCTTTTCCAAAATATTGAGACGTTTATCATGATCAGAGTTTGGAGGAGAATGATTTACAGATTAATGAAGAGACTGATTTGGATATGGCACATTTGGTTGTTGAAAATTTATTTGAGAACCGAAAGGAACTGTGTTTCTCCTAGGAAATTATTGGGTTGAAGAGGGAGTGAAATTTTAATTTCCTGAGTAGTTTCCCTGATTCCATACAAAGTTCGGGTGATTTCTCCAATCTGGATTGTAAGTTAGAGAAAATGGGTCATTTCCGAAACGCTGGAATGCAGCGTTTACCTATCCTAGTGGTTGATTATTTTCTAAGAGAGGACATTCCTCTGAAACATGAGATGGAGAAAGACAGTTGTGACAACCTGAGGCAGAAACTTGATTGATTTGAGCTGGAGTTCGTTCTTTGATTTCTAAAGCTTCTAACCTACGCATGATTGTAGCCATCTTTGCTTCAGATGTTATGTTTGTCTCTAAGGAAAGACTACTAGATTTGGGTTGGGGAACTGATGAAATTCTATCATCACAGTGTTCCCACTGCATGGTTTTCTCAAATAAACTCTCTAAAAACTCCCAAGCTTCATCGGCATTTTTCTTCATGAAATCCCTTGACACATTGATTCTAAGGAAGTTTTTAAAGAATAATCCAATCTTTCATAGATAATTTGGCATAATCGCCATTTCTCTAGACCATGATGAGGACATTGGATGAAAAGATCCTTAAACCTATCAAAATACTTCCAAAAGGGTTCTCCCGGGATAATTTTAAAATTCATAATGTTGTTTCGAAGTTTGATCATTTTATGAATAGGGAAGAATTTCTTAAGAAACACGGTGACAAATTCATACCAAGTTGAGATAGAATTTGTAGGCAAGCTATACAGCCATTTCTTGGCCTTGTCCTTAAGGGCAAATGAAATAAATCGGAGTTTGATCGCATCTTCGGTTAAATCCCTCATCTTAATCATGAGACAAACTTCTTCAAATTCAGAGATGAAAATGTATGCGTATTCAGTTTCTATTCCTAGAAATTTGGGAAGCATGTTAATAAAATGTGGTCGAAGTTCGAAATTTGCTCCATTGACCTCCGGGAGTTTTATGCAAGAGGGGATTGCATTTCTAGTGGGGTAACAAACATCTTGAAGAACGGGTGAATTAGGAACGGCCATTTCGTCGGTTTCAAAAGATGAATCAATACGGATTAATCGATTTGTATTGTTCCTAATCCAAGTTTGCATACACCAAAATAAATTCTTTTTTTTTTAATAACTAAAGTTAGTTTTTTTTTAAAAAAAAGAGGAAAGAAAAGAAAGAAAATTAAAAAAAATTTAAAAAGATGATGATGAGAAAAGAAAAAGGAAAACCTAACTAAAACAAATCAATGCAAATACTTTTCAATCATCCTAACTTCTAGGGTTAAGCCTAAACTTCACTAGACTAGCTCCTAACTAAAAATTCTCTTTGTGAAAAGATCAAAGTTTACTCGGGTAATTAGCCAGGTAAGGATAGTACTAGAGGGAGATAAAAGATCAATTAAGTACCTCGTTCCTTACGAAGCGCTTTACGCAACCCCTAAACCTTGCCTTAGACACCAATTAATCTAAATAAACTTGGACCGGTTCACTTAAGGATTTCTTGTTTCTTAATGAGCTTGAATCCTTAGGCGCCAACGTCTAATAAGTTTTAGAAGGCTTGGGTTTGTGTCGTGAGGAATTAGTGATGTGTGGGCTAAGGAAAGGGTGATAAAATCCCTCACCTTATCTTGATTAGGAGGTTTTGTCCTTAAGATATTTTCAAGTGTGTGTCAAATCAAGATGCTCAAATCACTTGGGTGAATTCCTACTATTATATGTAATGCAACCCTAGAAATTAAAAATAACTAAAAAGGATGCAAAAATAAAAATCTTTTCATTTTTTTAGTTAAGGTTAGCAATCAAACAAATGTAAGAAAGAGTAATGTTGTTTGAATTTATTATCTTGTTAGTAATATCCAAGTGGAGGATGAATTTTATTAGGGTCGACAAAAGTAAAATCTTTTTATTTTAATCCTAATTGTCTCTAATGTGAATGAACTATCTAAAGGGTGGAATTGAAAATACTAGATAGAAAAGTTACCTACGCAAAAGCTATCCTAGCCTTTTTGAAGGCAATTCTTCAATCTTGAATCTTTAACACTTGATCTTCAAGCTTCAAAGAGGTTCCTTCACAAGAAAATACACAAGTTAAAGAACCAAATATAGAAAAATCCTACAAATAAGTGTCTTCCCCGGCAACGGCGCCAAAAACTTGGTAGGTAAATAATGGTGTACCTAAAGTTGCAAGTGCACAACTTATCAAGTTATAGTATATAAGATTGTCGAATCCCACGAGGAAGGCGTTGTAGGATATTAATCAAATTTGGTTCTTAATATGTGCAAGATAATTAGAAGGGGCTAAATGTGAGAAGATAAGAGAGTGATTGTGTTTATGTGCAAGTGATGAGAATGATAATATTCGAAGGGGCTAAATGTGAATATGTGCAAATGAAAGAAAAGCAAGAGAGAGATAAGAGATTATGTGCAAATAAAATGAAAATAAGATAAAGAGAGGAGAGAATGATGAAAAACAAAGAAGGAAAATAAAGAAAATTCAAACAAAAGGAAACTCAAGAAGTAAAAGATGAAGGATTCAATTGGAGATATGAGGAATCCGAATTGAATCCACTAACTAATCTCATTCATAAATTCATGAATCATTCTCTTTTCACATTCTACTTTAGATTTATTAAGCATAGATTATCAAACCACTCAAGGAAAGCATAACCTATCAAATTATCATCTAAGTAAAATCAATACTCATGAAAAGGAGAGTCAAATAGATAGTAATCCTAGAATTCATAAGCATAATCTATCAAATCATTCAAGATAAGCATAGATTATCAAATTCTTCTTCTACCGATTAGTTCTCTAGTTGATTATCCTAAACATGATCATTTTAAGCACAAGAGAAAAAGCCATGACTTACAAATAGAAATTATACTAGTTTCATACAATCCTAGAATTCCTACAAGGATTAGTTTCACATCTTTGAAAATAAAAGAAACAAGGAGATAGAAATTAGACAAGAAAGAATGAAGGAAATAAAAAGAGAGCTAATTACAAGAAGGAAATAAAAACAAGAAGAAAGATCAACAAAAATGAAAAGAAATAAAGAAAATCTACACTAATTGCAAGAAAATAAATCTACACTACAAATATAAAGACATTGCAAGAAAGTAAATTACATGAAATTAAATTGCATGAAAGTAAATATTATTCTATGAACAAGAAAATAAAAGATAAGAAAAGATAAACCCACATATTAATCTCTTCATCTTCATCCTCTTTCCATCATTGAACAAAGGGAAGAAAAAATATGGAGGGTGAAAAATAATTTTTATTTATTGCAATAAAAGTTATAATTTTAAAAGGTCTTCTCAATTAAGAGTAACCCTCCTCTCCAAAAAGAGTTTTTATAAAAATTTTCACACACAAATCTCTCCCCCTCAACCCCTATTTATAGCCCTACGCAGTGGATGAGGACCAGAGGATCAAACTTGAGCTCCAAGGATTAATTTTCGGCCATAGATTAAATTCTGGTGCAAATCAATCAGTTGGCCAATCGGTCGGCCAATCGGTTAGCCCACCGATTGGTCGACCGATTGGTCGACCGATTGGTTTGCAACCAACTCGATTTTTGGCTGATTTTTCTTCACGAATTTCACATGGGCTCTTGAGCAGTCTTGGGCCTTCTCTTGTCTTCGTATTTAGGGTTCAAAAATTGGTAGAAAATGGGAGAGTTGAGTCATTTGGGCTTTTATTCATAATTTCTTCATTTACCTGCAATTTAAGACAAAAACAATTATTAGTGATATCATTATTCATATAAAATAGATCATTATGGTATAAAATTATAATTAAAATGTGATTATCAGTATACAACTTACCAAGTTATAGTATGAAAAGTTATCGATCCCACGAGGAAGGTGAAAGTATGAGTTTTGGTCAATATTGGTTCTTATGTTGTGTGTGACAAATTAGGAGTGGTGAATAATGTGAATGTGAATGTGGAGAGATTAAAAGAGTGAATGCGATTATGTGCAAAAAAGGAGAAAATGAAGTTGAGAATGTGGTTGTGGTTATATGCACATAATAACAAAACTAGGTTTGAGATTATATGCACATGGAGGGAATATGAGATTGAGGGAGAAGTAAAAATTAATGAAATCAAGAATAAGTATAAAGGAAAATAACAAATAAATGAAAAGCAAGAAAGTAAAAGATGGAGGGTTGATTTAAGATTGGGGGAGTCTAGAGGAGATTCACTTAGCTAATCTCAATCTCACAAGAGTGAGTAGGATATGAAGCTAGTTTCAAACAATCTTTAGAGATCCCCAATTATGATCTCCATGAACAAAATAAAAGAGAAAAATAAAGCGACAAATAAAGAAGGTAAAATATAGAGGATGATTAAAGATGGTGGAATCTAGAGTAGATCCACTTAGCAAATCTCAATCTCACAAGAATGAGTTGGATATAATGCTAGTTTCAAACAATCTCTAGGGATCTAAATAACAGCTCCACATTTAGAAAAGGAGTGATTCCCAAGTGATCTTAAGCCTCGAGACGAATTAAAGAAAAGAAAAGAGAAATCAAAATTAATTATAAGAATTAAAGGGCAATAATTAAAGACATTGCGTGAAAGTAAATTGCATGAAATTAAATTGCATGAAAGTAAATCTATTCTACAAAGCAAGAAAATAAGAAGAAAGGAAAAGAAATAAATGGCAAACCCTCATTTTTATCTCGTCATCTTCATCCTCCTTTTAGTCCTTGGACAAAGTGAAGAAACAAATATGAAGGGGTGAAAATTTTTTTTATTAATTGCAACTAAAAGTTACAAACTTGGAAGGTCTTCTCAATTAAGAGTAACCCTCCTCTCCAAAAGGAGTTATTACAAAATATTTCACAATCAAACCTCTCCCCCTCTACCCCTATTTATAGCCCTACGCAGTGGATGAGGACCATAGGATCAAACTTGAGCTCCAAGGATTTAATTTCAGCCATTGATCAAATTCTGATGCAAATCAATCGGTTGGCCAATCGGGTCATTGTCGGTTGTAAACCGAATTAGTCGACCTATTGGTTTGCAACTAACTCGATTTTTGGCTAATTTTTCTTCACGAATTTCACATGGGCTCTTGAGTAGTCTTGGGCCTTCCTTTGACTTCGTATTTGGGCTTCAATAAAAGGTAAAGAATAGGAGAGTTGGGTCATTTGGGCTTTTATTCATATTTTCTTCATTAACCTGTAATTTAAGACAAAAATAATTATTAGTAATATCTTTATTCATATAAAATAGATAATGAGGGTATAAATTTATAATAAAAATGTGATTATCACCTTGGCTTTGCTAGTTCTGGCGGTCATAGTTTACCACCTCCATTCTTGTAGTAGGAATGAGGACAACGCCGTTTTGAGCTTAGATTTCTGCCGTGGAGCCAAATTGGAGAGTCACCATGTTGGCAGTGACTTTCTTTTACTCAGGCTTGAGCTTGAGGATCCCTGACTTGATGAAAGTCTGGATCTTATCCTTGCGGATGAAGCAGTTCTTCATCGGGTGTCCCAACATCTTGTGATAGAGACAGTAGTTAGAATCATCGGTCTTTCCGACTTCTTCGGGGCGTCGAGCTTCTGGGAGCTTCAAACGATTCCCTTTGTTGAGCACAAGGAAGATGGTGACTATATGTTCATCCTTAAAAGAATAATGGCGCTGAAAGTTCTTTCTTGGTTCTCTTTGCTGGTTTCTGTTGGAATTCTGGACCCTAACTGTAAAAGTCACTTTGGCTTTTGGTTGTGACATCTGCCCTTGCTTGCCTTTATTGCCCTTGAAGTTGGTGCGAGGCTCGAATTTATTGAAATGCTCTAATGATTTTTCTGCTATCTCAGCCTGTTCCATCAAATCCTTCCAAGTGTGGGCAGTGATGGCACCCATGTGAGCTTCAATTCGCACCACAAAATTGTGCCGGAAAGTTTGAAGCAGCATTGGTAGAGGCATATCTCGACATCGCAATATCAAGTTGCGGTACATTTTGATGTATTCTCTGACCGTCTCACTTTCGTTTTGTTTCTTGGAAAGGAGTTTGGCCATGATAACATCAGATTGTTCCTTATGGAATTGTAAGAGAAACTTTGATTCTAAATCTGCCCAAGATCTGATTGAACCTTCAGGCATATTTTAGAACCAATCAAAGGCTACCCCCTGGAGGGTGCCAATGAACAGACGTGCCTTAATAGCATCATTACCCACTACATTTTTGATTTGCTGATGGTAGTAGTAGATATGCTGGTTCGGAGAACCTTTGCCATTAAACGCATGTAACGTAGGTCGCTTGAACTTCGTCGGATAGGGAACCATATCCCACTCGACGGGATAAGGTCGGATGATTCCAACCTTCTTGAGCTCAGTTCATTGAGAAAGAGCATTGAGCTACTTCTAAATATCTTCCAAGACTTTTGCTTCCTTATTTGGCTTTCAAGGTAGCGTCGCTTCTGATCTTGCATGTTCAGAATCCGCATCGTCTTGGTGTTCTTGATCTTCTTCCGTGGGATTTTCACTGATTGGCCTTTTCGCTTTTGAAGAGCTTAGTTGAGGATGAGAATTCAATAAGAGTTGTTCAATCATCCTTTCCAGATGTTCAATCTGATCATCCAAATCTTTCTAGATGTTCAATCCGATCATCTGAATCTTTCTTCTGAATCGCCATTTGAGTCAGCATATCTTCTCGGTTGGTCATGTCTATCACCCATTGTCATTCTTGACTTGAACTAGGGGTTGGATTCGATGCTATGGTGGAGTTGGCTCCACTGGATGTGGGTTGATTCATCCGAGGCGAAGATTGCGGTGTCCGCATTGGGATGGAAGAGTAGTTGTAAGGAATCACCGGTCATCTTCTTAGCCTGGTGTTGCGATACACGCCCTCAGCTTCTGGAAGTATAGATTCAATGCAAGGAGAGTATATCGGATCGGGCGAGGTATCTGTGCTTTCTTCATCGTCTTTGGAAGTTACACTTGTCATGTTGATAGTGAGTACTTGTGTTTTGCCTCTTCGAGCTCGTCATCATCGTTTAGTCTGAACCTCTGATGGTTCAGGAACATGACCGAGACGGTTGAAGACTGATTCTTTGTATTGGCAACTCTTTTGAACCGCCGAGACCACTTCTCTGAGGGTCGCACAATGCTGACATTGGCGAGCTCTCTTCAGAGTTATGAATTCTCTTAGATCAATATTGGTGCCAACTTTGCTAGTTTTGGCCTTGAGGTGCGAACGTCGCTTACGGCGATGCTAGCCAGATATTTGTCCAGCGGGATCATCAATGATGATTTTATTCCCTTGAGGGAATTTTAATGAGGGATTACCCCCATTCTTAGCTTCTATCGGGGAAGCATAGTGAGCGTCGTGAGATGCTTTAAATTGAGCTCCTAAAGGAGTCGTAGACTGAAGCCCGAGATCAGATGTGGTAACATCTTGATCTTTGCTCAAGGCAAGAGTCGAATTTCCTTCGCTCTTGGCGAAGTTTGTTTGGCTTCCAGCTAAGCTCGAACTATCTTCAGCGAAGGTGGCCTTTTCACATGCGGGGGTCATTTTAGACCCGAGATTCACACTGCGGTGGATTCTATGACAACTACGTACAGCTGTCGTTAAAGAGATTTGGTTTGTGGAAATAGATTCCTCGAACTTCGCTTGGTCAAATTCGATGACTAGCGTTTTAGCAAAAGACTCGAGGGTCATAGTGTCGGTGTGCGACACAATCTTCTCATCATAGGAGAAGGAAGTCCCCAGCGGAGTCGCCATCCTGTTTCGGGTTCTTTTGATATTGCAATTGACGCATATTACAATAAAAAAATACAATGAAACTAAGGAAATTTTTATATTTCCTGGGGTTCTTTTCTGTGTGTCGGTGGAGCGTCGATCTTGTACTCTGTTGACGCACCGATTAAGACAATGGGTCTTTTGCTGTTGATGAGAATCGGATTGCTTGGAAGATAACTCAATTTTCTCTTAGCAATGTTTCTCAATGATATCGCAAGTGCGATGCGTGTGGGTTATTGGCTAAGGTTTCTGAACCTTTGATAATCACATTTTTATTACAATTTTACACCCCCATTATCTATTTTATTTAAATAAAAATGTCACTAATAACATATTTTTCTCTTAATTTGCAGGTTAATGAAGAATCAATGAATAAAAGCCAAAAAGAACTCAAATATTCTCATTTTTTAACCTCTTATTGAAACTCGGGATCAACCCAAGCAATCTGCAAAAGTCGAAGAAACAAGGATCTAAAAAGAAATAAAATCAAGTCAAAATCATATTCGGGATGATTAGTTGCAAAGAAATGATGATATCTCCCAATCCGGAAGGCGAAATTTAACATATAATATATGAAAATCGCCTATCTCGACGAGACGAAGCCATCTGTCAAGTCAGATTTTTAATCCTAGTATCGATACTGGTATCGATACCGGTATTGATACCGGTATCGATACTGGTATCGATACCGGTATCGATACTGGTATCGATAGGGGTATCGATACCTGTATCGATACCCAGTTTGCTGTTACGATTTAAAGGCTGAAATTGATTAACTTGGAGATCAATTTTAATCCAAGGGTTGATATTAGTTATAATACTCTATAAATAGGGTTAGAGGGTGAGGGGTTTGAGTGTGAAATATTTTGTAAACTCCTTTTGGAGAGGAAGGGTTGCTCTTAATTGAGAATACCTCCAAAATTTGTAACTTTGTTGCAAATTAATAAAAGAATTTTTCACCCCTTCATATTTATTTCTTCACTTTGTCCAAGGACCAAAAGGAGGATGAAGATGAAGAGATAAAAATGAGGGTTTGTCATTTATTTCTTTTCCTTTCTTGTTATTTTATTGCTTTGTAGAATAGATTTACTTTTATGCAATTTAATTTTATGCAATTTACTTTCATGCAATGTCTTTAATTCTTGCTCTTCAATTCTTGTAATTAATTTTGATTTCTCTTTTCTTTTCTTTAATTCACCTTGAGGCTTAAGATCTCTTGGGAATCACTCCTTTTCTAAATATGGAGCTATTATTTAGATCCCTAGAGATTGTTTGAAACTAGCATTATATCCAACTCATTCTTGTGAGATTGAGATTTGCTAAGTGGATCTACTCTAGATTCCATCATCTTTAATCATCCTCCACATTTTACCTTCTTTATTTGTCACATTGTTTTTCTCTTTTCTTTTGTTCGTGAAGATCATAATTGGGGATCTCTAGAGATTGTTTGAAACTAGCTTCATATCCTACTCACTCTTGTGAGATTGAGATTAGCTAAGTGAATCTACTCTAGACTCCCCCTATCTTAAAGCAACCCTCCATCTTTTACTTTCTTGCTCTTCATTTAGTTGTTTCTTTTCTTTCTTTTTCTTCTAATTTTTATACTCACTTTACTTCTCTCTTGCTTTTCTTTTATTTGCACATATTCACTCTCACTTCACTCTCAATCACATTTTCTTTTACTTGCACTTATTTCACTTTCACATTCTAAATCTTTCCACACTCACTTTCTTTTTCATTTGTATTTTTATTCGCACTAAATCACAACCACTCTCTTATCTTTCACAACCACTTCCACCATGTTTTAATCCTAATTGTCGCGCACATAACAAGAGAACCAAATTTGATTAACATCATACAAACACCTTCCTCGTAGGATCAATAACTTTTTATACTATAACTTGATGGTTGCATACTTGCAACTTTAGGGTTTACATTTTTTACCAATCAAGTTTTTGGCGCCGTTGCCAGGAAAGGTGCTTGTATTAAAATTTTTCTATATTTGGTTCTTTAACTTGTGTATTTTTCTTGTGAAGGAACCTCTTTGGAGCTTGAAGATCAAGAGTTGAAGATTCAAGATTAAAGAATTGCCTTCAAAAAGGCTAGGATAGCTATTGTGTGGGTAACTTTTCTATCTAGTATTTTTAGTTCCACCCTTTAGATAGTTCATTCATATTAGAGACAATTAGGATTTAAAAAAAAAAGATTTTACTTTTTTCGACCCTAATAAAATTACCATCCACTTGAATAATTACTAAAAGATATTCAAACAAGAGCTCTCCTTCTTACACTTTGTTTGATTGTGGACCATCATAAAAAATAAAAAGATTTTTGTTTATGCATCCTTTTTAGTTGCTTTTAATTTCTAGGGTTGCATTGCATATAATAGTAGGAATTCACCCAAGTGATTTGAGCATCTTAATTTGACACACACTTGAAAATAGCTTAAGGGCAAAACCCCCTAATCAAGATAAGGTGAGGGATTTCATCACCCTTTTCTTAGCCCACAAATCACTAATTCCTCACTACACAAACCCAAGCCTTCCAAAACTCATTAGACGTTAGCCCCTAAGGATTCGAGCTCCTTAAGGAATAAGAAATCCTTAAGTGAACCGGTCCAAGTTTATTTGAATTAATTGGTATCTAAGGCAAGGTTTAGGGGTTGCGTAAAGCGCTCCGCAAGGAACGAGGTATTTAATTGATCTTTGATCTCCCTCTAGTACTATCCTTACCTGGCTAATTACCCGAGTAAACTTTGATCTTTTCATTAAAGGAGTTCTTGGTTAGGAGCTGGTCTAGTTGAGTTTAGGCTTAACCCTAGAGTTTAAAGTGATTGAAAAGTGATTGCATTGATTTGCTTTAGTAAATTTTTTTTCTCCTTCCCTTTTTCTCAACAATTTTTTTTCCTCTAAAAGAAAAAAAACTAACTTTTGTTTTTCTTTTTTTTAAAAAAATTTTAAAAATATTTAAAAGAATTTATTTTGGTGTATGCAAACTTGGATTAGGGACAATACAAATCGATTAATCCGTGTTAATTCATCTTTTGAAACCGACGAAATGGCCATCCCTAATTCACCCGTTCTTCAAGATATATGTTACCCTACTAGGAATGCAATCCCATCTTGCATTAAACTACCCGATGTCAATGGAATAAATTTTGAACTTAGACCGCATTTCATAAACATGCTTCCAAAATTCTTAGGAGTGGAATCTGAAGATGCATATATTTTTATCTCCGAATTTGAAGAAGTTTGTCTCATGATTAAGATGAGGGACTTATCTAAAGATGCGATCAAACTTAAATTGAAAGGACAAAGCCAAGAAATGGTTGTATAGTTTACCCATAAATTCTATCTCAACTTGGGGTAAATTTGTTTCCGTTTTTCTGAAGAAATTCTTTCCCATCCGTAAAACGGTTAAGCTTAGAAACAGCATTCAAAATTTTAAAATTATCCCGGGAGAACCATTCTGAAAGTATTTTGACAAATTTAAAGACCTTCTTATCCAATGTCCTCACCATGGTCGAAAGAAATAGCGATTATGCCAAATCATCTATGAAGGATTGGACTATTCTTCTAAAACTTCCTTAGAGTCCATGTGTCAAGGGAATTTCATGAAGAAAAATGCAGATGAAGCATGGGACTTTTTAGAGGGTTTATCTGAGAAAACCATGCAGTGGGAACACTGCGATGACCTAGTTTTATCCGTTCCCCAACCTAGAACCAGTGGTCTTTCCTTAGAGACAAACATAGCCTCTAAAGTAAAAATGGCTACAATCATGTGTAGGTTAGAAGCTTTAGAAGTCAAGGAACGAGCTCCAGCTCAAATTAATCAAGTTTCTACCTCAGGTTGTCATAACTGTCTGTCTCCATCTCATGTTTCAGAGGAATGTCCTCTCTTAGGAAATAATCAACCACTAGGCCAGGTCAACGCTGTATTCCAGCGTCCGATGAATGATCCGTTCTCTCCAACCTACAATCCCAGTTGGAGAAATCATCCAAATCTTACATGGAACTAGGGAAACTTCTCCGGTAACCAAACTTTCACTCCCGCTTCAAATCAACAATTTCCTAGGGGAAACACGGTTACGTTCTGTTCTCAACCCAACTTTCAACAATCGAATATGCCATTTCAGTCTCCACACCATCAGTCCTTAAATTCCACTCCTCCAAATGCTGAACACGATAAATGTCTTAATATTTTGGAAAAGGGTTTAGAAATCATAATTAAGGCCTCTACACAAACCACCAACTTATTGACTCAAATATCCTTTGAATACCTTTATGCAATCAACAGGACAAATTCTCACTTCTAACACTCAAGCCATAGCTAGATTAGAAACCCAACTTGGACAACTAGCTAGTGCTGTGAGTGAGAGAGAAAGAGGAATATTTTCGAGTCAACCCGTGACCAACCCTAAGGACACGGGATCAAATTCATCCTACCAAGCTCAAGTGAAGGCAATCCATTCACTACGGTCAGGAAAACAAGTTGATAATCAAGTTAGAGCGCCTCCAAGTGAAATCCTTGAACCAGAACAAATTATCTCTCCTTCCGATGACTCTATCTAGCAATCACCCATTTCCGATGACCAAGAGCCTGAACCCGAATCTGAGCCTAATCTTGATAGGTTTAAACCAGTTGCTCCATACCCAGATAGACTCATGCCTAGGAATCACTCCCCTCAGGAGGAAAAGATCCTAGAAACCTTCAAGCAGGTTAAGATCAATATTCCTCTTTTAGATGTTATTGAACAAATTCCTTCTTATGCTAAGTTTTTGAAGGAATTATGTACCAAAAAGAGGAGAATAAATGTTCCAAAGAAAGTCTTTCTTGTCGCCAATATCAGTGATGTCCTCTCAAAGTCTGTACCATTAAAACATAAGGATCCAGGGTGTCCTACCATCCCATGTGTCATCGGTAACACTTGTATCGATAAAGTGATTTTAGACTTAGGGGCCAGTGTCAACTTACTTTCATTTTCGATCTACCAACAACTGGGTGTTGGGGAGCTCAAGCCAACTAGATGCACACTTCAGTTAGCTGATAGATCTGTTAAGGTCCCTATGGGTGAAATAGCAGATGTATTGATAAAGGTTGATGGTTTTATTTTTCCTGTTGATTTCGTACTCCTGGAAACGCAGCCCGTTTCCAATCCCAAAGGACAGATACCCGTAATCTTTGGAAGACCGTTCTTAGCCACTTCTAATGCTCTCATCAACTGTAGAACTGGTCACATGAAGCTGTTGTTTTTAGAAATAAATTACCTTCAGGAAAGTTCAATTGTAGAGGAGAATGAATCAGATCTGGGTTTTGAGGAAATTTTCGGTGAGGAACTGTTGTTTTTAGAAAAATCAGATCTGATTTTTGAGAAAACTAGAACTATGCTTGAACAAACTTTGAAGAACTCTTCTCAGATGAACTTAGCTTTTTAGAAAACAAACAATCAAATTTAAACCCTCAAATATAAATCTTATGTTTGAAAAACATTTGTTGCAAAAAATTTTGTTAATAAAGAAGCTAAGTTCAAATTGCATAACACCATTGAAACCTACCTTTAATTATTGCAAAAATCATTGAACCCCTTGGAATGTTTTGAATCTGAGCACTTCATTGTTTATATCATTTTAAATCTCTTTAGAATCAGAGGTAGAATCTTCAACAATAAAATAAGATTTAATGTAGAATTTGAACTTCTCATTTTTCATCTTTTATTCTACATTTGCTTATCTTTGTGTCTCATCATAATAATAAAAGAATTTATTCTTCTCTCATTTGAGAGTTTCTTGTTCTTTTAAAAAAAGAAAAGAAAAGAAAGAGTTATATATAAAAAAGAAAAATTTTGACTTCATCCTCCTCATACCAAAGATAATTGCAGATATTTTTTTATCATTATTCAAGCCAATCGAACAAATATAAGTGCTTCATTTTTATTTGCTTTACTTTGTGCATTTTAGAGTTTGCATTGAGGACAATGCAAAATTTAGGTGTGGGGTGGGGATTAGTCATTTTTCTCTTTATCTTAGTCATTTTTCCTCTTTTTCTTACCATTTTTTTCTTTTCATGTCATTTTTCTCTTTTTCATAAAAATATTGTCACTTGCCAACTTAATAGAGTTGATTAATAATTGATCTATTTGATAAAATTTAAATTTTCTAATCCTTAGTTAGTTTTATACTCAAGTTTACCTTTTATGATAACTCCAAATAAATTTTTAAGAAATGATTTTCAAAGTAGTATACTTCACTTAAGTCTTTACTTAGACTTTTAATTAAAGTAATGAAATTTTTGCATTCTCATCTTAGAGTTGAAAATAAATTCTCAAGTTATCTTGATCTAAATATTTTTTAAGACATATATATATTAAAAACTAACTTTACAAAAGAAAAGTGCAAAAATGGGCACCAATTAAAATTCTCTTAAAATTCAAGGTGGTTCTATCTTACTAAGCCTAAGTTGACCGAGTAATTAAGCCCAATGAGTATTTCTATGCTTAATAACCTAAGCCCAATTGGGTTGGGATCCATTGGCCCAAAACTCGTTAAATGGTCAATTAGAAAGCCCGATCAAAAAGAACAAAATCACCAAGGAATAAAGAGTTTTAAAAAAAATTTACTAACAATGTTTTTATATATCTATAGTTATATTTGTATATATGTTCTTGAAAAAGAAATTGATTAAGAGACTTGAAAATTATTTAAAAGAAAGAGTTAGCAAGTTCTTTTCAAAACTTTTAAATTAAATTTCTAAGTTAGACTTGGTTTTGTATATCTATAATGAAAAGATTTTCTAAAGAAAATTACCTTGGAGTTATACATCAAAACGTTTTCTTGAGTAAAAAAAACTAGCTTCAATTAGAATGTTAAATATATCAAGCGAATTAATTATACTTTGACTTCTTTAAATTGGCAAGTTGACTGAATTTTATGGGTATATTCACTGCAAATCCTCACGAGACTACAACTCGTCCACTAGGGTAACTTAGGGGTTTAAAGGCTTGTTGTATGCGCTAAATACAACCGCGATTCCTGCGAAAGTGAGTTAGGATTTTTCTTTCTTTCTCTTTTAATTTCTTTCTTTGCTAGAGGACTAGCAAAAGTTTAGGTGTGGGGGTATTTGATAATCACATTTTTATTATAATTTTACACCCTCATTATCTATTTTATTTAAATAAAAATTTCACTAATAACATATTTTTCTCTTAATTTGCAGGTTAATGAAGAATCAATGAATAAAAGCCAAAAAGAACTCAAATATTCTCATTTTTTTAACCTCTTATTGAAGCCCGGAATCAAGCCAAGCAATCTACACAAGTCGAAGAAATAAGGATCGAAAAAGAAATAAAATCAAGTCAAAATCATATTCGGGATGATTAGTTACAAAGAAATGACGATATCTCCCAATCCGGAAGGCGAAATTTAACATATAATATATGAAAATCGCCTATCTCGATGAGACGAAGCCATCTGTCAAGTTAGATTTTTGATTCTAGTATTGATGTTGGTATCGATACAAGTATCGATAGGGGTATCGATACAAGTATCGATACCCAGTTTTCTGTTACGATTTAAAGGCTGAAATTGATTAACTTAGAGATCAAGTTTAATCCAAGGGTTGATATTAGTTGTAATACTCTATAAATAGGGTTAGAGGGTGAGGAGTTTGAGTGTGAAATATTTTGTAAACTCCTTTTGGAGAGGAAGGATTGCTCTTAATTGAGAATACCTCCAAAATTTGTAACTTTGTTGCAAATTAATAAAAGAATTTTTCACCCCTTCATATTTATTTCTTCACTTTGTCCAAGGACCAAAAGGAGGATGAAGATGAAGAGATAAAAATGAGGGTTTGTCATTTATTTCTTTTCCTTTCTTGTTATTTTATTGCTTTGTAGAATAGATTTACTTTCATGCAATTTACTTTCATGTAATGTCTTTAATTCTTGCTCTTCAATTCTTGTAATTAATTTTGATTTCTCTTTTCTTTTCTTTAATTAGCCTTGAGACTTAAGATCTCTTGGGAATCACTCCTTTTCTAAATATGGAGCTATTATTTGGATCCCTAGAGATTGTTTGAAACTAGCATTATATCCAACTCATTCTTGTGAGATTGAAATTTGCTAAGTGGATCTACTCTAGATTCCACCATCTTTAATCATCCTTCACATTTTACCTTCTTTATTTGTCGCTTTGTTTTCTCTTTTCTTTTGTTCATGGAGATCATAATTGGGGATCTCTAGAGATTGTTTAAAACTAGCTTCATATCCTACTCACTCTTGTGAGATTGAAATTTGCTAAGTGGATCTACTCTAGACTCCCCATCTTAAATCAACCCTTCATCTTTTACTTTCTTGCTCTTCATTTAGTTGTTTCTTTTCTTTTCTTTTTCTTCTAATTTTCATACTCACTTTACTCCTCTCTTGCTTTTCTTTTATTTGCACATATTCACTCTCACTTCACTCTCAATCACATTTTCTTTTACTTGCACTTATTTCACTTCCACATTCTAAATCTTTCCACACTCACTTTCTTTCTCATTTATATTTTATTCGCACTAAATCACAACCACTCTCTTATCTTTCACAACCACTTCCACCATGTTTTAATCCTAATTGTCGCGCACATAACAAGAGAACCAAATTTGATTAACATCATACAAACACCTTCCTCGTGGGATCGATAACTTTTTATACTATAACTTGATGGTTGTATACTGGCAACTTTAGGGTTCACATTATTTACCAATCAACCTTTTTTTAAACCTGTAGAATGGATGATCCCCTCTCCTTTTATCGGCTAAAAGGGAGAGTTAATGGCCCCTTAATTATGGATTAAGTGGCCATTAAAGTAGGAGATAGTGGGGAGCGGTTATTCCCCTGAAAATAGCTCTGAAACGGCTATTAGGCGAACTTTGCGGATTTGGCAAAGTTCGTTGAAAATGTGGGCGAAGGTCACTGCGGATGCGGGTGAGGGTCGCTGCGAACGTGGGCGCGCCTTCTCCGGAAGTGGATGACTTGGTCCGCTTGAGCTAACGTGAGCGGAGTTCATTAGTTGGCAAGCTTCGCTTATGAGTTCGAATTTGACACGGAATTCGACTCTAGGCTTGGCCGACTAATGACACCTTTCGACTCGTCCTGGGACGTGTTCTGGGAGTCGACTCGCTTTTGACTTCATCGAGTCGAGTCGATGTGGGCTGTTCGGTGAGCTTCACTTCATGAGTTCATTTAACAAGTTTTGGGCTAATGAATCACAACCCAATCGGACTTAGGTCGTTCTGTATGGAAATACTCTTCGGGCTTAATTACTCAATCAACTTAGGCTTAGTAAGATAGAACTACATTGGAGTTCAAGAGAATTTCTATTAGTGCCCATTTTAGCACTCTTTTTTTAATGTTAATTTTATTTATATATATATATATATATATATATATATATATATATATATATATATATATATATATATATATATATATATATATATATATATATATATATATATATATATATATATATATATATATATATATATATATATATATAGAGAGAGATATATATATATATATATATATATATATATATATATATATATATATATATATATATATATATATATATATATATATATATATATATATATATATATATATAGAGAGAGAGAGAGAGAGAGGAAATATGTAGATCAAGAGAACTTAAAATTATATTTTCTACTCTAAGCTAAGCATGCAAAAATTTAATTACCTTAATTAAAAGTTTAAGTTGGACTATAATGAAGTATACTACTTTGAAAATTATTTCTTAAGAAATTTATTTAGAGTTATCATAAAATGTTAACTTCAGTATAAACTAACTAAAATTAGAAAGTTTAAAATTTATCATCTGGATCAATTACTAATTAATTCTATCAAGTTGGCAAGTGATAATTGTTTTGTTAGAGAAAGAAAAGAAAAGAAAATATGAAATAAAAAGAAGAAAAATGATAAAATAACGAGAAAAGATGACTAGTCCCCACCCACAACCTAAATTTAGCATTGTCCTTAATGCATACTCTATGATGCATAAAGTAAAGCAGATAGAAAATAAAATACTTACATTTGTTCACACGACACGGAACAATGATAAAAATTTATAATTACCTTTGGTATGAGGAGGATGTAGCCAAAATTTTCTTTTTCTTTTTCTTTTTCTTTTTCTTTTTCTTTCAAAATTTTCTTTTTCTTTTTCTTTTTTCTTTTTCTTTTTTTTCAAAAGAACAAGAAACTCTCAAATGAGAGAAGAATAAATTTTTTATTATTATTTTGAGACAACGAGTAAAGATGTAGAGTAAAAATTAAAATGAAAAGCTCACACTCTACATTAAATCCTACGATTGCTAAAAATTCTACCACGGATTTTAAAATAGTCTAAAATGATGAACTCATAGACGTGCTTAAATTCTGTATACTCCAAGGTTTTCAATAAATTCTGTCGTAATTGGTGGCATGTATGTATCTTGAGTTTCTGGTATTTCTCAGTCAGTAAGCTAGTCTCAAATTTGAACTCAGGTTCCATATGAATGAAAATTTATCCTAACACAATCAAGTCTTCTTTGAAAATTTCCTCAAACTCATGGTTCTTAGTTGAGATATGATAGGCTGATTGTTCTATATCTTCTAGGAACCTAAGCTCCTCTGCAAAGAGTTCTTCAAAGCCGAGATCAGTGAACCTTATGTCTGACTCAGTGAAAACTAGTTCTGATTCAAACTCCTCTAGTATTTTGATTTCATTACTAAAGATCTCCTCAAAACTTGGGTCTGACTCACTCTCCTCTTCTAACTCTACACTCGACTTTTTCTAGATGTAGTTTACTTCTAGGGGTTGATCAGTCCGCTGGTTTCCTAGATTAAAAATATTAAGATCAACAGTCCTATTCTCAAAGGATAGATTTATTTGATTAGTTCTACAGTTGATTAGAGTATTAAAAGTGGTTAAGAATGATCTACCTAGAATGACTCGAATCTGTCGCTTAGGATTGGAAACAGTCTGTGTTTCCAAGACAATGAAGTCAACAGGAAAAATAAACTCTCCTACCTTAATCAGAACATCCTCTATCTCTTCCATAGGGATTTTAATGGATATATCTTCTAACTATAAAGTACATCTAGCTGGTTTAGGTTCTCCTACACTAAGTTGCTGGTAGACCAAATAATGAAGCAAATTAACACTCGTCCCTAAATCTAATTGTGCCTTATCAATGAAGATATTTCCTATAACACATGACATAGTAGGACAACCAGGATCCTTATTTTGTAAAGGTATGGGCTTTAAGAGACCATGACACTGATATTAGTAGTAAGAAAGACTTTCTTTAAAACATTTACTATTCTCTTCTTGTAGACGGTCAAAATATATTTTCACTTAGGCCGATGATTAGCTTGGATCTAAAAAGTGAACGCTCATGGGCTAAACACTTCAAATGGGCCTAAAGTCAAGCCCACAATAAGCTGCAGCTGTAAAACCCCGAAAATTTAAATATTTTATGATAAATAATAATAAATGAGTTATATGGTGATAAATATATTTTATTAATATTTGAATATTCTAGGAATTGATTTGAGATCAATTCAACATATATATGTGTATATATGAGTGCATATGCACAAATCATGCACGAAGAGAAATCTGGAAATAATGACCAGTTAAGAGTTTATAGATTTTACACACTGATACATTCAGAATCTAGAAACCCTTAAAAGACCAAAGTTGTAGGTATCTTCAACATCTTTCCAACAAATCTTAGATCACCTTATTCTGAGGTTATATAAGAAAGTTATAGTCAAAATACCGAAGGTCTTTTTCCTAGTCAGACTAGGTTTCCTGGTTCGGGTCAAACAGGTTTGTTTCGGGTTTACCTCTATAAATACCGGTGTTTTCACGAAAATTTACTCTCTTTTATCATATCTCTGAACCCTATCAGCCACCCTCTCCCCTCAAAAACCCTAGATCTTTTTCTTATGAGTTTTGAGAGCTTTGTGAAGTAAAACATCGACACAAGGGCGAGATCATCGACGTGTGGCAAGGGAAAACGGGTTGTTTACACTTTTGGATTGCTTGCTATTAGTTTCAGAGGCTTGCAGACATGATAAGGCAAGATCACTTGCATCCAAACTCATCCCCATAGTTAAATAACTAGTTTAGATGTTTAATTTGCGTTTACATGTCTAAATCTTAACCTGGAGTATTAAAAGACTAGATTTTTGATGTTAGGTCAGAAACAATTATTAGATCTAATATTTTTCCTTGATGTTTATGTTAGAAATATGATCATGATCATTAGGTTAATATAAATTTTGATTTACCATGTGAAAATCCTAGTTTATTTAATTATTTGAGTTCTTCTTGTAAACTAACCATGCAAAAACCTAAGGTTGTGATATATATTTTCTGCAGAAAACTGTTGTACTTATATAATATTTAACTGAGATTTTGAAATATAAAATAAACTCTAAATTTAACCAAATCAGTGTCAAATGAAAGCTATGTGAATCTAGTTTCTAGAACAGAAAGACATTCTAAAAATAGTTTGTATAGAGAAAGATATACTCAATTTACTAATGATATATCCTGCAGAAAACTGTTGCACATGTATAATGTTTAACTGGAAATTTGAGATAACAAATGAACTCCAAATTGAACCAAACTAGTGCCAAATAATAGCTATATGGCTCTGGTTTCCAAAACAGAAAACTATTCTTAAATATAGTTTGTTTAGAAAAGATATACTCAATTTACTAATGATGTATTTTGCAGAAAACTGCAGATATGCTGATTTGAAATAATTGATATATTACGTGAAGGTTTCATTGAGTTTTCTTGTTAATTAATCATGATTAAACCCTAGGTTTGTGATATCTAAGTAAGATAAATATGTTTAAATAAATTTTATCTCTGTTCATGCGTAGTTTTTATCGTGTGTTGATAGTCACTTTGTTTACATATGAGAAAATTAAAGAAATTATTTTATTAGGATGTTAAACCCTAATTTGGAAGATATAATAATTTAATTTAATGATTCAAATAATTCATGTTGCATATGCCAAGTATAAAACCTCATTTTAACATCATGATATGTACAATTGTCGTAAGCACTGTTTGTGCACGAAGGAATACATGTCTTGACAGGTAGTCGACTACTAAGTTTAGTAGTGGGTTACTCGTCTTGATTGAGTATGACGAAATTATGTGTTTGCAGAGTAATCGACTAATATTCTTAATAGTCGACTACTAAGCCTAGTAGTCGACTACTAAGCCTAGTAGTCGACTACTAAGCCTAGTAGTCGACTACTAAGCCTAGTAGTCGACTACTAAGCCTAGTAGTCGACTACTAAGGCTGTTGCCTAAATTTGTGTTTTGCATACAATTAATATATGTTTGCGGGTTTGAGCCGCACTTCTTTATGCTAATTTCATGAATGGTGTAGTAGCACATATATGGGTATACTGAAAGGAATTATGGTGGATTTTAACCCGATTACTTTGACAAAGAGTTTAGTACATACTTTACACACATGTTTGGATATCGTTGATGAGCTCGATTCGATTACTACATGAGGTAGTGCGTCGATATTCCATCGTCTGAGCCATTGAGTCGACTTTGGATGCTTTATCTAGCGGTCCGTCGCGCGAGTGCGATGAGGCTTGTGGTGTACTTCTAGGATACCTATATGGTAGGCCGTCCCGTACTCATGTTACGCACTGAGATCACGATGAGACTAATGAGCCGTGTACACTAATCAGGATACCTATAGGGTAGTCCGTTACACATGATAAGATTAAGTGTTAGAATCTTGCATGGAGTTGCATCGAGATAGTTAAATAATAGCATGAGTCGTTGGCGGATGGCAGTTATGTTTTTGACTCACTGCTGAAATATATGACCTAGAGTACTTTGCATTTGAAAGTACGAGATTTGTCTTGGTATTCATTCTATCTCCCGGTGTGATGGAAGATATTATGAATACGATATGTTGATGTCTTTACTTTTTATTGCTTTTCTTTATTTCTTAGGTTGGGATCAATGATTAGCTATTCACAATTTGAGACATATGGTATATACATGAGGGTTTCCTTGTTTGGATTATTTCGCTCGATGTACCGGTCTCGTGTTGTGGATTTCTAATTGTTGATTTTATTTAGATTATTTATCTTTAAATCGGTATTAATGTTTATATGTTTACGATTAGGGACATATGGTATATACATGAGGGTTTCCTTGTTTGGATTATTTCACTTTCGGCATTACTCGTCTCGTATTGTAGGTGTCTAAATATTAATTCCATTAGATATGGGGGAAAATGATCTAGGTAGACTATGCTTAATAGATAGAGCTTGCACTCCATCTAGCAGCCTTTCCCCTGGGGGCGGATGGAGGTGATCTTGCTATAGCGCTCTGACGCTCTTGTTGTTGTTCTTTTGTTTTAAATTTCTTTTTGAGCTGACTCAAAGTTTGGAGGCGTGGGATGGCGGAGTTCTAGCATAGTCTCCGTCACATGATTTTACCATTTGAGGCTCCACTGTAGTTTTGTATTTTCATGCAGATATTAGAGAGTTTTGTTTTCATATTGTAAAGGCAGTAAGCCTTAGTTACATTTCCAGTTGACTCATATCGAGATATTTAACATTTATTTTAGAGATCTATTATTGTAGGCAATAAAAATTGCCTTAATCCCTACACAGCAACTCGGGATGAGCAAAAGAGCTTAAGAGTCCCTCTGAGTGAAGTCAGGTCCGCCTAAAGGTTAAGTTCACCTGAATGATTGACTTTACAAAATAGACAAAAGTGTCGATATCTCCCAAACCGGAAGGAATTTGGCAAAATTACCGGAGCAAACCAAACCCTCTGGGTCGGTTTGGTTGGCTCCGTCTCATCGAGATAGTCGATTTTCATATATAATTCGTCTAATTCCGACATACGATTTGAAAGTTACAACCCGTTCTTCGTAGCATGTTCTGAAGCTCGCCCGTAGAGCAAGCTCGCCTGCAAAGGAGCTTAGCTCGCATCAAGCACAAGCTCGCCTTGAAGACTTGGAGCTCGCCTGCGTGCTTGAAGCTCGTCTGCATAGGCCAAAATCGCCCACAACCTCAAAGTTTGACGAGGCTCGCCTACAACATCATTGCAGCGAGGCTCGACATTCAACCGAGGTTAGCCTACAGCGGTGAACCTCGACATTCAACCGAGGTTAGCCTACAGCGGTGAACCTCGACATTCAACCGAGGTTAGCCTACAGCGGTGAACCTCGACATTCAACCGAGGTTAGCCTACAGCGGTGAACCTCGACATTCAACCGAGGTTAGCCTACAGCGGTGAACCTCGACATTCAACCGAGGTTAGCCTACAGCGGTGAACCTCGACATTCAACCGAGGTTAGCCTACAGCGGTGAACCTCGACATTCAACCGAGGTTAGCCTACAGCGGTGGTCTGCGAGGCTCGCCCCAGCGTCAAAGTTTGTGAGGCTCGCCCTAGCGTCGAAGTTTGGCGAGGCTCGCCCCAGCGTCAAAGTTTGGCGAGGCTCGCCTACAACATCATTGCGGCGAGGCTCGACATTCAACCGAGGTTAGCCTACGGCGGTGAACCTCGACATTCAACCGAGGTTAGCCTACAGCGGTGAACCTCGACATTCAACCGAGGTTAGCCTACAGCGGTGAACCTCGACATTCAACCGAGGTTAGCCTACGGCGGTGAACCTCGACATTCAACCGAGGTTAGCCTACAGCGGTGAACCTCGACATTCAACCGAGGTTAGCCTACGGCGGTGAACCTCGACATTCAACCGAGGTTAGCCTACAGCGGTGAACCTCGACATTCAACCGAGGTTAGCCTACAGCGGTGAACCTCGACATTCAACCGAGGTTAGCCTACAGCGGTGAACCTCGACATTCAACCGAGGTTAGCCTACAGCGGTGAACCTCGACATTCAACCGAGGTTAGCCTACGGCGGTGAACCTCGACATTCAACCGAGGTTAGCCTACAGCGGTGAACCTCGACATTCAACCGAGGTTAGCCTACAGCGGTGAACCTCGACATTCAACCGAGGTTAGCCTACAGCGGTGAACCTCGACATTCAACCGAGGTTAGCCTACAGCGGTGAACCTCGACATTCAACCGAGGTTAGCCTACGGCGGTGAACCTCGACATTCAACCGAGGTTAGCCTACAGCGGTGAACCTCGACATTCAACCGAGGTTAGCCTACAGCGGTGAACCTCGACATTCAACCGAGGTTAGCCTACGGCGGTGAACCTCGACATTCAACCGAGGTTAGCCTACGGCGGTGAACCTCGACATTCAACCGAGGTTAGCCTACGGCGGTGAACCTCGACATTCAACCGAGGTTAGCCTACAGCGGTGAACCTCGACATTCAACCGAGGTTAGCCTACGGCGGTGAACCTCGACATTCAACCGAGGTTAGCCTACAGCGGTGAACCTCGACATTCAACCGAGGTTAGCCTACAGCGGTGAACCTCGACATTCAACCGAGGTTAGCCTACAGCGGTGAACCTCGACATTCAACCGAGGTTAGCCTACGGCGGTGAACCTCGACATTCAACCGAGGTTAGCCTACAGCGGTGAACCTCGACATTCAACCGAGGTTAGCCTACAGCGGTGAACCTCGACATTCAACCGAGGTTAGCCTACAGCGGTGAACCTCGACATTCAACCGTCAGGCCATTGAGTCGACTTTGGATGCTTTATCTAGCGGTCCGTCCATACGAGGTGCGATGAGGCTTGTGAGCTGTACTTCTAGGATACCTATATGGTAGGCGTCCGGTACTCATGTTCATGCACTGAGATCACGATGAGACTAATGAGCCGTGTACACTAATCAGGATACCTATAGGGTAGTCCGTTACACATGATAAGATTAAGTGTTAGAATCTTGCATGGAGTTGCATCGAGATAGTTAAATAATAGCATGAGTCGTTGGCGGATGGCAGTTATGTTTTTGACTCACTGCTGAAATATATGACCTAGAGTACTTTGCATTTGAAAGTACACGAGATTTGTGCCGGTATTCATTCTATCTCCCCAGTGACAGTGGAAGATATTATGAATACGATATGTTGATGTCTTTACTTTTTATTGCTTTTCTTTATTTCTTAGGTTGGGATCAATGATTAGCTATTCACAATTTGAGACATATGGTATATACATGAGGGTTTCCTTGTTTGGATTATTTCGCTCGATGTACCGGTCTCGTGTTGTGGATTTCTAATTGTTGATTTTATTTAGATTATTTATCTTTAAATCGGTATTAATGTTTATATGTTTACGATTCGGGACATATGGTATATACATGAGGGTTTCCTTGTTTGGATTATTTCACTTTCGGTACTTCGTCGTATTGTAGGTGTCTAAATATTAATTCCATTAGATATGGGGAAAATGATCTAGGTAGACTATGCTTAATAGATAGAGCTTGCACTCCATCTAGCGACCTTTCGAGGCGGATGGAGGTGATCTTGCTATAAGCTCGGCGCTCTTGTTGTTGTTCTTTTGTTTTAAATTTCTTTTTGAGTGACTCAAAGTTTGGAGGCTTCGCCTACAACATCATTGCGGCGAGGCTCGACATTCAACGAGGTTAGCCTACGGCGGTGAACCTCGACATTCAACCGAGGTTAGCCTCGGCGGTGAACCTCGACATTCAACGAGGTTAGCCTACGGCGGTGAACCTCGACATTCAACGAGGTTAGCCTACAGCGGTGAACCTCGACATTCAACGAGGTTAGCCTACAGCGGTGAACCTCGACATTCAACCGAGGTTAGCCTACAGCGGTGAACCTCGACATTCAACGAGGTTAGCCTACAGCGGTGAACCTCGACATTCAACGAGGTTAGCCTACGGCGGTGAACCTCGACATTCAACGAGGTTAGCCTACAGCGGTGAACCTCGACATTCAACGAGGTTAGCCTACGGCGGTGAACCTCGACATTCAACGAGGTTAGCCTACGGCGGTGAACCTCGACATTCAACCGAGGTTAGCCTACAGCGGTGAACCTCGACATTCAACGAGGTTAGCCTACAGCGGTGAACCTCGACATTCAACGAGGTTAGCCTACAGCGGTGAACCTCGACATTCAACCGAGGTTAGCCTACAGCGGTGAACCTCGACATTCAACCGAGGTTAGCCTACGGCGGTGAACCTCGACATTCAACCGAGGTTAGCCTACAGCGGTGAACCTCGACATTCAACCGAGGTTAGCCTACAGCGGTGAACCTCGACATTCAACGAGGTTAGCCTACAGCGGTGAACCTCGACATTCAACGAGGTTAGCCTACAGCGGTGAACCTCGACATTCAACCGAGGTTAGCCTACGGCGGTGAACCTCGACATTCAACGAGGTTAGCCTACGGCGGTGAACCTCGACATTCAACGAGGTTAGCCTACAGCGGTGAACCTCGACATTCAACGAGGTTAGCCTACGGCGGTGAACCTCGACATTCAACGAGGTTAGCCTACAGCGGTGAACCTCGACATTCAACGAGGTTAGCCTACGGCGGTGAACCTCGACATTCAACGAGGTTAGCCTACAGCGGTGAACCTCGACATTCAACGAGGTTAGCCTACAGCGGTGAACCTCGACATTCAACCGAGGTTAGCCTACGGCGGTGAACCTCGACATTCAACGAGGTTAGCCTACAGCGGTGAACCTCGACATTCAACGAGGTTAGCCTACGGCGGTGAACCTCGACATTCAACCGAGGTTAGCCTCGGCGGTGAACCTCGACATTCAACGAGGTTAGCCTACGGCGGTGAACCTCGACATTCAACCGAGGTTAGCCTACGGCGGTGAACCTCGACATTCAACCGAGGTTAGCCTACGGCGGTGAACCTCGACATTCAACCGAGGTTAGCCTACGGCGGTGAACCTCGACATTCAACGAGGTTAGCCTACGGCGGTGAACCTCGACATTCAACCGAGGTTAGCCTACGGCGGTGAACCTCGACATTCAACCGAGGTTAGCCTACGGCGGTGAACCTCGACATTCAACCGAGGTTAGCCTACGGCGGTGAACCTCGACATTCAACCGAGGTTCGCCACCCGCGTTCTTGCGGCGGCTCCATTAAATAGCTAAAAGCCAGCGAGGCGGAAGGTCGGCAAGCCGGGAAAAGTCTAAGACTTCTTTGGAAGATCAATACTTGGGCGGGGAGACCACGAACCTCGTCGGCACGTAGGGGAGAGATCACGAACCTCGTCGGCACCCTCTAGATCATCGCGGCTTTGATCGATCGTCAGCGGAAGCAACCTCGACTTGAGCATCGGCGAAGCATCCTCTCGCCACCAAGAACCCATACAAAGAGGAGTCAAATCAACCTCCTCTTCCTCTGTAATCGAGAGAATTCGATTGTAATACATTCATTCAATCAATACATTTTTTCGACCCTACAATTATATCTCAGTTTAATAAGTTGAGACATGATTTCATTTATGAGATATCTTTCTTCATCATGTCTATTGTATTTATTTTCTTTAATTTGCATGTTTTGTACCTACACTTCTTTTGACTCCACTAGAGGATATTCGTGATTAGTGAAACATGTTATTGCCTTGTGTGGGTGCATGGCGGGTTTGACATCCTTGGTTTCACCTTGAATTGCTGACCTTGTTGAAACCAAGGCCACAGCTTGGTATCGAGCTCTAGTTCGGGATTCTTAAGATCATTCTGTGTCATATTGTGGAGCTAGGATAGAGTTTCCTAGGAATCATGTATAGAGTCGCTAGGAATTCCTAGAATGAGTGAGGGCGATATATCATTATATTCAAAAATTACAATTTTTTTTTAGTGACAACTATTTTATGTTGATTTAAAATATTTGTGTGAATAGTATGTGTTATGAATACTTATTATGATACGTTATGTATATATATGCTCTCCTCTTGATATTATAAGCGTCGGGCGAGGATGTGTTCGAGGTAAAACTCATACCTGGATAGCTGGGCAAGCAGGGCCCGAGCTGCAGCAGGCTCCATAGTATCTGATCGACTTCATGATGTCGTTTGTAACAAGATTTTGCAGCAATCGAGGAGCGAGTATCGTATCCGTTTTCACCGGTACCACTTTACGGAGTTCCACCACCGGTTATGTCGGTCAGCGTCAATTGCAGAGAAAATATAATGGTCACACCATCACCACAACCAGCTATTTGAGCCGCAGAATAGGAGGTTTGGCTCTGTAAGAGTCAAAAAGACATCAGACACTAAGAGCACCATAGTTTGGTATACTGGATTCATGTGCAGCCTATAAATAGGAGAAATGCATGAAATTATCTTCACGTTAACCTAGCACCAAAGCGGAAGTTAGATGTATTAGTAGAGGATATCACGAGGATAGCACGAGGGTGGCACCGACTTTAGATTTTTCATTGGAATAGCGAATATCACTTATTTAGGAAATTTTGTATACTTTTTCGACAAGCAATTAGAGCTAGTCTGATTTAAGCAAAAGATATGTCTTTAATTAATTATGGAATCAAGACTAGCATAGTCACAATGTTAAGGACAAGAGGCCTATTGCGGGATCTAAAGAATTCCAGTAGCGGGGTAAGAATTTATACCACCAGTAACAAGGACAATATAATTCGAGAGCGCCACAGCAGCGTAGGATTCGGGTACATGTTATAATTGTAGCAAGATCGGACAAAATTTTTTTTTTATAATACATCAGTAGAAGGCCAGCATGATAGAAGTTAGGGTCAGCAGTTTCAGGGCCGCAGTTACGACCAGCAGTGGAGGATAGATGTACTACCTATTATTTCGAGGACTTAAGGGCCAATAAGCCAGAATTACGCTATTCAGAATATTCCTCAGGGTCAGATGGACCCATACGTTCCACCACCGCACCTTGGCATAACCAGAAGCAAAGTTTATGCAACCGTGCAGCGTGAGCGATCGGCGGAGCTTTCTTCTGATTTTCTTTCTAACTTTCGGACCTTGTTTTATTCGAGAATTTCACATTCTTTTATCTTTCATGCCTTCGTGGATAGGCTTCAGCTTGTAGCACTTCCTTTAGACATACCGTTGTCCGTCTCTATTCCTTTAGGGAAGGTGTCCCTATTAGAGAGTATCTGTAGGAGATGTGTCATCAGACTAGATGAGTCCGAGTTTTTCATAGATCTTATCATGTTGCGGATGTCGGATTTCAACGTCATTTCCGGTATGGATTGACTATCATCATACCATGTCAGTATCAACTGTTTTACTAAAGCGATCGACTTCTGGCGTCCGATGGAGTGCGAGTTGATTTAGCAACCTCGCGAGGCAACCGGTTCTTGAGTCATTTCGGCTTATATCGAGGAGGTGATGCTTTCGGGGATCGAGTCTTTGAGTTGTGCGAGACTAGAGTGGTCTCAGATTTTTAGGATGTCTTTCAGGACATACCAGGGTTACCTCCTGTGAGAGAGGTTGAGTTCTGCATTGAGTTGCAGCCAGGCACAGCACCGATATCTCGAGCTCCCATCGTATGGCACCTGCTGAGATGAGGGTGTTCTCGGGAAAAGTCATTATCTTTTTCATCGGTGAAATCATTCTACCTTGATGGGATTACAAATGAGTTTCAAATAAAAATCACCTTTTATAAGGCTTTTACAATGAAAAGGATAAAATTACAACTTTCTTCCTTGTGAACAAGCGGAATCCGTTTATCGGATCACAAACTGCGTGGGATTCTTTACTGTCTTGGGGATGTGTTAGTGGACCACAGCGATTCCTTTCCCAAGTGTTGATCAAGCGAGATGCGGATGCGGATCTAGATCTAAAATCCCTCCTTTTTGCGTGGGAATTCTTAGATCGATCGGATCGAGATCTAAGCGAATCTGAGGAGATTAATTAGCCAAGGAACTAATCAGCGTAGTGAGCGAGATCGACCAGGCGAACCGTTACTCTTCTTGGATCAAGGCCAAGCTTGATCCAAAGGATGGTTTGTTGTTGTAGATGCGGATCACGAAAACTTTGGATCTCGGATCTCACCCCAGCAAGTCTAGATCTTGATCTCCTCTCCTTGGAAATTCTCTAACCCTTGGCACACACAAGAGTTGTGAGTCTCCTCTTTTTTATTTTTGACCTCTGAAAATGAAACCCTAGCCCTCATATTTATAGGTGCGGCGGCGGATGCGGGCGGCTGGGCAAAAGCCCATTGACCTTGGTGTCTCGGCCAAGCAAGACACCACTGGGTGTCTCGCTTCGGGCGAGACACCTCACGGGTGTCTCGGCCAAGCAAGACACCACTGGGTGTCTCGCTTCGGGCGAGACACCTCACGGGTGTCTCGCTTCGGGCGAGACACCTCACGGGTGTCTCGCTTCGGGCGAGACACCTCACGGGTGTCTCGCTTCGGGCGAGACACCTCACGGGTGTCTCGGCCAAGCAAGACACCACTGGGTGTCTCGCTTCGGGCGAGACACCTCACGGGTGTCTCGCTTCGGGCGAGACACCTCTGAATGTCTCGGTGGCGAGACACCTCGGTGTCTCGGTTTTGACCGGCGCCGGCGTGGCTTCTCTCTGCTGGTTTTAGAGCTTGATTTGAGGCTTCAAAGTCGGGTTTATCCCTTCGCTCGCACTCATGGCATCAGTTCACCAAGGTTCGAATCGGTGACAATTGAAGGAGAGCTCTTTTCGTGGTTTTGGCTGCCTCGACTCGATGGGGCCGCCTCTTGACTCGCTCACGCACCGGCGGTATACGGAACTCCAAAACTCCTGGAGGGCGCCTTTGAGGAGCTGCGTCACTTGTTGTGTCGTCAGCGGTTTGCCATTACTTCATCGGATGACTTGTCGATTATTCGTCATCACGAGCTACGTTCGAGGACTTATAGGTAATTTTCCGCCTCTGAGATACCCCTCCAAAATGTTTCGGTCTTGCTCTTTTATAGAAGAATCGAAATACTTTGGATGTGATAAACCCGGACCGATCGGTGTAATAGGACACAGCGGCTTCAAATCTTGATCTCTCCGATTCTTTCGGACTATCCAAAGGCCTTGTAGGATAACTAAAAGTGTCGCGGTCTTTGCATTTATTGTCGACCGCTGTCGAAATCTTGACTTCGATGGCCGATGCACGAATTTTCTTATTTTTTAGCTCGTGGTGTGAGTTGTCGTCGGCTGTTCATCCAATTTCGTGAGACTTAGCTTTGAATCGGTGAAATCTTCACCGCATGGCTTAGCATAAGACTAACCCGGTGGGAGGATATTGAGGATTCATCCTTTGATTGGTGAACTCTTCTTGTGATGCTCGTTCGGGGTGACCACGTGGGAGGGATTTTCTCGAGATGTGGCGTTGTCAGGCCTCAAAATTTTCTCTTGGAATTCAACCTCCAAATGGCGATTTTTATCACAACGAATTGTCGCCGTCGTAAAGTGAACCAATGAAGCAAATTGGGGATTGTCGAGTTATCCTTAAGAATATAGAACTATTCTCCGGGAACTTCTCGACAAAATAGGAAATAGTTTAGACTTCGTATACCTAGTTGGAGTATCGCGATGGGAGAATCCTACTCCTTGTTAGAATAGAATTAGGTTATCCTCGGGAACTTTCCAATAAATTAGGGAACAATTTATACTCATGTTCCTTATTGGAGTATTCGGGGTTCGACCATCATGGGGATTTCTTGATCCGGTGGAGAGGAACCCTTCATGAGTTGCATTCATTGTCTGGCCTTAAGTTGATCCGTTGGTCGTGGTTGGAACCGGTGACCATGAAGTAACTTGTCGGTTCCTTGTTCAAACTTCTAGGGACAACTTGGAGAGGCGAGGCGCAAATTGGCCTCTTTCCCCTTTGGAGATCAATATCTTTGCTTGAGGAGATCAATGCTCACTTGTATACTATTAGTGCCTCGGTGGGAGTTTTTCTTGCGGGGACCGCATTTAAGGTCTCCTTTGAGGAGGTGCCTGCAATAGGGCTCCGACCGCGAAATGAAAGAAGCCGGTGCATGGTTGCTTTGTGACCCTATACTCTCCCAGGGGAGATCTGATGAATCCGACCACATAGGAGTAATGATTGACCCTTGTGTACATCCCCGATTGACTCCATGCATCTAGGTTGCAATATCCCATTTCTTGGTGCAATGAGGTCGGCTCTCTATGATAGCCCACCTGGAAACACTTGAGTCTCCATCTCGTTTAATTGGGGGACTAGTCTTGTTAGCTAGTTCATCCTCAATTTGGCGGTCTTGATGAATTCTTTTCTATTGGTAAGATGTTCCTCCAAAGCTAGGTATAGCGGTGGTTACTACGCCCAAAGGGCTGCTTAGAGGACCAAGCTGCGGAAGTCGGTCGCGTCGGCGGTAGTTCCATTGTTGTTGTGACTTGCGATCTGTCATTTTCATTGTCACAAAGATTCATAGGATTCTTGGCAAACCCTCAGCCTTCAACGGATTTGATTTGCCTTTACCGATTACCGTTTGAACCGGGCTAGCATGCAGATTATCTAATCCCGTTCCGAATGTGACGTTGTGCTAAAAGAATAAAACTCTTTTAGACTTGGTGCTATGATTTTGAATACATAGACTTTGTCACTTTTCATGGGTAAAAGACTAGCGTGTTAGGCGGTGACTTTGGGGTTATTGGCCAACCCGACCCTCAGCGGTTTGATTGGCCTTTACCGATCACCGTTTGGACCGGGCTAGCATGCGGATTATCGAATCCCATTCCGCATGTGGCGTTGTGCTAAAAGAATGAAACTCTCTTAGACTTAATGCTCTGACGTTGAATCGTGAAGCCGTCTTTTCACGAGAATAGACTACCCGACAGCGTGGTAGGCGTTGGCTTTATCCTTCTTAGGCTTGGGATAAAATACCCCAAGATGAATCTTGGTGTCTTCTTTTAACGGAGGCCCGAACGGATCGAGGCGGTGAATGGAATTGATTGTGGGAAAGGAAGAATTTTATATTCTATTTCCGATGTCGGAGAAGGAAGGATTTTATATCCTGTCTCCAAGTCTTTGGAAAGAAAGAATTTTATATTCTATTTCGAGGTCTCCTTTAATGCAGGTGAGGCGAACCCCAAGTGAACATAAGAAAGAAGGATTTTATATCCTGTTTCTTAGTCTTGGAGAGGAAGAATTTTATATTCTATCTCCTAAGATGGAGAGGAAGGATTTTATATCCTGTCTCCAAGTCTTTGGAAAGAAAGAATTTTATATTCTATTTCGAGGTCTCCTTTAATGCAGGTGAGGCGAACCCCAAGTGAACATAAGAAAGAAGGATTTTATATCCTGTTTCTTAGTCTTGGAGAGGAAGAATTTTATATTCTATCTCCTAAGATGGAGAGGAAGAATTTTATATCCTATCTCCAAGAAAGGGAAACTAAAAGTGGGATCTCCACTTGAGAATCTCTTAAGGTGAAACTAAGAGTGGGATCTCCACTCAGAATCGAAGAGATCTGAGTAGTTTTCACTTTTATAGGATTCGCCACCTGATCTGAAGGTCTCGTTTATCGAGAGTGTTCCAATTTTAGTACTACCGCCATGGGAGGGCGTGACTGAAATGGAAATGATGGAGGCTTTCTGTTCATCAGAAAGTGATCTCCGAATTTGAAAGTGGACCTCTTGTTCATTGAAAGGAATCAAGAGGGGATTTTGATAGAGGCTCAAAAAATTTTGTGGACCCCTTGCTTATTGAAAGAAGTCAAGGGGGAAATTTTACTGATGGAGAGACCAGAGAAAATTTTGTGGACCCACCGTCAATGAGTTTGATCGGTGGGGGAATTCTGGAGGAAAGGATTAGGGTTATCTCCGAGGAAAGTATTTCCCGAAGAACTTCCCTCCAAAACGGGTTATCCTAAAGGTACTAAGGATAGTACTTCTTCAGGAACTTCCCATTGATCGGCATTAATTGCCTATCGCCTTCACAGGTGATAAGGCGATATCGCCATTGGAATAGACCGTTTCAATCACAAACGGCCCTTCCCACTTGGGTTCAAACTTACCCTTCCTCTTGGAGTCGAGAATTATCGGTCGTCGAGCAGCGAGGACCAAGTCTCCCTCCTTGAAGCTCCTTTGTCGGACTTTCTTGTTGAAGGCCCTGGACATCCTTGCTTGGTAAAACTCAATGTGCTGTTGAGCTTCCAAGCGCTTTTCATCTAGCATCTCGAGTTCTTGGCTTTTGATGTAGCTCCTCTGTCGTCATCTCGGTTGCGAGAGCAATCACGGAGGATGGAATCTGAACTTCAAAGGCGGGGCTGCTTCACACCCATATACCCGAGAGTGCGGGTAGCCCGGTTGGTGTCGCGAATCGTCATGCGATCATGAGTGCTTCTCGAGTTTATCATCGGTCGCGTTTGTTATTTTTCACCGGCTTCTTGAGAATTTTAATGATCGTTTTGTTGAAAGCCTCCGCCAATTCGTTTGCGGTGAGTTATGCCTTGATTGAGAGGCGTCACGGATCTTGAATTTCATAGCGAATGAAGGCATTGCTAATGAGCGGGGACCGTTATCATATGCGATCGCCTTGGTACACCATGTCGATAGATGGCGTGGTGCTTGATGAACCGAATTACATTCTGGCTTTTACCTCCTTGAGGGGAATCGCCTCTGCCCACTTGGAAATGTCGGTGATCGCCGGGATAAACCGATCACCTTTGGCGAGAGGAAAGATTGGGCCTACCACATCCATGCCCCATGTCTCGAATGGCCAAGATGTGGGCGGCGGGTGAAGTTGCTCGGGAGGTTGATCACGGTAGTTGGCGTGTATTTGGCACCGTGACACTTCGAGCATATGCGACCGCATCATTGACCATAGTAGGCGGTAGTACCCCATCCTCTGATGTGATCATAGCGCTTAGGACTGGTGGTGCGCACCGCATTCTCCTCCGTGTGCTTCTTGGAGAACTTCCTCGCCTCTTTGTTTGAAAGCGTGAGTAGCAAACCGTTATACCCACGATAGAGCGCCCGGTTTCCGCATTGTAGAAGAACCTTGGTGCTCTTCTGGTTGATTCACGCTCCTTCATATCTTACGGCGGGATCGGTGCAAGGCGTAGTCAATAATAGGGAAGCGCCAATCTCGGGGCTCAAGTCCGACTTGGGTTGCATACACTTCCTTAGTGACTACCCTTTCGTCATTTTACGCCCTATCATAAATAGGAATGAATAAGCGGGTGGGTCCTCACCGTGACCATTTGCTTTCGATCTCGGGGGTTGTGCCAAAGACACCGCTAATGCCGCCGCAGCATTCGCGATATGACTCGAGGCTGAATGTACTCGATGAAGAATCCTTCAAGCGAGTCCGCTAACTTCGATAGCGACGATGGTATGGGACTAAATCTGGGTTCGACCTCATAGTCCCCGTGATGCGTTTGACAATGAGTTGGGAATCCCGAAAGCTTGAGATACTCTACCCCGACTCTTTAAGCGAAGCTAAGTCCAATGAGGCGTTGTACTCTGCGACATTGTTAGGCGGGGCTCGATCGATGAATAAGCCCGAGGCATGACATGCTTCCAGGAAACTAAGACTACTCGACTCGTGGAGATCTTAGAACATCCGGCTTCATACGTTAGTAGCTTCGGGGCGCTCCATCAAAATATAAATGCCACACTGTTGGTGCGAGTTGTGTTAACCTCGTGGGTCTCATCCGGTAGATCATCAAATAGTTCACCGTATCCTTTGTTGGGTTGGTACGCCAAAAGATCGCAGATGGCTTGTCCCTTAATTGACCTGGCGCTTGAAGTGCGAGTCATCTTGGGACAAAAGTAAAGCCCATTTCGCCAGCGCCAATTCATAGAGGTGGTTGCGTCATGAACACCGAGCGGGATTCACGTTAGAAATGGCGTAGATCGTTTGCCCAACTAAGTAGTGTCGCATTTTACGAATCGCAAAGACCGGTAGCGAGACACTCTTTCTCGATCATTGGGTAGTGAGATTCGCACCTACCAAGGTTCGGCTTAGATAATAAACCGCCGCGGACCGTGATCGTCGTCTTGTGCAAGTAAAGCACTCAACGAATGGTTCGTCGCTTTGATATAAATCAAGAACGGTTTACCCGACTTCGGTGCAACGAGTACAGGAGGATTCGTCAGATACGTTTTGATATCTTCGAATGCCTTCTGACAGGCGTCATCCCAGACAAAGGACACCCCCTTTTTGTTCAGCTTAGAGAATGGCTGACATTTTCCGGAGAGGTTGGAAATGAAGCGCCGGATGTACGCTAATCGCCCCTGTAATCCTCTGAGTTCCCTTAGATTCTTTGGGGGTTGCAATTCATTGATTGCCTTTATTTTGTCGGGGTCAATGTGGATACCTTTGTTGGTAACAACAAACCCGAGGAATTTGCCGCTGGACATTCCGAGGAAAGACTTGGTTGGGTTCATCTTTAATTGATGAGTCCGCATGAGGTCGAATACCGTCCTCAAGTCCTGGATATGGTCATCTTTGTCACGACTTTTCACAACCAAGTCATCGACGTAACATTCGACCGTTTTCCGAAGATGATCCTGAAAGATCTTTGTCATTGCGCGCTGGTAAGTGGCGCCAGCATTCTTCAGTCCGAATGGCATAACTGTGTAACAGAAGATGCCTAGAGGAGTTCTGAACGCCGAGTGCTTTGCGTCATCCGGATGCATCTTGATTGGGTTGTAACCCGAGAACCCATCCATGAAGGACATTTGCTCAAATCCACATGTATTATCGACGATCACATCGGTGATTGGAAGTGGGAAGTCGTCTTTTGGACATGCGGCATTCAGATCTCTGTAGTCGACACAGATTCTGATCGTCCCATTCTTTTTTAGCACCGGAACGATATTCGCCACCCAATCCGGATGTTGAACCTCCGGATGAAACCGAGGCTATGGCGTCTTTACTTCGCAACAATTGCCTCCATAATCGTGGGCGAAACCGTCTCATTCTTTGTTTGGCGGGTTTGACATCCACTTTAATGTCGGCGGTGCATTGCCACATTGGGGTCGAGCCACGGCATGTCCTCGTAGCTCAGTGAAAACATCGATATACTCTCGACAAGAGCGATCAACCTTTTCTTTTCCTGCGGGGAAGGCTTTGCTAATATTTATAAGTTTAGGGTGTGCTTCATTACCCATGTTGATCTGGACTACCTCGTCTTGATCGGAGGCTCCCTCTGCTCAAACCGGTCCCCATCGCATGTTGAGATGATGGACCCATGGGTCTTCCCATGTTGGCAATTCTTCATCTTCTTCGGTGTAGTGGGGTCCATCAGAGCCATGTTGGACATCAACCCCGAACATCTTGCCGATATCGACGCCGAGTCCGAGGCGTGAATCGGATGAGTACTTCGTCATCTAGGTTGGGTGGTTGGTTATTGATCGACCAACAACACTCATCTTCGAAGAGGATCGTATCCCAATCCCCTTTTGAATCCGTAATAATTATCGGGTTTCCCTTGATACATATGCGGCCTTGGGTGGAGCAGGAGATCCGCCCAAAATAAAGTCCTTCTCCCAGCGCAAAGTCGTACCCCACTTCTTCATGAGGTCTTTGCGCTTCGGGCTATATCTGGAAAGATGAAGTTTCGATTTATCTTCATCGGAACTGTCTGCGAGGAAGTAGTTGGTGGGAGTCAACTCCCCTCTGCCGTAGACTAAGTCCTTCTTGCGGCCTCTCTTCCCTTGGACGATGAAAGTCGTCTTGGATGAGTCTCGAAGGTGCTTCTGTATTACACAGGATGACCGAATTGGCATATGCAATTCAGGGTCATTATACAACTTTTTCATCACATCGTTCAGACACAACGAGTACTCTAAATCATCTTTTATTTCTTGTTGACGAAACGCCAATTACAACTTTCATCGGAAGATCCTCTTCGTCAAGATTGACTACTAAGGGTACAATGTCATTCGAACAAAACCACCTTTATAGTCAAGCCCGCTTCGTATCGCGATCCTCACCGCTGTCCGTGCCATGGGCGATGATTGATGTCGAACTCATTACAGTAAAGGAGAGTCGATGAAATAATTCTCGGTCCTTTAAGCGGTTGTTTGTCGCGACCACCGTCTTAACCTCGTTATTAGTGTCGACATATTTCGCATTAATCGATGGAGGGTAGAGGGACTATAACATGGTTATGGATCCAAGGGCGACCAACAACAAGTTATAGGAAGTCTGCGTCAATGGCGTAGCGGTGACTTCGGACTTTAAGTCCCCATCGACACTTAATGAGGATTTTACCAAGTGGCGAGACCCAGCGGTGTTAAATCGTATATCCGATACCGGTCGGCGAGCTGGCGGCGAGGAATCCCGGGCTATACATCGGCGCAAAGGCATGATGCTCCGCAGTGAACGGATCAACTTGGATCCGGTTGACTTATTTGGAACCAATGTACCACAATGAAGTAGGCGGCTGTCATGCTTCGGCGTCTTCGATGCGCATATCCTCCTTAGAGAGCGTGATCACGGGGAATATGCTTGGAGGCCACATTGCATTCCGGGCTGATGACTCGGCTCCTCACGGACTTGATTTAATGTGGGTTAGGAAGACCTGCGAGTGCATAGCGCTTCTCGTAGCAGCAGCGGGTTTCCTTGGACGACCTCAATAGCTCATTATAAAGTTATTCTTGCGGGATGTTGGCCAATTGTGCCATCACATCGGCGGTAGGGAGAGCTTGTGTTCCCGGTCTATCCCTTCCAATCGGGCGATTAAACCGGATCGCCGGGTTGCACCTCGAGTTTGCGGGTTGTTTCCCCTTCGTTACGGTGGCGTCCTCCTTAGGGGTGGCGAACCGGGAATTGTTACTACCCAAGCTCCGTTAACGTTTTAGCATTAAGGTTGGAGTCATCGGGTATTTGTAAGCGTACTCCGCCCACTCACGGTGACAAAGGCTTCTGTTCCTCCTCAGACAAAGAACCGTAGGAATTTGCTCGTCGTCGTCGAGTAGAACCGCCGAGGTAGCATTGCAAGATTTGCCCTTTCCCTTGGACTTCTTTTTAGGCGAAGGCGTGCCCGCGATCGTCTTTAAGTAAGTCCGGTGGACCCATAGGAGTTCACCATTTGGGGCGTGTCGCGGCACTAACCCCTTCTCTGCTTGTGGGGATCGTAATTCACCGTCTTCATTCCCACTTTGACCACGGTTTGGCGGAACCGGGTTGTGGGCCTTGTCCCAAAGCTTATGGACGCCGCTATGCCACTTTCTTTCCCTTATTTGGTTTTGGGGTGATCACCCCACTTCAATCAAAGCTTGATCTTGTCCTTCACCGGTAGCATGACTTGGTCGGGTGGTGTATCGCCCTATGATAAGCGCGATGCTTGGGGTCCGTCGTCCTTTGAGCTTCCTCTGGTTGACGATCGGTGGCAGTTGGATCTTGTTGTTGTCTAGCAAGTACTTGAAGATCCCAGGCACCTCTTCGTCCCTAAAAGAATACGTCTTGGGAAACCTGGGCGTGGGCGCCCTCGGTTTAGGGCTGTTGTTCTTGCGATGGGGTCGGCTAGCTGCTGCTTTATTCTTTGTTGTGGCTGCGGTTGGAAAGTTTGATGCGATCAACATTCTTTATTGGCCTTCCCTTGTTCAGGGGACAAAATTTTGGTTCCGTGGATTTGGCGCTGTGACCTCGCTCGCCTTCTCCCTTTTGAGGAAGCTTCGGCCTCTTCCCCTCGGACTTTCAAGTCTTTCGGGTTTTAGGCGGTGCGGTGCCCATCATACGATCCGTCAGTGAGAGGTTATCTTTGGCGGGTCTTGAGGATGAATTCCTCGTGATTGGGTCACGATAGTTCATCGCCTTGTTGCGGAACCGTTTGACAAAATTATCCACGGTTTCTCCATCCTTCGCTCGCCCCATAACGCACCGAGTGAAACCTCTGTCGTCATCGAAGAAGTTCGCCAGAACATAGATTCCATGTCTTCCCGGTGTTGATCTGCCGGCTTTGAGGCGGCGGTACCAATCGAAGGCAGCCCTCGCGGTGCCGACGAATGACCGAACCATCAAGGGCTCATTCTGGAGATGACTCCCAAATGGCTCTTGAAGTAGATAAGATGTTGAGTGGGGACCCTCTCCCATCGAGCAGTGAAGTTTATTAAATTAAACTTCACGGATAGGGGTTGACTCCCACTCTCGGGTAGGAACACGGAATCCCGTCTTCTTCACTTCTTGAGCCGAGATGAGCGAAGTTGACCTTGCTCTCGGATCCTTGATCTTGTCATTTTCACTTGCATTTTGTCCCTGATTTTGAGGTGGGACCATGGTGTCATCATCGGCGTTACGCTCATCGGTGTTAAGGTCTTGCTCTTCATCCGTCGCTATCCGTCAAATTGGCGTTGTTGCGGCGATGCCCTCACCAGCGATTATTCATCGCTTGCATCGCCGATCATGCATTTCTCTCATCTGCTGCATGGCCATGTCCATCTCGAAGTTTGAAGTTGTCCTTCGTTTTGCCAAGGCTTCTTCAAGTAGCTTGGCCACCTCACCGTGACCGATCATGAGTGCTTCACGAGTATGGCCTTCACTAGAGGCGGTGTTATCGGATGCCATTGCCGAGCCGTCATCCGATACTTCATCTTAGGAGGTACTCTTAGTTCGCGGTGTGCCTTGAAGGGATCCCTCGTTGCAGGTCATGATAGTTAGGCCGTCGATAGTACCGCCCGCAACCGAGTCACACGTTGGGAGGGCTTTGGAATGTCGCGTGACGGCGTTGCCTTGTTGGTCATATTGATGGTGACCTCAAGCAGCTCATCCTTGCCTTGACAGAGTGCATGTCTTCTTCGGGAACGCCTTGACCGAGGTCTTGGCGGTTCGTTGGTGCTCAATCTTTGGAAGACTGACACCCTTTCCGGAGTTTTATGGCAGCATTTACACTCCGAGAGCATTGCCTTGATCAATTTAGTACAAATGCAAGAGGATGCGGTTTCGAGAGCTCGTCTACGAGACTTCTTCCTACCCCCAAAGACGATAGTACAACTCATCGGCATGAGTGCGGAGCAACCTACCGCGGCGTACCCTTGTATAACGCCATCATCGATGACGGCGCTCCATCCGAGGTTGGGTTGGTGTCACGAAGTCTTTGAAAGTTACGCCTTTAACGCGACGCTTTTGCGCGCTGACGCCTCGCGGGCTTTTGGACCTCGATCCGCAAACCGGTTGGTGGATTCTCCGGCTTCCGCCGGGCGGGCGAGCTACCCCAAAGATTGCGAAGTTGTCCCGATCTCTTCAACAAGCCTGCAGGAGTTGACCTTTCACCTTGATCCAACTGAACCGGACCTAGGCATTGAAACACTGAACCCTTATCGGAAAGGGGTGTGGTGTTGGCCGGAGTCTTTGTGGAAGGCGCCGGCTGCATCGAGGAAAAAGCTCCTGGTCTGAGAGGCTGAGTTCGACTTGCTTCTGGTGACTTCTTGGTCACCTCTGCTCCTTTGGGTTGTTGAGTAGCCTGAACCAACACACGTGCACGCGTACATAGGACACGGCGTTTTTGGATCCGCCCCCTGAGGGTGGAGCGATCTCGCTGACGCGGATCCATTCTTCGATCGGCGGTTTAGAGGAGTTACCACCTATCTTAGTCTTACGGGGCTCGTGCCCGTCGGAACCGGATTCGACTTATATCGGACACCGTCCATGGATTCTAACGCCTTTGCGTATTGCAACGCAAGGCGTTGTCGACGCCGTTGGCGGGCTCTCTTTGAGAGAATCACATCGCCGGTGGACTTCTCCTCATTGGCCGGAGGAGGGAGATCAGATCTGGCGTCTTTGGATGGCGGGGAGTTATTCTTTGTCATTGTCGTTGGCGTGGCCGAGGCGTCGGCTTGATCGGTGATGCCTTGTGAGTCCCCTTGCGGCGGAGGGCTTCTTAAGCCTTGCGGGGAAAAGAGTTGGATGAGGCGAGAGATAGGCCTCAAATTTCTCTGGTCGAACTTCGTACTCGACCTCTTCGATCACCGGATCGAACTGTGGTCGCGATACAACGATCTCGGATGCAAGACCGGTGGCTCCCATCGTGGTCGCTAGCTTGTTCTCGGGGAAAAGTCATTATCTTTTTCATCGGTGAAATCATTCTACCTTGATGGGATTACAAATGAGTTTCAAATAAAAATCACCTTTTATAAGGCTTTTACAATGAAAAGGATAAAATTACAACTTTCTTCCTTGTGAACAAGCGGAATCCGTTTATCGGATCACAAACTGCGTGGGATTCTTTGCTGTCTTGGGGATGTGTTAGTGGACCACCGCGATTCCTTTCCCAAGTGTTGATCAAGCGAGATGCGGATGCGGATCTAGATCTAAAATCCCTCCTTTTCGTGGGAATTCTTAGATCGATCGGATCGAGATCTAAGCGAATCTGGAGATTAATTAGCCAAGGAACTAATCAGCGTAGTGAGCGAGATCGACCAGCGAACCCGTTACTCTTCTTGGATCAAGGCCAAGCTTGATCCAAAGGATGGTTTGTTGTTGTAGATCTAGATCTGAAAACTTTGGATCTCGGATCTCACCCCCCACGCAAGTCTAGATCTTGATCTCCTCTCCCTTGGAAATTCTCTAACCCTTGGCACACACAAGAGTTGGCGAGTCTCCTCTTTTTTATTTTTCGACCTCTGAAAATGAAACCCTAGCCCTTATATTTATAGGTGCAGCGGCGGATCTTGGTGGCGGGCAAAAGCCCATTGACCTTGGTGTCGGCGGGGCGAGACACTCAGTGTCTCGCCCGGCGAGACACCTCTAAATGTCTCGGTGGCGAGACACCTCTAAATGTCTCGGTGGCGAGACACCTCTAAATGTCTCGGTGGCGAGACACCTCTAAATGTCTCGGTGGCGAGACACCTCTAAATGTCTCGGTGGCGAGACACCTCGTGTCTCGGTTTTGACCGGCCGGCGTCTTCTCTCGGTTTTCCGAGCTTGATTTGAGGCTTCAAAGTCGGGTTTATCCCTTCGCTCGCCCTCATGGCGCATCAGTTCACCAAGGTTACGGAATCGGTGGCAGTTCGAAGGAGAGCTCTTTTCAAAAATTTCGAGTACGCCGGACATAAAGGGGCAGCGCCCCATGACCCCGCGCTAGCAGGCTGGCGGGACCGTAGAAAACTTCTGCGTAGAGCGTCTTGAGGAGGCGTTTACGTTGCGTTCACTTGTTGTGTCGTCAACGGTTTGCCATTACTTCATCGGATGACTTGTCGATTATTCTCGTCATCACGAGCTACGTTCGGGGACTTATAGGTAATTTTCCACGCCTACAGAGGGAGCTACAGACTCAGCTGGACGAGCTTTTATCTCAGGGCTTTATTCGCCGGAGCCATTCTCCGTGGGGAGCACCGGTCCTCTTCGTGAAGAAGAAGGACGGTAGTATTAGTTTGTGTATAGATTATCGAGAGTTGAACAAAGTCACTATCAAGTATAGGTATCCACTACCGAGGATTGATGACTTGTTCGACTAGGCTGCGAGGCCTTGACACTTCGAAGATTGATCTTCATTCGCTATCATCGCTATGAAAAGGGAGATGGATATCCCCAAAACCGCCTTTCTGACTCGTTATGGGTCTTTCGAGTTTCTTGTCATGCCGTTTGGGCTGACTAATGCACCCGTAGTATTCATGGACTTGATGAATCGGGTTTTTCGTCCATACTTGGATTAGTTCGTGATAGTATTTATCGACGATATCCTTATCTATTCGAGATTGGAGGCAGAGCATGAGCAGCATCTTCGCATAGCATTGCAAACATTGCGGGAGCATCGGCTATATGCCAAATTCGGCAAGTGTGAGTTTTGGTTATACGAGGGTAGATTTTAGGCCACGCCATCGCCAGAGAGGGTATTGCAAGACATCCGTGCATAACGAAGATGTAGAAGGACCCGAGGAGATATTTTTGGTGGAGCGGAATGTGTAGGAGATTGCCGAGTATGTGGCCAAGTGTGTTACACCCGACAAGTGAAGGCGTAACATCGAGGCCGCCAGAACCCCTGACCTTTACCCATTCCGGAGTGGAAGTGGGCGATATCTCTATGGACTTCATTGTAGGATTGCCGAGATCGAAGAAAGGGAACGATTCAGTTTGGGTGATAGTCGATTGGTTAACGAAGTCAACACATTTTATACCAGCAAAAAACGACATACACAGCTGAGATTTATGTGAGGATATTTATCCAGGAGATTGTGAGATTGCATGGAGTACGGATCTGATTGTATCGGTCGAGACTCGCTTTTACTTCACATTTCTGGAAGAGTTTCTAAAAATTTTTTGGCAGTACATTGTCATATTCTAGTGCTTTTCACCCACAGACGGATGGACAGACGGAGAGGGTCAACCAAGTATTGGAGGACATGTTGCGGGCATACATTATGGATTTTCAGGGCAGCTGGGAGGACCATATTCCATTGATTAAATTCGCCTATAACAACAGTTATCAAACGACTATTGGTATGGCACCGTATGAAGCATTGTACGGGAGGCCCTGTAGATCACCTATTTGTTGGGCAGAACCAGAGGATAACCTATTACTTGGACCGGAGCTTGTGAGACAAACTACGGAGAAAGTAGCAGTCATTCGAGAGTACATTCTTGCAGCACAGAGCCGTCAGAAGAGTTATGCAGATCAGAGGCGACGACCCTTAGAGTTCCAAGTTGGAGAATATGTATTATTAAAGGTATCGCCGATGAAGGGAGTCCAGCGATTTGGTAGACGAGGGAAGCTTGCTCCGAGGTACATTGGACCGTTCTTAATTTGTGGAGCGCGTTGGAGCCATTTCATATCGGTTAGCTCTCCCGGCATCGATGTCGGGCATACATGATGTTTTTCATGTTTTGATGCTTAAAAATCATGTACGCGATGAGGAGGCACAGTGATTGTTGGATTGCACCAGAGGTCGAGATTCACAATGACCTGACTATGATTGAGACTCCTGTATGTATTCTTGCCAAGGAGAACAAGAAGCTTAGAAATAAGGAAATACCCTTAGTCAAAGTTCAGTGGAACCGGAGAGGAGCTGAGGAGGCTTCATGGGAGCGCGAGGAGGATGTGCGTCGCGACTACCCACACCTGTTTGAGCAGGTAAATTATTTTTATTAGGACTTGCTTATGTTCATAACTCTCTATATGATCATATTTATATTTAACACTAGAATGATGATGTTAACACTTAACTCCTAATCATTCGGAATGCATGGTATATATATGGGGGGTTCCTTGTTTGGATTTTTCGCCCGACGTACTAGTTCCGTTTAGTTAGGGGTTGAGTGGGAATATTGGCATTCTAGATCGTTAAGCATAAATATTGCTATGTTCTATATCTAGAGATTAATGGTATGAGTTGTGTTCGGGAGGGTTTGTCTGGATTATTCCCTCTTAGTGCCTTTCTCATATTATTAACCTCTACGATACGAATGCGGAATTTCGGGGACGAAATTTTTTAAGGGGGGAGAATGTAAAACCCCGAAAATTTAAATATTTTATGATAAATAATAATAAATGAGTTATATGGTGATAAATACATTTTATTAATGTTTGAATATGCTAGGAATTGATTTGAGATCAATTCAACATATATATGTGTATATATGAGTGCATATGCACAAATCATGCACGAAGAGAAATCTGGAAATAATGACCAGTTAAGAGTTTATAGATTTTACACACTGATACAGTTATAATTTAGAAAAACTTAAAAACCAAACGTTGTAGTTCTCTTCAACAGCTTTCCAACAAGTCTTAGATCACCTCATTCCGAGGTCATATGAGAAAGTTAGAGCCAAAATACCGAAGGTCTTTTTCCTAGTCAGACTAGGTTTCCTGATTCGGGTCAAACAGGTTTGTTTCGGGTTTACCTCTATAAATACCGGTGTTTTCATGAAAATTTACTCTCTTTTATCATATCTCTGAACCCTAGCAGCCACCCTCTCCCCTCAAAAACCCTAGATCTTTTTCTTATGAGTTTTGAGAGCTTTGTGAAGTAAAACATCGACACGAGGGCGAGATCATCGACGTGTGGCAAGGGAAAACGGGTTGTTTACACTTTTGGATTGCTTGCTATTAGTTTCAGAGGCTTGCAGACATGATAAGGCAAGATCACTTGCATCCAAACTCATCCCCATAGTTAAATAACTAGTTTAGATGTTTAATTTATGCTACATGTCTAAATCTTATCCCGAGTATTAAAAGACTAGATTTTTGATGTTAGGTCAGAAACAATTGTTAGATCTAATATTTTTCCTTGATGTTTACGTTAGAAATATGATCATGATCATTAGGTTAATATAAATTTTGATTTACCATGTGAAAATCCTAGTTTATTTAATTATTTGAGTTCTTCTTGTAAACTAACCATGCAAAAACCTAAGGTTGTGATATATATTTTCTGCAGAAAACTGTTGCACTTATATAATATTTAACTGAGATTTTGAAATAGAAAATAAACTCTAAATTTAACCAAATTAGTGTCAAATGAAAGCTATGTGAATCTCGTTTCTAGAACAGAAATACATTCTAAAAATAGTTTGTATAGAGAAAGATATACTCAATTTACTAATGATATATCCTGCAGAAAACTGTTGCACATGTATAATGTTTAACTGGAAATTTGAGATAACAAATGAACTCCAAATTGAACCAAACCAGTGCCAAATAATAGCTATATGGCTCTAGTTTCCAAAACAGAAAGCTATTCTTAAATATAGTTTTCTAGAAAAAGATATACTCAATTTACTAACGATATATTTTGCAGAAAACTGCAGATATGCTGATTTGAAATAATTGATATATTACGTGAAGGTTTCATTGAGTTTTCATGTTAATTAATCATGCTTAAACCCTAGGTTTGTGATATCTAAGTAATATAAACATGTTTAAATAAATTTTATCTCTGTTCATGCGTAGTTTTTATCGTGTGTTGATAGTCACTTTGTTTACATATGAGAAAATTAAAGAAATTATTTTATTAGGATGTTAAACCCTAATTTGGAAGATATAATAATTTAATTTAATGATTCAAATAATTCATGTTGCATATGCCAAGTATAAAACCTCGTTTTAACATCATGATATGTACAATTATCATAAGCACTGTTTGTGCACGAAGAAATACATGTCTTGACAGGATAGTCGACTACTAAGTTTAGTAGCTGGCTACTGCGCCCGCTTGAGTATGACAGAAATTGTGTGTTTGCAGAGTAATCGACTAATATTCTTAATAGTCGACTACTGATACTGATATATGTTATTACAAAGTCTGGATGGACTCAGTATAGTCGACTACTAAGGCTGTTGCCTAAATTTGTGTTTTGCATACAATTAATATATGTTTGCGGGTTTGAGCCGCACTTCTTTATGCTAATTTCATGAATGGTGTAATAGCACATATATGGGTATACTGAAAGGAATTATGGTGGATTTTAACCCGATTACTTTGACAAAGAGTTTAGTACATACTTTACACACATGTTTGGATATCGTTGATGAGCTCGATTCGATTACTACATGAGGTAGTGCGTCGATATTCCATAATGCATGTGCCATTGAGTCGACTTTGGATGCTTTATCTAGCGGTCCGTCCGCGCGAGGGTGCGATGAGGCTTGTGAGCCGTACTTCTAGGATACCTATATGGTAGGTCGTCCGTACTCATGTTACGACCGAGATCACGATGAGACTAATGAGCCGTGTACCTTGTCGGGATACCTATAGGGTAGTCCGCTACACATGATAAGATTAAGTATTAGAATCTTGCATGGAGTTGCATCGAGATAGTTAAATAATAGCATGAGTCGTTGGCGGATGCCAGTTATGTTTTTGACTCACTGCTGAAATATATGACCTAGAGTACTTTGCATTTAAAAGTACACGAGATTTGTGCCGGTATTCATTCTATCTCCCGGTGGCGATGGAAGATATTATGAATACGATATGTTGATGTCTTTACTTTTTATTGCTTTTCTTTATTTCTTAGGTTGGGATCAATGATTAGCTGTTCACAATTTGAGACATATGGTATATACATGAGGGTTTCCTTATTTGGATTATTTCGCTCGACGTACCGGTCTCATGTTGTGGATTTCTAATTGTTGATTTTATTTAGATTATTTATCTTTAAATCGGTATTAATGTTTATATGTTTACGATTCGGGACATATGGTATATATATGAGGGTTTCTTTGTTTGGATTATTTCGCCGACGCACTCACGCCTCGTATTGTAGGTGTCTAAATATTAATTCCATTAGATATGGGGAAAATGATCTAGGTAGACTATGCTTAATAGATAGAGCACACTCCATCTAGCGACCTTTCCCACAGGCGGATGGAGGTGATCTTGCTATAGCCTCGGCGCTCTTGTTGTTGTTCTTTTATTTTAAATTTCTTTTTCAGTGACTCAAAGTTTGGGAGGCGTGGGATGGCGGAGTTCTAGCATAGTCGCCGTCACATGATTTTACCATTTGAGGCTCCTTTGTAGTTTTGTATTTTCATTCAGATATTAGAGAGTTTTGTTTTCATATTGTAAAGGCGGTAAGCCTTAGTTACATTTCCAGTTAACTCATATCGAGATATTTAACATTTATTTTAGAGATCTATTATATCTCGGTTTAATAAGTTGAGACATGATTTCATTTATGAGATATCTTTCTTCATCATGTCTATTGTATTTATTTTCTTTAATTTGCTGTTTTGTACCTACACTTCTTTTGACTCCACTAGAGGATATTCGCGTGATTAGTGAAACATGTTATTGCCTTGTGTGGGTGCATGGCGGGTTTGACATCCTTGGTTTCACCTTGACTGCGACCTTGTTGAAACCAAAGGCGTCCACAATGGCTTCGCTGATGGCTGAAGAAACTTCGCCAAACAACCCATATCGACTCGACTCGACCAAGTCAAAGCGAGTCGACTCAAGAACAAGTCGGGGCGAGTCAAAGGCGTCATTAGTTGGCCAAGCCTAGAGTCGAATTCATTTGACACAGAATTCGACTCTAGGCTTGGCCGACTAATGACGCCTTTCGACTCGTCCTGGGACTTGTTCTTAGAGAAATCTAGAATTGAATCCATTAGCCAATTTCACTTATAAAATATGAACTATTCTCTTTTTATCACATTCTACTTTAGATTTATTAAGCATATACTATCAAACCACTTAAGGAAAGTATAACCTATTAAATTATCATCCAAGTAAAATTAATACTCATAAAAGAACAATAACTAAATAGTATTTCTATAATTCCTTCTACCAATTAGTTATTTAGTTGATTATCCTAAACATGATCATTTTAAGCACAAGAGAATGATTCACAAAATATAAAAGAAATTAAACTAGTTTCATATAATTTCTAGAGTTCTTACTAGAATTAGTTCCACATCTTGGGAAAATAATAACAAAGAAAATAAATGAAAGAAAGAGAAATAAAAATAATTTCTAGAGGGTTCTAGCCTCTTGGTGAATCAAAGAAAATAAAAATAAACAAACATAATTCCCTAGAGGGTTCTAGCCTCAAGGTGAATAAAAGAAAAGGAAAATAAATAAAAATAATTCCCTAGACGGTTCTAGCCTCAAGGTAAATCAAAGAAAATAAAAATAAAAACTAATCCCAAGAGGGTTCTAGCCTCATGGTGAATAGTGTAAGGAAATAAAATCTAAGCTATGTAAAAAAAATAAATCTATACTACAAAATAAAGACATGAAATTAAAGCAACAAAATAAAGACATGAAAGTAAATGCATCCAAATAAATCTAGTTCAAGAGAGTTCTAGCCTCATGAATATTTAACAACAAGAAAAAAATATTATAAGAAAATAAAAGATAAAAAGAGAAAACTTACATTCTAAGAGGGTTCTAACCTCTTGATGAAGGCAAATCTTCATCTTGATCTTCATCTTATCTTCATCTTCATTATCAAATAAAGAGAAGAAAAGAAAAATATGAAGAGGTGAAAAACATTTCTTTATTAATTGCAATAAAAGTTATAATTTTAAAAGGTCTTCTCAATTAAGAGTAACCCTACTCTCCGGATGGAGTTATTATAAAATTTTTCACAATCAAACCTTTGATGTGAGGATGATGAAGTCAAAATTTATTCTTCTCTTTTTTTATCAAATTATTTTTTCATATATCATTTTCTTTTCATATCTTTTTTTTGAAAAGAACAAGAAACTCTCGCATGAGAGGAGAATAAATTCTTTTATCATTATTATGAGGCAAAAAATAAAGATGTAAAATAAAAATTGAACATGAAAAGTTCATACTCTACATCAAATTTTACCTTATTCTTTGAAAATTCTACCCAGTTTTAAAGAAATCCAAAATGATATAATCAATGATGTGCTTAAATTGACCATTCTAAGATTTTCAATGATATTTGCAGAATTGAATGTAGGTATTTATGGTGTTATGCATTTTGAATTTAGATTCCTTATTAATAAAAGTTTGACCTATCACAACCAGTTCTTCTTTAAAATTTCGTTAAACATAATATTTATGTTTGAGGGTTGAAAATTTAGTTGTTGTTTATTTTCCAAGAATCTAAGTTCAGCAGCAAAGATTTCTTCAAAAGATGGGTTAAAGAAGCATGTATTTAACACACTTTCCTCGTTCTGAAAGACCTGATCTGATTTTTCTAATACGTTAGCTCCTCACCAAAGATTTTCTCAAAACTAAGATTTGACTCATTTTCTTCTTCTTCTTCTATTGAACTTTCCTGGATGTAGTTTATTTCTAGAGATTGATTAGCTGGTTGGTTCCCTTGATTAAAAATATTGAAATCAACAGTAAAATTCCCAAAGAACAGCTGCATTTGACCAGTTCTACAGTTAATGAGAGCATTAGAAGTGGTTAAGAACGGTCTTCCTAAAATGACTGGTATTTGACCTTTGTGATTGAAAACGGGCTGTATTTTCAAGACTATGAAATCCACTGGAAAAATAAAATCCCCAAACTTAATCAAAACATCATCTATCTCACCCATGGGGACTTTGACAGATCTATCAGCTAACTGTAGGTGCATCTAGTTGATTTGAGTTCTCCTACACCTAGTTGCCGGTAGACCGAATAGGGAAGCAAATTAACACTGGCCCCTAAGTCTAAAAGTGCATTATCAATGTATGTATTGCCAATGACACATGAGATAGTAAGACAACCAGGATCCTTATATTTCAAAGATACGGACTTTGAGAGCATATCACTGATATTGGTAGCAAGAAAGACTTTCTTTGGAACATTTATTCTTCTCTTCTTAGTGCACAAATCTTTCAAAAATTTTGCATAAGAAGAAATTTATTCAATTACATCTAAGAGAGAAATATTGACCTTAACCGACTTGAAAGTTTCTAGGATCTTCTCCTCCTGAGGGGAGTATTTCCTAGGCCTGAATCTATCTGAAAAGGAAGCAACTGGTTTAAACCTATCAAAATTAGGCTCGGGTTCGGGTTCAGGCTCTTGGTCATTGGAAGCAGGTGATTGCTAAATAGAGTCATCAGAAGGAGAGAGAATTTATTTTGGTTCAAGGGTTTCACTTGAAGGCATTCTAACTTGATTATCGACTTATTTTCCTGACCGTAGTGAATGGATTGCATTCCCTTGAGCTTGGTAGGTTGAACTTGATCCTGTGTCCTTAGGGTTGGTCACGGGTTGACTCGAAAATATTCCTTTCTCTCTCTCACTCATAGCACTAGCTAGTTGTCCAAGTTGGATTTCTAATCTAGCTATGGCTTGAGTGCTGGAATTGAGAATTTGTTCGGTTAATTTCATAAAGAAATTCAAAGCATTAAATGTTTGAGCCAACAAGTTGGTGGTTTGTGTAGAGACTTTAATCATGATTTCCATACCCTTTTTCAAAACATTGAGATGTTTATCATTATCAGAATTCGGAGAAGTATGATTTACAGATTGATGATGAGGAGACTGATTTGGATATGACATATTTGTTGTTAAAAATTATTTTGAGAACTGAAAGGAACTGTGTTTACCCTAGGAAATCGTTGATTTGAAGAGGGAGTGAAGTTTTGATTTCCGGAGTAGTTTCTTGATTTCATGCAAAGTTCTGGTGATTTCTCCAACCTGGATTGTAGGTTAGAGAAAATAGATCATTCACGGGACACTAGAATGCAGCGTTTACCTGATCTAGTGGTTGATTTTTTTTAGAGAATAGTCTCTATAATATATTAATAGACAGACAAAGGTACAAATTCACTCCTCTCAATCCACAAGAGAGCAAAAAACCAACAGTGAGACACCCCTTCGATACAACATCCAAAGTATACTACAAAAATCTCTAACAAAAGTGTGAGCTAAAAACATAAAGCTCCTGAACCACTAAAATAAAAATCAAAATACAAGGGTTAGTGTTATCGTGATATGAATAGCCCAACTGATCGAGCTGAAGGAGATGTTGGGTGGAACTGGGGAGCTCCGCTGCATCAAAGAACAGCTGAATGTAGGGAAGGTTGTGGCCGAACTTTGGTAGTGAATCCGCAACAGTGTTTGATTCTCTAAAGCAGTGACGCACTAGTACATTTCTCAAGTGGTGGTGCATAGATATCCAGGTGCGTCTGAGTTTCCAATGGGGACAAAGCCTGATCTAGTGGTTGATTGCTTCTTAAGAGAGGACATTCCTCTGAAACATGGGCTGAAAAAAGACAGTTGTGATAACCTGAGGTAGAAACTTGATTGATTTGAGCTGGAGCTCGTTCTTTGATTTCTAGAGCTTCTAACCTACGCATGATTGTGCTTCAAAGGCTATGTTTGTCTCTAAGAAAAAATCACTAGATTTGGGTTGGGGAACTGATGAAACTCTGTCATCACAGTGTTCCCACTGCATGGTTTTTTTGGATAAACTCTCTAAAATATTTCATGCTTCATCGGCATTTTTCTTCATGAAATCCCATTGACACATTGATTCTAAGAAAGTTTTTGAAAAATAATTCAATCTTTCATAGATAATTTGGCATAATCACCATTTTTCAAGACCGTGGTGAGGACATTGGATAAGAATCTGTGGGTAAGCTATACAGCCATTTTTTGGCTTCGTCCTTAAGAGCAAAAGGAATAAATCGAAGCTCGATCACATCCTCAGATAAGTCCCTCATTTTAATCATAAGATAAACTTCTTCAAATTCGGAGATAAAAATATATGCGTCTTCAGATTCTACTCTTTAAAATTTTGGAAGCATGTTTATGAAATGCGGTCTAAGCTGAAAATTGGTTCCATTGACATCGGGGAGCTTAATGCAAGAAGGGATTGCATTCCTAGTTGGATAACACACATCTTGGAGAATACGACGATTAGGATTAGTCATTTCTTTAAATGGTTCAAAACGAATTAAACAATTGGTATTATCCCTAATCCAAGTTTGCATACACCAAAATAAATTCTTTGTAAAATTTTTTTAAATTCTAAGAAAAATAAAAGTTAGTTTTTTTTAAAAGGGGGCAAAAAAAACTAAAAGATTAAAAAGGAGAAAGATAAAGGAAAAACCTAACTTAAACAAAGCAATGCAATCACTTGTATCAATCACTTTAAATTCTAAAGTTAAGCCTAGACTCAACTAGACCAGCTCTTAACCAAAAACTCCTTTAGTGAAAAGATCGAAGTTTACTTGGTCAGTTAGCTAGGTACTGATAGCACTAGAGGGAGATCAAAGATCAATTAAATACCTCGTTCCTTGCGGAGCGCTTCACGCAATCTGTAAATATTACCTTAAACACCAACTGATTCAAGTAAACTTGAACCGGTTCACTTAAGGATTTCTTGTTCCTTAATGAGCTCGAGTCCTTAGGGGCCAACGTCTAATGAGTTTTAAAAGACTTGGGTTTGTGTAGTGAGGAATTAGTGATTTGTGGGCTAAGGAAAGAGTGATGAAATCCCTCACCTTATCTTGATTAATGAGTTTTGCCCTTAAGAATATTTTCAAGTGGTGTCAAATCAAGATGCACAAATCATTTTGGTGAATTCCTACTATTATATGCAATGCAACCCTAGAAATTAAAAGCAACTATAAAATGATGCAAAAATAAAATCTTTTATTTTTATAATTAAGGTTAGCAATCAAACAAATGTGAGAAATGGTGATATTATTTGAATTTATTATCTTGTTAGTAAATATCCAAGTGGAGAGTGAATTTTATTATGGTCGACAAAAATAAAATATTTTTTTAATTTTAAATTCTAATTGTCTCTAATTGTGAGAAACTAACTAAAGGGTGAAATTGAAAATACTAGAAAGAGGAGTTACCCACACAAAAGCATCCTAGCCTCTTTGAAGGCAATTCTTCAATCTTTAATCTTCAACCTTTAATCTTCAAGCTCCAAGTGGTTCCTTCACAAGAAAATACACAAATTAAAGAACTAAAAAATCTTAATTACAAGCACCGTTCCCCGGCAACGGCGATAAAAATTTGATAGGATATATATAGAACCTAAAGTTGTAAGTATACAACTATCAAATTATAGTATAAAAAGTTATCGATCCCACGAGGAAGGTGTTGTAGGAGTTAATCAAAATCAGTTGTTATGTTGTGTGTGTGACAATTAAGAGTGATAAAAAAAATTGTGATTGTGGAGAGAATAAGAGTGCTTGTGAATATATGCAAATAAAAGCAAAACTAGATTGAGAGGGGCTTAAAGAATAGAGGAAAATAGAAGAAAATAAAATAAATAAATAAAAATCCAGAATAAAAGGGAAAAATAAGAAAGTAAAAGATGGATGATTTAATTAAAGATACGAGGAATCTAAAATTGAATCCATTAGTTAATTTCACTTATAAAATATGAACTATTCTCTTTTATCACATTCTACTTTAGATTTATTAAGCATAGACTATCAAACCACTCAAGGAAAGTATAACCTATTAAATTATCATCCAAGTAAAATTAATACTCATGAAAAGAACAACAACTAAATAGTAATTCTAAAATTCCTTTTACCAATTAGTTCTTTAGTTGATTATCTTAAACATGACCATTTTAAGCACAAGAGAATGATTCACAAAATATAAAAGAAATTAAACCAGTTTCATACAATTTCTAGAGTTCCTACAAGAATTAGTTCCACATCTTGAAAAATAACAACAAAGAAATAAATGAAAGGAAGAGAAATGAAAATAATTCTCTAGAGGGTTCTAGCCTCTTGGTGAATTAAATAAAAATAAAAATAAACAAAAATAATTTCCTAAAGGGTTCTAGCCTCAAGGTGAATAAAAGAAAAGGAAAATAAATAAAAATAATTTCCTATAGGGTTCTAGCCTCAAGGTGAATTAAAGAAAATAAAAATAAAAACTAATCCCAAAAAGGTTCTAGCCTCGAGGTGAATGGTGTAAGGAAATAAAATCTAAGCTATGCAAAGAAATAAAATCTATACTACAAAATAAAAACATGAAATTAAAGCAAGAAAATAAAGACATAAAAGTAAATGCATCCAAATAAATCTAATTTAAGAGGGTTCTAGCCTCATGAATATTTAACAATAAGAAAAGAAAATATTACAAGAAAATAAGAGATAAAAGAAAACTTACATTCCAAGAGGGTTTTAGCCTCTTAATAAAGGCAAATCTTCATCTTGATCTTCATCTTCATCTTATCTTCATCTTCATTATCAAATAAAGAGAAGAAAAGAAAAATATGAAGAGGTGAAAAATTTCTTTATTAATTGCAATAAAAATTATAATTTTGGATGGTCTTCTCAATTAAGAGTAACACTTCTCTCCAAATGGAGTTATTATAAAATTTTTCACACTCAAATTCCTCACCCTCCACCCCTATTTATAGCCTACAACAATGAAGGAGAACCCGCGGATGAAACTTGGCAATCAAAAAATTAAAATCTAGCCACAAATCTAGTTTTGCCGCTCACCAATCGGTTGACCAATCGGTTAGCTGATCGGTTGACCAATCGGTTGGCCGACCGATTGGTTTGCGTAATTTTGATTTTTTTATAATTTCTTGGCTCGATTTCTTCATGGATCTTTGAGTTTTCTTGGGCCTTCTTTTGTCTTCATATTTGGGCTTCAATAAATGGTAGAAAATCAGGGAGTTTGAGTCTTTTGGGCTTTTATTCATTATTTCTTCATTAACTTGTAAATTAAGATAAAAATAATTATTAGTGGTATATTTATTTATATAAGATAGATGATGAGGATTTAAAATTGTAATAAAAATATAATTATCAAAGATGAATATTTGCTTTCAAGGGGCCAACCCTTACAATGTAAGTTCTCATTTCTCTCCTTTATTTTTTGTCTTAGAAATTCATGTTTTAGGATTTTATTTTCTCTTTATATTTATGTTGGTTGATTAGATTTATTTCATGTCTTGTAGATTAGATTTACTTTCATGCTCTTTTATTTTTGTTACTTATTTTTTATACTTTGTAGAATTTATTTTCTTGCATTTTTCTTTTATAGTATAGATTTACTTTTATGCTCTTAGTTTAGATCTCTATTTCCTTGTTCTTATTCTTCTCTTTATAGTTAGTTTTTATTTTTATTCTCTTTCTTTTATGCTCTCTAGTCTAGATTTATTTCTTTATTTTTATTTTCTAAAATATGCAACTAAATCTTGTAGGAATTCTAGAATTGTATGAAATTAGTTTGATTTCTTTTATGATTTTTAGATTGCACGCTTGTGCTCAAAATGATCATGTTTAGGATAATCAACTAGAGAACTAATTGATAGAAGAAGAATTTGATAATCTATATTTATCTTAAGTGGTTTGATATGTTATGCTTGTGAATTTTAGAATTACTATCTAATTATTTTTTTTCATGAATGGTAATTTTGCTTGAATGATAATTTGATATGTTATGCTTTCCTTAAGTGGTATGATTATCTATGCTTAGTAAATCTAAAGTAAAATGTGATAAAAAGAGTAGTTCATAAATTCTAAATGAAATTAACTTGTAGATTCTCTAGATTCCTATATTCTCTCTTTATTTCCTCCATACTTGTTTTGATTGTTCCTCTTTTAGGTTAATTTTTTAGTCTTGATTTTATTGTTTTTTTTTCTATTTTCTTTATTTCTCCTCCTTATTCTTTATTTTCTTTTATTTTTCCACCCTCTTTCTCCCCTCTTGTTCTAATTGTCTTTTATGAGTAAATAACCACACACTCTTTATATCTGTTCTCTTTCACTCCTATTTGTCCACACACAACTCTAGGATCCAATTTAGATTTTTTTCTACATACATTCCTCGTGTGATCGATATTATACTATATTATCACTTGATTGTGCACTTGCAATCTCGACACTAATTTCACAACACATCAGAGAACTTAAACCACTCAGATACACCTTACAGTTAGCTGATAGATCCATCAAAATCCCCATGAGAGAGAAAGAGGATGTTCTGATTAAAGTAGGGGAGTTAATTTTTCCTGTTGACTTCATAGTCTTGGAAACACAACCTGTTTCCAATCGTAAGGGATAGATTCTAGTCATTCTAGGTAGACCGTTCTTAGCCACTTCAAATGCTTTGATCAGCTGTAGAACCGGTTAAATAAAGTTATCCTTTGAGAATATGACTGTAGATCTCAATATCTTCAATTTAGGGAATCAGCCAAGTGATCCATCAGATCAACCCCTAGAAGTGAACTTTATTCAGGGAACATCAAACGAAGAGTTAGAAGAAGAATGTGAGTCAGACCCGAGTTTTGAGGAGATTTTTGCTGATAAACTCAAGATAGTAGAAGAGTTAGAATTAGAACAGTCTTTAAGAAGAAAAGCACTGAGTCAGGCACAAGTTTCACTAATCTCAACTTTGAAGAACTCTTTGTAGATGAGCTTTGGTTCCTAGAAGATACAGAACAATCAGCCTATCATACCTCAATCATGAACCTTGGGTTTGAGGAAACTTTCAAAGAAGAAATAGTTGTATTGGATAGACTTTAATTCATATAAAACCTGAGTTCAAATTTGAGACTAGCTTTCTGACTGATCAATACCAGAAACTCAAGATACACACCTGTCATCAATTGTTATAGAAATTATTAAAAACTTCGGAGAGTATAAAATTTAAGCACATTATAAAGTTTATCATTTTAGACTTTTTTAAAATCTAGGGTAAAATTTTCAGCAAAAAGGTAGGATTCAATATAGGACTCGAGCTCTTCATCTTATAACTTTTATTGTACATCTTTACTCTTTGTCTCATGATAATAAGAAAAATAAAAGAATTTATTCTTCTCTCCTTTGAGAGTTTCTTGTTCTTTTGAAGAAAAAAGAAAAAAAGTTGAAAAAAAAAGAAAGAAAAGGAAAAATTTTGAAAAAAAGAAGAGAAAGAAAAAAATTGTTGGCTACATCCTCCTCATAGCAAAGTTAATTATAAATTTTATCATTTTATCATTGTTCTAGATCGACCAAACAAATATAAGTGCTTCATTTCCTATCTGCTTTACTTTATGCATCATATAGTTTGCATTGAGGACAATGTAAAATTTAGGTGTGGCGGACGAGACTAGTCATCTTTTCTCTTTAATTTACCATTTTTCCTCTTATTTCATATTTTCTTATCTTTTCTTTCCCTTAAAAATTTGTCACTTGCCAATTTGATAGAGTTAATTAATAACTGACCTACTTGACAAGCTTTTAAAGTCTCTAGTTTTTAATTAGTTTCATACTCAAATTTAGCTTTTATAATAACTCTAAATAAATTTTCTAAGAAATAATTTTCAAAGTAGTATACTTCACTATAATGAATGGACTTTCTAATAAATTTACTTTGAGTTATACATAAAAATAGTTTCTTAGTAAAAACTAGCTCTAATTAGATTGTTTAAAGATATCAAGTGAATTAATTATACATTGACTTTTTCAAATTAGCAAGCTGGCCGAATTTTGTGAGTTTATTCACTACAAACCCTCACGAGACTACAACTCATCCTCTAGGGTAACCTAAGGGTTTAAACGCTTGTTGTATATGCTAAATATTATCACGATTCCTACTAACTTGCTTTCCAGAAGTTTTCACTATGGATAAAATATATCCAACAAAAAACTAACTTTCCAGAAGTTTTCAAACTCTGATACCATTTTCTTGTAGTAAGAATCCTTCCGGTCAAATACAAACCAGTGTCTAAGGAAAAAGCAAGTGCATACACAGTTTATACAATCAAAGTAATTTCATAAAAATCTATGATCTCAAAGAGATAATGTAGACATATAATTTACCCAAGAAAAAAAACCTCCCCTTGGAATCTTGTAGCATTTGCCATCATTTGTTCAAAGAGAATGAAGTTTAAAGGGGTCTTGTTTAAAATTCTTCAAATGTCATGTGTTTTTAAAAATTACATTAAGTTTGTGTTTGGATTCAATGTATTATTAGAATTTAAAATTTTGTAATTAATATCAATCCATTGTTCTAGAATCGTTAGAATTTCGATTATAGAATTTTCAACTCCAAAGTTATTTTGGTACTTTCAATTTTAAGGGATTGTTTGGATTTTTTGTTTTTCTAGGAGCTTGTTTATAATTTTTATTTTTAGGAGTTGTCTGTAATTTTTATTTTTTTAGAAGGTCATTTGTAATTTTTAATATTTTCAAAGGTGTTTTTCCTAATTTTCAAACTTTTTGGGGGGCTTTGTAATTTCAGTTTGTGCAGGGGGCAAATCAAAACATTTTAGATTTTCGAAGTGTTTTCTTATAATTTTTGAATTTTGGCATATTTTTTGTATTTTTAAAGACTTTACAAAGGTTGTTTCTAATTTTTAAATATTTAATGGTTGTTTGTAGTTTTAGATTGTTCAGAGGGTTGATCAAAGATTTTAGATTTTCATGATGTTTTTTTAATTTTCACTTTTTTGGGGGTTTTTTTTGCAACTTAAGATTTTTAGAAGTCTGTTTATAATTTTTAAAATTGTGAGGTGTTGTATGTAATCACAAGCTGCAATATAATATGCTTCAGTTCTAGAATCGACTATAGTTTCTTGTTTACAACTACTTAAATTAATAGTTTTATTATTTAATGCAAAGACAAACCCTAATGTAGATTTTCTATCATTAGGATCCGACCGAAAATAAGAATTAGTGTATCCTTCAACTTTAAAGGATGACCACCAACACTAAATAACAAGGTTTTGTTCATTTAAGTTATTTAAGAATATTCTTAACTGCAGTCTAATGTTCCTCTCCAGGATTGGACTGGTATCTACTAACTCGACTTACTCTTTGAGCAATATTTAGCCAAGTATATAACATTGCATACATAAGACTACCTACAATAGAACCATATGAGTATTGCTTCATTCTTTCTAACCTCTTATCTATATGAGGTGACATTTTCTTAGAAAGAACGACTTCGTGTCCAGAAGGGATAAGTCTCTTCTTTGAATCTTGCAAGTTAAACATGGCCACTATCTTATCAATATAAGTATCCGGGATAATGTTACTAACATGCTATCTATCTCTATAGAGCTTTAGTCCTAAATTATATGATGCCTCACCCAAATCTTTCATAGTAAATTTGTTAGACCACAATAATCCAACAATGGATAACATTCCAACATCATCGATAGTTCGAAGTATTTGTTTAAAGTTATTTTTCTACAACTTTAGATTTTCGAAAGTTAGTAAATTTTAAATTTTGGGGTGTTGTATATAATTATAGATTGTTCATGGAATAGTTTAAAATTTTCTAATTTTCAATTTTTATAACTTTTGGATTTTTCCGAGGTGTTCTTTTTAAAATTAGGCTTATTCAAAGGGGTTATTTGTAATTTTTTAGGTTGTTGTCCATAATTTCAAGTTGTTTAGGGAGTGTTCAAAATTTTCATATTTTTAGGCTGTTTTTATAATTTTTGAAATTTTTTGTGAAGAGGTTGTTAGTAATTTTAAATTTTAGGGTTTCGATTGTAAATTTATATTGTTCGAAGGTTGTTCAAAAATTTCAAAATTTCAAATATTTTGTAATTTTATGATTTTTGGGGTGTTTTATAACTTTTGGATTTTTAGGGGTCCCGATGTTTGTAATTAGAATTTTCAAATGACAATTTATAATTTGAAGTCAGATGAGAGGTTGTTTGCAATTTTGAAGTTTTAAGGATTTTTAAAAAATTTGTTTTCTAAGAGGTTATTTGTAATTTTCTGATTTAAGGTGCTTTGTATAATATTTAGATTTCTAAGAACACTGTTTATAACGTTTGCATTGTGAAGAACTTATTAAAGATATTTCTATTAATTAGGATAGGATCACCCGTAATGTATTATAGACCTATTTAAAGGGTTGTATTAATTAGTATATGATCATAATATGATATTTCAAAACAATTAAGGGTAATATTGTCCAAGAATTTTTTCCCAAACTCTCACTTTTAAAGGAAGTATGATCTATCAACATTTCAAGAAGAAAAGGACTTCAAATCCAAACTTTGAATAATTGAATTATAGAGCATGTCCAAAAACACAGAAACACGAGAAAGGAGTAAAAAACTCTACTCACAAGGTTCTAGAGGTATTGACGTAGCCGACTTACTAATATATCAACCAAACAACACTAAAAGAGAAACCATGACATCAACATCCAGCTTAATTATTCCAAACCAATAGAAAAATTCTCTTCGTAATAGCAAATTTGACTAAACGACTACAACAATAACAATGATAGCTGACCATCACCCATTTTGCTATTGGGCTTTTTCGATATTATCCCCAACCTCTTTCATTTTGAGGCCTCTGATATCTTGATATTTTGAACGTCCCCCAAATCAAGTATTTTGAGATTAGTCCACTGGGTCTTTTAAATATATTGAAATTAATCATTCAAGTTAGTAGTTGGTTAATATTTTTGAAATTAATGTCAAAGTATGAAAGATTTGCAGGCTAAGTATGGAAAAAAACACCCTTGCATTTTTCAATTAGGGAAAAATTACCAAATTGGTATTCTAATATTTTCAATATGGTATTTATTTTTGCTCAGCTCTAATATGATATTTTAACTTGTCCTTTTTAGCGATGAAGCCCTTTTTCTCTCAAATTGTATTTTTTGGAAAAATTTTATTCCAACCCTGACCTCTAAAAATTATTAAATTTACACCCTCTTGCTCCTTCGTTCCCCCCAATTCAAATTTCTTTCACTCATTTACCCAATAAGACCCTCATTCACTCTTTCTTTCTCTCGCATCAATGGAGCCCCCTCACTCTGCTTCAAACTTTCACAATTCAAACACAAACTCTAATCCAACCCCAACAACCTTTATCCAAATCGATTCTAATTTGGATTAGGGTTTAGATTTGAATTAGGGGAGATTGATAGAGAAAGAGAGGGCTTCATTAATAAGAGTGAAAGAAACAGTGAAGTAGGATATTATTGGGTAAATGGGTTGGAGAGATTTGAATTGGAGAAGATTGAAGGAGAAGGATGATGTAAATTTGGGGATGGAAGAAATTTATTAAAAAAAAAAAGTTCACTAAAGTTCTCGTCGCCGAAGAAAAAAAAAGGGCCTTAGTGGTAAAAAGATCAAGTTAAAAAATCATATTGACGTCGGAACAGAAATAAATATCATATGGGAAAATAAGATGGATTTACAATATCAATATCATATGTAGCCTTTTGATCAGCACGCAAACTTGCATTGACCAAACTTCACTAGGTCACAGCGCAGCCCGAATCTGTTTCAAATAGGTAGATTGTAAATTTGGGCAACTAAAAAAATCGAAACAAATCGATCCCGTGGACCCGCGGAGCAACCGAGCCTGACTGTTTACCTACCTATCAAGCCCCCGGAGAAGGCGTAGCCTCTTCAACGACACCCAATCTCCATCAACCAAAACCTAACGTTGCTTTCCTTCCCTCCAAATGACTATTCTCTTCGAATCTCTTCGTTAATTGTTGCTCGTCGGTAGTTCTCCTCTCGCTCTTTCGATCCAATGGCAATTTCGATGGATCTCTTCTTGATCTGCCTCGTTCTAATCTCGCCGCCTATTTTGAGGGCGAGGCCGGATAAAGAGACGATGGCGAGGTTTTATGGGAATCTCGCCATGGATCCTGCTCGTAACAGTACTGGAAATGACGGAAGTATCGCCGATATGTTCGATCGCGTGCTAGAAAAGGAGTTCTCTGAAAACGACTCGCCTGAAGGTTGATTTTTTTTGGCGATCTCTTTCCTTGTTAATTCGGTTCCTGAGATTTGTTGCTAGTTCGTTGATGTTCTTGAGGATTCGATAGAGTAGACTATCTTAAATAATCCTAATTAGCTCTGGAATTCTATTAATTTCTTCGCATGTGATTGTAGTAAGGAAAGAAAAAGAAAAGTTCTTGAGGATTCGATAGAGTAGACTATCTTAAATAATCCTAATTAGCTCTGGAATTCTATTAATTTCTTCGCATGTGATTGTAGTAAGGAAAGAAAAAGAAAAGATTTTTTTTTTGTTAATGCTCTCGTATGAATTAATGCTTGTCAATGTTCAAGAATTTTCTTGTATTGTTTATATAGGGAATTCGTTTTCAGTCAGTGGTTTATGGTGTTATATGAGAAGAATTTTAGCCATTTATACATTAGCTTGATGCTTAGTACTCATGTAGGAGACCCGAGGTCTATGATAGATGCTAAATGATGATAGGAAATTTGATGAATTGCTGTAAATTTTTTATTTGCACTTCTTGGAAAATGTTACATAGCTGAAACTCTTTGTATTCATTCTTGTCCTCATAGTTTGAATTATGTGAATGGCCAACCAAATAAAGACGCAGATGCATTCTATATGGTTCCCCGACTCTTACAACGGGAGATAAAATCTTTTCTTTTACACTTTAGGCAGGGAAAAAAAAGCAAACACCTATTCTAGTTTATTCACTAGTAAAATTAAGGGTAAGTTGCACATAACTCCCCTCAGATATACCATTAGTTGGACTAATACCCCTCGACTTGTATACTAGCACTCAGTACCTCTGGATTGCCATGTTTACAAAGATACATTGTAAGTCATACCTCTCTTCTCATGAATTGATGGGGTGAAATGCTAGTAAATGAGGTGAAGGGTGTTGAAACTGGAGGTACAGTTGAGGTTGGGGTGGGGGGATGCAATTTACCCTAACATAAAAGGATCGAGATTATACTTTGTTGTACGAAAACTCATTCCCTTTTTCTGTTTGCATATTTAAATTTTTTTATTTTCTATTGCCTGTATGTTTCTATATGATCCTTCTGAAAAAGATCTAAAACTGATCAAAATATTCCTAAAACAGCTTTAACTATTGTACGAAGAATTTATCTGCTATACGTGCACGAAATTAAGCTTTCTTTGTTCATCGACAAGGAAATTTTTGTTGCAAGGGAAGTAGGATACATTATCTATATTTTTATTTCTCTTGTTTAATGGTGAACGAAAACTTGTTTTTCCCCTGTTGTACGGAGTGTTGTTAAGTACTTTTTAGCTTTCTTCCTGTTGCACTTTTTGTCAAGGTTTCGTCTGCTTCTGAGTTTTTCTAGTAGGGCTAAAGATGTAGAAAATGGCTGAATTCAACCTGGCTTAAGTGTTTGGATCAGAGAAGTTGGATTAGAATTGAGAAACCACATCTCCTCTTGTGTTTCACATATTTAGCAGAATGAAGACTACTTTTTGTTTTTGAAATTCAATCTGTACCAAGATACTACTTGCAATTTGTAAAGCTTGCTATTGAACCAGACAGTTCTAATTGATTATTTGATGAACAGTTTTCTTCCTCTTGTAACACATCCCAATTCTCAAACGACGTGCAACATATCTTATGAAAAACGTAGTTGAGGTTTTGATGCTAGAGGTTTATCTAAATACAAATGGTGTTCGGCAGTAAAACATGATTCAATAACTCTAATTAATATAGGGGACGGGTGTTAGGCAGACATGAATAGAGGAAAAGACGTTTTATGCAGTCACACTTTATTTTCTTTGTTGCTACTGTTTTGCTCTTAACTCTTTGGTTGTAGCGCGGTTTTGACGATGTCATATATCTAGTAGAAATGTATATTTATAAATTTAAATTCATCATCATAGCTTGCGAAGGTTCACACTATATTAAACTACTACCATAAATAGCCACTTTTTCCATCAGTAAATATGTAGTTTCATTAATTTTACCGAACTGTTTTCAAGTCTTGCAACTATTTTATGTGGATGCTATTTACTTTCAACTCGGGTCATAAATACTGTTTTGGTAATAAACAATACTGACCAGATGACATTTTATTTTGTCAGCTCCTGATGCAAGTAGCTTCAACAACAGTGTCACAGATCATCAAGTAGGTGTGACTTGCTTCTTAAACACTTGTTAGAATATTGTTGAACTGTGGTTTTCTCGGTGAAGGATTTAATTTCTAGCATTTTGAGCTCTAAAGTATCTTAGACCATAGCTTCTAATATTTAGGAGCTAGTGTATCCTAGGGTAGTTAAATCAGTACATCACTTATATTGATGTGTGTTGGTTACACTCAATCATCTCTTTCCTATTGTCCTTCTTAAAGTCACTAACCATTACACCAAAACTCCGAAGTTGTGGTGAGGGTTGAAGTTGTTGTTTTATATTATAACAGTTCTTTTAAAAATTAGCAAATGACTTTTACCAATGTGGATCGAGTTATTTAAATGCAGCTCACTTGGTATTTGCACTATTAAATTTAGTATGCATTAGAAAGGAATGTATCAGGTGCATTTGGTCATATATTTGGCAATTAACCAGGACCTTCAAATGTATGTTGCTGATATACTCCATGCTCTCTCTGCGTAAAACCTTTTCAGTAGACAAACTTCCTGATTATAATTGGCCATCTCCTTTTGTTCTCAATGCAAAATACACATCAGTACCGGGAAACATTTATTTCTTACTTGGAAGTATACCTATCAAATAACTAGAGATCTTAATTGCTTGAAAGTTGAAATTTCAACTGCTTGTAGAGCAAGTAGTGAAAAATTCCCTTTTAGATCATGGATGACTATTACCAGCTGTATCGGTCATTCTTAGAACTAGACTTCAAATATATGGTGCTGACATACCAGATGCATGCTATCTCTTCACAAGACCTAGTATAAAAACCTAGTATAATAACTTCCTACATATAATAAGTAGACCATACCTTTTGTTCTGAGTGCCTAACACACATAATTACTAGAAAACATTTATTACATACTTGAGAATATACCTATCAAATAACTTGAGGATCTTAATTGCTTGAAATTTCAACTGCTTTTAAACCGAGTACTGAAATATTTCATGCTTAGATCATAAAAGCATATAAACAGCTCTTTTGGTCATGCAAATGAAGTGGAACTATTTAGTGTTCCCCACATCTGACAAATAAGGTTGGCAGATTTTTGGCAGAAATGTTTCTCAAGAATGGAAATCATAAATTTTTTGCTTCGTGTTATTGTCATGCATTACATCATTTTCACACGACCTCTCTCATTCACCTAAACATATAAGCCCCTCTCATGAACATGATGTAACACATAATAGAAGATTCTAATACTTGTATACCCCTGCCCTATAGGAGCATGGACATCAATGATGGTTAACCTGATCAAGATAGAGTAGAATTGAAAATGAAGGCTATCCAGCATGGAGTAAACAAAAGAAAAACACAGTTATGAGAAATCAACATTTCATCCAACTTATTAAAAATACTACTGTGAGCAACACCAAATGGCTAAAACTTCTCCGGTGTAAGATGACAAGACTTTGAGCAGCAACCTTAATTGATTGCCTATGTGATGGGGGAACGACAAGATGGAGATTCTTGATAGAACTTATTCGGATGAAATAAAATGAAAATGCAAATAATAAAATTGCACTCATTATTTAAGAATAGAAAAATATACAAATATGGGCCTCACACCCAGGCACCTCACATGCCTAATATTAGCTGCAATTCACATGCAGATTTCTCACAAATATTCTTCTCTCCTCCCAAATGAAAAAAGTACAACCTTATTTATAGAAAAACTAAGAAGATAAATAGAATCCTAACTAAATCCTAATAAAAAGGAAACAAGTCTAATAAAATAAATCTCAGAGATCCTAACAATCCTAAATCAAACCCTACGGAGATCTTTACCTAAAATTGGAGATTACATCAAATATTACTAAAATAACAAAAATTCTAGTAAATCTATAAAATTCATGATCAACGGCTGATGATTGTCCTGCATCAAATCTCCCCCTCTTGAAGAAACCTGTCCTCGAGTTTAAAATTACATAGCATTGATGGACTTTGAATTACTGCATTGCCGATGCCAAAGCTTTAATGCAGAACGGAACGGAAGTGATGATGAATAGTGCTCGGGTGAATAGTACCCGCGAACAATAAAGCTTTGAATTGATGGATTGACGATGTCGAAGCTGAAATGATGGATCTCGTCGTCTCTGATACCAAATGATGGGGAGCAGGGCGAGGGCTCCGATCCGATAGTAGATGGTAGATGGCTCCCGAATGTGTTGCCTTCGACGCCAACCCGGATCCAATGAGAAATCACGAGATTCTCGATAGTGTGAATTTTGGTGGATGCTCGAATCTGAACGGTATCTGAAAGGGGGAGACAACAAATTTTTTAATCGTCGATAACTTTCCCGAGCCGTGTTGTAAGACCTTGGCGATGAGGGATTATAACTCATTAAGGGACGATCGGAAGAGAGTCGGTGATTGCGGACACTGTTCATATGTGAACAATAACTTTTTCTCTTTTTTTGATTTGTGGTTGAGATCGGATGGCTAGGATTGAAAGTGGAGAAATTTTAGATAACTAACTAGGCCTCACATCTAGAGGCTTCACACCCTAAACAAAAGACAAATCACATGCCAAAGAACACTTCACATGCTCATAAGAGAATTCTCAAACTCAATTTTTTTATTCATCAATTTCTATTCCTCATGGAGGATTACATCTCTTATTTATAGGGAAAGAAAGCAACAAAACACTTAAGGAACTAAATAAAATCCTAATCAAATCAAAACCTAACAAAACTAAAAGATGCAATCAAATAAAATCCTAGCTAAAATAGAAAGAGATTTTAAAATCAATCCTAAAGAAATCCTAACTAAAAAGAAGATTACATAGAATAAAAATAAAATCCTACCAAAAAAGAAAAGATTCTAATAAATCCTAATCGCATTACATGGAGGGTCCACGATTGTCCTGCATCACTATGCAACTCCATTTTGCAATTGTTTAGGGCCTTAGGCACGTATGCATCACTATGCAACTCCATTTTGCAACTCCATCTTGCATGACTTCATCATCATTGTTTTCGAATCCCCCCTTCCACACAACAGAGACAAACACTGACATGAACACAAAAACCGCGCCAACTATCTCCAACTGTTTTTATTTAACTTTGATACTCTATCTTTTGTTTTTTTTGTCCCTACAACCATGTAAAAGAGAGTAACCATCCACAAAGCTCATAGAAGATCAAAAGCATCCTGTATATTTTTTTCTGAGAAAGAAAACTAGTCCTATAGTTTTGTGATAAGTGTTAAAATGTTGAGTTCATAACTCGGTATGAACATAAATAGGTCAAGGACTAAAGATGGAAATGAAATTCGACCAAGTCTAACATGCTATTACGTTATTTCTGCCAACAGTTTAGAGTCAATGCTACAAAAAGGTGAAAGTGACTTTACTGGACAAATGTCAAAAAGATATAGTCCAGAAATCTGATAGCTATCCCAACTAATTTCCTTATGTCATGGTCTTGAAGTACAAAGGATGATGAAAAGAAAATATATTGTAAGTAATGTCGGGTTAAATTAAATGCAGAAAAGAAACTTTTGTTAAGATTTAGCACACTGAATACAAGCAATGAAGATGTTATTTGTAAGTCTATCAGTTCATTATACCTGTAGAAGAAATATAATCATCATCTATTCTATTTATTCAGACAATAAAGTATAAAAAAGAGAACAAGGAGCTAAAAATTATATAATTCAATGCACGTGAGTCAAATTATTCACAGAGCCTAATTGATGGGCCTGTGCAATGCTATGGGCAGATCAGATGCATCAAAATGATGAAGTATACACTGGAGGCTATTAACCTTGAAAGTGGATGGGACGGCGGTTGGGAGGAATCAACTGCACTGTTCGATGAGGATGCTTGTTGGGTGGAATCAACTGCATTGTTCTAGGAGGATGCTTCCAGTTGACCTTCCTTAATTATAACAATCCATTGAGCTTGCCAACTAATTTGCATCTCTTATTATGTTTTCTCTGACTGTCTGAGCTTACATTATACTTCTCTACTTTTGTCTGTTTTTTTGTTTGTTTGTTTGTGTTTGTTTTCCTTCATTTTTAGTATTAAGAATACAATAGGGGGTGATGATGTGAGCTTCAGGTAATACAATATCACTGGTTAGCTCCCTATCCTCCTAGCTGCTCCATGTATGCAATTTTAGAGATCTACCTAACTCATATATAGTGGTGTAATCACTGTAATATTCTGCCCATCTTTCTTGATATATTTGCTGGCAGGCATATGTTAGGTTTTGCTTCTGAATTGATCCTTGAAGCTCTAGCCTTCCTCTTTCTCTCCAAAACAAGAATATTCACTCGATGAAGATATTATGGACCCAAAAGAGACAACTTTACTTTCATGCTCCCTTTTCCCCAGTTTCCATAACTATCATTTTCAAGGTTTTTTTATTACTATTTACCTCTCCTACAAATATGCATCGCAGCATGTTGTAGTCAATTTGAACCATCATTATGTTAGTAGAAATCATATTGATCACCCCTCGCGGGTGACCCAACGGTTGGGTGTTGGGGCCTTGGACTAAGAGGTCCAAGGATCGACCGGTGCCTATGTCACCCTGTCCCCAATATTCATCAAATGGGTATTGCTTCTCCCGTGCTACTTACATGGGCCCTAGGCAACATGTGGTGGTGGGTCCCCAGTGTAGGGTGTGCTCCCCGGTTGTGGGATAGCTTAGACTCTGTATCTCGTTCCTCTGTGGTTGGGAGTGCTTGAACTATGGACCTCATTCCTAATACCTGATTGACCTAGCCAAGGTTTCTCGTCACCAAAAAAATTAATCATATTGATCCCCATGTTCATTTTTCACTAATCTTTCTCAGTTGTTTTATTGTCTGTTGTTGATGCAGTCTGTCTAAGTTAACAGCTGAAAGTATGGTCAGATAGCATGTGTTTCACATGTTAGAGACCTTTATTTAGAACTTTCTTCTTGTAGTTTACTTCTCATTGTCTTTCTAATATATTGTGCTTTTAAACTTGAGGCAGCTTTTATCTTGTCCAGTGGAATCCTCATGAAATTATGTTCTTTGAGTGGCAAATAGCAAGATTAGTCATTGTCCTATTACAACTCTTACGTGTATGAGTTCGGTGAATACCATCAATCTTGTTACAGAGGTATTTCTTATTGTCGGATAAATATGTATTTGATGACAGCCATCTAGACATGCAGTAAGAGGGTGCTATTTCATAAATTGTTAGTGAATGTAGTTATCCAAGCAACTGCTATAGTGGCCTGCTTTGCATTTGAGCAGAATTAGTGTTCTATCCTGTGATTTCTTATACCTGATGCTAAAACATGAACAATGAATACTTTTATACCTTCAGCATTTGTAGTTTGTTTGGTTTGTAATATTTTTTTTCTGTATTATATTCCAGGCTGTTTTGGAAACGGTGGCTGTTATTTCTCATGAGAAGTCCAAGAAGAATGATACTCCAGTGACAAAGTATGCATGTTTATCAAATAAAATCAAGATTAGCATATCATCCTATGATAAGCATACAATATCCTTTCTGTTTGGTTTTACCCTAATCGTATTTTCTTGCAGTGCAACTAAATCGTTTCATATGAAAGATGTTTTCTCACTGGAAAACGAGGGTTCTGATGATATGACAACCTTGATTGATCGAAAGGTTTTCTTAAGCAATTTTGTCTATTGATATGAGCAAGAATGTTATGAAGTACATTAAAGTTCAAATGGCTCATGATTATCATACTTATATCATTTGATTAAACTTGGCTCTTTTCATTTTCTGGCAGGACAATGTATTTGTGATGTCCAATCGTAAATCGAAGTATCCAGTTCTTCAAGTAGATTTGAGGTTAATCTGCCTGATTCTGCTACAAATTAGTCTTATACATTACAGCTTATCAAATTATTAAGTGGCAGAAAATGATTTCTTATGGAGAAATTTCTTTTAATTTTATCTTTTTCTTGTGACTTAAGCTTTGGATTTATGCCATTCTTACAGGTTAATTTCTGATTTAGTGGTTGTAATTGTTTCTGCTACCATTGGCGGTATTTTTTTTTCCTTTTTAGGGCAACCGGTTAGTACTGCTCCTGAACCCATTGAGAAAATATTTAACTTCGATGTAACATATACGCCTTTCTTCTGCCTGTGGGATTCATCGTTGACTTTGTTATTGCATTTGCAAGGTTATTGTTGGTTACCTGCTTGCGGGATCTCTTATTGGACCTGGTGGCCTGAACTTCATCAGCGAAATGGTCCAGGTGCAGTATGGCATTCTTTATTTATTTCTGCGAGTTCCTTTTACCTATACTTGGTTATGATCTCAGCACTTATGTGTTTGACCTTCTGTGGCGACGGGCCTTTTTCCCTGGCAACTAAATGCATTCCTCAATCAACTATCATTAAGTATTTTTTCTATGTGCCAATGTAGTTAAACACTTTATTTGCACCAACTGTAATACCCAAATCGTTATTTGTGACATTTATAATCCATATGAATTTGATAATGAATTTATACGATTTAATAAATATTTGGAATGCATATGATGTTGGAATAGAAAATAAATGATGTGCAAATATGGAAAACAAAAGGATGTTTATGAAAATTTAGTGGACATGTATTAAATAGTTAATGAATAGTGTAGGTGGCATCAAGAAATGGGAGGAGAGACAGATATTCTATTGAGTAGGCATGAGGTGGACTGTAGGTGGAGGCGGCAGGTTTATTGTGAAAGAGAGGTGACATACATCTCTTTCTAGAAGGAGGTGGACGATAAATAATCCTCTCTCTCTCACTTCCATTCCGTGTTCTTAATCCAGCAAAAAAAGACAAGAGAACAAGAGAACAAGAGAAGAATGGCAGCAGGAAGAAGAGAAAGGTTGCAGTCAGAACAGAAAAGAAATAGAAAAAATGTAAAAGAGGAAGAAAAAGAGCAGCAACTACAACAGCTACAGGAGGAAGGGGGAAAAAAAACCAAAGGAAAAATAGAAAGAGATGGAGTTACAACAAAAGAGAACGAAGAGAAATAGAAAGAAGAAAGAAGAGCAGCATCAGCTGCACAGTAGGAGAGAAAAGGAAAAGAAAGAAAAAGAAAAAGAAGAGGAGGAAAAAGAAAACAAGATTTCTTTAGGTATATTCTAACCTTGTTCTTTTCTTTGTAGGGAGCATAGTTGTAAAGCTTTCAAGTAGTATTTGGATTTAGGATATGACCAAAATATATAACTGTTGAAGTTATTGAATTTAGAATTCATGACATATCAATGAATTCAATTTGGAGAAAGAAAGATTTTATGTTTGATCCTTGAATAGTTTGGAATTTTATGACGAATCTACACTAAAGAAGTTTGAGAAGAGAAATTACAATTAAAACCCTGCAGATTTTCAGAGGTTACAGAAATGCCCTTGCAGATTTCAGGCCCCTGCAGTTTTTGAAATTCCAGAAATACCCTTATGACAATTAAATCTACAGGACCTAAGTTTGGAATATATAATTAGTATGCTTCAATCAATAATTAGATGTATGTGGATTTAAGGTGCAATTACTTGTATGATATAACTTTATGAGTAGAATTGGATGATAATTATCTTTATGTATTTGTAGTAGGAAACCTTAATAAGGGCTAGAAGCAGCTCTTGAAAGACCACGTAGGAAACCTGGATTATGCGAACATTATGTAAGTGGGGTTACATATTCTTTAATTTATGATTTTCTCTATCACTTGCTTACAAATGTATTTTGATGCACAAGCATGAAATTCATATTCAAGTATTTTAAGGTACTTCATGATTGATTTAAGCATGAGTTAATGCTTGTTGAATTCATCATGGATGAATATATGATTTTATTGTTTTAGGCTTTACATGATAAGTGGGTTTTGCCAAATGATATTTGAATCATATTGAGGCATACAGTGCATTGTTCTTTGGCTAATTGTGTACACCAAGATATTAAGTCATCGGCCTACTAAGGGAGTAGGGTGTTATAACGGACAGATTGTCGTCGGCTTCCGGAACCGTGATAGACGCCACGAGGGCACCGGTGGAGTATGACGTAAAAGGCAGAGCGCCTCGGTAGGCAACCTTTCTAGGCAGACCGCTGCTGTAGGCAGTCTAGTTGTCAAGACAGGGTGCGACGTTACTTGATTTCTATGCATAAAATTGATTTCTAAAGATATTGCATATTTGCTATAAACTCCTCGTTTGGACAATATTCTATTGTGTGCATGATTTCAGTTACATAAATTATTGAATATGCACGTCACTTACTGAGCGCATGGAAAGCTCACCACAGATATAAATAACATTTTTCAGATTAGTTTGGCTTGGGTATCAAGTCCAGGGGGTGAATCGGATCGTTGGTTGCTAATATTCTGATGATTTGGTAAGGAGCTGTTTGGAGTTAATATATATTATAAGCTTCAATTCGCAATATAAAGTCTTTATCATGGATCATGTATGGAAATGTATTTGTCGGAACTTATTGGAGTTAGGCTTCGCAGGTCCTCTCGTTAGGAGGATTTGTGGCCGACTGTCACGTGCCTTAATTTTATTATCATTTTCATTAATATTTGTATTGGTTTGGGGAGTGACACCAACAATTAAGGCTTGAACCAACGGTTGTGAGGAGTGTACTAAGTAGAGGTGGAAACGAACCGAATTCGAATCGAATACCATAGTAGTATTCGTATTTGGCTCATATTCAACTATTTGAATTTGTATTCAAATTCAAAATGAATAGGAAATGTGTATTCGAATTCGATTCGATTAGTATTCTAGTATTTGACAACTATTCGAATATTCATTAATTGTTTTATGTAGTCTTTTGTGAATTATTTGGTTCATATTTGGTAGATATTCGGTAAATATTAGATAAATATTCGTTATCCTAAGTTTTATAATGTAGTCAAACATGATACAATCAATTTAAATGCAACCTAGTGATAAATGTAATATTTACAAATAAAAACTACTTATATGAGGCTATATGTGTAAAAACTTTTGAGATGCTTAGAAAATTAACTAAAATTTGTAGGTCTAGAGTGTAATATTTAAAGAATAGTTTATTAAACAAACGAATCGAACATACACGTGGTTAATTTCTATTAGTTATGAACCAAATAGTAAAACTATTCGTTTATTGTTAAATGAACTATCGAATCGAATATGACGAATACTTAGCGAATAAATACCAAAGTATTTGTTAAATATTTGGTTCGTTTCCACCCTTAGTACTAAGTATCATCTGCTTTTGATATAGAATTAAAAAAAGGTCTTTCTATTTTCTTCTATTTAGATCATTTAGGCTTGCAGTTGATTGAATTTTGACCCATTTGCTCTGTATTACAGTGGTTGTGAGGAGTGCACTAAGTATCATCTGCTTTGGATATAGAATCAACAAAAAGAAAGGTTTTTCTACTTTCTTCTGTTTAGAACATTTAGCCTTGCAGTTGATTGGATTTTAACTCATTTGTTCTGTATCATAGTGTTGTTCATAGGTTAAATGACACTTAAATATCACAAAATTTTCCCATTTTTGCACTTAAATACCATAACTTGTTTTTCGTGGCACTTAAACACCATAAGTTGTCTGCCCTTGAAATCATGCCAACACTGTTAGGTTTTGACAGAAGGACAAAAATTCCACTCCCCTAATTGATTTAAAATCTTTGGTTCTTCTTCTTTCTCCTTCAAATGATCCTCTAATTCTCTCAAATCTCCTCCCTAATAATGCTCTCATCTCAAGTAGTTTCAGCTCTTTCCCCTTCAATTTCATCTTCTACTCGCTCAATTTTATTCCATTCTCAATTTCTCCACATCATCATTGTCAACCCCTTCCTTAGAGTCATCGTTTTCACATAATAACTTCCTAATCAGCATTTGAGCTTGAAGAGGAAAGGACTTATATTTCCATTAAAAAAAGGTTGCACTTTGCCGTCATTCGATAGTTTGGACATCCATAAAACCGTTGACCATAATTCTCCATGGTCCAAGCTGTCTCCAAACTTGATATGCCTTACAATAGCAAACATAGTCTCGCTCTCTTCATCAATTTCATAGTTTGATGAAGCAGGTGAAAGCCCTAGACCTCGATTTTATGGCTGCCGGTAAAAAAATTAGGAGAAAGGGGATTCAATTTGGACATTTGATTTCAAATTGAAGGATAAATTTTTTTAATTGCTTCGAGGTAGGTAGAAATCATAATTTTAGCCATCAATGAGGTTAAAGTGGAACTAAATTTTTCACGTGATAGTCACATGGGGATATTCTGTGGGATATTTTCACTAATGTTATAAAAAGCGGGCACTTGCCCGCCTAATTTAGGCCTGAGCAGCCTGCCTAGGCGGCCGCTCCGACTAGGCGGCCACCTAGCTTTTTGGAGTTAAAAAAAACCCTTAAACCCGTACTCGAAACCCGAAACCCATACCCAAACCAATTTTAACCTAATTTTACCTCTCTCTCTCCCCTTCTTTATCTCTCCTCTCTGGCTCTCTCACAGCCACCTCTCCCCCTCACTCTCTCACCCTCTCTCTTACATCCCGCTGTCGGACGGTAGCGCCGAGACCCCAGCACCATCGGACCACGCCGGAGCCCTCACACTGCCGGATCACATGCAGATCAGCCTCCACTGGCCCTCAGGTGAGATTTTGAACTTTTTTTATTTATTTTTAAACTATTTTTTAAGCTTATTTACTGTTTTAGACCACTATATCACTTATAAACTGTTTTTTTAAATTTAAGTAGTTGATTTTGTTCAATTTTAGTTTAATTAATTAGTTTAATTAGTTGAATTAAGTTAGTTTTAGTTAATTTTTGTTAATTTTAGTCTAATCTTGTTAAATTTTAGTTAATTTCAGTTTAATTAGTTGATTTTGTTCAATTTTAGTTTAATTAATTAGTTTAATTAGTTGAATTAAGTTAGTTTTAGTTAACGTTAGTTAATTTTAATCTAATCTTGTTAAATTTTAGTTAATTTAGTTTAATTAATTAGTTTAATCAGTTAATTTTAGTTAATTGTAGTTAAGTTTAGTTTAATCTTGTTCAATTTTAGTTAATTTTAGTTAATTTCAGTTTAATTAATTAGTTTAAATGGTTAATTTTAGTTAATTTAGTTTAATTAATTAGTTTAATTAGTTAATTTAAGTTAATTTTAGTTAATTGTTATGTTGGACATGATGATGTTTCTTAGTATTTGGTTACTAATTTGGCTATTAGTATTTATGCATGGTTGATTATGAATTTAAGATTGTTATTTATGTTTTTGCGATTTATATGAACTTAATACATATTTTTGTGAATTATTATAATTAAATAAATTAAAAAATAGGCAAACGCCTAGGCCTTAGGCCCCGGCTCGAACGCCTAGTCCGCCTAGCGCCTTCTGTAACATTGATTTTCACATATGACTAACAAAAGGTATCAACATGCTAAATTTGTGAACTTATGGTATTTAAGTGCCTCAAAAAGCAACTTATGGTATTTAAGTGCCAAAATGGGAAACTTTGTGGTATTTAAGTGCCATTTAGCCTAGTCGATATGTAAGACACATTTCCATATTAAAAAAGACTCTTGTTCACATTAAGAAACATGTACAACATTTAAGTATCTTGAGTCCTGTGGCAAGGGCGGATCCACATATTGTTCAGGTTGCGTAAGTGCCCAACCCGAAATTTGAGGGATCTTTTTATACATTAGCTTACATAGCCATTATTTCCTATATTAAATACACATTACAACTCATAATTATTGAGTGTGCCACGCCTGACATCTCGTTTTAGTTGTCTATCTCCCAAAATTTCTCACCCGACATTTTATTCTAACCATAAAATTTCCATACCTGCCCATCTCAATTGAATACTAAACAAAACCAAATTAGAGTTCTTAATGAGATAACCAATCTAGGGCTAGCCCTTTCTCCCCTAAAAATTATGGCCATGGAATTTTGGGTGGAAAATGTGAACTATTATTCATCATCTCCTCTTGTACCAAGCATGTCATTAATCTTGCTTCTCGCTTCAGCTAAGTTCATGGATTTTAACTTCGACTTCTACTGAAATAAGTTTATTTAAGGATTTGTTCTTTTTCTAGTATATTTTACTTGGTAGTTGTCATCTTTAATCTTGTGAGTAATTGAACATACATGAAAATCTCTATTATTCTAATATATATATATATATATATATATATATATATATATATATATATATATATATATATATATATATACCAATTAATCATATGATCTGTTTATTCATGGGTTTCTATTGTTTAATTCATTTTGATAAGAAACTAGTCATAATCAAATATGTTTTATTTTGTCTCTTTTTTTTGCAATGTTGTTATATGAGTTATGCAAATAGTTTTTTAGCTTTATAGTGAATCAGGAGGTGGAAATGTTTGTATCCATTGGGAAAATATTAGAAATGAAGGGTTGAGTATGAAACTTTTGCTTTACATACATTTTATCATTTTATAAGACAAACAGTTCACTAATATATTGTTGTTATTAAAATTATGTTCAAAATTTGTGCCTAATCTGACTAAAAATCTTTGTTTAAGCCGTCATGTGGAAAAAAAATCTTTTATAAATCATTTATCCCTTTAAGGTTTTATTTGGATAACATTGCAGAATTCCTTAGTTTTTATGATAGAACTACTTAGTTATATATATTAAACATGCATTCAGGATAAGAGAGATGTACCTATTGTCTAGGTGTCTTGATTTTCAAAACACCAGTCTGTTAATATGTATCCGCATGTGAATATAGTAGTTATGTTTATGTCAAAATCATTGGAATTTGAATGTATTTTTGGCTTTATTGCAGTTTCAATATGCATAGTAATCTGTAGTTGATTTTGTTAAAGGAACATACATAAACTTTTAACAGTAAAACAGTTGGAGTACGAGGCTTTGGGTGTTTTCTCAATAGAACCAAATTTGAAACTGAAAAACAGGGAAAGTAAGCATGGAGTTGGTTCCAGAGGGTAGAAAGCAGTTGTAATAATTTTAATGCAAAAAAATTGATAAATCTTCCAAAACCTAAACTGTTAAACCATAGTCTGAAAAGCTATACAAAGCGGGTTCTAATCACATGGTAGTTTCTTCTTAAAATCACGTAAATATGAAGAATGTTGTAGAATGAAGAACTAAAATTTATGATAACTTGGTCAGTTGCTCCAGAGAGTACTTCGTAGAGGTTAGTAAGACATTTGCTACTAGCCTGCTAAAGTTTTATTAGATAATTAGAGTAATTTCGTGTAGATTTTGAGCTTCACATAGATGTATAATGACTAACAGGTACAAATGTTTTATTTTGTAAGAATAATTGCAGTGCCGAAAATTATTAGGGACTTGAATACAAACCTCGCTAAGCAACTGGACCAATAAATTCTTTTTATCTATGTGGTCTGTTCTTGGTTAACCTTCTATTATAACGTCCTTTTTCCATATTGGTTGAAAGGAAAATAGAAGAAGAGATCAAATAGCAAGCTAGCTGTTCAATGTGTTTTGGAATGTTACAAAATTAAAAACATTTCTTAAAGAGATTTGATTTATCATAAATAATGATTTTGAGATGAATAAGCAGCAATGAGAAACAAGGCTAAAGGAAGTATATATCTTGGGAAATTGAGGTGCATGTCAATTATCAACTGACACATAACATGAGGAAAATGTTTGTGAGGTGTTTTGTTAGACCAATGGGCGTGCTAATTAGAAGGGCATGCGAGGATTATTAAAGTTGGTGCTACTAGGACATGAGGTAGGCGAAAGATGAACTTGCAACGAGGCTGTTAAGTAGATATGTGCTGCTTGTTTTAATTGCGAAAATAGTTTTAGGTAGAGAGAGCTGAATGGAGAAACATGTTCATGTAGTTGACACCAAAATGTAGGATGTTCCATTGTTATATAATTAGCATGCGCTAAAATGAGAATACATTCTTGATACTTCATTTTACTTATGAGCAAGGTTAAGGAGCTAAGGGTTAATGCACGATGCAAGTCATACCTTGTTAATCGTTGACGGGAGATTATCCCTCAGAAAAATTTTGTGGAATTTAGTGGCTCATGAATGCAGCTACTTTTACCAGTTTTGGCCAAAGATATTAGATGTCAATATAACTATATCTTGATTTTATTTTCAGAAATTTTAGTTTCAGTACTGACAGTTAATAATGTTGCTAAAATAATGCAAAGAATGTTCTAGATATAAACTGATGAAGTCTAAAACATATTTTGTAAAATCATATATGTAAATTGTAATGTACAAAATAATAGACCATCCAAATTACAATATGATTTTCATAGATTACTTCCAAAACAAAGTAACTGATACTCAACGATGGATTTGGATATTAGAGTTGGGGAGCAGTTGCACTCCTATAATTTTACAAATTGCAGGTAAGCCCTTGTAATATTTACAATATGCCACCATCATAAATTTTAAAAATTACACCCCAACCTGTCTCAAAACACTAAATAAGTTAGTAGCAAATTGGATTAGCTCATTGAAAGTGTACTGAGTGCATTCCCAGCAGGTACTATAGTTTAGTAATATTATATTTTTATTTTTAGGTAAATAGATACTTATTGCCCATCCCCCTAAGCAAATTTTTCTAGATCTGCCACTGCTGATACTATCTATATGATATTGTGAATAAATGGAACAAATCTCTTTACAAATATATTAAATACTATTTTACTATAGATAGGAAACAAAATTTTCATCCAACCGCTACATTATATCGATTTCCAATAATTCATTTGAATAAGCTAAAATACAAAAAAATAAAATGGGATCTAGATCAATTCATTTTTGTATTTTTCTCGCTTCAAAGTTTTAACACAAACGATGAAATGCAATTAATACCAAAAGCTATGTAATCTTTAGTCTCCACATAAATATGGAATACACCATTTATTTTCTTTAGAATTCCTTAACTAATAGAAAGAAAAAGACCTTTTTCTATTTCAATTCGAATACATGTAATAATTCCCATTTCACGGAATCACGGATATGGAACACAAAATTTCCCCAAGTAACTCGACATCAATATGAATATGAGTATAAACATAATCTGAATGGGAATGATCAACCCAAAATTCTTTTCTAAATTAAGAATTCAAAGAATTATCTTTACTTCTATTCGCACACTCACCATGTTTGTGAGAAACCAGATGAATGAAAAGATGAAATTCTTAGAAGTCCTAGAATGTAGAACAAAAGCTTCATGTTTTTGTTTATTCTAACAAGTTATTAGCTTCCTTTTGCTATTATGGTGTACATGCTTGTGCTTTGAGTTGGTGATTACAATCATATTATCAGCTTTATTATGTTATACTTAAATTGTTGCGAATGTTGATGTAATTTTTTATATTAGTGCTCCTTCCATATTTTCTTTGGTAATCATGCTTAATCCCTCCGTTATGCCCGGGCCCTCGAGCTCGTTGTCGCAAGATAAGTCCCGAGACCCACCGAGTGCAACACGTTGTTTGACTCAATCCATTGCTAAAATAACTAGTTATTGTTGCTACTTGGATCTTGTGGATTATTATTTAAACCCGCCATGTAAGTTTGAGTATCCAATTTGGGGCAAAATTGACGGAGCATCACAATCACACCTTAAATACGCGATGTCCTTATCGCGGGGCATGACAATTGGTCTGTTCTAGTATTATTACCTGGCAATATAGCTGACACAATGTAGCACTTAGTCCGCATATCACTTAGTTCCACACTTCAGGCTAGTTAACTCCTCTGATAATATTTGTCGCGCCCCAGGTCCGCAAGCTCGTTGGCATGACATAAACCTCGGGACCCACTAAGCGCAACATGTTATTTAACTCGATCCACCGCCAAAATAACTAGTTATTGTTGCTACTTGAATCACATGGATTATCATTTAAACTCATCTATATGAGTTAAGAGTATCCAATGTGGGGCTAATTTGATGGGGGCATCAAACTCTCAAAGCCAAAGCATTATACTTGCGCTTACTAGGTTTTTGTTGACTTATTGTAAATGCCTGTACTCTTCAGTGACATTAACCAATTCTTTGTCAAACTTGTGTCAAGGCCTTCAATGCCCTAGATTCATAGCATATTTACTTCACTATATCAAGGTTTTAAATGTTGGATGTCGGATTCATGTTGAACAGCTAAAAATCATGTTAGATAGCGAAAATCGTGGATATGTCGGGGGACATGTACTAAATATCAGATTGCCATATCAGATGGATTTTCACTCAATTTTGATCGCCAATATGGAATGCACTTGTCTTGTTATAGCTTATTCTACTTGAGTTGAGTATTCAACATCAAGGCACAAGTTGTTTTCCATTGAGTTGAGTATTCAACATCAAGGCACAAGTTGTTTTCCATTTCTTGAAGGGAAATAGTGGAATATTATGCCAACAAATAAACAAAATACACATTGTCAAACTAGAACTTTTAAAGTGCCTTGCATAAAATTAACAAAAAGTAAAGTGCCTTGCATAAAATTGACATAAATTGTTAAGACTTTGGATTGATTTCAAGCTACGGTTCAAACTTATTGTTTACATTATGCTTTTATGAATTCGCAATTTCAATTTGTAGAGACAAAGTCGAATGAGAGGAGATCGCGGCGGAAAAGAGAGCAATATTTTTTTTTCTTTGCTCTAATCTGTTTTGTATGCTATTGGGATACAATGGGAACAAAAGGCTAAAAAAAGAATTAATCGGGTTTTGGTTTTGAGTACCAAACCCAAACCGCAATGCTTATCAATTAAAAAAAAAAAAAAATGGTCGATGTTTCAAGGCTGAAAAGCGGCCGATATGTCCGCAATATCCCCCGACATATCCGACATGGGCCTCGAAAACGATATCCAACTTGAAATGGCCATATCCGTGTCGCTCTATCCTCCGATCCGACTTGTCAGCCGATATTTAAAACCATGCATTTTATAATCACTTAATTTTCCACAAACCCATCGATGTGGGACTAAACTTTTGGGGCATTACAATCACCCCACATTACATATGTGACATTCTTGTCGCGACATGACAATTGATTCATAGTATCACCACCAAGCGATGTAGATTCTAAATGTGGCTTTTATGAGTTCTAGAGATGGCTTCCAACGCACTCACGTGGTATAGCACTTAGTCCCACACAACACTTAGTTCCACACTTTCGACAGGCTAACCTCTCATATCATTTGTCATGCCTCGGGCCTGTCGAACCCATTGGCGCAGTTTAAGCCGCATGACCCACTGAGTGTAGCATGTTGTTTGGCTCAAACCATTGCCAAACTTGGCTAGTCAATGCTACACTTGAGGCTTTGATTTCACTATATAAACACTTTTAGTTTTCGACAACCCACCGATGTGGGACTGAACTTTTGGGCATCACACAGGTCTTATGCGATTCATCTTTGTGCTAAGTATTTACCCTTTGCAATTCACTTTTGTTAGATAACCTGAGTGTTCCGAGTAATACATGTCTTTTAGTGACTGGTGTTAACCTTCTATTTTTTGGGACCAAATACATCTCTAATTGCACATGAATGGCCGATGTTTTGAGCAATCCAGCTAGACAGTATGGCTGTGTCCAGATGATGTAAACTTTTACGAGAGAATGCCCAACAAACTTCATGCGTTTTGTGTTGTTTCGTGACCTGAACTGTACTTATGCGTGTGCCTTACCTGTAGTTATGACCATTCTTATCGAAGACGTTGCTCATTCTGTATAAAGAATTGACTGGAGTTTCAAATGAATTTTGTTTACACTTGGAAAGTAATTTATATTTAATTGTACAAACCAAATGAAACTAGTGTTATAATTGACTTCAGAGGTATTTCTATTGTTTTATGTGCACCTTAGGTTCGTGGTCCATTTGTTGCACTACAGGAAAAATTAAGGGTAGCCCCCTTCTCCGAATTTACATGGATTATGACAGCTGATTGTTCCGGTTTAGTTAATTTACTTTTTTATTAGAAATGTAAATATCTCAACTTCAGGTTAAACTATGCAAAGTCTTACAAGTAATTTGGGTATATATAGGTCCGTTTTTGCAAGAAATTACTTAAATCCATTTGAACTTCAGTGAAATTTTTTCTGTTACAATGTATACAAAGTGTTAATATAGCAAGCAAGCATTTGGTGGATGTATTTTTTAGTATTTTGCATTAGCGACCTCAGTTTAGTGTAGCAAAACTTTATTGATAGATGGACTTTTGGCTTCACTTTATATGTTTATTTATAAGTTCGGCCATTCCTTCAGCTGTATTGACTATGTTGCGTTATTGTTATGATAAAAATACATGTTTTTGTGTCCAGGTTGAGACTGTTGCTCAGTTTGGTGTGGTCTTTCTTCTTTTTGCTCTGGGACTTGAGTTTTCCTTGACAAAGGTTGGTTCTAAATGAAGAGTTACTTCTATGAATTTCACGTTCGAGTTTGTAAATATGAGATTCTTGCTTTTATGGCTTTCGTAATAGCGATCATCCTGAGTTTAATATCTTGCAGTTAAGAATTGTTGGACCTGTTGCCGTGCTTGGAGGACTACTCCAGATCTTCATTCTTATGTTTTTGTGTGGTGTGGCTGCCTTGGTATGCCATTACTAGTCATTCTCATGCATCTTTCCGAATATTTGTGTCATAGCTATATATAGGTCTACTCCATTGTAGTTCTCAGTGGAGTCGTAGCACTTGTATGAGTTATTTTCTGAATTTTAACGTATGAGTTGTTTGGTGAACGCAGTTATGTGGTGCAGAATTATCTGAGGGTGTTTTTGTCGGTTGCTTTTTATCGATGTCATCTACCGCTGTGGTAACAATTCTCAAGTTCACTTTACAGAAAATGATGACATTTTTCCTCTTAAATATTTAGCGTTTTACTGTATAGTGCTTTTCTTTTGTTGTTAGGTTTCAAAATTCTTGGTTGAAAGAAATAGCACCAATCTTTTACATGGTCAAGTTACAATTGGGACACTCATTCTTCAGGTCTGTCTATGATTATTGCTATATTGATGCAATTATTTCCATCAGTATCAGATGCTTGTATGATATGTGGAAAAGTAATAGGATATCCAGAAAATTGTCTTAAACTCTAGACTCTATGTAGCTTAAGTTATAGTAAGATGCAATGTATGTTTATATAATGGTTACTTGATTATGTGCCTTTCGAGATTTTATTCGCGTACCATGTTCAACCTGGTGATATTGTTTCTTTCTCGTGTTCTAATAAAGATGATGCTGAATACCACCACCATCTTCGCTATGTATTCAATTGCAATTAGCCTCTAATATATCCCAACCTTCTAGCCAAAATAATTATAGAAATTGGGAAAGATGTTTAATAGACCAAAAGGTATAGAATGATGAGATGCAACTATGGTGCTTGTTATGTATATAAAGATGAAAACATGGGGTGCCTTTAAGGCATATACCTATAAATATGTACTTGCTTGAAAATACAAATTCACACACATGGTTGATGCATATTTTAAAGAGGAGCTACCAATTCCTTCTTTTACTATCCAATTGATTCAAGTCCATGAACAGTGAAGTTAAGTGCTTCAATGACTTTCTTCAAATGTATTATAAGTAATGGGTAGCGATCATGTTCATGTTTAGGGATGGTAAGCATGGCCAGAACCCAATGACCTGACCTGAAGTTTTCAGGTTCATTAGATCTTAATCGGGTATGGGTTGTATTTCAGTCTACCCTATTAAATGTTTGGTTCTAGACTTCCACTTGCAAGCCATTGATCCAAGTAACTCGGCTTGACATGTTAAGTCAATTCATTAAAAAAAAAAGAAGAAATAAACAACACAAGAAAAGAGACGCAAAGATAACCAATTACGATTGAAGGTTTTAAACACAAGCCGCACTTGCTGCATCAACTCAAAAATAAACACCACTGCCTAACCAGTGTTGTAAATAGTGGTGTCATAGCAGCCGCAATAGCAGTAGCGGCCTATGCCCACATTGCTATGGTCAAAAGCGGTGATTTTTAGCGGCATCAGTGCTATTAGCTCAAAATAGCAGCTAATAGCGCGTAAAAAGCGCTTCAAAGTGCTTTATAGCGCTACACTATGCTTTAAAATGCAAGTTATCGGGTTTGTACCCGAGCCAAACCCAACCCAAATTCTTAAGTAAATGAGTCTTTTCGTTCCCGTCCAGAACTCTACCCGTTTTTTAATGTAAAACCCATTTCTTTTCCCGATCCCTCTCTCTCTCTCTCTCTCTCTCTCTCTTCGCTGTTCGAACCCAAAAAAAACCCTAACTCACAATTGCAGCCACAACCTCTCGTCGTCAAAGATTGTCGGAGCTCAACCACCGCCTCTCGTCATCAAAGCTCTATTGCCTCTAATCGTCCTCTCGCCGTCGAAGCTCCACCTCTCTGTTCTTCGTCGAAGCTTTCCGGTCCTCTCTGTTCCTCGTGAAGCTCCTCTGTCTCCCCCAACTCTACATCCACCTCTCTTCGAAGCACCGCCGCCTCCTCAAAGCTCTTCTGTCTCATTTTGTACAGTACTTTGTTAATATTGTGTGATTGTTACACGTCTATTACATGTGTATGATCTCTAAAAATCATCAAATATGCATTTGTTGATTTTTTTTTAGATTTTTCTTGAATTTTCTTATTTTTTGAATAATTGTATATATTTAAACCGCACCGCTTTTTGACTTTGTGCTTTTTACCGCTTTTTGTCACTAAGCCCGAAATAGCCTTACTGGTGCCTCACCGCTTCGCTATGTTTTCTGCTTCCCACAATCTTGAGCCCAACTTACCCACATTACTTTTATGTTTTCAGCTCAAAAAGTATATAGGATTATGCAAAGACAAACACCTAAAACATTAAGAACATCAATCCATAATGTTACTTCCTAAAATCTCTCTGATCTCAGTCATTTGTCTGTGACCACCGCCTTCCCTTGCTTGCACTTCAAAAATTGGAGCCCTTGCCTAACCCTAACCATCCTCATTCCATAAAAATAGAGGATGCTTCATGATGGCCATCACGGTTAACCGAAAAATTCAAGAAGCCCTTGCCTAACCCTATCACATTTTAAAATTTTATTTAATGTACATATTTAGGCTTGTTGTGGCAAACATACATTTTCTAATTATGGTTATCTAATTATGGTTACTCTTCAGGATTGCGCGGTGGGTTTACTATTTGCTCTACTTCCTGTTTTGGGTGGCAGCAGTGGTGTTTTACAAGGAATTATGTCCATGGGAAAGTTGTAAGTGTCACTGCTTGAGTATTAGTTTACATACTAATAACTATATACAACGAACCAGCTCCTAGAATTGGTGTTTCTCCTTACTGACTTTTATGTTTTCATTTGTTGCCATTATTGCTTTACTGTTTCATGTCTGGCATCATTTATGTACATCTCTCTTGAAATTAACCGAGTTTGATATTTATGTGGATGGTGCTCGTACATAACTTGTTAGCAATTTGTTATTGACTAAACTTGGTTTTGAATGATTTTGTATCAATATTGCCCATTCAGGTTGTTGGTCTTGTCGACGTTCATAACTGTTGCATCGATATTATCTTGGTCCTTTGTTCCTCGCTTCTTGAAGCTTATGGTCCACTTATCATCTCAAGTAAGTGTTTACCAATCTGCCAAATTCATTGCTCGGACCATATCCATTACTATTATTTAGGAAAAGCCACACTTTTGGTTCTACCCCTATGTGTGTCAAGATTTCAAAAAATTCATAATATGTCCTTCACAATTTATTGTACAATGAAATTAGTTAGAAAGACAAAATTGGAAAAATCTAAAAACATCCTAACTACCATCCACTACTTGATAAGGTACTATATATCACTTTTTCAATAATTTTCTAAAACTCTGTTCATATTAATATTATTGATTGTTAAGTTGTTAAAAATATTTGTTTACGCACAAGTTTACTATGTAATGCACACATCACGTGCATTTGTCAGATAATATTTTTGTAACATGAAGATTTAACAGTCAGCGTCTCCTCGTTAGATGAGATGTCCCCTATCATGAGTTCACTTTCACGGAAGTGTTCTGGTGACATGTTTCCTATTTTGACACAGTACTATAATCTTTTAGTTTCTTTTGCAAATTTTTATCATATTTTTCTTCTATTCTCTTCATTTTCTGTATTACCTTTGCTACACCTTTGGGTTGCGTAGCGTTAGTTGTGACAGTGCATTCTCTATATGATATTTATCTGTGTTTGATAGGCATGAGACATGTACTGCACATAGGAAGATTCCTGTATTTTGTCTTCATGAGGACACTATTTACCATTTGATATCCGCATCCATATTCAATTCTTTTTTTAAACAAATCCTTATCCATATCCAGTTTAATATTGAGTATAGGTATCCAATCGGATTAGGATTTTCTTATCCAAACCCACATCCAATTTAGATATGGATACAGATTGGGTCAGATATATCCAAAGTGCTTGCATCCCTACTCGTTAGCATGCAGGAGTGCATCCAATGTTTAGATGCTATTTGTTTCAAAATCTAGCTGGAACCAGAACAAGACTTCCTGATTCTTCAACAGCTTTGAAGCAAACTAGTCTAGAATTTTTGGTAATGTAAGAGAAATATTGATGTAGTTAAGAAATTTAACTAAACAATTATGAGTGACCCAATTTCTAATAGATCTTTATCAATGATTTTTGAATCTATGTCAGTTGTGGTCAACTTAAAATTTATTGGCTTTTAAGTTAGCCACTTTACATCTTTTCAGATATATCGACTCAAACTTTCAAAATTAAGAAAACATTATAATCAATTACTTATGAATATTTGTGGAGAGTAGCTCATTAAATTGAATGTTGCGCTTTTATCATGCTTATTATGCTTTAATTTCTCCCTTGGAAGCAGAAGTTGAAATGGAGGAGGTTCTCCTCTGTTTGTTTCATATGATCAAATGTATTGGTAATTTTGGTCGTTAACCGTCTTATATAACTAAAAGCTAGTGGACTAAGAAAATTTTAAAATAGCTTCAAAATAATCCGGCCTTGGGATATCAAAGTATAAGTGATGTAAGGCAAATTTGAAGATCAAATCCGAATTTGGTTAAGCCTACTCATTCGATGTAAATACCAATTTGGATAGATAAATGTGTTGAAAATTAGGACATTTAGATTTAAATTTTTAAAGTTTAGCTTAATTTAAATTCTAGAAATTTGATTCAATTTCAATTCTAAGATAGAGTTATTTAGAATTTTAATTTTAGTAGGATTAGAAGTTTCTATTTAGAATTTTAGTAGAGGTAGGAATTTAAACCCTATGTATATGGGTGAACTTTTCATTGTATTTGGAGACTGAGAAAGTTTATGAGTAAAGTTGAGGTTTTTAGCATGTGAATTGGTATGGTGCGCATGTGATTGGCCAAGGCGTGAAGCCATCTTCTAGGTTATATGCCTTTCTAGGTTATATGTCTTTTTGTGAAACTGATCTAACCTAAGTTATCTTTTACTGATCTTTATTTTATTATTTTATCAATCCTAGCCTTCTTCTTTTTTCTGGAAATAATCTAAAAAAATACCCTTTTCCTTCATACAAAAGCTGAAGGCCTCACGTGTTAACTAACAGTTAGATTTCTTTAAGTGAATTCGATCTAAATTCGATTTTGATGTGGGTTTAGAGCTGAAGCTAGGGTTTTTCCTCTTTGTTGTCTTAAGAGCTCCTAGGAGCGAAAAAGTCTCTCTTGATGATGTGTTTGCAGTTAATTAGGTTATCTCCCTAGATTTTTGTTAAATAGCTAACAGGATGGATCTAAGTTTGAATTTGGGTCTCCCTTTAATTGCATTTTGCTGATGGCGTCTAGGTTACTGTTTCTGCCCACTAAATCTTTATTAGTGTTATCTGAAATCAAGAGCATCATAGAGATCAAAACTTCATTAGATCTTTATTGGTTTTGTCTTTTAACCCAAAGTTTTACCACCACTTATTTAAAAACCCGCCCACCTCCATATATACCCATACAACCAAAGTACCCCATGTTACTTATTTATAAACCCAACTTGTAATATCCCCTCAAACTTTATATTGTATTTTCTGAAAAATTCTCAAATTTCAAAACTATCCTTCCCCAAATTAACCTATCACTTCTTTTTTTCTCTCTCTTCCTTCGTTTCACAAAACACAGACCTCAAAAGAGCCGATCCCAAAATTCTAGGTGAAGTCAATCTGTAAAATCCACCAAAGCTGAGCAAAGTATATCACTTTATACGAAAACATAGTTTTTTATGATCAAAGTATAACGCCTTATCAAGTGTAGCTCTTTATGATTAAAGTGTATCTTTTTATTATTATAATATAGCTCTTTATTTATTCGGGACTACATGTAGGAAATTAATAGTGTGTAGTATGTCGTCAAGAAAATTGATGGAAAAATAAAGGAAGATTTAGTATCCATTTGACTAATTAACATAAAAATATGAAAGCTTAACAACCATTAATTTTAGTTGAGGAAAGTATAGCACTATATTCTAAAACATAGCTTCTTATCAGCAAAGTATAGCACCATTCATAGAAGTCTAGCTCTCTACAGCTAACATGTATCTCTTCGTTGGTATAATATAGCTCTTTATTGGTTCCAGAACTACGGAAAAGAAATATTTAATGATTGAAAATAAAAATCGCATTAAAACCAAATTAATGTCCTTGATGAGGAGAAATATTTATGGAGGAAAGGAATTTTTGAGGAAGAGGGCAAATTAATGAAGGAAAGAGAGATTTTGAAGAAGATGAGTATACTAAATTAGGGTTTGGGGAGTGAGGAGCAGAGCTTGAAAATAAATTTCTCCCATCGTCACCATTAATGCAGTGGCATGATCATTTGTTTAGAAAAAGAGAGGAAAGAGTTATTTTGGATTTTTTGGAAAGTACAATATATAAGTTTGAAGATATGCTATAGATTGAGTTAAAAAATAAGTCATACTAGATACTTTGGGTGTATGTATGTTTATGGAAGTGGGTGGGTTTTAAAATAAATGGGGGTAAAACTTTAGGTTAAAACACAAAAACCCTATATAACATAAGGATAGTTGGGTGTAAATTAATGACATATCAGAGGGTGTAAATTAATGACATATCAGAGGTAATTAATAAACCTATACTGTCACATGACCCTCACATGAGAATACTCCCAGCATCTTCTAACAGCATTAACATTGTAAAATTTAGGTCATTAAATTAAAACTTTTGTATACTTTGGGTTATTTAAGCGAAATGTTTTTTACAAGTGAGCTCACTATAGTGAAAAAACGTGAAATAATAGGTCATTTTGTGCAATTTACAAGTAAAAAAAATAAAATTTAAAACATATAGATTGTGTAAACCATCCTTATCCAAGTCTTTTTACGCAAACATGGTGGAACAAGCTATTGAAACTCCATAGAGTGATTGAGGGTGAATTTTTTATTATGATGTTGATATGATGACAACCCCTATATAATATTATATTAAATGCAAAGAGCAGTGCATTTTACACAACCTAGGTCGGTGGTGGAAGGATCTAAAGTAATCGGTTTGATTACCTTGGAGATCACTTCTTTTCTTTTTAATTGGTTTTTAGAAGTGCTAGATGCTCCATTGTCAGACTTGTCTTGCTCCTCAAACTAGAGAACGTATCATGGCAGAAATATGCGGGTGTTATTTAAAATAGTTTAATAGATTTTATGTGTGTAAATTATAACTTATAAAATATGCCAAAATTAGAGATTTCAAGATAAATTCTAATTGCAAGTAAATCATAATATTTATCAACTTTCAAAATAATTAGTCAAAATTACAAATGAAATTAAACCGTACTAGACAAACGAAAATATTTTTTCCTTGTGAACACGGGTTAAAATTGAAGACAGTTGAGAGGGGGAACGGAGCAGCGAGATAGAGGAGGTTGGTTTGATTGAGGTAGAACCAGAGATGGATGTGGCGGTGCATAGGAGTTGGAGGTGGCATTGTAGTCGCTGGGGAGTTAAGAGGTGAGGTTGTAGTTGAGGAGGGGGGCTCGCCGGAGTCGAATATGAAACCAGCAGGTTTGGTCGATGGTCGAAGGTCGGAGGTGGAATCAGCGAGGTCGATGTCGGGGTGGAGTCTGCAGTGTTGAGGGCGTATTCTGAGTAGCTTCGTGGGTTTGGGCGAGGGAGAAATCAAAGAGGGGAATATGATAGAAAGGGGTAGAAATTAGGTCAGGTTCTTTTATATATGGCCAAAAAATACATAGGACTAGCAGTTCTGTGTGTTTTGACCATAAATTCTTCACATTAAGAACTGTATTTAAAAAACCATAATTAGCGAGATACTAATTACATAGGACTGCCAGTCTTGTGCTAGTCTTGTGTTCTTAGAAATCGTAATTTTCGAAATCGACCAATTTTTAGCCAGCCATGGTGACGTGGCTAAAATTTAGTCGATTTTCTAATTAAAACTTTTTGAAAAAATTGTGTCAATGCCCCAAATGAGAGAAGTTGATGTGCCCAAACTCTTTGTAGTTTCATCTTTGTATATAACCCCAAATACAAGATAATATTGTGTTTTAGCCCTTATTCCTCCGCCAACTAAGCACAGAGAGGAAAAAATCATAAAACCCAAAAATACCCCTCCCTCTTCCTTCCTCTCTCTCTTCTCTCTCCCTCTCATGGAGATCACAACTATAGTGAGATTTCTCCTCTCTATTCCCTCCTAACTCAACCCTCTCCTTAAATCCTCCTCCCCCACCTCCGTCGCTGACGCCATTGCTAATTTTGTTGCTCCTTCCTCCTCTCCTCTCCTCTCTCCTAACCCTAACCTTAACCCTAACCTTCATAGTTGCTCCTCCCTTCGCTCCTCTCTTTACTCTAACTCTAACCCTAATCTTCTTCATAATACAGTCTCTCCCCCTTCCAACGTGTAAGATCTCATCTTTCCTCCATCGCCGCTGCATCCAATCCAAATTCTCACTCGGATCTAATCCCGGATCCGCCTCCAACTTCGCCAACACCTCCTCCATCGATCCCCTCCTTCCTATCCACCACCACCGACCTCTAGTGCTTCCTCAATAAGTTCGACTCCAACGGCGACGACAAGCTCTCCTCCGACCTCGCCATCTTCTCCTCCCTCGACCACACCCTCTCCGCCTCTAAACTCTCTTGCATGATGGCTAAGATCGACTCTGACGGCGATGTATTCATGGACCGCAATGGTTGCTCACCACGTGTTTGATGAAATGACTCATAAAATTTTTATTTTGTGGAACACTATGATTGCTGTTAATGAGCAAGGACATGAAGGAACAAAGGCGGCTGAGCTATTTTGATGTTAATGGGCTTTTTGATCACTCATCTCTTAAAGGGGTTGACTCACTTGTAATTGGACTTAAGCGACCCGATCATTCAGAAGTTTCTTGAGAAAGACTATATGGGCTCGTTGGGGCTAGGGTTTCACTTGTGAAGAAAGATATTTCGCGTTTTTATCTTTACATTTACTGCTCTTTGTCATTGCTTTCCTGTAATTGGAGGTGTTTTATCTAGTTGATGTTCTTCTTTGAGGATGAATTTGGATTTGTTGCTAAGTTGAAGTACCTACTGTTATTGAACTTCGAATTGATCTTTGTTATTTGAGTCTTCTTGATTGATAATAGTTTCTGCTTGTATTTGACTCTGTTGTATGTTAACTTTACTCGATGTATGTAAGTTTATAACACAACTGATAATTTTGCACAATACATGTTGTTGCCTGTTAATGTATGTTTTTATGTTATAAAGTTATGATTTTTTAGGAAGGAAGTGGACAAAGAAACCCTAGGAAAGAGCGAAAAGGAAAATAAATGAAAGGGTATATAATATTGTTATCAACTACACTCCAGAGAATTGGGCAAATATATTCTTTCACGAAATTATGTAAAATATATATTTTATGATCTTTCTATGTTAAGGTTATCTTATTCTCTATTAAGGTTAAGTCATTTCTTGTTAAAGTTCTGACATTTTACGTTAAGTAATTTCCTATTGAGGTTAAGTCATTTTTGTTAAGGGTACCACATTTTGTATTAAGTCTAAGTCATTTTCTGTGAAGTTTAAGTTATTTCTGTGAAATTTAAGTCATTTCGTTTTAAGTCAAGTCATTTCTAGTTATGGATATGTCGTTACTTGTTAAGTTATGTTGTATGTTATAAAGTTGCGATTTTAGGAAGGAAGTGGACAAAGAAATCTTAGGAAAAAGCGGCAAGGTGTCCATGATATTTTATTTATATTTTGTTTGTACATAATCTAATACTATCGCAGTCTAAGAAATCATATCTCTCTTTAGCATTTCATCAAACACTTTATAAGCAATCTCCAAACCGCCACATATCATATTCCCTTTTAACAAACTATTCTAAGAAAATAAATCTCACTCATCCATTTCAATTAAAAATAAACTAGCAAGATCCAATCTACAACTAAGAAGTAAAATTATAAATAATCCAATTATGAGATTTGTTTGAGTGAAATGATGGAGGGGAGAGGAGGTCGTAGATGGTTTTGAGGAAGTGATGGTCTCGTCTATCATGCGGGAGAGTTTAGAGGAGGAGAGGGGGTGATTGAGGGAGGAGAAGATGGTGGTGAGCTCTGAGGAAGAGATCTTGTCGTCGTCATTAGAGTCAAACTAGTTGATGCGCTCGAGGTCGGTAGTGGTGGAGGGGGAGGTGGAAGAGGGAGATGGCGGGGTGGAAGGATGTGCTTGAGGTCGGTAATGGCGGAGGGGGAGGCAGGAGAGGGAGACAGCTGGATTGGAGGAGAGGAGGAAGTGGGAGAGAGGAGGAAGGTTAGGGTTAGGTTAGGAAAGAGGAAGAATAGAGGAGAGGAGGAAGGGAGAGAGGAGGAAGGGAGGGAGAAGTTAGCTATGGCAACAACCATGTAGGAGGAGGATTTAGGAAGAGGGTTTAGTTGGGAGGAGGAGAGAGGAAAAATCTCACTTGGCTCTGATCTTCATGAGAGAGGAGAAATCTACCAGATTTATGATAGAAAGGGTAATTTAGGGATTTGGGAGAAATGCAGTATACACAATGTATAGCTGAGTTGGAAGGGTTGAATCACACTTTTTTTGGGGTTTTGGGGCTTTTACAGATGAGAGAAAGGTTGAAGGGGCTGCTCATATGGGCTTCTTGAATTTGGGGGCTGCTCACAATTTTCCCAAACTTTTTTGGTTGATTTCAGGTAATTCAATTTCTAATTTGTTCAAAAGTATCTCCTAAAAAAAAACCATCGAACCCTCTATTTCTTTGTTACCGCAATCTCTTCTAATTCTAGAAAAGGACAAAAAGAGAAAAATCAAAGCCATAACTCTTTTACTATTTCTTATACCCAAAGCCAGTAACATCACCAAATATTTGTTTTCCACGCTGATGTCATTGCTGACATCATCTTCCACTAAGAAAACAAATTAAAAAAAAATTCAGTTGAGCCCTTCTCCTTCATCTGTTTCGTTATTGTTGAACCCAAAATTCATTGATTTTCTTATTTAATTTTTGGGTCCGGATTATGTTCCGCATCAGTAAGAATTGAGAGTTATATCAAAATTAGGGAAATGAAATTTTCAACTTCAAGTAATTAGAATGTGGTATTGCATGTGACGAAATCATACATGCCTTTCCCTCCAAAAGTTCTTTAAAAATATAATTCTCATTTACTTGTAAATGCTACATGTACATAATCATTAAGTCCATTATCATGCGACTCATTGCCAAAAGAAAATTGTCATGTTCACCAATTAGATAAACTATTGGGTTGAAGATCTTTCATATGTAAACAATTATATTATTGATTCTAGCTGCTTTGGCTAATGTCAACCTGGACATTAGTTACAACTCTTATATGACCATAGTAGATCGCATGTATAGAGTGGGTTCTACCTCAGTTCCTATCTACTCAGTTTGATGGTTATGAGATAGGTTGTTTATTGCATATAATGAATTCTTTTCTTTGAAGTAAATTTGATGGATGATTTTCAAGGTGTGAAATGAGGATCTATGTCATCCTCAAATTTTATGTAGTTTACAAAGGGTCTGGATTATTGTTCTTGTTTATGCTTCTCTAATGGTTCACAAGGATTCTTTTGGAATTTACTCCTCAAACTTGTTCCTCTAAAAACCATTGAAGGAGGGATTTTAAAAAAAATCCAATACTGGACCATTGATACTATGTTTCTTCAAAGGAAAGGAGAGCAATTGCAATGTCATATTGGTTCGAACAACCTAATATGTTAATAAAGTGGTGCATCAGTGCAGCTCTTGTATGATAAAAGCAGTGTGCTCTCCCATTCCTTCTAGTTGACACTGTTTAAACATATGAATAAGTATGCGAGTGTTCTAGGAAATTTCGTGCTTGAATGCTCTTGTAATAGCCTCAAATGTTGTTGCTAATCCATCTGTTGGATCATATGAGAATGATAAGATGAATTTTTATTGTTAATGTTACTATGGACTCAAAGCTTTTGGCTCATTGCTGTGTTGTCGATGATGCTTGTCTTATTGATGCTTAACTAAAATTACTAAATTATATTTATTGGCAATGTCGTCTCTATCAGTGTTTTGCCCTTGTAGATTCACATATTTGTTTATGCACGAAGTGTACTTCTATTGTTCTGTTCCCTTCTATTATTAATGTTTCGAAGTCTTATTTTTATAAGATTTTTTATATTAGTTATACTTTTGGTTAAACTTTCAGACGGATGAACTCTATCAGTTAGCGGCAGTAGCTTTTTGCTTATTGTTGGCATGGGTTAGTGAATGCGTACTCTTTTATATTCATATCCAAGGAAAAGATAGTTTTGCTTCTTAGAGATACTGCTATTCTATCTTGTTGCTATTGAGTTGCACACGTACAATTTGTATGCTTTGCAGCTTAACATTAATTTAGATTAAGCATCTCTGGTAAGCATCGTGACTTAAATGAAAATTGGTCGAATAGCCTATGAAACCACTAAAGTTTGGACACATTATGCTTTATGATAATTGAAGGGATTAGAAATAGTTCTCAAATTTTGCAATGTGCCTACAACTATAAGATAAAATGTTAAACAATGTCATTGAACATTTTTCATGAAACTTTATTTTTGGAGAATACTTTTAAAATGTTAAGCAATATTTACAGGAAAAGAAGGGGTTGTGGGGGGGTGGGGGGTGGGGGGGTTTGTTTTTGTTTTTTTTTTGGGGTGGGGGTGGTGGGTTTGTTTAGCAGGCAACATAATCTCTCTATTTAAGAAGAATTTGCCTTCTTGTACGTGGACCTTTGAAGCTTAAGTTTTAAGAAGAAACCCAAGTCTTTGCTCTGTTATCTCCTTGTTAAGTTGAAACTATTTGCTTGTGTATCATAATCATTTAACCATCACAAATCATCTTAGATTGTAGATGTTGTATTTGTTATGTCCCATATCTTGATTATTTTCTCATTTCCTTCTTTTACTCCTCAGAGCAGTGATAAACTAGGCCTAAGTCTCGAATTGGGCTCTTTTGTTGCTGGAGTCATGATATCCACAACTGATTTTGCACAACATACCTTGGACCAGGTAAATTTTCTATTGCGAATGTAGCTATACCATTCAGCTTAGTTTGTTATTGCTATTAAAGGTTGGATTCCCATATATTTAAATTTTAGTATAAATCTGGATGCGTAACTGTTATATTATCCCCTCTCAACTGCAATTCGTTTGGCATTAAGATTAAATAATGGATTATTTGTAGGAAAATCCTGTATATACTAGCATTAAGTGTTTATCATCGAACATACCTTAAATAGTTTTTTTGGCAGTCTGTGGTACACAGATAATTCAAAAAAGGTGATGCAGTTGCATTAAATACCTGCCAGTACTTGACAGGTGCTATGTCTAAGTTTGTTTCTATTTTGACAGCAAGAGGCAATATCAGATTTAAGCGGAAACCAACTGATCAACAAGATGATTACATCAGGGAATCTACAATGTGGTTAATATGTGCTTGGTTAAGTGATAGTGTTCTTACTAGGAAGAATAGTTACTTCCGTAAAATTTATAGCCAACATCTTGGAGGCTCTTGATTCTTTATGATAATATGCTGAAGAAAGGACCTAAGTAGTTACATAACATAAACATTATTTATTCTTGTGTTGCTTTAGGTCTAAGCATAATCCTCTGGAGCAAGTAATGTAACAGCCAGTTGTTTATCAAGTTTATGAATTGGAATAAATGTACATTCAAACTATTGCACATTCTCAAGCAAGCATCTTGCCCTCGTAGAATAATACAGTTTTAGCTAAACTTGTCTTATTATCACAGTACTACCTGGCATCCTTAGTTTCTTTAGTCACGAAGAAAACTTTGCGGGCCTAAATCTTGATGCTCTTAGTTCTCGTTGGATAGAATGTGAGTAGAAATATTATATCTGCTGACTAATTAAATTGTGACAAAGACATCATCCTTGATACACCATTCAGTTATAAGCATGTTATCTTTTGAACAAGTTAATGTAACTTTTTTCTTTTTAAAGGTAATTCTTTTCGGATGTATTAAGTTAAGATGTAAACAAAATGCTTTTTTCATATAATGAATTAAGGTCTTATCTATTTAAACATTTGAGTGATCCATGCATCACTGACCATGCATTTCTCTTGATTCTCTTGAATGATACTGTTAAAGCGGAGGTGATCATTGATGCTTTCTTCTATTTTATGTATTCTACCCTCTATATATTGGGAGCCTGCAGAAGGATTTTAAGCATCCCAACGCTGTGATTTCTTAATGAAATACCCATGTTTCGTCACGAAACACATTATAACACTTTCGGAAATGCGTTGTTTTTAAACCTTGCTTGTGAATATATTTGGATAAACTAAACATTGAAATCAAAGATGGTGTGGGTTTATCAACTTACAGTTGAACGAGTGTTCAGGCTACTCAAAACATGAATTTTATTTATTGGCTACGGATGGGCATGGGATTCAATCAGCCCGTTTGATACCCCTACTTATCATTTAATATTTTATGGTGTACTCTGGATTTCCTCCATTCGCACCTTTATCCTTTATCACTTAACTTTCTTGTTTCTTCCGCCAATACAATCACCTCCTTTATTTGCCACCTCCTTGCCTCCATTTATCATCTCCACCTCTTGTTCATTTTTTTAATTAAAAGATGCTATCATATATTTAAGTTAAGATAAAGGGATTTTAGAATAAATTAAATTATAAATTTGCATGTCCAATGAATGAAGATGCAGTATTATAACCTGAGTATATTGTTAGAATTGTTGGAGTATACTATAAAAACTTTAAGGTATTTGTTTGTTGAAAAATTCTGGTCAGGGTATATAACCTTGAAGTCTTATGGTTCTAGTGGAAATCTATGGTTCTATGTGATTAGTATCCTTGTAAATATAAAAGTAAATTTTACTTCATGTCCTCTAAAAATTATTAGTTATAGAGATGGATTTAAGAAATTTAAATGTGGGGAAGGTCACTGAACATTAACAATTATACTATCTTTTCTTTAAGTTCCACTTTCGTTGAATAGTTTGGATGGGCGTGAGGGTGGAGGGACAGTTTCTTTTCACACAGAATATGAAAGATCGAAACTTCTATAGATATAGCATTCAACTTAAAGCTTTTCCTTTTGTTTATTCTTCAGCTCTAACAAATATATGTACACTTGTAGGAGAAAATATGGATATGCCTATGAGCCTATCTATCAAAAGTATATTATTATAAAGGATTTTTCCTAGAAGCCACCTTAATAATAGGGTAATTATACGGAAACCACCTTTTATTTTCAATTTATACATAAACCACCTTTAAAGTTGGTTTTTATTGCAATCAACCACCTCCCAGTCAAATTCTTCTCTTAAAACCCAAAATTACCCTTTAAAACTCACATTCAATGTACATGACTCATTGTTTTAGTATTTGGGTCTTATTAGGATACAACTCATGTACCTTGAACTTGAATTTTTAAGCTTATTTTGGTTTTTAGTGAAAATTTGATTAGGAGGTGGTTGATTGCAACAAAACCAACTTTAAAGGTGGTTTATGTATAAATTGAAAATGAAAGGTGGTTTCCGTATAATACCCTATTATTAAGGTGGTTTCTAGGAAAAAACCCTATAAAAAACTAGGTTGTTTTCTCATTGAACATGTAAAAACATACAATATATAGATTTAGCATGTCAATTGGTTTGTCCTTCCTCGTTTTGAACATTTCGCTGCATGAAATATAAATAAGATAAGTTTGTAGGAGCAGATGTGAATATGCCTATACAGGTTCATAGTCATGATAATTAAGCCAGCTAGTCTCCTTGTCTCACGCTGAGGTATCACTATATTTCTGTATTTGTTATATCACTATGTTTTGGCTTATCATGCATAGCCTTCCTTTAACAGTTACAAATAGATTATCTGAGATATGTTTCTATTGATATCCATACTGGGCAAACATGATTTTGATTCACCGATGAAACATCAGTCAAAAATGTCCACTACTCTCTATATGTTATTCTAACTATTTTTTGCCATGATCGGGGAGGTTAGTAGTATGTTCTTTTCCTATGTTCTTATCCCTTGATTGCATGACCAAGATGTTGGAGTAAATAGAAAATGAAAAAGAAAGAAAGGGCCAATCCGCTTCTTTTTTCTGTATGAATTTAGCACGTAAAGGTTGTCATCATTGTAAAGCATACATCTTTTGGACATGCCGGTGTACCACTATGTAACTTTACCTTTCTTGAGTCTCTGTCATAGATTTTATTTTGTGTATCATCTGGGTATGCTCTTCCTTTACTACCCTTCACTCACTCTTCTTTAATTGATGCTATAATCTGTCAGAAGACTATCCTTCTCATCAACCCAATTTCCCTAATAGCGACCAGCCGAAATCGATCACCTTGCACGCTCATATAACTGTCTTTTGTTGTAAAACTTGAACTTGACTTCAATAAAGTAATATTATGTATAAGTTAAGAAATCGCTCGGAAAAAGACTGATGATTTGGCATTGTTAGTTGACAAGTACGAGTAATTCTCCTGAGCAAATTTCTTATTCTTTTCATAATTCATTTCACCTAGTTAAGTTACTCAGTGCTCTTTAACAGGCACAACGGTGAGTAATCTAGACAGGCATCCTTTGACTCCCGAAATGGTGATTCTCCAAATTAATAACTTGTGCATTTGGCATTCATCTATTATGGAACTTACATAAAAAAAGAAAATGATCCCTATAGTTCTTGGAAGAAATGGAACTTACATAAAAAAAGAAAATGATCCCTATAGTTCTTGGAAGAAATATTAGTTTGTAGCTATGAAACATCATGTGATCTTAGAAAATGTTAAAGCAACAAATGATAGTAATTAAATATGAGGCTTGTCAGTGTTTCTTGTTTTTGTTTCTTGTTAGCTGATTTTGCATATCAACTTGATGCAGGACAATCGTGGACCCTCCATGTAATGCGATTAGGATTTATTAGAATCTTTCCTTTTTTGATAGGATTTTATTTTTATTCTATGTAATCTTCTTTTTAGTTAGGATTTCTTTAGGATTTGATTTTGAAATCTCTTTCTATTTTAGCTAGGATTTTATTTGATTGCATCTTTTAGTTTTGTTAGGTTTTGATTTGATTAGGATTTTTATTTACTTCCTTAAGGATTTAGTTGCTTTCTTTTCCTATAAATAAAAGATGTAATCCTCCATGAGGAATAGACATTGATGAATAAAAAAATTGAGTTTGAGAATTCTCTTGTGAGCATGTGAAGTGTTTTTTGGCATGTCATTTGCCTTTTGTTTAGGCTGTGAAGTTCTTGGGTGTAAAGTCCCTAGATGTGAGGCCTAAGTTATCTAAAATTTCTCCACTTTCAATCCTAGCCATCCGATCTCAACCACAAAAAAAGAGAAAAAGTCACTGTTCACAGATGAACAGTGTCCGCCATCGCCGGCTCTCCTCCGATCGTCCCTTAATGAGTTATGATCCCTCGTCGCCAAGGTCTTACAATACGGCTTGGGAAAGTTATCAACGACAAAAATTTTCTGTCTCCCCCTTTCAGATCTCGTTCAGATTCGAGCATCCACCAAAATTCACACTATCAAGAATCTCGTGATTTCTCATCGGATCCAGGTTGGTGTCGAAGGCAACACATTCGGGAGCCATCTACTTTCGGATCGGAGCCCTCGCTCCGCTCCCCATCACAACTACTGAATGTTTAGGTGTTCCCATGATATGGCTAAAGTTCTCATTACTTAATTCTCACTTGCTGAATCTGCTGATCATAGTCTAATTTGTGTGAAAACCATGTTTTCATCTTAGGTAATCCGAATTGAATTATAGTGAGTAGTGATGATCTGCATATAAAGTTTCATGACTCTGTTTCTCAAATGTGATGCTCATTCTAAGATATTTTTCTTGGCTGGTCTTATTCATTAAAGGTGGAGGCAATCCGTAACTTATTTGCAGCTCTCTTCCTGGCTAGCATTGGAATGCTGATACATGTGCACTTTTTGTGGATCCATGTGGATATATTGCTTGCATCAGTTATCCTTGTAATAGTAGTTAAGACTATCGTGATAACCACTGTGATCAAAGCCTTCCGGTACAACATCAGAACATCAATTCTTGTAAGATTCATTCAGAAAACTTTTCCTGATCGAAACTGTTTATGCTTTTAAGTATTGATTAGAACACTATTTTTGACCATATCTTGACTTTCCTTTTTGTCCCTTTGGTTTGTTTATAGGCTGGTTTGTCACTAGCGCAAATAGGAGAATTTGCTTTTGTGCTCTTGAGCCGTGCCTCGAATCTGCATCTCGTTGAGGTTTGTCTTTTACTTTACTGATTTCCTTTGAAGGTTAACCACATTCTTGGTTAGTGGTGTACAAACTGGAGCAGATATTAGCTTTTATACCATCCTTTTAAAAGAGTTCATACGCTGAAATGTAATTTTTGATTGATTGTTATTTAGTGTTTTGAGCAAGGATGATATTTATTCTCAATTATCCTCGTTTATCTTTTTTTATTTTTGTAAATTTATTTACCACGTCGCTGTTTAAAAGCATGTAATAGAGAGTTTCTAAGAGGGAACTTACTCTTTACTCTTTAGTCTGCACTTGATAGTTTGCTATCTTTTGCAATTAATTAATTTTTTTAATGTTAAGTAAGAAAAAGTTGCTTCTTTTGGCTGATTGATAACAAGTTATTAACCTTGACGTCACAACTGTGTCCTTGAGTTAGTTTATCCTTTAAACTTTTAATTGTTCTTCCTGGTTTTTCAGTCTGAGATTCCTTCTTATGAGAATATTTGATGTACAGGGCAAAATGTATCTTTTACTTTTAGGAACTACTGCTCTTAGCTTGGTGAGTCTTTTCTGGTTCTTCCTAGTTGGGATTTTTTTTATTACTATAACTTTTGTTTTGCTCAATCTTGAATTTTTCTTGCTGCAGGTGACCACACCTCTAATGTTCAGGCTTATACCTGCTGTAATGCATCTGGGGAGTCTCATGCGTTGGTTTCCAGCTGAAAGCAGCACTCAGGTTGAGGTATGTTAACTTTCTGTTTTATCATTTGAGCTGTACATAATCTATTATGTTATTTGACATTTCATTAAAGCTTAATCAAAACTTCATCAGACTGATCCGGAAACAGGTCACGCTGTTGCTAATTATTCTAAAGTTTTCTAAAGCTGGTCCATACAAATACTCTGCTATTTCAACCTGAAAAATGAGTATAAAAAAACAAACAAATTTCGATATTTTATGTATGACAGACCCATGAATAACTAAAAAGTGGGACAGCAATCTCAGCCTGCCACATTTAATGTCTAGGAAAGAATTTATACTGATACCATAATCATCTTACCATGTTGCTACCAGTTTATTCCCCAAAATACAGGAAAAGCAATGGAAATGCTTTCGTGCTGGAGGCGTTTCCGAACTTCATGCTCCCTATCATTCTTTCACATACTTGACCCAAGTGTCCTCAAGTTTTATTTCTATTATTGTAAGGAGTTTTTGCCTTTAGATCCAAAGTTTGAACTCCATTTATCTTTAAACCCATGTACTTCTATCTATATCTATACACCCAAAGTATTTTCTCTTTTTATCTTAAGCCCCAAAACATCAAATACATCTTATTTGTATACAGTATTTATAAAAAAAAAATAAAAAACCTGAAATGCCCTTCCCCTCTCTTCCCTAAAAATTTTATTTCCTCCCCTTCTCTCCTCCCTTCTCCATTCGACCAACCACCTTCTCAAGCTCCAACACCACCACCATCCTCCTCCTCAAATCCTAAACATCTCCTCCTCCTCTTCCTCAGACCCTCCAACACCAAAAGCAACCAAAGCAACCTTCACCCTAGGAAACCCCATTCTCAAAACTCATCTCCAATTTCTATTTCCCTGTAAGAGAACAAAACAGCTCAAAACCTGCCCCAGTTTCAGTTTGTTGAGCCCCAAATTTGACCCAAATTCTAAAAAAAAAAACCCATTTACCAAATTCTCAAGCGCTCCCAAATTTGTCCCGAAGGTCGTTAATTAGAGCGAGGTTGAATTCATGGTCGATTGGCGATTGACCTGAACTTTCGGAACTCGAATTTGAAGCTCGCCGCTGAAATTTGGTTCATCGTTGGTTGAAGTTCTTCTGTAGCCAATGTGGTTCGCACATAATGATGAAACAGACTGTTTTTCTCCATAGTTGCAACTTGCAAATGGATAACTGTATTCAGAAAACATGATTTTTATTTCATCAAACAGTACTCATTTCATGCTCTACTGGATTCATTAATGTAAAAAAAAATACATAACATTAACCTTTAATGGCGGTCGGAGGATTTTAGCGGCGTTGGAACTCAGAAAATGGATGAAGTTTGGTTAGATCTACATTATAGATCCTAGGTTCAAGAGTGGCTTTAAGTTGGGGAAGGATAGTATTGGAACTTTGTCTTTTCCTCACAAATGCCGTATGTAGATAGAGATTGTTGAAGAGCATGGGTTAAAGGTAAAGTTTAGAAGTATTTTGGGTGTACAGTTATTGATAGAAGTTCTTGGGTTTAAAAATAAATGCTGGTAAAGCTTTGGGTTCAAAGTCGACCCCTTATTGTCATCATAGCAAGGTTTCTGAACTACAGAAAAGGCAGCTAACTTTCTACATACAGGAATCTGATCTGCCTGCTGGGTCAGTTATTGTCGTTTTTTTTTTAACTATTCTCTATTCCTTTTTATTTTCTTATCAGGAGAAAGGTGCCATGCTCGACGTCCACAACAGGGTTCTGTGATGTTACACAAGCAATCTACCTATGCTGTATAGTTTAATGAAGACGTCACAGAATTCCCTTGGTGCTTCTAAAATTTTCACCTTGGATAGGAGTCGTAACAACGAGGGAGATTCGATCGGGCTCAAAGATACTGTATACTAGAAGTAGCTAGCATGGGCTTGAATTGTAAATAGGGAAATAGGGATTTGAGGAGTATAGAAAGAGGAGTTTATTCTTCCCATTCATATATGAATTGTAAGATTAAGAGACGAGGCTCTACATAGTCAATAGACATTTACTGTGAACCAAAACTAGATTAAGGATGAAATTTTCATGTCTCCTTCGTGTTTTTATTTTTTATTTTTTGATAGAGGCCTATATCAGTACTCTCTTGGGAAATATTCGGCGGGTCCTTGGTATTTCCAGAACCCTTGCTTTGCCCTTCATTTGTTTAAGCTATCTGGAGTTGATGTTATAAACCTTTTAATCATTTTTTATCTTCAATATAGAATCTTCTACTATTTGCTACGAGGGAAGTGGAGTACGGTAAGGGAAAATCCTCTTTAGTATGGAGTTTTTAGAGGGTAAGGTTGAAGTAAATTGAGGTGAGGAGAGAGAAGATGTAAAATGAACTAAAAAGTGAAGAGAGAAAATTTTGCCAATTTAGGGGGACACAAGAGTGAGAAGAGAGAAGATGTAACGTGAACTAAAAAGTCGTACATCCTCTTATTCCCTTTCCAATCTAACAAGAATCACAAAATGTATATCCCTCCTTGTATCTCCTACCAAACCAAACCCGACATGAGTTGTTGAATATTTTTGGTGTAGTCATTAGGTGGAAATGAACCAAATAATTAACAAATAGTTTGTTAACTGTTCAAGTAACTATTCGGTCATATTCGATTTGGTAGTTTATTTAACACTAATAATATTTAGTATTTGAGTTCATTATATTTGATTCGTTTGCTTATCAAATATTTGTTTTAAATTTGATCGCTTATAATTTGTATTATTATGCGAATGATGTTATATCTTCAACCCACTAATATTTTCTACTTATTTTCTATATACTAATTTTGAGAGCCTTAAAGAATCTTAAATCGGTTTTCTAATGAAGTATTCGAATTAAATATATATACATCATAACTATAAAGAAATAATTATCATATATGAATTTAAATACTATTTAAAAATTAAATTCTTTAGCGAATGAATATACTTTGACATTCAATAAATATTCGTGAATGTTCATGAATATTTATCAAATATCATGTATTCGAGTCCTAATTCAAAAACTTCAGACGTGAATATTCGTGTTCGAGTTTGAATTCGATAATATTAAACAAATTCAAATACAAAAATCTTAGTATTCAACTCGATTCGTTCGTTTACCACCCCTAGTTATCACCATATTAGAGATTACAAGAGGAAAGTGGACCCCATCTAATCTTTCGTTAGAAACCACTAGCTTGAGATTTATGTTGTGATGTCTTCCTTTGTTCCTCATGTAGGTGTGTTAAAAAAAAACTGTATCCGATGAAATATATGTAATTGTTGATATAGATATGTTTTCTTAAAATATATATCCGATAGTATATGGTTATGGATATAGCTATATAGTGAAATATCGGGGTTCTTATCCGAAATATCTAAATATATGTTGGTCATACACTTGCAACGATTTTAATTATTAGATTAATGGATTTGAAGTTAATTTTAATCAAGAGATCTAATTTTAGCTTTTGGCTATAACTAACGTATTAATAAACTCATTTTCATATGAATCATATTTTCTCCAACATTATTTAGTTTTCATTATCCGTTTTATATCTACATGTATATTTCCTATATATTGAATGTATATTATCCGATTTTATATATATATATATATATATATATATATATATATATATATATATATATATATATATATATATATATATATATATATATATATAATTTTTACTAAGGTATACCAGTATTCTTATCCGTGATTGGTAATGGATACTAATATCATAAATATCGTATCCGGACCATTTGCAACCATGTGCATAATGCTCATCGGCAATGACCACGCTAGAACCAAACCCATTAAAGGGCTGTTTGGTTTGTGGATTGATCTTGATGCATGTAATTGATTTTAAAAACTCATAATTAAAATTGTGTTTGTTTGTGATGGATATTAAAGAGGATTTGCATGAGGGTTAAAATCCAATCAATTTTTATTTGGTTGTACATGAATTTTATTGAGAATGTGTGACTAAATTCACAAATCCGGTTAAAATTAGTATAATTTTAGGGAATTATATTTAATATATTTATCCTATATGGCAATCCTAAATCTATGTATAAAAAATGCTAAGCAAATACATTGTTTGTTAAAAATTATGATTTTTAATTTACGGATCCTATTTTTTTAATGCAATGATGCAAAATGCATGAAAAAAACAGCCCTTTAACTCCACTGATGTAGTAAAAGGCCGCCACACTTGTCTTTTTAGAAGAGTGGGGTGTGCTTGCGTTGCACACATTTTGTCATTTGTCACTGTCGGGCAACTGTAACGCTGGTACCCCACTAGCTGACTGCTGGTCCAGCTTGAGTTGGGCTTGTCAGGGCTGGCAAGGCCCACCCCTGAGCCTTTTCTTTCCCTCTCCTCACTCCTCTTTTTCACCCTTTAAACTAGTGCGCCTCCTTCCACAGCCCAGCTGTCTTCTAAGTTCTATGCATTGGTCTTATCACGTGGGCGAGCGGCCTCAGTACTACTGTCTGCTCTCTCCCTGGGTTGGTTGGCCCCATTAGACGATTATTGTGATGCAATAGATATAAAGCTAGTGATTGCAAGCTGATCCGATATGGATCAGACTTATGGTAAAAAATTTAGGATTTTAATAGTTATTATTTTGAAGGCTTAATTGCACTTAAATACCTTCCCGATATTGCACTTATGTAGGCTTATTTGTTTTTGGCAACACTTATAAACCCTGAAGTTTTTAAAACTTTTACGTATATCCCCTTACTTGTTTTGACATCGCTTTTATTCCCTAAAGTTTTTAAAATTTATACTTAAGTATCCTAAAATATTTAAAACTTTTGGGTGTGTAAGTGTTGCCAAAACAAGTGAAGGTATGTAAGTACAAATTCTAAAAACTTCAGAGTATTTAAGTGTTACCGAAAGTAAGTGAGGGTATGTATATGCAAAGTAGGGTAAAGTATAAGGTGTTTAACTACAATTAAATTTATTTTGAAATGACATTAAATGTTAGTCATGCCCTTATGTGTATTATAGATCGGTAGAATTTTTAAAAAAAAACGTTTACAGCTCAAACCCGAATTTATGGTTAACTACTAATTCTAAGGGCTAAAATATTAGACAGAAATTCAAACAAAATGACTATTTCAGGTCAGCCATGGGCGGAGTTTCTAAGAGGCGGGAGAGGTCTTGACGCCCCCTCCTCCCAAGCCTTAAGCAAAAACATATGAGTCAAAGCCCAAAGAGCAAATCCCACAAGTAATATACTTTTGTCACCTCAACCCCGCCACCACCACCACCAATAAAAAAAAAAAGTCTGAATCCTAGCTACGTCCATGAGGTCAGTATTCAAGGGCGCACAAGCACAACAGCTCCACTGATATAATAGTTAGGAAAGTTCTCAAAGACCTTTAGTTTAATTCTATCATTTTACATTAACTACTTCAACAATTCAGTACATATATAGGTATCCTACTAGATATACATACTACGGATATCCGATATCTTTTTGCAACACCAATCAGAGGACTTGGTATTTTAATGATGTATCGCTGCAAGAACCACATTGTTGTATGTTTGTGTGTGCGTGTAAATATGAACACAAACAGTAAACTTGAAAGTATAGGAATATAAATGTTATTAAAAAAAGAGGATGCAAAATGGAGTGGAGAGATTTTGCCAGAACAACCCCATAGAATGCGATGATACATACCCTTCACGGGCATAAGAGGATTAATTTGGTAATGTTAGCTATTTTCTTTATGATGCAAACCACCCCACTTCTATAAGAATAATTCTCATAGGATTCATATTCTAAAATGGTACGAAAAGAATGGATAGAACTAAACTATGAGAAAGTCTAGCCACAGTCGAGTGTGGCTTCACTCGGGCTGTGGCTAGGACATGTGTCCCAACAGTGTCCCTGTTAGGACACATGTCCTAGCCACAGCTCGAGTGCTAGCCACACTCGACTATGGCTAGCACACCTCCTGAAATATAAATAGACTGTACGACGGAAAAGTTGTCTAAATAAATGCCACTATGGAAAACGTTGGAAAAGATAAATGTGTTGTATTCTACAAGAATATTCCGAGATAAAGTGCATATGAGAAAATGAATAGCATTGGACTACCAGTATATATGCCGGGTCTAAGCTCATTTGTGTAATTACACCATAGCTCAATGTATTGGAGTGTAATAATGTTGAATTAAAATTTCTCAATATGCTCTGTACATCTACAACATTAAGACTAGATCTATTATTCACAAAATTGGTATTAGATATATTAATCTAAGGTCAAAAGAATTTTAAACCATCTAGTCGATGCATATATTTTGATATTTGGATATTGATTTGATTACTTTTTTTTGGTAGAAACGGCAATTGAAATTTTATTAAGTTAAGAAGCAATACAATGGATAAAAGATTTGATATGTGGAGGAAAAGTACCCTCCCAGAAAGAATCACACTTCGACAACATTGCTAATTTAGCTAAAAAATGAGCAACCTCATTTCCTTCATGCTGCACAAAGAGAAAAGAGGAATGAGGAAACTCCAACTTCAGTTCCCAAACTCTTGGAGAAAATTACCAAGGTCATTTAAATAAGTCCTACCAGCCTTTATTGCATCAATCATGATTTTCGCATCAGATTCAATATCAATATTCAATATGGATTGATTCTTGGCTAGCTTTTATGCTTTCAACAATAGCCCAAGCTGTCATAAAGGGTACGTCAAACGCCGGGGAAACAAATTTAGAAGAAGCAAGAATTGCACGACCAGTGTAACCATGGACCACCACACTTATAGCACGACAATCTTAATCAACGTCTACTGTAACATCGACATTAAATTTCAAAACACCTTCCTCAGGAGCATGCCACGTAGCTCTCGGTCTTGGGTTACTTGGAGGCCTCTTATTAGCATCCCAAAATTCTTTCAGATATTCTTCCACTCTAGATAAAATAAGTTCTGGGGGAAGACACTTCCCTTCATAACCACTTGATTTTGATTGTTCCAAATTATCCACATAGTGGTTATGAAGGGAAGTGTCTTCTACTTTAACCCCTCGTCTTCTAATATTAGAGAGAGTTGGGAGAACATTTCTCACTAGTCACCATCCAAAATGTCTGATTTTTGTAGGGATATTAGCTTTCCACAAAGCTTTCCAAATTTACTTTTCTTCAGTAGGACAATGGATCGTCAAATCCTCAGAATAAAGCACTTCCTTTGCTGTATAATATGCACTCCGTACAGTAAACCATCCATCTACTGTACCTGTACATTGAATCTTGTCCTCATAATTCTTCCATGTGCTAGAAATTTTAAAAATAGCAGTGGTAATTTCATCGGTAAAGAGGTTTCTAATAGTTTGCTTATCCCACCCTCCCTCATTCTGAATCAGATCATGCACTAAAAAATTTGAATTTAGACGATCATCTACAATTGAGAATCCCAGAATAGAAGGAATCCAAGGATCCCCTTGAACCATTATTTTATATCTATTTCCTACCCTTCAATAACACCCCTTTTCAAGCATGGCCCAGCCCTCAATTATACTTTTCCAAACAAAAGAAGAACTCAGAGGAGCCCTAGCAGGTCAAAAATCACAATAGCAAAAATACTTTGCTTTGGAGACTCGAAAGCAAATAGAATTCTCATTCTGTAAGAAGTGCCAACCTTGTTTAGCCAACATCGCCAAATTAAAAGCTCTAAGGCCTCCGAAAACCTGATCCTCCATCATCTTTTGAAACACATAATTTCTCCCAAGCAATCTAATGAATCTTCCTTTCATAATTCTTCTGACCCCACCAAAACTTCTGTATCAAAGATAAAATATTATTAGACACACTATCAAGAACCTTGAACACACTCATTGAAAAGGTTGGAATAGTTTGAATCACTATTTTTATTAGAATTTCCTTTCTTGCTTTGATCAAAATTTCTCTTTCCATCCATTTAGTTTAAGTCAAACCCTTTCTTTGATATAAGAGAAAATCTATCTCTTTCTTCGCCCAATGAGAGATGGAAGACCCAAGTATCTGTCATGATTAATAAAAGACTACACCTCCAAAATACGCTGTAATTGTAGCCGAATCTCAGTTTCAACATTTGCACTAAAATCAATAGCAGATTTGTTTATATTAATCATTTGACCTGAAGCATTCTCATAAATTTGTAGAATCCGGCTAGTAGAAGGTAGAGCCAAAGTTGTTTGGAGACCCACTTCAATGTGTTGTTCCATATCCATACTATGGTCCACGCGTCTTTGTTGCTCAAGTTCATTAACATTTTGATTAAGTGGCAAATTACCAGCACCCTCTGTATTCTCATTTTCTTGACCGGAGGACCTTGGTTGTTCAAAAATTATAGGAGCCGATATTTCCTTCTCCAACAAACATATGTTAGCATTATAATTAGGGTCAGGGTTTCCCTCCTCGCCAAATGCTGATTCGGTCCTTTTATTCTGCATCATCCTTTGTTGCCCTCTACCCCCACCGGCACTGAACCCCATTTCTCTTTTTGCCCGAAGCCACAAGCCATATTGCTGCTCATCCTCTAACTCCTATGTTCCTCTATTGTTCTTTGCCTCACACTTTGAAATCATATGCCCAATACAACCGCAAGAAAAACAAAAAAGGGGATGTTTTTCCTACCTAAACGACAACCATATTTTTTCACTTCTACCCACTATAAAAAACACACCGTGCATCAAAGGATGATTGATATTTAATTGTACATGAATACGCTCATAAAACCCATCCGAACCACGCCACCCTCCCATTTTTTATCATCAACTTCTTCAATGATCCCCACCGCTCGCCCAATATGATCTCTGATATTTTTATTAAAACAAAGAGACGATAAGACAAAGGCACGAATCCAGAATAATGTCGAAGCAATCGACAGATCCGCGAGAGGAATCTCTCCTTCAAAGGATTGGAGAACCAAAAGCTTTTACCAAAAAGCCATGGTGAATTTTTAAGCACTGTAGCTCTATCTTCTTTCCACTGAAATTTGATGAGAAATAAGTATTTACCTAGGTCCTTGAAGCGAATCCAACCGCTGCATCTTCGCATCGTACTCTTCATAATATCTTTGTTAAAATCTTTCGTTGACCCACCAAGGAAGGATGACCCAAATATTTTACCTTTTCTACCTCTTCCTCTTCTACAGAATCGTTTGTTTTTCTTCCTCCGTTATGTAGAGGCAATTAAAATCAATGGTGTCCGCCATGATAGACAGAGAATTGCTAGAACTCCACCCAGGCGATAGAGAGATCTGTAAGACTCCACAAGGGCTCCCTATCCTAGAAGTAAGAACACTTAAATATTGATTTGATTACTTTACTTATATGCATATTTTTTTTATTATATTTTCATAAAAGAATATATCTCAGTATTTATATTCATATCGTATTGAATGTTGATACAAAATTAAGATTAGATACTACTATTGTCTCCTAAGAATTACCAAGTCTAATGAGTTCTTGCGAGCTGGCCATGTGTCATAATTAACTGGCCGACTCCTGTGATTTGAAAGTTCGAACAGAGCACCGCCAGTTTCTCTAGCAGTCCGGAGTTCAAGATGAAATATGTCCTCAAGCCGGGACTTGCTAAAGGAATCCAAGTCTGAGATGAAAGGCATCTTCTACTCGGCCTTCTCGAGCGATGACATAACCTATTAGCTTCGCCACCTAATCGCTATCGCATTTGATGCATGGCCAGAGTCAATATGACTTCTCAAAACGAAGTCATAATGACTCCTCACACGACGTCAGCACTTCAGCCATTCTGTCACTATCACGTTAAATACAAAGATGACTCATTTAACTGATCGCAGACACGTGTAAAGTGCAGTCTGACCGATTGACTGCACCGACCTGGTCGAATTACCAACGCGCCCCCCACAAATTCTCTATAAATAGTTAACAACCCCACTATACCAAAGTACACTGAAAAACGCCCTAGAGCTAGATTCTACATTTTGCAAGGTTGCTTAATCTATCACCGACTTGAACGTCGGAGGGCACACCGGAGATATCATCTCCAGCCCTCTGACGAGTTTTACCTGTGCATGCATCTACTTTGTCATGATTTATCAGCTATCAAAGATTACGGGACCCTAAACTCTTCTAAATATCCATCCACTGATACAATTAACTTTTTGATATAAACAGTTTGGCGCCCACCATGGGGCCTAGTTCTTCTACCCTTAAAAAAATGGCTAATCCTAATTGCCCTCCAATCCCTAACTCACACACCCTCGCGCTATGTCACTCAAGCTCAGCTGCATGAATCCTCCCAAAGATAGCTTAATCTCTCAAATAATAGTTTGCATCGTTCGCGAACGACCTCCTTAGCCGCGTTCTTCCTTTTCAGCCTTCCACATCACTTGCCACCCCTTTCATCGAAGGACAACATCGGCGGCAGGAAGATGAAGAACGGGTTATGGAGACCACCCCCAACCACTGCTATACCAAACCCACTTTGCTACCGATCCACGACAAACTCAGCATTACTTGGAGGCAACAGGCGAAAGGTCAAGCCTCAGTCCTAATCAAACTACACAGGTGATGTCACGAGGTGTAAGATACAGCTATACAACCCAAACCCCGGTGGCCTGGGCTGATCCCTATGTGGCCAACCTGGTTTCTAGTTATTGATTAGACATTTAACATAGTCGTCGATATCATCGGAGGGAATACTCCCCTCTTAGATGAGATCATAAACGCTCCCCGCCCTAAGTTTAAGATGCCACACATGGAGAAATACAAGGGCAAAGGTGACCTGGCTGAACATGCACATAATTTCTTTGACCTAATGTGCATGCAACATGTGAGCAATTTGGTCATTTGCGGAGCTTTCCTGTCACCCTCAGTGGCAGTGCCAAGATGTGTGGAATTCTTTGGAGACGAAGTCCACTACAGCTATGAACAACTCAGCCAGAAGTTTGTGCACCACTTCTTGGCAGACACAAAAATGAAGGCTCCCTCCAATCTCCTGTTGTAGATTAAACGGACACCTGATGAAACTCTAAGAGAGTACTTTAAAAGATTCCAAGCCAAGCAGTTGGAAGTAGCAGACTCCGACAGAATGGTGGCGATGGAACAAATAATCTCTGGTCTAGAAGATAAGAAACTATCTGACTCGCTCATTATGAATCCTATAGTTATCTTCGACCAACTCATGGCCAGAGCTTGGTCACATATGGACACGGAAGACAGTTGCCTCCACAAGAGGGCAGCCCGAAAGGAAGCTGCCGAAGCCGAGTCTTCCAAAGGCAAGAAGGTTGAGGGCAGGCAACCTGAGTCTAAGTCTAGATCTGGCCGACCTGATAGGAGAGATCAGAGAAAGGATGCAATGAGGAGGCTGGTGCTTGGTCCTCTTAATGCCCCCCTCTCACAAATATTGCACCTGATCTAGAAGGAGGGCATCTCACCAAACCTCCACCTCGTATGACTTCTAACCATCGCAAGAGGGATCTTTGACAATACTGCCGCTACTACTGGGACCATTGCCATGATATCGATGACTGTAGGGTCCTGTAGAAGGACATTGAAGACCTTAACCTAAGAGGGTTGTTGAAGAAATTCCTCAACAACCACAACAAAAAAGGGACCAATCTCGAATAAATCAGAAAGAGAAGATCAAGATCCATATCACCTCGCCCAAGTCAGCGAAAGAGTCAACCAAGGGAAGCCAATCACAAAGGCACCATCAACACTGTTAGCAGTGGCCTAGCAGTAGGAAGAATGTCAAAGAATGCTCAGAAGAAGTATGCCCGACGAGACCTTGAGGTAAATCTATGTGAGAAGAAGCTCAAGGTGGATCAACCCATTTCCTTCAGCAGTGCCAACTTGAATGGTGTAATGATGCCTTATGACAATCCTATCATCATCTCCGCACAAATCAATGGATTCCGGGTAAGAGGATCATGGTGGACACATGAAGTTCAGCGAACATTCTCTTCATGGACGCATTCAACCAAATGGGGATTGACAGATTAGAGTTGCAACCTCGCCCAAGTCCTTTGGTAGGCTTCTCAGGGCACACGGTTCATTCGGAGTGGTTGATCACCCTACCCATGGTAGTTGGTGATTATCCTCGCCAATCCACGGTTTGGGTCCAGTTCATTAGGATGGACATTAAATCAGCCTACAACATCATCCTTGGGAGAAATACCCTGAATGACATTCAAGCTATTCCCTCCACATACCACCAAATACCTATACAAAGATGAAGAAAGGGAATGAACCACTATAGTGGAAGGACTGGAAGAAATCTAGCTCGGCCCTAAAAAAATCAGAAAGGTTAAAATCGGGTCAGAGCTGATCGAGCCATGATGAGGAGCAATTATTATGTTTCTTCACGCTAACACGGATGTTTTTGCCTAGGAACCTGAGGATATGCTAGGGATCACCCTAGAAGTGATAGCTCATGAGTTATCTATCGACTGACACAGTAAGCTGGTCCAACAGAAGAAAAGGCATCTCGGGCCGGAGAGACAGCCGGCTGCTATAGAAGAAGTCAACCGACTGCTAAAAGCCAGTTTCATTCAAGAAGTCTAATACCTAGAATGGCTAGCAAATGTGGTGCTAGTAAAAAAATCCAACGGCAAATGGAGAATGTGCATCGGCTTCACCGACATTAATAAAGCCTTTCCCAACAACAGCTATCCCCTCCCTCAGAATGACCAACTGGTTGATGAGAGTGCCGGCCATAAAATGCTCAGCTTCATGGATGCGTTCTTAGGTTATAACTAGATAAACATGGCTGAATGTGATGAATAAAAAACCTCTTTCATTACAGATCATGACACTTATTGTTATAAGGTGATGCCCTTTGGACTCAAGAATGCAAGAGCAACCTACCAGAGGTCAATCAACAAGATCTTCAAAGATCAATCTGGTTGTAATGTGGAGGCATATGTAGATGATATATTTGTGATGTCCAAATAGACCAACTCTCACATTGTGGATCTCGAAGAAACCTTCTTCATACTCCATCGATATCAAATGAAGCTCAACCCTATGAAGTATGCTGTCGGGGTACGATTGGGCAAATTTCTCAAATTCATGATAACTCAATGAGGAATTGAGGTCAACCTGGAGAATATAACTACCATTGAGGAGATGCTCGAGCCTCTCACGGTGAGGGCCATTCAAATATTAAATTGAAGGATAGCAGCTTTGAGCCTTTTTCTCTCCAAGTCGGCTGAAAGAAGCCTTCCCTTCTTTAAAGTCCTCAGAGGGGCCAAAGGACCCAGAGATGACATCCAGTGGATGGCAGAATGTAGCAACGCTTTTACAGGGCTCAAGAGGTATCTGACCTCTAAGCCCTTGTTGAGCAGACCCATTGAAGCGGAACAACTCTACCTCTACCTAGCCATTTCGGCAGAAGTTGTAAGCTCAGTCCTGGTCCAAGAAGCAGAGGTCCAGAAGTCGGTGTACTACATCAGCCACATCTTGAAGGCAGCTGAACTCAACTACATTCTCATTGAGAGAGCCTCATTCATTCTCATCACCATGGCCAGAAGGCTACGTCCATACTGCCAAGCCCACACAGTGATAGTACAAACTAGTCTGCCTTTGAAAAAGGCACTCGGTAGCCCCACCACTTCTAGCCAAATGCAACTGGACAATTGAGCTTAGTGAATATGATGTCCAGTTTGAGCCCAGGACAAACATAAAGGCCCAGGTCCTTGCCGACTTCCTGATCGAGTCACTTGATCCCAAAGATGACCCGCCAGCTCAAGGATCGGCTCCACTCCATGTTCTAAAGCTGGTTAAAAAGGACCCCTATAAGAAAAACACTATCCCCAAATACCATCAATCTGAAATCTCATTACGGTGGTTGCTAAGATTAGACAGATCCTCAGTAGAAAATGGTAGCGGGGCAGGAGTAGTGTTGCGTAGCCCAAAAGGGCACATCTACACCATTGCCTTTGACATTCTGGCATCGAATAATGAAGCTAAATATGAAGCTCTTCTGGTCAGCCTTAGACCCTCTCTAGCAGCCAAGGCCGAGTCTTTCTTCATAATCACAAACTCTCAACTTGTTGTCTTTTAGGTGCGGGGAGAATATGAAGCGAAGGGCCCTCAGATGGAAAAGTATTTTGGAAAGTCAAAGAACTATTAGGCAAGCTGAAGAAATTCCATATCGACTAGGTCCCAAGAGCCTACAACGCCCATGCTTATGCTCTGTCCAAGCTAGGCTCCTTGTGCTCGGAGGGCAGGATTGGGGCCAGTATACACAGAAACCCTCAAGCAACCTAGCATTACTAAAACCACGGTAGGCTCGATCATGCAAGTAGACTCACAACCAGAGCCATGCTGGATGGATTCACTCATCCAATATCTGACCAAAGAACTCTGCTCGAAAGTCGAGTGAAAGCCAGAAGCCTGCAAAGGAACGCTTTGAAATATCTTATGATCGAAGATCAACTGTACCGTCTTTTCTACACAGGTAGTAGCATGGGGCCCTATCTCCAGAGCCCTCGGTCTAAAGAAGCGGACTATGTCCTAAGGGAAATCCATGAGGGCATATGTAGGAATCACATAGGAGCCAAAATCCTAGCGTAGAAGGTCATAAGGTAGGGCTACTACTGGCTGACCATTCTGGCTAAGTCAAAAAATCTCACAACCCAATGCAATGCCTGCCAATTCTTCTCAAACATCCTATGAGCTCTGGCAACCAAGCTCACTCCTCTCATTAACTCGATCCCTTTTGCTCAGTGGGGACTTGATTTGCTGGGGCCATTTTCAATAACAACCGGACAACGAAAATTCTTAATTGTAGCTATAGACTACTTCACCAAGTGGATAGAAGTAGAGTTGCTAGCTATAATCGGTGAATTCGTAACTTCATGTAGAAATTAATCATCAGTAGATTTGAGGTGTCAATAACCATCAAAACTGATCAGCACTCAATTCGATAGCAAGGGTTTCCGCCACTTTTATGAAGAGTGAAATGTTCAACTCAAGTTTCCATCGGTAGCAAACCCCAAGTGCAACGGCCTAGCAGAAGCAGCAAACAAGTGCTTACTGCAAGCGCTAAAGAAGAGGGTGGACCAAGCAGTGGGGGCCTGGATCGACGAACTCCTCGATATTTTATAGTCATACCAAACAAATCACAAAAACTCAACAGGTGACATACCATTTTAACTGACATATGGAGCAGCAGCAGTCATCTCGGTAGAAGTCAGTATGCCTACTATGAGACTATAACATTTTGATGACGAAGCCAATCGAACAAACTTAAGAAGGGGACTCGATCTCATCAACAAAATTAGAGAGCAAGCATTCCGATATCTGATTATCAATCAGTAGCACATCGCCCCACACTACAACAGCCGAGTTTGACCCTAGAGATTCAAAAAAGATCTGGTCCTCCAAAAGACCATCTTCAATAAAGAAACCAACAATAGAAAGCTAATTGGGAGGGACTGCAGATAGTCAAAATATACAAGCTCTCTCCTAGATAATTACTTAGTATAGATAACATGAATCTGATACCTGAGCCTAACATGAGTCTAATAACTAAACGCCCATGGGCTAAATAATTCAGATGGGCCCAAATAGGAGCCATGGCGAAGCTCGCCTAAATTACAATGAAGCTCGCTGTTAAGACCAAGTCAAAGTGAAGCTTCAAGTAAAGTTCAGCCAGAGTGAGCTTTGCCAAATAGCCCATGTGGGCCATGACACCAACAATTCAGGTGAAGTTTGCTGGTAACGAGCTTCGCCAATGATCGTTATCGGCAAACTTAGAGCTTCGGCAGTTCTCTAAAATCAGTAAGAAGACCCATCGTCTTGGTTAGACCCGTCAACGGAGCACAAGAACGATGCTCCATCGGCACAAGGAAAAGAACCCAGCTTTTATAAATTTTTCTTTGTTTCTAAAGTCTTGAGATTGTAATATTTTATTTTTATTATCAATTTCAAAGAAACAAAATAGGATGATGACTCTGCTGGGGACTTCTTTCTCATTCAAAGAGAAAATCATGTCGCAGTCCGACACTAAGGCCTTAGGGTCTATTGCTGAATCGCTAGTCATCAAATTTGACCAAGCAAACTTTGAGGAATTTATTCCCCCAAGAAGACAGGCACATCTACAACCAGAATTTGCTGTAAAGTTCATCACAATTTGAGATTAGGGTCAAACCCAACTACATTGGCCCTCAACCAGGGCTCCATGAAGAGCCTCAACTTTGCCTGTAGCAAAGTGAGCTTCGCCCAGAGTGAAGATTTAGCGACCCTCACCTAGACGAAGGTCAGGATGTTCAAACATCCTCTCATTTTGGACTTCAGTCCACAACCTCTCTAGGGGTTTGCTTCAAAGCATCTCACAATGCTCGTAATGCTTCTTTAAAAGAAGCCATGAATGGGGGTTATCCTCCATCCAAAGTCCCGCAAGGGAAAATTATCACCATTGGTAATTCTTTGTCTCAATCAAAATAACTGACTTGTGATGAATACTCAATTGATCACGTCAGTTATAGGTCAAAACAACATCGTCGAAGCCAAGTAGGCAAAGTTGCTCTCAAGAAAAGCAACCACCATTTTAGCCAACCTGAAACTCCTTCTGATCTAAGGGAGTTCTTTACTCTGAAGAGGGTGCGCCAATATCAGCATCGCACAACCCTAGAGGAAATCGTCATGGCAGTTCAAACGAATTGCCAATGCAAGTCCCCACTTGCAAAAGAATCGGTGTTTAGTCGTCTCAGCTTAGTTCTAAAGCATTTAGAGGCTAAGAATAAATGGCGACGATGCTCCCAAAAGAACAAAAGCAATCCCCAAGAGTTCACAGTCAATAAGACCAGTATAACTAGGGAGGAAGATAAAGAAGAGGAGGATAGTCCTTCTGATCCAAGATATTCTCGAGGCATAGGGAGTATTCTCTCAGAGATTGATGGTGTGTTTCATCATACTAGGTTCAGCAAGGGGTGATGATCCCTTTTGATTATTCACTCCTGAGAATGCATGCCCCACAAGTTTCACCACAAGTGGACCAACCTTCTGCTAGCGACGCAAACTCTGCCATAGCATCCATCACAACTCCTAGCTCAAGTCAAGAGCGTGGGTGGATTGCAGACATGGTGGATAGGGAGGCCTATGATGACCTTATTTTCCAAATAGAAGCTTAGAAGAGCGTATATGATGAGCTCTTCAAGTGACTTGAAGGCATGCTGCGATAATCACTGCGCGTCTCTTAACCCCCAGGAGACAATTCAAAGGGGGAAATGACCTATTGATATTTCTTTTGAGAAAGAGCCATTGAATCAAGAGGATACTCATTCCTCTCATTAAGAACCTAAGTCATCTAGTTCGCCAAAGGCAAAACACGAGGTGAAGATCCTTAAAAGTCTTTAGAATCAGCTCAACGCTCTCACACAGTGACCGGAGCTGAAGAAGGTTAGAATCACCCGACCCTATCCCATTGAGTCTGATTCGGTCCCCTGTCCGATGAAGTTCAAGCCATCGATATTATATACGTTTGATGGTTAAGGATCGCCAACCAACACATCTACTACTTCCATCTGTAAATAGGAAATGTGGTAGGGAATGGTACCATCAAGGCACCACTCTTCCTTGGCTCTCTCAAGAGGGAGTCTTTGATTGGTTTCAAAACCTGACAGAAGGTTCTATCAAGTCATGGGCCAATTTGAAGTCTCAATTTCTATCCCAATTCCATGAAGAGCAGTCTGATGTGACTATGGCTAAGCTCCTCTCAGAGAAACAAAGAGAAGATGACTAAGTTAGAGACTGTATCGAATGGTTTTATAATTTGCCATTGTGATGCCATGACATGCCGTTGCTGATGTTACTTCAAACCTGTCAGGGGGACAATTTCTTGAGTCGTATTGAAGCTCACATGGGTGCTGTTAAAGCCAACTCATGGAAAGATTTGAATGGAGTAGGCGGAGATTACCAAAAAATTCACCAAACGCTTCAACAAATTTGATCCCAGCTCAAATAAAAAAGGGGATAAAAACAAGCAGGGGCAGTCATCCTAGTCAAAAGAGAAGAAGATATTTGCTATCGAGGTTGAAAAACCTGACAAATAGAAGAAAGATCTCGAAAGAGTACCCAACAAAGCTATTCTTTCAAGGACGAACACACCGTCGCTATCTTCCACATGCTCAACAAGGATAACTGGCTAAAGCTTCCAGAAGCTCGATGCCCCTGTAGACGGTTAAAATATATTTCATCGAGGTCAATATCTAGCTTGGATCCAAGAAGTGAATGGCCATGGGCTAAACACTTCAAATGGGCCCAAACTCGAGCCCACAACAAGCTATAGCGAAGTCCGCTTAATAAAGCATGCGGACTTCGTCACACAGCTCATCTCGACTCGACCCAACCGAGTCAGGAATGGGTCGACTCCCAAATAGCTGTAGCAAAGTCTGCCTAATAAAGCGTGCGAACTCCGCCACACTGCTCATCTCGACCCGATCGAGTCAAGAGTGGGTCGACTCCCAATTCAGACTTCAGGCCGAGTCAAAAGGTGTCATTAGTCGGCCAAATCACGAGTCAAATTTTGTGCTAAATGCAAACTCACAGATGAAGTTCGCCAACCATTGAACTTCGCTCATAGCAACCCAAGTGGGCCACGTCATCCACGATTCTGAAAAAGGCTCATCCACGTTCAAGCGAGCCTCACCCAAACGTCTTCAGCGAGCTTCGCCGAATCAGTAAACTTCGCCAAATAGCCGTTTGAGAGCTATTTTTAAGGGGATAACCGCTCCCCACTATCTCCAATTTTGATGGCCACTTAACCCACAATTAAAGGCTATTAACTCTCTCTCTCTCTCTCTTAGCCTATAAGAGGAGGAGGAGATTGTTCATTCAAAACACTTTACACATGCAAGGAGAGATCACTAGACTACACACTTGTGGTTTTCTTGTGCTTTGGTTCTAAAAAAACTGAGTTATCTTCCAAGCAACCAAATATTCATCAACAACGAAAGACCCATCGTCTTAGTCAGACCGTCAACGGAGTACAAGATCGACGCTCCATCGTCACGTAGAAAAGAATTCCAGGATATATAATTTTTTCCTTTATTTAATTATAATCTTTTTACTATAATTTGTGTTAATTCAATACAAAAGACTCAAAATAGGATGTTGACTTTGTTGGGGACTGCCTTCTCCTCTGACGAGAAAGTTGTGTCACAGTCCGACACTAAGACCCTCGAGTTTTTTGCTGAATCGTTGGTCACTGAATTTGACCAAGCGAAGTTTGAGGAATTTATTTCTGTAAACCAATCTTCATCAACAGTGATTGTAAGAAGTTATTGTAAAATTCACCGCAGTGCAAATCTCGGGTCTAAATCGAACCCCGCGTGTGTAAAGGCGACCTTCGCCAAAGATGGTTTTAGCTTCGCTGGAAGCCAAATGAACTTCGCCCAAAGCGAAGAACCATTGACCCTCGTCTTGAGCAACGGTCAAGATGTTATTATGTCTTTTGACTTTGGACATTAGTCCATAACTCCTTTGGGGGTTCAATTTAAAGCATCTTGCGATGCTCGTTATGCTTCCTCGATAGAAGCAAAGAATGGGGGTAATCCCTCATCTAAAATCCCATAAGGGAATAACATCACTAATGGTGATTCGGCTGACTTTGCTAAGCAAAAGTCTGGCCAACATCGCCATAGGCATCGTTCGCACGCCAAGACTAAAAGCGGCAAAGTTGGCTCTAAAAGGTGCCATCAACTTGGAACTACTGGTGATCTAAGAGAGTTCTTATCTCTGAAGAGAGCTCACCAATGTCAATATTATGTGACTCTCATAGAAGTAGTCACGACAGTTCAGAAGAATTGCCAATTTAAAGCTATTCCTGAAAAGGAATAACTTTTCAATCGTCTTAGTCACAGTCTTGAGCCTTCAGAGGTTCGGACCAAAAGACGATGACATACCCAAAAGGGTAAACTCCAAGAATTCACTGTCAACACGACTACTGTAATCTCCGGAGATGAGGAAGAAGGCATGGACAGCTTGTCTGACCCAATATACTCTCCTGGTATCGGAGGTATATTGCCAGAGACTGATGGTGTGTATTGCCACCCCAGATTAAGGCAAAGAGCAGCAATTCCTTTTGACCACTCCTTCCTCCAAACACGAACACTGCAGACTCTGTCTCAAGTTGACCAACCTACTTCTAGTGATGCTAACTCTGCCATAGGATCGAACGGACCCCCTAGCTCAAGTCAAGAGCAACAGTGGGTGGCAGACATGACGGACCAAGAAGATCTTCTTACTCAGATGACAGCTCAAAAGAAAGGTTCAGATGAGTGATTTGAGCGTTTAGAGAAAATGTTTGAACAACTCTTATCAGCATCTCAACCTCGTTCGGGTTCTTCGAAGGGGAAATGACCAGTTATTGAATTTTCCCCAGAAGAAGATCAAGCACATCAAGATGATGCAGATTCTGACCACTTAGGATCAGAAGTGTCAGCGCCTCCGAAGCCAAGCAAGGAAGCAACAACCCTGGAGGACATCCAAAAATAGCTCAATGCTCTTTATCAGTGAACTGAGCTCAATAAAGTTAGAGTTACTCGACCTTACTCCCATCGAGTGGGACATGGTTTCCTATCCGATAAAATTTAAACCACCAATGTTGCATACGTTTGATGGCAAAGGTTCTCTGAACTAGCACATCTATTACTTCCACCAAAAAACTGAGAATGTAGTGGGTAATGACGCCATTAAGGAGTGACTTTTTATTGGCACCCTCTAGAGGGTAACCTTTGATTGGTTTCAGAATTTGCCTGAGGGTTCAATCAAATCCTGGGCTGATCTAGAATCAAAGTTCCTCTCACAATTCCATGAGGAACAATTAGATGTCACCATGGCCAAACTCCTCTCTGAAAAGCAAAGAGGAAATGAGGCAGTTAGGGAATTCATCGAGAGATACCACAATCTGACATTGCGATGTCGAGATATGCCTTTGTCGATGTTACTCCAAACTTGTCCGCACAATTTTGTGGGTAGTATAGAAGCTCACATGGGCGCTGTTATGGCCCACATATGAAAGAATTTGATGGAACAAGCAGAGATAGCAGAAAAGTCATTAGAACATTTCAACAAGTTCGAAGCATGCACCAACTTCAAGGGCAATAAAGGCAAGCAAGGGCAGACCTCCCAACCGAAAGCCAAAGAAACTTTCGTAGTTGAGGTCCAAAATCCTAACAACCGGAAAAGAGAACCAAGGAAGAATGTTCAATGCAATTACTCATTCAAAGATGAACATACGGTGGCTATCTTCCATGTCCTCAACAAGGGTAATCGGTTGAAGCTGCCTGAAGCTCGACGCCTTGAAGAAGTCAGAAAGACTGACGACCCTAACTACTGTATTTTTCACAGAATGTTGGGACACTCGATGAAGAACTGCTACATTCTTAAGGATAAAATTCAGATCTTTGTCGAGTCAGGAATCCTCAAACTCAAGCCTGAGTAAAAGAAAGTCACCGCTAATATGGTAACTCTCCAATTCGGCTCCATGCCGGAAATTCAAGCCCAAGGCGGCATTGTCTCCATTCCTACTGCAAGGATGGAGGTGGTCAATTATGACCAATAAAATAAACAAAGCCAAGGCTTAGTCCCTCTAACTACAGTAAGAGGGGAGATGATGTGGGTACAACTCGATCTCTTCCAAGATGAACATTGGACTCTTCAGAAGTCTAAGAACAAGCACAAGATGAAGTCTTGAAACATCATCTCCGTAATCGTTAGAGAGGAATCTCTACGAGTCTCTTCACTCATTGATTTAGAGGAAGAGAAAATTGTCATGGCATGGACAAGGTCTGGCCGAGATTATTTGAAGAATTATGAGCAGCCAGGACCCTCCAAGCTACCTGAACCAACCAAGCAAAAAGAGACTCGGTTCGACAAGGTGTTACAACACCCCTCAGATGATCCTAAAGCCCCATTTCGGTATCATATCATGGCCCAATTGGCTAATATTCTGACTCGTATAACTTTATTCGAACTTCTATGTTTGTCTAAGGAAATGAGGGAAGCTTTAAAAGAAGCTTTGAACGACAATGAGGTGTTCCTTGCCCACATGGCCGAGCCTCCTCAGGATGAAGAACAAAAGCAGTGCTAACAGTGTTGGTGGCAGGCGCCTTGTATCACATTCACTCCAGAAGACATGCACATCAAAGACCACTAGCACAACCGACCCCTTTACTATACTGAGTATGTAGGATTGGCAAAGGTTGAGAGGATTCACATTGACCCAGGCTCTGCGCTGAGTATAATTCTGCGAAGACTTTTGAGCTTTTTGGGTATTCTCCTTCATAAGCTCTCAAAGACTACTGCCACCATATTTGGCTTCAACTCCAGTAGTAGCCGATCTCTTGGGAAGATCCAACTTAAATGTCAGATTGGTGATTTAAAGATGGAAGTGACTTGTTATGTCATCGATGTCGAAATACCCTACAACCTTCTCCTCGGATGACCATGGGTCCATTCCAACATGATTGTCCCCTCAACGCTTCATCAGTGCTTCAAGTACATTGATGAACAAGGGGTCCAACAAAAGGTTGATGCTGAAAAGCATCCCTTTAAGGAAGTAGAGAATTACTTTACCAACTCTCTCTTGTATGATAAAAATCATACAATTGAGATTGTCCTTCCCAATGATGAGAACAATGGTAATGAAGCAGACAACGAGCCAGATCCCAACTATGATCCAATCTGGAAAATGAAACCACTTGTAATTACCCTCAAAGATCCATGTACTGACCAGTCAGCCGAAGATCAGGGTGACTGGATCTTTAATGAAGAAGAGTTTACTTACGAATACTCTTTAGACTCTAAGTATGAAAACTCAAGAGTTGAAACTTTGATGTCTAGGCTAGCTTTAGAACCAGCATTGTACATGCCTATAAATGAGTCGTATTCGACTCATGATAATCACATTTTTATTATAATTTTACACTCTCATTATCTATTTTATTTAAATAAAAATATCACTAATAACATATTTTTCTCTTAATTTACAGGTTAATGAAGAATCAATGAACAAAAGCCAAAAAGAACTCAAATATTCTCATTTTTTAACCTCTTATTGAAGCCCGGGATCAAGCCAAGCAATCTACACAAGTCGAAGAAATAAGGATCGAAAAAGAAATGAAATCAAGTCAAAATCATATTCGGGATGATTAGTTGCAAAGAAATGACGATATCTCCCAATCTGGAAGGCGAAATTTAACATATAATATATGAAAATCGCCTATCTCGACGAGATGAAGCCATCTTTCAAGTCAAATTTTTGATCCAAGCATCGATACTAGTATCGATACCGGTATCGATACCTAGTTTTCTGTTATGATTTAAAGGGTGAAATTGATTAACTTGGAGATCAAGTTTAATCCAATGGTTGCTATTGATTGTAATACTCTATAAATAGGGTTAGAGGGTGAGGGGTTTGAGTGTGAAATAATTTGTAAACTCCTTTTGGAGAGGAAGGGTTGCTCTTAATTGAGAATACCTCCAAAATTTGTAACTTTGTTGTAAATTAATAAAAGAATTTTTCACCCCTTTATATTTGTTTCTTTACTTTGTCCAAGGACCAAAAGGAGGATGAAGATGAAGAGATAAAAATGAGGGCTTGCCATTTATTTCTTTTCCTTTCTTGTTATTTTATTGCTTTGTAGAATAGATTTACTTTCATGCAATTTAATTTCATGCAATTTACTTTCATGCAATGTTTTTAATTCTTGCTCTTTAATTCTTGTAATTAATTTTGATTTCTCTTTTCTTTTCTTTAATTCACCTTGAGGCTTAAGATCTCTTGGGAATCACTCTTTTTCTAAATGTGGAGCTATTATTTGGATCCCTAGAGATTGTTTAAAACTAGCATTATATCCAACTCATTCTTGTGAGATTGAGATTTGCTAAGTGGATCTACTCTAGATTCCACCATATTTAATTATCCTCCACAGTTTACCTTCTTTATTTGTCGCTTTGTTTTTCTCTTTTCTTTTGTTCATGGAGATCATAATTGGGGATCTCTAGAGATTGTTTGAAACTAGCTTCATATCCTACTCACTCTTATGAGATTGAGATTAGCTAAGTGAATCTACTCTAGACTCCCCCTATCTTAAATCAACCCTCCATCTTTTACTTTCTTGCTCTTCATTTAGTTGTTTCTTTTCTTTCTTTTTCTTCTAATTTTCATACTCACTTTACTTCTCTCTTGCTTTTCTTTTATTTGTACATATTCACTCTCACTTCACTCTCAATCACATTTTCTTTTACTTGCACTTATTTCACTTCCACATTCCAAATCTTTCCACACTCACTTTCTTTCTCATTTGTATTTTTATTCGCACTAAATCGCATTCACTCTTCTAATCTCTCCACATCCACGTTCACATTATTTACCACTCCTAATTTATCACACACAATATAAGAACCAATATTGACCAAAACTCATACTTTCACCTTCCTCGTGGGATCGATCTTTTTATACTATAACTTGGTAAGTTGTATACTTGCAACTTTAGGAGGTAACCATTTATTTTCCTATCAACTCATTAGCAACTAGGTAACTCAGAGTATGCCATCTTCACGGTCCAACCTAAAAGAGGTGCCTTGAATTCGATTATCTTTAGAAAAGTTGAGCTGCGACCTCACTTATCAAGCTCAGATGAGGAAGTCGAAGGAGTTCCAGAATTCTCCAGTTACAGCCAACAATCTCAACACATAATGGTAAAAATGGGATACAACCTCACTTTAAAATAAGGGTTGAATTTTAATCAAGGACCAAAAGTTTCTTTGATCCCCTTTATACCAGAAGGGGAGGCTTTTGATTATTATAATCGGACCAAACATGGACTTGGTTACATTACTCCTGAGGCCGAGTCACAAATAGGACCAGCATTTGATGACTTCCTAAGCAGCTCTTCAGATACGTTTAACTGGGATTCTGACATCAGCTTCGGAGCCATGCTTGGAAAATTCACGGCTAACATGGTCTAGTACAGTCAAACTATGGATCTTGAAGAACCTGAAGTGTTTGAAGATTCTGAATACGATTCCTGGGCAAAACATCTTCAAAAATAGTGGGAGTCACACTTTAAAGTCAGTGAACCACCCACCGAAGATAAAGTGGTTCAAGTCAACATAGGTGACGAAGTCAATCCCAAGCCTATCTTCATCAGTGAAAGTTTATCATCCGCTGAAAAAGAAGAACTCATAACTCTCCTTTGAGAATACATTAATGTCGTTACCTAGAGTTACGAAGACATGCCCGGTTTAGATCCCAATGTGGTCATACATCGCCTTAACATTGACCCCAATGTTAGGCCGGTCAAGCAACAATAACAACACTTCCATCCTGAGTTGATGGAGCAGATCGAGAAATAAATCTAAAAATTCATTGAATATAGATTCATCTATGAAGAACAACATCCAGATTGGCTGGCTAACATCGTGGTGGTGATGAAAAAGAATGGCAAGATCCGGATCTGTATTGATTTCAGGCATCTTAATCTCACTTGCCCAAAGGATAAATTTCCTCTCCCTATCACGGATGTCATGGTTGACAATACGTGTGGGTTTGAGAGGACTTCATTCATATATGGATTTTCTGGATACAACCAGATCAAAATGCATCGAGACGATCAGAAGCATACAGCTTTCAGGACACCCTTGGGGATATTCTATTATACAGTAATGTCCTTTGGTCTTGAAAATGCTGGAGCAACTTACCAACACACCATGACCATTTTTTATGTGCATCTGTGTAAGACAGTGGAGTGCTATGTCGACGACCTCGCAATCAAGAGTCATCACAAACAAGACCATGTCAATGACTTGAGAATGGTATTTGAAATCATGAGAAAATATCAACTCAAGATGAATCCAACTAAGTCTTTTCTGGGGGTATCATGAGGCAAATTCCTAAGATTTATTATAACATCTAAAGGAATACATGTCGATCCCAAAAAAGTGAAAGCCATCCAAGAGATGTTACCTCCGAGAAATCTCAAAGAACTCAGAGGTTTACAAGGATGATTAGCCTACATCCGCAAGTTCATCGCTAACTTGTCTAGAAAATGTCAATCGTTTCAAAGGCTGATGAAGAAAGGTGTTTCGTTCGTTTGGAACGACGCTTGTCAAAAAGCTTTCAATGAGATCAAGGGTTATCTCACGAAGCCACCCGTTCTAGCCGCACCAGTATCAGGTAAACCGTTCCTGATCTACGTCAGGACAATAGATCACACTCTCGGAGGACTTCTTGTCTAGAAGAATGACAATATCCATGAACAAGCCATTTATTACCTCATCCAGACTATGATTGGTGCCGAGCATCGCTACAATCCAGTCGAAAAGGAATGTTTAGCATTAGTCTTTGCAATTTGGAAGATGCGACGCTACCTCACTAGTCAATCCATTCACTTCATTTCAAGAGTTAATCCTCTACGGATACTCATGACGAAACCCAGATTGCTGAAATCCAGGCTAGCCAAATGGGCAATACTACTTTCACAGTACGATAGGACATTCGTGCCACAGAAAATAGTTAAAGGCCAGGCAATAGCTGACTTTTTAGTGGACCACCCCATCCCCGAATCATCTAAACTCTATGAAGACATCCCGGATGAAGTCTTTGAGTCAAATGTTACCTTGGATCACCAGATATGATAACTTTACTTTGATGGTGCGTCGAGATGTAACCACAGAGGAGCAATTGTTGCAGGAGTGGGGGTAGTGCTGATCGATCCCCACAGACATGTACTTCATCAGGCTTATTCATTGACCAAGCCATGCTCCAATAATGTGGCCGAGTATAATGAACTCATAATTAGTTTGTAACTTGCTCAAGATATGGGTATCAAATACCTTGAAGCCTACGACGATTCTAAATTGATCGTTGACCAGATCAAAGGAGAATATGAAGTTCGCTATAATGACCTTATACCCCACCATGAAGTAGCCATGAAGCCTGCCCAGTCATTCAAAGGCTTCTACATCAGTTATGTAGCCCACCTTAAAAACACTCATGTGGATGCTTTAGCATCCCTTACAGCCACTCTTACCTTGACGCTTAGATTTACTAGGCGCATCACAGTGGCTAGCCATCAATTATGCTCCCCAGAGCAAATTCTAGAAGCTAACGAAGTGCATGTCATGGCAACTCACTTCAAGGCTAATGATTGGCATTTCCCGATCATTGATTATGTCTTGCATGGAATATTATCAGATAATCCGAATCAAGCAATATCTATACAAAGAAGCGCTTCACGCTTCTTCTATGATTATGCTATGCAGGCTCTTTATCGTCGATCATTCGTAGGTGTGCTCCTCCGATGTTTATCACCAAACGAAGCTCGAGAAGCACTCAAAGAAGCCCATGACGGTACATATAGAGCTCATCAACCAGGTCCAAAACTTTAGGACCGACTTCGTCGTCTGGGTTATAACTGGCCGACAATGATAGTAGATGTAGTGGCTTATGCTAAACGGTGTCATGCATGTCAAGTCCATGCTGATTTTCTACACCAACCTCTAGAAGAATTGCATCCAACTATTGCCTCATGGCCATTCGAAACATGGTGCATGGATATCATGTGGCCAATTAGTCCCCTGTCCGCTAAAGGCCATCAATTCGTTCTGGCCATCACTGATTACTTCTCTAAATGGGTCGAAGTTGTTCCACTCAGAGAAGTCAAGACATCTCATGTGGTTAAATTCTTGAAACATCATGTGATTTATTGATTTGGCGTCCCTAGAAGGATTGTCCACGACAACAGTCCGCAGTTCATCAGTGACTATTCTTCAAATTCTGCAACAAGTTCAGAATTCAAGATGTAGCTTCTACGCCATACAACCTAGCTGCTAACGATCTAGCTAAAGCTTTCAACAAAACCATCATCAAACTTCTAAAGAAATTTATCTCCTCCAATAAGCGAGATTGGGATGAGAAAATTGGAGAGTGTTTATGGGCTTACCGAACAACAGTCTGCACTCCTACCAGCTCCATGCCTTTTTCCTTAGTTTACAGATGCGAAGCTATGATACCATTAGAAATTCAGGTGCCGTCATTAAGAATCATCCTTGCCGAGAAGATGACGATCGAAGAACATCATCAAAAGTATCTCCAAGAACTAGAGATGCTAGATGAATTGATACTCCAAGCTCAGCAACAAATCGAGATCTACCAGTAACAGATCTTGAGAGCCTTCAATAGGAGAGTCAGAGAATGATCCTTCAAAGAAGGCAACCTAGTCTTAGCTGTTCATCGACCCATGGTCATGACGCACAAGACGAAGGGTAAATTCCAACCCAAATGGCAAGGCCCGTTTGTAGTAGAGACGGTCTAGTCAAATGGAGCATATCGCCAAATTGACCAAAATGGCAATAGGCTCATGGTGCCAATCAACGGGAAATTTCTCAAGAAATATTACCCTTGATTCTGGCCAATTTCATCTCCCTACAACGATTCGGGTCACGTTTAAGTTTCCACCTCTGACCATAAATATTGATCATCTTGATCTAAAAATCCAATCAAACATCCCCAACGAGTCATCATGTTAACACCACACCTCTGTTTGACTCTAAAATGTCTCATCACCATCAAGTTAACATTACACATATGAACGGTTTCCATTCTAATGATCCGATCGGTTAACATTACACCTCTGTCAGACCATTTCGTCGATCGATTAACATTACACCTTTGTCGACTTGTCTTTTTAGATTTGACCAATTAACATTACACCTCTGTCAATCCACCTTTGCCAAAAAATTAATTAGTTAACATTACACTTCCATCGATTTTCTATCGTTAAGTTAACACTACACTTCCAAACGGTAGTCATCCTCTGGACTCCTTCAAAACTGACTGCTTAACATTACACCTCTGTCGATCATTTCATTTGGCACGATAACATTACACCTCTGTTAAATACCCTAATACTATCATGTTAACATTACACATATGAGCGGTTTCCATTCTAATGATCGATCGGTTAACATTACACTTCCATCGATTTTCTATCGTTAAGTTAACACTACACCTCTATTAGTTTGATTTTATCATTCTTCTCCCCAGCAAGAATGTCAATACGATATGTTAACATTACACCTCTATCGTATACATATCAAAAGGGGACAAAAGTTCTTTTATTATTGAAAGAACTAATCCATTACAAAAATTCTAAAGGGAATACGAATAAAAAGTGTGTATTCGTGCAAGACATTTAGCTAGCCTAGAATCCCTAGCTTCATGAGCATTCTTCTGGGCCCTTTCTCTCAGAGTCTTGGGATCAATGGGAGCAGCTTGAGTTCTAATAGCCACCATCCTAATTGTCTTAGCCTCAAGTTCAGTGACCCTCAGATCCCATTCCTTAGCCAACTCGGCAGACTTAAGTTCAAGCTCCTCTTTCTGTTGTTAAGCTGCTTCCAACCGTGCTTGAGCTGTAGCAATAGCTGCCTTGGCCTCATTAATGGTGGCTTCTTACTCTAGAATGGCATTCTGAAGCTCTGCTTGATTGCCATCAACCGATGCAAGGCTATCATTCAACCCTTGATGCCTCATTTGATCTGCTCCATCTCCTTGCGAGCATATTCTTCAACCTCACGGTGCTTCATCGAGAGTTGACAAAATTCAAGCTCAGCAATGCCATCAACATCAGCCGCACAAAGCCGTTGCAACTCTTGAAATTGAAGCTCAACCTTGTCGATCATCGTCTTGAGCAGTTTAGTACGTACATGACCTGCGATCGACGTCAGAAGGCCAAGCTAATTCCTCAACAAAGCAAGAGTGCGAGCAGATAAGCCTTTCCGCATAGCCAAAGTAGATTCAACACTTTGGTTGAATAGCTTCACTAAGCTCTCGATCAGGATCTGAATATCCAACTCGATCAAATCATCTGGGTTAGGAGATTGGGGAATTTCCACACGGCTCAATCGACCCACTCCTACAGAAACCACTAACGCATATGTGGTTGTTGAAAAAGCGGTCGGCAGGACTTGCATTTGGTCACCGCCCGATAGGAGGTATGGTGCGAGCATGGCCAACACATTGGAAACATCTACTGTGGTAGAAACCACAAACGTCACCTCAGTTGATGGGTTGATAGTTCTCACAACTAATGCTGTGGTCATTAGCATATCCATGGGCACAACTTCAATACCAGTAGTTGTGACCTCTGACTCATCAGCATCCGCTGCTTTAATTGAGTCGTATTCATTTTGAGGCTCAGAACTTGGTGGCACTACCCTTCTGACTCCTACTAAAATTGGAGAGACTGATGCATCATCATCTTCATCATATACTCAGGAATAACCAATCGGCGCTGCACTGTTGAAATAGGTGCATATGTAGGACTGACTATTATATTGACGGTCAGATTAGACTCCAAGACACCAGAAGCACCGTCAAAATTAGCCAAGGCTCAAACTCACCACCAGCAAGAATAGATGTAGGAGCCGCTCCACCCATGGTCTCTAGTCTGGGTTCATCATTTGTTAAAGAGAAAGACAAAGCATCAATCATTGAAGAAAAGCAACTATGTGAGATCGGTTAGAGAAAAGTATTCCTGGCATGTAAGAAGAGCCGCCAACATCGCCCTCGAAGCTCGCATCGTCAAGCTCAATAAGATAGGTGTCAGTGTCGTAATCCACCTTTTCCTCATATAAGAAGCGCGCGTTGACTAGATACACTTCAGACAACTTGATACAATGATATGAGTAAAACTCACCCGAAGGTTCAGCTATACGTTCCTACAACGGAATCGCAGGAGATTCTTCCTTGATCATTGCAGAGCCTCTAGGTACAAACTCAGGATCTGAAGGCGATAAACGCTATTTCTTTGAAGGTTGTTGTGGGAGACGAGCTTGCAATGGCCTCTTTCCCTATTCCCCCTTCATCTGCCAGGTGCTCCTTGGCAAACCGCAGATTCAGACGATTCCCGGATGCTAACACCAATTGGCCTTTGAGTAGTAGGATGCCCACTCGGTACCTCCCAATCTTCATCTTCTGGCATGCCTTCCGCTAGAAAGTCTTGAAGTCTAGGAGCCCTACTCTTTAAACCATTCTTAGATAGCTCCCTATATCTCCGGGTGATGCATCGTAAGCCGGTTTTGTTCACATGGAAGTCGAGATTGGGAACAATTACTCTGCATTACTGTTTCGGGTTCTTTGTATATTGCAATTGACATAGATTACAATAGAAGAATTACAATTGAAACGAAGAAAATTTTATATTTTCTGGGATTCTTTTCTGTGTGCCGGTAGAGCGTGAATCTTGTACTCCGTTGACGGGCCGATTAAGACGATGAGTCTTTTGCTGATTGATGAAGGTCAAATTGCTTGGAAGCTAGCTCAGCTTCTCTTAACAATATTCCTCAATGAGCTCGTAAGTGCAATGCGTGTGGGTTGATTTCTTGATCTTTCAGAAAATAACACAGTCTTCTTAGATAGATCCGATTATCTTAGATCCTTCAACATGAATGATCTCCCCTCCTTTTATATACTAAAAGAGAGAGTTAATGGCCCCTTAATTGTGGATTAAGTGGCCATAAAAGTAAGAGATAGTGGAGAGCAGTTATCCCCTAAAAATAGCTCTAAAATGGCTATTAGGCGAACTTTCTTGAACTGGCAAAGTTATTTGGCGATGGCGAAGGTTCTTTGTGAGTCTTGGTGAGGGCTTGGTATGGTAGCGTCTTCTTGAGTGAATGACTTGGTCCACTTGAACTGATATGGGCGGAGATCATTAGTTGGCGAGCGTCGCTTATGAGTTCAAAATTGACACAGAATTCGACTCTAGGCTTGGCCGACTAATGATGCCTTTCGACTCAGTCTGGGATTCGACTCACGTTTGATTTGGTCGAGTCGAGTTGACATAAACTGTCTGGCGAGCTTCACTTCATGAGTTCAAATTTGACACAGAATTTGATTCTATGTTTGGCCGATTAATGATGTCTTTCGACTCGGTTTGAGGCGTGTTGTGGGGGTCGACTCATGTTTGACTTGGTCGAGTCGAGTCGACATGGGTTGTTTGGCGAGGTTCACTTCAGTCATCAGGCGACCTTCGCTACAGCTTGTTGTGGGCTTGACTTTAGGCCCATTCGAAGTGTTTAGCCCATGGGCGTTCACTTCTTAGACTCGAGCTGATCATCAGCCTAAGTGAAAGTACATTTTGACCGTCTACAAGACCCCCCAAAGTTTTCAAAATCTACTTTGGGTAAATAGCCAGAGGTATACTGTTGAACGTAGCTTGAGTTGTCTTGATTAGGTGAAAACTTATCTTCATTCGCCTACTTGGTTGCCAGAGGTGTACTGTTGAACGTAGCTTCCTTGGTCGTAGACGTGTATCGAAGGCTTGATGATGCTTGTCCAAATCCATGTTTGGAACAAAATTTGCCACTTCTGTTGAGGCAATGTTGGGAAATCAATGAAGTTCGACTGATTTTGGGTGTGAGGGAAGGTCATTCAATTTTGTACCGCTAGAGCGAAGTTCATCGATTGACGACGTTCGCTAGCTAGCGAGGCTCAGTTTGGTTTGAGCTGTGTTGGCAAAGTTCGTCATTTGGCGACGCTCGCTGGCTGGCGAAGTTTGTTGGGATTCGCCTTTGGATTTGCACCATGATTTGTGGCTGGGATCTCTTGATTGAAAATCCCACGAGATCCGCTGTGGATTTGACCGAGTTTTAGGCTAAGTTTTAACCTCTTTGTCCGGTCCAATCAAATCTCAAAAGATGTGATTTTCTTGGGAGTTAGAATTTGAAAGAGGCTATAAATAGTAGCCATCCTCATCCATTCTCACCGCCTCTACCATCTTCTTCTTCTTCCTCATCTTCTCCATGTCCGCTTATCACCGCGATAATGTAGATGCTCCTACGAGGAGCTGAAATCAAAAGACTCCAACAGGAGTTAGCCCAAGTGCAGGGCAATCAAGCGGATGAACTCCGCAGATCAACTCCGCATACTCCGTCGTTTGGCGGAGTTGCTGTCGGCTGAGAAGGAGATGCTTGAGGGGATCATCTAGAACCAGTCGATAGCTTGGCGCCAACTGGATCGCGATAGAGATGCGTGGAGCTTCGAGTGCCGCACTTTTTGTAAGACCGTTTGGCTACTGAAATGGCGCTCGAAGAAAGATCCTTGGATCTCCACAAGCGAAGACTCCGACAGTTACTAGGTATCATGAAAGTGAACCCAGATCATAATTAGGCATCGTGTGGCTGACTCAGGCCCGACATCAAATTTTGATTGCAGGGAGTGCTTCTTCCTCTTGACATGGCTCAGTCCTGTGTAAGAGGGGTGCTCCTTGTTCAACAGTTCCTTCTCATCCTTTGGCATAGGGCCTAGGAAGGAGTAAACAGACGCTATTTTTTTTTGCAGTGTGAAATACTTAATTTCCCAGTCCTGTGAGATCAGTGGCGCACAGGCTATAGCTTGGTGTAGCTCGTGTATGCTCCTCTACCGTCACACTACCCATATCTTAGTAATATAGGGCAGTAGCAAATAGCAACAAGTACCCATCATCCTTGTAATTGATAGTTTGAGGGTCGCCTTGTAGTAGAGTCTTCGATCAATAAAAATAAAATTTTCTTCACGTTGAAATTATCCATCTTCTGTGTGATTGATCTGCATGCACTTTACTTCTGTAGTGAACTTGAACTCTGCATGGCTTGAACTCTGCATGAAGTCATTATTTTGGGAAGCAAAGCTCGGGCTTCCTTGCATTGGCGAGAGTCAGCTTGAAGTCCGTCAGATAAAATCTCAAACAAATTGAGTTGTAGTTTTCTCAATTTGGGGACTTAGTAAATTTTTGCCAAGTCATTTTGGCGAGGTTCATTATATCAGGCCTCAAACAAATTGAGTTGTATTTTTCTCAATTCAGAGACTTAGTGAAATTCACTATGATGCTCTGGCGAGGTTCGCCTTAGTGCCTTGTTGAATTGGGTGAGGTTCACTTACTTGAGGAATAGTTATCTTGGCGAGACTTAGTAAGTTGGCTTAGGCTCGGCTCGGCTTAAGGATATAAAACTCAAGTCTGAGGTTGTGGCGAAGATCATTTGAAGTGAGATTTCTGGCAAAGTTTTGGGGCTGAAATCTTGAGCGAAGTTTGGGGCGAGATTTTCAGCGGATTTGGGAAGCGAAATCTTGTGAGTTCAGGCGAGATACTGTGAAGTTCTTAGTGAAGAATCTTGATCTTGATTCGGGGTTTTAGTCTATAAATAGACTTTTTTGCTTCCTTCTTCTCCACTTTGATTTCAAAAACTCTTCATTTTCTTCGAACTCTAGTTCTTCTCAAAACTCCCTAAAGTTTTCATCAATGGATCCTCATCGTGCTATTTCTAGGGGAAGAGGCTCCGCACGAGGAGCTCGTCCGTCGAGAGTTGATGAGAGGCCGGCGGAGTTGGAGCTGGCCATGGGTAAGTGTCAAACCCGTCAAATGACAATCTTCGGATCAGCCTCAATCACAGCCCATTAGGCTTTAGATGATACCTTACGGCGTCTAAAACTTGATCCGCCGTCAAAGGTGAGATCTTTACGACCACTTGTGGTCCCTCCGACGAGCTTCTATCATTCGTGATGGAGTTCTGTCAGCAGCCATTAATGGCTCTTATTGTGGCGGACTTCGTTCTTCGGGTGGAGCTTGTTTAGCCTTTTGGGCTTCTGCAACGGACTTCATTTAGGTGAAGTTCGTTGCTTTGTTTTGAACGATCTTCGCTGGAGTGACATCCGCCGGTTCGGACGACCTTCGCTCAAGCGAGATTCGTCAGTCTTAGTTGGATGAGTTTCGCCAACTTAAACATATGAGTGATGTTCACAGTTTTTGTTGAACTTCGCTTTATCTTGTCAACACCTAGTTGATATAGATGGTTTTGGTTTGTGGGTGAGGTTCGCCTCTGCTCTTGAGTGTGATGGCCGAGCTTGGTCTTCGTCTGCTAACTTGTTTGTTGTCTTTGTACAGTTGCCTATTCAAAAACTCTTGTAGATCGTCATAATCATTTTGGTCATGATGGGACTCATGATCTCGAGGTGACATATGTTTTTGACGGGAATGTCCTTCTATTCTTTGAAGGCAGTAGCTAAGAGAGGATTGAAATTATCTGTACAGGTAGCAATAGAACCTTGCAGGAGATAATCACCGATGCAAAGTTCTCAGTCCCTAATGAAGATGTATCGGTGAAGCCGCATTTCCTCTCTGGGAATAGTGTGCCTGGTGGAAATTCTCTTTTCCATCGGGAAGAAGAGTACTGGTACTATACCCAGGGAGATCGCCGATTTGCTTTGCCGGCGATAGAGCGTCAGGTCTCCTTCATGTATTTGCAGCGTCTTGCCGTCCCTCGCTTTATGCGTTATAACCGCACTAATAGGGAGGATAGCGTCAAAATAGGTTCTTTGAAGCACAGAGGTGACTTTCGTCACGAAGGACTCTATGGAATCAACATCATGGGGTTGCATCCTGGCTTTGTAAATGAGGACGCAGCGGTAAATGAAGTTGCCGTTGTTCCGAACACCTTTGGGAACGAGCTTGCCAAGAATAACGCTCAGTATCCTGATGCGGATGCCAGATTTCCTAGCTGGATCAAGTCGACGGATACCCAATAGTTGACCCAGTTGGTAGACTTTGCTCTTGTACCTTTGCGGAGAGATTACAAGAGCTGGGGCTCTATGCTGTAGTGAGAGCTTCTAAGTATGGTGCTGAGATTTGTGCACATATCATGTATAACATTCTGGAGCTGTACAATAGCGATAGCAACACCTTCTTCATTCCGGCGGGGGAGATCGGGATTGCTCTTCACGAGATATTTGAGGTGTCTCGTTTGTCGATGGGAGATCGTCCGTATAAGGAGTGTTTTCCTACAAACAAGGAGTTGGGTGTTTTCTCTCATACTCACCACATTGCGGAGGCATTCCGGGAGTTAGTCTGCCACTTCCTCATTTGCAAGAAAGCTACCGGGAGTACTGAGCATGATTTTACTGTGCCTCGTGTTCCTTGGGCGGAATACCTATTTCCCAACATTAGGAAGAAGGGAAATGCAGGTCCGATCTCTCCAGCCATAGACGCTGAAGTTGAGACCCGTATTTTCAACGACGGCTTCGTGTTACACACTGCTAACTCGGACGTGTGTGGGTTCCGTGCTGGTGACCAATTTGAGAGTTTCCATCACCAAGCGAAGGAGCCAATATCTGAGTTGGCGCTGGTCGTAGGTGTAGGTGTTGAAAATTGCCTATAAGCTCCCGAACACAGCTTGTGATAAAGAGTTGACGATCGGCGAGCCGTCCGACGACATAACGGCGAATCGTCGATAATCCAACAACAAGTCACCGCGACACCAACGCATAAAGCGAGTCGACACCAACGCATAAAGCGAGTCAGTGAAGCATCCAGGTCAATAAACTGAGTCGACGAGGTGCATAAAGCAAGTCGACAAAGCATCCAAGGCCAGTAAAGCAACGAATCGGGTGTGAGCGAAGGGATAAATCTGACTTTGAAGCTCAGAATCAGCGAGAACCGATAAATCTGAATTGAATCGGGCTCGGAATATCGAAAAATAGCAAAAATGAAGCACTTGGGTGACTCGGCCAAAACCGAGCCACTTCTAAGTGGCTCGGTGGCCGAGCCACTTGCAAGTGGCTAGGTGGGCCTCAGGCCCAGTTTCGACCCGTTATCCACTTTTGAGGCTATAAATATGAGGTACAAGGCTCATTTGCACAGATCCGGAAATTTTGGAGAGACGAGAAAGCTCTGCCGGATCAAGATCTGGGTTTTGGCGATAAAGGCGACACTTTTGAAGATTCAGATCTGACTTTTGGGGGAGGCGATCAACTTCGACGTCAGATCCACATCAATTCCTCGAGATTAAACCTTGTTTTGATCTCGAGAAGAGCTTTGATTTCGCTTGGTCGATCTCATTTGCTTCGGGCTCTTGTTTCCTTCATGAAATAACCCCTTTTGATAGTGTAGATCTCGCACCGGATCCGGATTACGCGGTGGTCCATGGACGGAAAAGAAGTCCCCAGCACAAGCAAAGACACCCACGCAAGCGAGGACCCAATAAACGGATCCCGCGTTTGTTTAGGAGAAAAATTATAATTTTTCTTTGATTCTCATTGTAATTAGCCTTATAAAAAGGCCATCTTTTTCTAAATCTCGTTTGTAATTCCATAAAGGTGTAACAGATTCAAATCAATGACAATCATACTAACTTTTCCCTTGAACAAGGCGACCACGATGGGAATAGCGGTCTCAAGTCAGAGATCGTCGTGTCACAGCCGCGGATCCAGATCCTGGTTGAATAAGAGGTCGAGTACGAGTTCGACTAGAAGAAGTATGAGGAGTACCTTTTGTCCTCATCCCGATCGTCCTCCCCCCGCAGATCTAAGAAGATCGCCGCTGCAAGAAGAATCCGATGGTCTTCGGACGTCGAATCGCAAGGTGAGGATTGCGATCCGTCATTGCCAAAGCGACAGCGGTGTCCCTCCGGCACCCAAGGCAGCGGAGATGAAGATCGACTCCTCGGTCCCGAATCGGCGATGGCGTGCCGAATCTTTCGAAGAGAGCCCGCCAACATCGACGCCAAAGTCTGGCTCGCCGATTTGCCAAGGCATTGGAATCGGTGGACGAGATTTGTTACGAAGCGGATCTCAAATCCCGGAGAGGCGAAAAACCTCAAAAGTAGCCGCACGGCAACTCCTCTAAGCCGTCAACAAATGAATGGATCCGCATCAAATGGAACCGATCAACACTTGAGGAACGCATCCGCAAACGCCACGTACTCCTTGCACATGCTCGTATTCTGGTCTAGGAGGCTCGAAGGTTGAAGAAGGAAGAAGTGGCCAAGAAGCCCCCGAAGATGCACCAAGTATGGAGGCCAAAACCCAGATCAACAGTTAAGGCTAAAGCCAAAGCGTTGAACAAGGATCAGCCTCCCCGAGTTGATCTTCATCAAAGGAAGCCAACTCCACCATCGCCGACTCCACCCAAGTCACCATCCACCTCAATTCTTGCTTTAGGAGATCCCGCCGGTTCATCCAAAAGCAGGAAGCCGATGTTAGAACGCCTCGGTCCCATTCCTGATGAGCAAGGGAAGGTTCCAATCAAGGAGCGCTTGGGCCCATTGAGGAAATCCCGGGTCACTCCTAACCCAGGAGGTTGTACCCACCTCAATCACAATAAGAAGATTCATGCACCTACCCGCACTGGGCTGTGGATCCAAGTCCAAGAGCCCACTGAAGATTCACACTCGCGAAGGCGTACGTCGCGACGAGTGACTTTTGATGGCCCTATAAGGGCAACTCATCCTCAGAAGGAGACTTTCTCGTCTAATGATGAGGATGTTAGACCTGAGAAGTCATGCCAACACACGATAGGTTGCTCTGGCATTCATGCTGATGAGTTGTACTATCGCGCTGGGAGTACGAGTAGATCTCAAAAAAGGAGATCCCCAGAGAAAAACATGCATTGCCCATGCTCTAGATTGATCAAGGCGGTGTTGTCCGAGTGCGATTGCAACAAGACAATTCCGATCAAATTGTCAGTTTTTGACAGGCTGGGTGCGAAGATGCCTGAACCCATGCCAAGGCGTTCACGCAAGAGAAGACCGGTACCTCAAAGTGATGAATTGCCAGGAGCAACCATCAACATGACCAGCAAAGAGACGTCGTCGCGTGGCATTCCCACGGCATCGCAACGGATGACTTCGGTTGCGATGCAGGACCGATAGGCGCCCAAATATGGCAAGGCGCCAAGGAGATCGCCTTTAGATGATGAACTGTCAGACGCTGGCTCCGCATTTGCTTCCGACAATACGTTATCAAGTGACGGACGATCCCGTGAAGCACTCATGATTAGCTCAGACCAAGTAGCCAAGATGCTCGAGGAGGCTCTCGTCAAACAAAAGGAGAATTTCTAGCTTGAAATGCAGATGGCCATGCAACAAATGAGGGAATTTCAGGACAAGCAAATCTTGTCATTGTTGAATCGCCGAGGCGAGTCAAGTCATCATAACCATGATAACCAAGCGGATAGCGGCGAGATGGGGATGAAGGCCATAGCGCCAATGATACCCCTAATGAGCGAGCGCCCGGTGACAATGCGTCGTTCCTCCTCAAAATCACCAAGATAAAGATGTAGGTGAGAATGAGAAGATAAAAGATCCGAGAGTAAAATCAACACTCTCATTTACGCTCAAGAGGAGAAGAAGCGGGTGTACGTGCCCATTTCGAGAGAATGAGAATCAATCCATTATCAGGCAAAGTTTAACCTAATTAACTTTACCGCTCGACGGAAGGGATCCCCTACTCGGCACCTTATCTACTTCAAGTCTCACTTAGGAGTCATCTCGACAATGAGCCCTTGATGGTTCGGTCATTCGTTGGCACCCTCAGGTGGGCTGCCTTGATTGGTACCGCCGTCTCAAACGGAGAGCATTAGCGGTTGGGATGACATGGAGTCCAAGTTTCTCACCAACTTCTTGACGGCGATACGAAGTATCTATCGGTCGCTCTTAGATGAAAGCGAGAAAAATGGAGAAAGCGGTGAACAACCGTCAAGAGGTTTAGAAATAAGGCAATGAATTGCCGACCCCATAATCGAAGAATTCATCCTCCAAGCGTGCCATAACAACTTTGTCATTGGGCGTGTTGGAAGCGATAGAACGACACCGTCGAGACACGGAAGGTTGAAGATCTGCGGAGAGCAAGCGGCGATTCACGAAAGGAAGAAGGCAAAGAGAGGTCACCGGTAAACTCAAATAAGCAAAACTTCATCCCAGCGGCGGAGGAAGGCGCCCGACCAAAGCGGTTGATGCAAATCAAATATTCAGTGCGGCCCAACAACAACAGCGACAAAAAGTGTCACGATGATCCGCCCTCAATGGCAACAACGACCGAAAAATCAGAAGTCATCGGAGCCAAGGTTCCCTAAGGTTTACTCCTTCAAGGATAATGAAGTTCCCGGTATTTTCAAATACCTTCTGGAGAATAATAAAATTCAGCTGCCGCCGATTGTAAACCAAGAGGAGACAAAGAAGGTTACGGACCCGAAGTACTACGCCTACCACAGAGCGGTGCACCACCCGACGAAGTCGTGCTATCATCTCAAGGATAAAATCCAAGCCTTGATCGATGTAGGGGTCATTACCCCAAAAGCGTCTAAAGAGAAGAAAGTAGGAGCAAATGCAGTCTCCATCAGCTTCGGATCGACGCCCATTGTGAAAGTTAGGATGAAGACAGTCAACGACGATCCTCACGGTCAGCGTGAAAAGGAACTTGTACCTCATACAGCCCCGAACGGCGAGATCCTCTAGGTTCATCAGTTACCGAAGATGAAGCGTTGGGCAACTTCTTCGCCTAAAAGAAGTTGAAGGGAAGGGAAGCTATGTCATGCTACTTCAGCGATCTTGGAGAAGGATGATGGCGGAATAATGACACTCCAACTCTCAGAAGAAGAACAAAAGTCTTTGTCACGAGTGGACAAGAGTTTCACTACAAATATCCCGAAGCTCCTAATCCGAACGCAAAGATGTTGACGGAGCTGGGGGTTGCAATGACTCCCCAGCGTCGCGGAAAAGTTCTGGCGGCGGTGGGCGCTAAAGAAAATACGGCCAAGCTAAAGAAGCGGCCCAACAACGGGAGGATCAAGTTCGAAGCGGTCTCGTTTCAATCGTCCGATTGGAAGAGATAAACCGAAAGTTCAAACTCCTCGCGGCAACCGACATTATGGCTCAACCGCTTATATCCCAAAGAAGGATAACGCTTTTGAGCTCTGCGGTGTCGAAAGAAACCAGAGAGGCGCCATGGGGCCCTAGCCGACTCAGAAGTATTTCTCACTCAGGTTGAGCCAAGTCATGAGCTGCACGAATCTTTGGCCCAAGAAGGTAACCTCGCCACCAAGCACATCCCTTGCATAACATTTACCAAGGAGGATATGCAAATGAAGAATTCCAAGCATGACAGGCCATCAGATTTTACCGGTACATTGGCTCGGCGAAGTCAGCGGATCCAAGTTGATCGAGGTTTGTTGTGAGCATCATGCCCCTCCTCACGATGTACAAACTTCGAGTTCACGCGATGGTGGCATCTGAACCTGATAATTTAAGGATTTAACACCGGTGGGTCACCGGCCGCTTGGTAAAATCGAATAAAGTGCCAAATGGGTGATTTGAAGTCGAAGTCACATGCTATGTGATTGATCGCGGAGACTTCTTATAACTTATTATTGGGTCGGCCTTGGATCCATAATAATGTTATAGTCCCCTCCACTCTTCATCAGTGTCTGAAATATGTCGACACTAATAATGATATCAAGACGGTGGTCGCGGACAAACAACCGTTTAAGGTGTTGGAAAACTACTTCACTGACTCCCTCCTTTACGGTAATGAGTCCGATACTGAATCATCGGCCCAAGGCACGGACAGCGGTGAGGAAGGCGTCACGGCAGGGCTTAATTATGAGGGGGTTTTGTTATAAATGATATTGTACCCGCTGTAATCAATCTTGACGATGAAGACTCGTCGGATGAAAGTTGTAATTAGCAACTTGCCGACAATGCAATAAATGGTGACTTAGAATACTCCCCGTCTTTTATTGATGTAATTAAGGGATTGTATGATGACCACAGGCGCATATCCGATCGATGCGTCGTGTGTAACACGAAGCGACTCGAGATTCCTTCGGAACAACACTTGTCATCCCCGCCAAAATAGGAGATGAGAAGGATTTAATCTACGATAGGGGAGAAGCATTCCCACCACTAGATCACTTCTCGAAGAGGGATACCGACGATGATAAGCCTAGCCCAAATCTATCTAGATATAGTCTAGAAACACGAGATCTCATGAAAAAATAGGGGTACGACCTGGTGAGAGGCGAAGGTCTTTGCTTCGGGTGGGGTCCCCGAGTTGCACCCGAAGCTGCACATGTCCCAAAAGGAAAACCCTTGAATTATGCAGTTCAAAGAGGATTGGGTTATGTATCTTCTTGAAGGCGAATATTCTTTGGTTCATTGGCGACCAAGTGTCCGGCGAGGAGGCGGACATTCATCAGTTCCTCGGCTTGGGACTCCGATGTCAGCATCGGCGAAATGTTCAAGGAGTTAATGTCAAATATGACTACAATCGACCCTAGCACCATGGAGGATGATGAACAGATACCAACATGGGAAGACCCGTGGATCCATCACCTCAATATGCAATACGGGGACCGGTTCGAGCAAAGGAACCTCCGGCCAGAAGATCGCGATAGTTCAAGTCGATATGGGTGTGAAGCTAATCGAAGCCTATATTCATAGCGGCAGTCTTTCCCGGAAGAAAGAGGAATTGATCGCTCTCATCAGGAGTATATCGGCGTTTTCGCTGGAATTACGAAGATATGCGGGGCTTGACACGAGCGTGGCTACTCATAGCCTCAATATCAAGCCGAATGTCAAACCAGTCAAACAACAGCAAAGACGGTTTCGTCCACAAATCATGGAATCAATGCGTGGCGGAGTAAAGAAGCTCATAATGTCGAGGTTTCATCGAGGAAAGTGCAGCACCGGATTGGGTGTCAAATATTATTCGGTTCCAAGAAGAATGGGACAATCGAGTGCGTATGGAGCTACAAAGATCACGAGCGCCGCATGCCCAAAGATGATTTCCCTCTTCCAATCACGGATGTCATCATTGACAACACGTGCGGATTTGAGAGAATGTCTTTCATGGATGGCTTTTCAGGTTATAATCAAATCAAGATGCACCCAGATGAAGCAAAACACACGGCGTTTAGAACTCCTCTTGGTGTCTTTTTCTACACGGTCATGCCGTTTGGCCTGAAGAACGCGGGCGCCACATATCAGCGAGCCATGACGAAGATTTTTCACGAACATCTTCGAAAGATGGTTGAATGCTACGTCGATGATCTAGTCGTGAAAAGCCACGACAAGAATGACCATATCAAAGATCTGAGAACGGCATTCGATCTCATGCGAAGTCATTAGTTGAAGATGAACCCCACTAAATCTTTTCTCGGAATGTCCAGCGGTAAATTCTTTGGATTCGTTGTCACCACTAAGGGTATTCACATTGACCCAGATAAAGTGAAGGCAATAAACAAATTACAACCCCCGAGAAGCTTAAGAGAACTCAGAGGGTTACAAGGGCGATTAGCTTACATCCGGCGGTTCATATCAAACCTCTCCGGAAAATGCCAACCATTCTCCAAGCTAAACAGGAAAGGAGTATCATTTGTCTGGGACAACGCCTGTCAAAAGGCATTCGAGGATATCAAAGCATATCTAGCGAATTCTCCCGTTCTCGTTGCACCGAAGTCAGGTAAACCGTTCTTGATTTACATCAAGGTGATGAACCACTCGTTAAGCGCTTTGCTCGCGCAAGACGATGACAACGGTCACGAGCAAGCAGTGTATTACCTAAGTCGGACATTAGTAGGTGCCGAATCCCACTATCTGATGATTGAGAAGGAATGCCTAGCGTTGGTGTTCGCGGTTCAAAAGATGCGACACTACTTAGTCGGGCAGACGATTTATGTTATTTCCGGCGTAAACCCAGTCCGGATATTCATGACGCAACCCACCTCTATGAATTGGCATTTGGCAAAATGGGCCTTGCTCTTGTCCCAATCGACCTTCACTTCAAGCAGCGAAGTCGGTCAAGGGGCGGGCAATTTCGCGATCTTTGGCGTGAATCCGATAAAGGATCTGGCCGAGTTGTATGATGACTTGCGGATGAAACCCACGAGGTCAACACTCGTCACATCGGCAAATATGGCGGTGTACTTTGTGAACTTCTCGAGCAACCAGCGTAGCAAGCACCCCCGGATGTTCTAAGATTTCTACCGGAGTTGGAGTTGTCTTAGTTTCTCCGGGAAAGCACGTAATGCCGCGGGCTTATTCGCTAAGAGAGCCGTGCTCCAATAATGTGGCTGAATACAACGCCTTATGTATTGGACTCAGTTTCGCCAGAGAGCTGGGGGTAGAATACCTCGAAGCTTTTAGAGATTCTCAACTTATAGTCAGACAGGTTCATGGGGACTATGAAGTCAGAAATTCTGACTTGGTTCCGTACCACCGGGCGGCTGTCGAGATGGCAGATTCGTTTGAAGAATTCTTCATCGAGTACATCCCTCACCCTCAGAATGCATATGCAGATGCATTAGCGGTATTAGCGGTATCGTTAGTACAACCGCCTGAGTCAGAGCAGTTGATCACTGTGAGAACTCACCAACTCTTCGTGCTAATATATAACAAAGAAGTCGACGATAAAGAGGTGGTCATCAAAGAGGTGCACTCAACCCGAATTGAATTAGAGGCCCAGGATTGGCGTTTTCCTATGATCAATTATGTCCTACACGGTATTCTACCTGAAGAGGTAAAAGAGAGGGAATCGATCCGATGAAGAGCGCCGAGGTTCTTTTATAACTCAGATACCCAAACGTTATATCGTCAGCGAATTACGACGGCTTCTTTGCCGGTGTCTTTCAAGCAAAGAAGCAGAGGAAGTTCTTAGGGAAGCACACGGTAGAGAGTGCGGCGCGCACCAACTGGTCCCAAGCTTTATGATCGCATCAGAAGAATGGGATACTTTTGGCCAACGATGATTAATGATGCAATTGAGTACGCTCGAAAGTGCCACGCGTTTCAAATACATGCGAACTACATGCATCGACCCCCGGAGCATTGGCATCCTTCGGCTACTTCATGGCCGTTCGAGACATGGGGTATGGACATTGTGGGTCCTATCTTTCCTCCGTCAGTTAAAGGTGATCGGTTCATTCTCGCAATCACCGACTACTTCTCCAAGTGGGCTGAAGCAATTCCACTTAAAGAGGTGAAGACGAACAACGTCATCAGATTCATCAAGCATCACGTCATCTATTGGCACGGCATGCCAAGGCGGATCATACATGATAATGGTCCTCAATTAAATCGGCAATGCCTTCATCGGGTTTTACAAGTTCGATTCAAGGCGTCGTCAGCGGCCTATTATCCACTTGCTAATGGTTTAGGCGTTCAACAAAGCGATCATTAAGATCTTATCGAAGCTTGTGAAGACCAATAAGCGTGATTGGGATGATAAACTTCGGAGCTTACTACGGCGTGTCGCACCACGGTCGCCGCATGGCTGGAGCTACCACTTATTCTACGGTATCACGGATGTGGCGGTCTTTGCCATTGGAAATCAAATTCCATCACCGGATCACCCTACATGGTGAGATGACGACGGAGGAACAACATCAGAGACGCCTTGAAGAGCTCGAGATATTGGATGAGAAGCGCCTGGAAGCTCAACAACACATTGAATTTTATCAATCCAGAATGTCGAGAGCTTTCAACAAGAGAGTCTGATAGAGGAGCTTCAAGGAAGGAGACCTGGTCCTCGCTGCTCGACGATCGATAATTCTCGACTCCAAGAAGAAAGGTAAATTCGAACCTAAATGGGAAGGACCGTTTGTGATAGACAATGTCTACTCGAACGGTGTGTATCGCCTAATTACTCAAGATGGCGATAGGCAATTAATACCAATAAATGGGAAGTTCCTGAAAAAATACTATCCTTAGTACATTCGGGATATCCCATATTGAAGGGAAGTTCCTCAGGAAATAATTCTCCATTATCCTTGAGGTTAACCCGAAATCTGTCCTCCACCAAATTCCCTCACCGATCAAACTCATTGGCGGTGAGTCTACTAAACAAAAAATCTTTCTGGTCCAATCCACTAGCAGAATCCCCTCTTGATTCCCTTCAATGAACAAGAGGCCCACTTTCAAAATTGAGATCCCCTTCTGATAAACAGAAGGATTCCATTTTCCCCACTTCGCTCATGCCTTCCCATGGTTAGAGTCGAAGTTGGAATTTCCTCTCGATAAACGAGAAAATTATTTCAAGATCAGGTAGCGAATCCTATGAAAGTGAAAGCTATCTAAATCTTCCTCCCCACTTCGGTCACGCCTTCCCATGGTTAGAGCCGAAGTTGGAATTTCATCTCGATAAACGAGAATTTCACTTTCAGATCAGATAATGAATCCTATAAAAGTAAAAGTTATCTGAATCTCTTTTCGATTCTCGGAGTGGAGATCCCACTTTTAGTTTCACCCCTTCCGATTCTCGAAGTGGAGAGCCCACTTTTAGTTTCTTCCTCCTTAGAGATAGAATATGAAATTCTTCCTCTCTTGGGACAAGAGATAGGATATAAAATCCTTCCTCTCTTATTTTGGGTTTGTCTTTACCCTAAAAGAAGACTTGGAGATAGAATATAAAATTCTTCCTCTCCACCGTCGGAAAACAGAATATAAAATTCTTCCTTTCCCACATCAATTTGATCTTTCATTTACAGTTTAGTCTTTTATCCGATTGAAGAAGACACCAGAGTTCGATTCTGGGGTATTTTATCCTGAAGCCTAAGGGATAAGACAACGCCTACCACGCGTTGCCGGTTTAGCCTTTTCTCTGATTGAAGAAGACACCAAGTTCACCTTGGGGCATTTTATCCCGAAGTCTAAGTAGGGATAAGTCTGCATGTAACACATGCAGCCGGGTGGTCTATTCCCGTGATAAAAGACGAAGTCTATGTATTCAATATCATAACAATAAGTCTAAGAGAGTTTCATTCTCTTAGCACAATGTTACGTCTTGAGCAGTTTAGACAATCCATGCGCTAGCCGATTCAAGCGGTGGCGGTAAAGGCTAATCAAATCCGTTGATGGCTGGGGGTTAGCCAATAACCCTAAACTCAACGCCTACCACGCGTCGCCGGTTTAGTCTTTTCTCCGATTAAAGAAGACACCAAGTTTCATCTTGGGGCATTTTATCCCGAAACCTAAGTAGGGATCAGCCAACGCCTATCACGCGTTGCCGGTTTAGTCTTTTACCGATTGAAGAAGACACCAAGTTTTATCTTGGGGCATTTTATCCCGAAGCCTAAGTAGGGATAAGTCTACGCCTAACAGGCGTTGCCAGTTAGTTCCTAACTATTCGGGTAGTCAATTCTCGTAAAAGATGACGAAGTCTATGTATTCAACATCATAGCAATAAGTCTAAGAGAGTTTAATTCTCTTAGAACAACGTCACGTGTGGAACGGGTTAGACAATCCACACGCTAGCCCGATTCAAATGGTAATCGGTAAAGGCTAATCAAATCTGTTGATGGCTGAGGGTTTGCCAAAAATCCTATAAGCATGGTGGCTAATTGTTTCAAATGAACATCGATAACAGGAAGATAGGGTTTTATTCAACTAATGAAGAATCAAGTCTTTCAAACTACAGGCATTCAAACATTAAGTTTACGACACAAGATTTGTTGTTCCAGCCGAGACAACTCATCGTTGTAAGCTTGATGGAGCTCCTCCTATAACTCAGCCTTGAAAGATGCCTCATTCGCATTCAGCGTCTGTGCAGCGTTCTCCTCAACTTCGACCAGTTTTTGTTCAGAGAGCTCCAGCTTCTTGGATAGGATGGTCCGAGCTTCCTCTTCGTTGGCCCTGGTCAGCTGCAAAGTGCCTAAGTTCTCTTCCTTTGCTTGGAGTTCTCATTTGAGTTGCGCTATCTCGGCCTCACTCGAAGCAATAAGAGAATCGATGTGGCTCAAGGATGCTGATTTCTCGGTGAGGATAGTCTTAACCTGTTCCACCCGGCGTCGCTGCACCTTAACTTCGAATTCATTAGAACTTGAGCGCTGTGCCACACATCCAGACGAGGACCCATTCGATCAGCCACATATGATGAAGCACCTGTCGCTTGCAAATCCCGTAGCTTCTGAAGATCGAGTTCCAGGCGATCAAGATCATCGACAATGGCCTGGGCTAACTCTAGAAAACCGGCGTCCCTTATCAAAACCGTCCGCGGGTCAAGGATCGGCCTAAATTGACAGAGGGAGAGCCCTTTATGAAGAAGCTTGTCGATCACCATGTTCATGAGAGAGAAAAATGACCGGACTTCAATGCAAATGATAAGCCGATCGGGATCATCGTCCAACATCAGTGCCTTAGCCAAATCGTGAAGCTGAGATATACACCCTGCAAAAATTAGAGGGTGGGTATTTCAGAATCTTAAATCAAAGGCCGATATAGACATCTCTAGCTGAATAACTTCGTGCAGCTCGGTCGGCATGTTTAGGTAGTCGAGCGGGTCTATCGAGAATATGAGCGCTCTTGGCGCACCAAGCTGTTGCGGTTTGTCTCGTGAATGCGTTAAATCGGGCATAGCGCCGACATGGTACCCAATTCTGAAGGAGCATCGGAATAAGGAATGCCTGCTAATGATAGAATGAATTCCTTAGATTTGTTGAATTGTAGTTGTATTAGTCATAAATGGCTAGTCCTACAATTAATGGGAGAAAGAACCCATACCTTTAGAGGAATGAACCTCAGCAGTCTCGGGGATCTTTGGCTCAGGCGATATATCAGTGGGAAAATGATCATCTCGAGGAGAATCGTATGTCAAATCTATTTCGGGGATGTCCATAGGCAGGTCGGCTTCATCAAAATCTTCTAGCGAGAAGTCTGACACGAGGAGCCAAAGATGAAGAAAATAAAGTTAAGAAATCTGCAACGGGTAAAGATGGCTTACCTCCTATAGGGGGATTTGTCTCTTTAACCCCAGTATCCTTATTTGCCTCCTGCAATTTCTCTAAAAGAGCAAGGAGCATAGAGGAAATTAGGAGTGGCACGGGTTTCGAGGTATTCAACTCCTGCACTCGCCATCTAAATGGAGTATTACCAATAATAGATGTACCTGGATTTATTGAATCAGGTCCTACATCGGTAGTCCCATTAATCCGAATGAATTCTGCGGACATGGACTCATGCATCTGTTGGGTGAAGCTGGGTCCCTCGAAAGAAGTAAAATCATGGTGAGGGAGATCAAAATCACTCTCGCATCCACCTGCACAAAAGATGAAGGAATATGAGTTCTGAACTCGAGGAATTAAGTGGTCAAAGGTGGTCAAGCATTACCTCCTCCACTAACGAAGTCATCACCGGTTAAGTCCGTCACAAAAGCTCGTGGATCCACGTGTGTTTTGTGGACTAGCTTCTTAAACTAGCGGCTTGAGTTCGGCTTCGAGAGCCGCGAAGCTCCTCCACTTCGGCGGTCATACCTGAAGCGACGAAACAATGTCAATAATTCCAAAAGAAGAGAAAGAAGAATAGGGAGGAAATGTTGACGAACCTGGCCCAACATCTTCTTCGTCAGTCTGGTCTTCCCTTGAGAGGTCTCCGGCAGAGCTGGATATCTCTTCTCTCCTATCATCTGCCCGACAAGTCTTACGACGTGTCCTGTGTGACCGAGCTGCTTCCTGAATCATCCAAGCATTAGCCTTGGAAGTCTCTTGACCACTACTTGAGATCGTCTCACATGAACAGGTTCATCAGCCGCTAACAGCCATGTGCAACATAAGAATGTCAGCTCAAGCGGACGATCAACACTTGGGAGACTGAACTTGGCACCGGTACATCCTGTCACACTCCAGCACTAGGCCCGGACACCGTCTACTAGTCCACCATGAGTCTGAAGTTGTCGACGCGGATTTCCAACATAAAGTTGGTCATAGCCAAACTGGCGAGCGAATCAGCAAGGCAGATTTGGCTAAACCTAAGAAGGATTTGGCTAGACCTAATCAAAAGGGGTTTGGAAATCTAATCAGAGGAGGATTTGGCCTATTCTAGTCAGTGAGTTTAGGCTATCCTAGTCAGCCGAGTTTGGTTATCTTAGTCCTGGCGGGGATTGGCCAATCCTAGTCAAAGTAGCATTCGACCAAACTTGAATCCCCATCCACTTGCCTCGTCAGTTTTCTCTCTCCCACACGAGGTCGTCGCCCATCAAGGGTCAATGCTCATATGGTTCGAGTTGTGCGAACCCCAATCCTACTCCAACTAGGTGTATGAGTATAAACTGTTTCCTAATTTTTATCGAGAAGTTCCTGGAGAATAGTTTCATATTCTTAAGGATAACTTCGACAACCCCATTTTCCTCCACGGAAATACTCCAATAAGGTATCACAGTATAAACTATTTCCTATTTTGGCGAGAAGTTCTGGAAAATATCTTAAGGATAACTCGACCACCTCCAAATGGGTATATGAGGATAAACTAATTCGAAACTCCGATGAGCATGAGTATAAAGCTGTGTTGGCGTCGACCAATGCATCGTGTCGCCGATTGAAGGTTGAATGTCAAAGGAAAATTAGCGACAGGTCAGCGTCTCATCTCAAGAAAATTCCTCCCGCTGTGGTTAATCACGCAATGGCGTCTATGAGAGTTCACCTATTAAAGGCGAACCCCAATCCTACTCAACTAGGTGTATGAGTATAAGCTGTTTCCTAATTTTTATCGAGAAGTTCTGGAGAATAGTTTCATATTCTTAAGGATAACTTCGACCACCTCCAAATGGGTATATGAGGATAAACTAATTCGAAACTCCGATGAGCATGAGTATAAAGCTGTTTCCTAATTTTTATCGAGAAGTTCTGGAGAATAGTTTCATATTCTTAAGGATAACTTCGACAACCCCATTTTCCTCCACGGAAATACTCCAATAAGGTATCACAGTATAAACTATTTCCTATTTTGGCGAAGTTCTGGAAAATATCTTAAGGATAACTTCGACCACCTCCAAATGGGTATATGAGGATAAACTAATTCGAAACTCCGATGAGCATGAGTATAAAGCTGTTTCCTAATTTTTATCGAGAAGTTCTGGAGAATAGTTTCATATTCTTAAGGATAACTTCGACAACCCCATTTTCCTCCACGGAAATACTCCAATAAGGTATCACAGTATAAACTATTTCCTATTTTGGCGAAGTTCTGGAAAATATCTTAAGGATAACTTCGACCACCTCCAAATGGGTATATGAGGATAAACTAATTCGAAACTCCGATGAGCATGAGTATAAAGCTGTTTCCTAATTTTTATCGAGAAGTTCTGGAGAATAGTTTCATATTCTTAAGGATAACTTCGACAACCCCATTTTCCTCCACGGAAATACTCCAATAAGGTATCACAGTATAAACTATTTCCTATTTTGGCGAAGTTCTGGAAAATATCTTAAGGATAACTTCGACCACCTCCAAATGGGTATATGAGGATAAACTAATTCGAAACTCCGATGAGCATGAGTATAAAGCTGTTTCCTAATTTTTATCGAGAAGTTCTGGAAAATATCTTAAGGATAACTTCGACAACCCCATTTTCCTCCACGGAAATACTCCAATAAGGTATCACAGTATAAACTATTTCCTATTTTGGCGAAGTTCTGGAAAATATCTTAAGGATAACTTCGACCACCTCCAAATGGGTATATGAGGATAAACTAATTCGAAACTCCGATGAGCATGAGTATAAAGCTGTTTCCTAATTTTTATCGAGAAGTTCTGGAGAATAGTTTCATATTCTTAAGGATAACTTCGACCACCTCCAAATGGGTATATGAGGATAAACTAATTCGAAACTCCGATGAGCATGAGTATAAAGCTGTTTCCTAATTTTTATCGAGAAGTTCTGGAAAATATCTTAAGGATAACTTCGACCACCTCCAAATGGGTATATGAGGATAAACTAATTCGAAACTCCGATGAGCATGAGTATAAAGCTGTGTTGGCGTCGACCAATGCATCGTGTCGCCGATTGAAGGTTGAATGTCAAAGGAAAATTAGCGACAGGTCAGCGTCTCATCTCAAGAAAATTCCTCCCGTGGTTAATCACGCAATGGCGTCTATGAGAGTTCACCTATTAAAGGCGAACCCCAATCCTACTCAACTAGGTGTATGAGTATAAAGCTGTTTCCTAATTTTTATCGAGAAGTTCTGGAGAATAGTTTCATATTCTTAAGGATAACTTCGACAACCCCATTTTCCTCCACGGAAATACTCCAATAAGGTATCACAGTATAAACTATTTCCTATTTTGGCGAGAAGTTCTGGAAAATATCTTAAGGATAACTTCGACCACCTCCAAATGGGTATATGAGGATAAACTAATTCGAAACTCCGATGAGCATGAGTATAAAGCTGTTTCCTAATTTTTATCGAGAAGTTCTGGAGAATAGTTTCATATTCTTAAGGATAACTTCGACCACCTCCAAATGGGTATATGAGGATAAACTAATTCGAAACTCCGATGAGCATGAGTATAAAGCTGTTTCCTAATTTTTATCGAGAAGTTCTGGAAAATATCTTAAGGATAACTTCGACCACCTCCAAATGGGTATATGAGGATAAACTAATTCGAAACTCCGATGAGCATGAGTATAAAGCTGTTTCCTAATTTTTATCGAGAAGTTCTGGAAAATATCTTAAGGATAACTTCGACCACCTCCAAATGGGTATATGAGGATAAACTAATTCGAAACTCCGATGAGCATGAGTATAAAGCTGTTTCCTAATTTTTATCGAGAAGTTCTGGAGAATAGTTTCATATTCTTAAGGATAACTTCGACCACCTCCAAATGGGTATATGAGGATAAACTAATTCGAAACTCCGATGAGCATGAGTATAAAGCTGTTTCCTAATTTTTATCGAGAAGTTCTGGAAAATATCTTAAGGATAACTTCGACAACCCCATTTTCCTCCACGGAAATACTCCAATAAGGTATCACAGTATAAACTATTTCCTATTTTGGCGAGAAGTTCTGGAGAATAGTTTCATATTCTTAAGGATAACTTCGACAACCCCATTTTCCTCCACGGAAATACTCCAATAAGGTATCACAGTATAAACTATTTCCTATTTTGGCGAGAAGTTCTGGAGAATAGTTTCATATTCTTAAGGATAACTTCGACCACCTCCAAATGGGTATATGAGGATAAACTAATTCGAAACTCCGATGAGCATGAGTATAAAGCTGTTTCCTAATTTTTATCGAGAAGTTCTGGAAAATATCTTAAGGATAACTTCGACCACCTCCAAATGGGTATATGAGGATAAACTAATTCGAAACTCCGATGAGCATGAGTATAAAGCTGTGTTGGCGTCGACCAATGCATCGTGTCGCGGCGAAGGGATAAGCCGACTTTGAAGCTTCAGATCAGCGAGAACCGATAAACCTGAATCGAATCGGGCTCGGAACACCGAAAAATGGCAAAAACAAAGCACTTGGGTGGCTCGGTTTTGACTCGGCCAAAACCGAGCCACTTCTAAGTGGCTCGGTGGCCGAGCCACTTACAGTAACTAAGCGGGCCTCGGGCCGATTCGACCATTATCCGCTTTTGAGGCTATAAATATGAGGTGCAAGGCTCATTTGCACAGATCCGAAAATTTTGGAGAGACGAGGAAGCTCTGCCGGATCAAGATCTGAGTTTTGGCGATAAAGGCGACACTTTTGAAGATTGGATCGACTTTTGGGGAGGCGATTAACCGACATCAGATCCACATCAATTCCTCGAGATTAAACCTTGTTTTGATCTCAAGAAGAACTTTGATTTAAGCAGTCGATCTCATTCGCCGGGCTCTTGTTTCCTTCGTGAAATAACCCCTTTTGATCGTGTAGATCTCGCACCGGATCCGGATTACGCGGTGGTCCACGGATGGAAAAGAAGTCCCTGGCACAAGCAAAGACACCTACGCAAGCGAGGACCCGATAAACGGATCCCGTGTTTGTTTAGGAGAAAAGTTGTAATTTTTCTTTGATTCTCATTGTAATTGGCCTTATAAAAAGGCGATCTTTTTCTGAATCTCGTTTGTAATTCCATAAAGGTGTAACGGATTCAAATCAATGACAATCATACCAACTTTCCTCGCGAACAGTAGGTTTCTTCTCCATTTGATTGAAGGGTTACGTCGTGCCTTCTCGGCCAAAGGATCGCATCTCAATTAAGGTGCTATATCCTACTGTGCTGTTGGCCTCTCGGTACAGTTTAGCTCTTCTACCGGCAATAGTGAGCTACATACATCATGGTCTAAGGGATTTGGCCACTGAACATATGAAGTAGGAGGAGCACTGTGCAAGAAATCAAGTACCCAATCCTAGGGTGGGTTACCATATACGTATTTGGTAATATGGTTCACTCAACACTGCTCTCCACTGATGTCGGTAGCTATGTCTGGTGGAGCGAACATTGCCTTGCTTCAAAGATATGAACATTCGAAGTGGCTGGTCAAGTACCTTGCTGGGGTCCGTAGAGTTCTTCAGAACAAGGACCATTTCATGAAGAGCTAACCCCAACTCTCCATGCCTCGTAAAAAAGGTGTTTGAATCTGGATCGTAGAGCTCTAACAGCGCAACGAAAGGATGGGAGTTGATCGGCAGCCCATACATGGTGGCGCGAATGGCCACATATAAACCGTATGCGTGTAATTCCTCGCTCCATCGGCTGAGTACGTAGTTTGTCATTTGAGCCCACCAGTGTTCGTCTGAATAATGGAGCCAACCGTAAAACCTATGGCGTCGCGCGGGCATTTCGCCCTAGCCTGTGAGCGATTTCTCAATATATGGCGGCGGTAAATATATCACCGCGGTGGTGTGTCCAATCGATACACGGGGCGTAATCCGACAACATGATTACTGCCCGAACCTGGAGTCACCTCGTGGGTAATATACCCACAATGAATGCCGTCACGCTCCTCTGTCAAGTGCCACGACATCTCCCGTGTCACGGCTTGATTCCTTAACTCAACTAACGAGCGATGGCGAGGTATCGGTGGGAGATATAAAAGCCCAACTTCATCTTTATGCAGCCACTATTCGCTCTAAATAAAAGTTGAGTCCGGGTCTTCAACGGAATCCCCAAATAAGTAATCCGTCTTATTCAGAGGCTGAGTGGAACTGGTATCCCTCATGAGCGCCGCGTCAGTAATCAACAGGCGAAGCACACGAGGACTTCCTTCTTGTATCACTGAATGGTCTCGCGGATGTACGGTGCGGCGAGAATGCCGGAACAAGCGAGGAATATCGAAGTGGCATAATGCTGCGGCGTCCATCAATCCGTGAGAGGCAGCGGAGGATACTCAACTGAAAATGAGTGATTAAAATTTATTAAATCCAGCCATGAAGGACATTACAAAAGGTAGCGTAGGGTGTAGAACTCATCTCATAAACCTGCGGGATAGAGTCACGGCCTTATAGTGGGTGAAACGATTCCGACCGCATTATGCACTCATAGGACAACATATAATGTCGCACAAATGAAAGCGACAATATACCCCATCCGGCGTAACATAATACGGCATGGAATCGCCCCCGTAAGATAAGAGTTGACTAAGCAAAGCCTATCTTTTAAGCGACGACCCTCATGAAGGAGAATCGCGGCTTTTCCTAGTTTGCCTCACAAAGAAAAACAAAGTGGGAATGTAGTAAACCAAATGCAAGTTTTGGATGCACTAAGAAGTGGGAAAAGCTCACCGGAAAGTGATGAAGGCGCACTCGTAGGTAACGGAGCAGCGTGTTGGCTCCTCGGGGCACGGGATCTCCTTGATGACATCTCGACCTGCAAAGAGGAAACATACAGGTCCGAATCGGAAGTACAAAAGTGGAAATATGAATTTAGAACCAAAATCCTAAGAAAACATATAGGATTTCTTGGTCAAATTCTAATTGAACCTAGTTGAAGGCATGTGCGCCGATGAAGGGTTTAATTCCTGATTAAAGACCTCTCCCAATCAGATTTGGCCATATACCCTAAAACCAGGTTTGATTTCGGCCATCCGAACCCCTTTCAAATCCAAAAATTTTAGCCACATGAATAACCCTTGAACCTGAAGTTTTGGGGGCTGTTTTTGCCAAGAAACCCCCTGAATTTCAGCCTTTTAACCCTTGATTTCAGTTAGCCTTCGCACATAAACCCCCCACAAATTTCGGCCAACATGGAGTCCTTGGAATCTGCAGCAATCATTGGCATATCAATCCCTCAAAATTCAGCCCTCTTTTCGCGACCAAAATCCTTCAAACTTCATGCAATTTCACCCTTAAAAATCCTAATTTCAGGTGTGCGATCAAAACCCTAATTCCTTGCACATCTACCCCTGATTTGCATGATAAAATAAAGATCAAATATGCATGAGTTATAAGGGTTTACCTGAAGAAAATCTCGAGCTTGAATCCGAAAGAGAGTGCTCAAAAGGCTTGAAGGGGCTCAAAAAGTACGAAGAGTTGGAGGAACCCTTGAGTCCGGCACGTAGAGGAGGCTTTGATCTCTGATGTTCTTGGGGTTTAAAGGGGATGAGATGAAGAGATGAAGCAAAAGAAGAACAAAGAGAGGAGGGTGTTTGGTGAAAACCCGAGGTTCGGCGAATAAAAAGAAAAATAAAAGGGGAAAAGGGGGCAGTCCTATAAATAGTGGGATAGGATTTGGTTTGGCCCAAACCCAATAGAAGGAGAAAAGGAAAAAGAAAAAAGAGAAAAAAAGGGAAATCTAGTTGAAGGCAGGTTTGACCAAACCAAGTTATGGTGGGTTTGGAATCCTAATCAAGAGTGAATTCAACTAAACCTAATCAAAGGAGGATCCAGCTAAACCTAATCAGAGGAGGATTCGGCTAAACCTAATCAAAGAAGACTTGGAGACCTAAGCAAAGGGGGTTTGGAATCCTAATCATAGCAGGATTTCACCTATCCTAATCACAGTAGGATTTCGCCTATCCTAGTCACAGCAGGATTTCGCCTATCCCAATCACAGCAGGATTCGGCAAATCCTAGTCAAAGTAGGATTCGACCAAACTCGAATCCCCATCCACTTGCCTGATCAGTTTTCTCTCTCCCACATGAGGTCATCACCCATCCAAGGTTAATTCTCATATGGTTCGAGTTATGCGAACCCCAATCCTACTCCAACTAGGTTTATGAGTATAAACTGTTTCCTAATTTTTATCGAGAAGTTCCTGGAGAATAGTTTTATATTCTTAAGGATAACTCATTAACCCCCAATTTCCTCCCACCGGGATATTCCAATAAGGTATACGAGTATAAACTATTTCCTATTTTGGCGAGAAGTTCCTAAAAAATATTTTAAGGATAACTCGACCACCTCCGAATGGGTATATAAGGATAAACTAATTCCCGAAACTCCAGTGAACGCATGAGTAAAAACTGTGTTGACACCGGCCAATGCGTCGTAATGAAAAATCGCCAATTGAAGGTTGAATGTCAAGAGAAAATTTACGGCCCGATGCAGCGTCACATCTCAAGACAATTTCTCGGCGTGGCGATCTGTAATGGCGTCTAGCGGAGAGTCCACCGATTAAGGGCGAACCCCAATCTCCTCCCTGTGGTTAGGCCTCGCCAAGCGGCGCAATGGAGAATTAGCCAATTCAAGGTTAAGCCTCACGAAATTGGATGGTCGGTTCGGCGACAACTCACCAGCGAGCTAAAATAAGAAAATTCATTCACCGACTTCGATTCAAGACTTCCAGCGGTCGGACAATAAATGCAACACCGTGACACTTTGATCATCCTACAAAGCCTTTGGATAGTCAGAAAGAATTGGAGATGTCAAGATTAGAAGCCATTTTGGTCCGTTATCTGTGAAGGTTAGGGCCTATCATATCAAAGTATTTGGCTTCTTCTATAATAGGCGAGATCGAAATATTTTGGAGGGTATCTGTAAGCATTGAAAATTACCTATAAGCTCGAACCGGCTTGTGATAAGGAGTTGGCGATCGGCGAGCCATCCGGCGACATAACGACGAACTATCGATGATCTGACAACAAGTCACAGCGGCCAACACATAAAGCGAGTCGTGAAACACATAAAGCAAGTCGATGAGGTGTCTAAGTCAATAAATCAAGTCGACAAAGTGCATAAAGCAAGTCAACAAAATGTACAAGGCTAATGAAGCGACAAACCGCACGCGAGCAAAGGGATAAACCCAACTTTGAAGCTCCGGATCAGCAAAGTGTCGAATGGATCAATCAAATCAGACTCGGAATACCGAAAGATGGTGAAAAAGACCGGAAGACAAGCCGCTTGGGCGGCTCGGCCAAAACCGAGCCACTTCCAAGTGGCTCGGTGGCCGAGCCACTTATAAGTGGCTAGGCGGGCTTTGGGCCCAGATTCAACCCGTTATCCGCTTTGAGGCTATAAATATGAGGTGCAAGGCTCATTTGCACAGATCCAGAATTTTGGAGAGAAGAGGAGACTCTGCCGGATCAAGATCTGACTTTTAGCGATAAAGGCGAGGCTTTTGAAGATCAAGATCTGACTTTTGGCGATAAAGGCGAGGCTTTTGAAGATCAAGATCTAACTTTTAGGGAGGCAATCAACTTCAACATCAGATCTACATCATTTCCTAGATATTAAACCTCATTTTGATCTCAAGAAGAGCTTTGATTTTGCTTAGTCGATCTCATTTGCTTGGACTCTTGTTTACCTCGTAAAATAACCCCTCTTGATTGTGTAGATCTACGCCGGATCACGGATTACGCGGTGGTCTGGACGAAAAAGTCCGACACGAGGCAAAGACATCCATAGCGAGGATCAGATAAGCGGATCCCGTTTGTTTAAAAGGAGAAAGTTATAATCTTTTTGATTGTTAGGTGGTAAAGCCTTATAAAAGCGATCTTTTACGAATCTCATTTGTAATCCCATAAAGGTGTAGCGAATTGATCAATGACAATCATCAGAGCTTTTCCTTGAACATGTAATGGCCTCTTTCCTTTTCCCGTCCTCTGGGAGCTTCTTGGCGAACTTCTGGGTTCAATCGATTCTCGGATGTTGATACAAATCTGCCTTTGAGGTACGGGCTGCTCAACGGCACTTCCCAATCCTCATCGACATATCCTTGTTCTTCTTCTCCTTTCCATCCAAAGCCTTGTGCAATTTTTGCGAAATTAGAAAGTTTTTCATCGCATCCTCCATAGGAAAAGTCGTTCTTCCCATTGAACTTTTCAATCTCGAATTTTCCCACTTTGATCGATTCTTGGTTGACGCATCCTCTGTTTGTCTTCGTGAATCCGCTTCTCAGAATCACCGAACACCCCTCAAATTAGAAAATTCATTCACCGACTTCGATTCAAGACTTCAACAGCGGTCAGACAATAAATGCAACACCGTGACACTTTCAGTCATCCTACAAAGCACTGGATAGTCCGAAAGAATTGGAGATGTCAAGATTAGAAGCCATTTTCAGGTCCCGTTATACCGACTGAAGGTTAGGGCCTATCATATCCAAAGTATTTCGGCTTCTTCTATAATAGAGCGAGATCGAAATATTTTGGAGGGGGTATCTGTAAGCATTGAAAATTACCTATAAGCTCCCGAACACAGCTTGTGATAAGGAGTTGACGATCGGCGAGCCATCCGACGACATAACGACGAACTATCGATGATACAGCAACAAGTCACCGCGACGCCAACACATAAAGCGAGTCGACGAAACACATAAAGCAAGTCGATGAGGTGTCTAAGTCAATAAATCAAGTCGACAAAGTGCATAAAGCAAGTCAACAAAATGTACAAGGCTAATGAAGCGACAAACCGCACGCGAGCAAAGGGATAAACCCAACTTTGAAGCTCCGGATCAGCAAAGTGTCGAATGGATCAATCAAATCAGACTCGGAATACCGAAAGATGGTGAAAAAGACCGGAAGACAAGCCGCTAGCGTTAAAACCGCCACTCTGGCTCGGGCCGAGCCACTTATAAGTGGCTAGGCGGGCTTTGGGCCCAGATTCAACCCGTTATCCGCTTTGAGGCTATAAATATGAGGTGCAAGGCTCATTTGCACAGATCCAGAATTTTGGAGAAAAGAGGAGACTCTGTCGGATCAAGATATGACTTTTAGCGATAAAGGCGAGGCTTTTGAAGATCAAGATCTGACTTTTGGCGATAAAGGCGCGGCCTTTGAAGATCAAGATCTAACTTTTAGGGAGGCAATCAACTTCAACATCAGATCTACATCATTTCCTAGATATTAAACCTCATTTTGATCTCAAGAAGAGCTTTGATTTTGCTTAGTCGATCTCATTTGCTTGGACTCTTGTTTACCTCGTAAAATAACCCCTCTTGATTGTGTAGATCTCGCACCGGATCTGGATTACGCGGTGGTCTACGGACGAAAAAGAAGTCCCCGGCACAGGCAAAGACATCCACGCAAGCGAGGATCCGATAAACGGATCCCACGTTTGTTTAAAAAGGAGAAAGTTATAATCTTTTTTGATTGTTCGTGGTAAAGCCTTATAAAAAGGCGATCTTTTTTCTGAATCTCATTTGTAATCCCATAAAGGTGTAACGAATTCAGTCAATGACAATCATCCCGACTTTTCCCGCGAACATGTAATGGCGCTAATGAATTCACAGGCCGTTTATGACCACGAGGGAAACACGTTTCCACTGTACATTCGGCATATGGAGTACGACTTGCACCTCTCCCTACATCCCTTCCTGGATCGTGTCTTCTCGGCTTTGGGAGTGTCTCCTATGCAGATGAAGCCGAATGCCGTAGGGACCCTGGTTGGGTATGTGGTAATCTGCCACTAGCTAGGGGTCCAACCGTCCTTGAATGTGTTAGGCCATCTGGTTAGTGTTAAGGTCTATCAAAAGGAGGCCCATTATCTTTTCTAGATAGTGGGCAGATTCAAGATCGTCGCCAATTTTCTAGAGTCAAATAAAGACTGGAAGGAAAGGTTCGTCTGGATCACAGGGGACGACTTGGAGTTGGGTTGCCGGGATTTGCCCGAGATAGTGAGGGAGGCTCTGACGCCGGGGGACCTCTTGCCTGATGAGAGGAGGGCCCTAGACCAAGTCAAACAATTCACCGGCTCTCGCAAGCTGGAGGACTTGTTCGACACCTCTGTCTTGCGCATGGTCGGCATCTCTTCTGTACCCCCAACTGCCAGGGATCATGAGAGAGTGACTAGATTGATCGTGGGCTCAGTGGGAGTTGCTAGGGGCCCAACGGCCACGGGAGCTGGGACCTAGGCCCAAACCGAGGAGCTCAAGAAGGGCCGTCAACGGTGCCGACCAAGTGTCCCGCCAAGCCGCGGCGATCGAAGAGGCTGCATTGGCTTCCCACCAAACAGTCATTGTTGGGGGTAGTTCGGTAGGCGCGATGTCGTCGTCTATTCGGGCTGAGGGGAAGAGGAAAAAGGCTTGAAGGTCTGAAAGTTAAATCACAGTCAATTAATTCAATGAGTTTGAAGTTGATGGGGATCCGCTAACTCTCTCTAAATATCTGGCTTCGAGAAGGGTTGTCCTATCCTACATAGATGAAGAACTCATAAGAGGGCGGGGTCTATGTCCCCGGTTGTTCCTCCAATGATCAAGTCAGTAAAAGCACTTGAGTGGAGGATAAAGATGAACTGCAGGAGTACTTGAGCTCAGTTAATTGATCACAATGTAGTAAAAATTGCTTACCCTGTGCTGGAAAATAGTCCCCCTATTTATAGTGACAAATAGAGGGGTGATTTGGTAACTTTGGCCGAGCATGGACTGGCGGCTGTGTTAGCATTCACTTTACAAGTGTCGGTCGCTGTATGGAGTGAATCACTTTGGTATTTAATGCGAAATGACTGGGGGCATGGGTCACCGGCGTGGTCCGATGTGTCATAAAGATCTTCGGGGATGGAGAAATAATATCTTTGATGATGCATTTAATGCGATGGAGACGCGCCGTCGGCGAGGGGTTCGAGGTACATCTCCTTCTCATTTGCTTGGCCGGGTGTCGAGACGCACTGCCTTTCGAGTCGGCATAAGGGATGTCGACCAAGCGAGTCGGCTTGATCCAAAGGGCCGACATGTCCCGTCATTCGTGTCGGCATGGCGAGATGCCAACCGAGTAGAGCTGGTTATGCCACAAAAGATGTCGGCCCTGCCGGGGTGCTGGCTTGATTAAGTGCTTAATGTGGGATACTTGTCTGCTATTAATTAGGGAATAGGATTTGGTAAAAAATACCATACCAGGAACCGCAAGAGATTCTTCTCTGGTCCTTAGAGAGCTTCCAGATCCAATTGTAGGCTCAAGAGATGCCAAACGCTACTTCTTCAAAGGTAGCAGAGGAGGAGGAACATGTAATGGCCTCTTTCCTTTTCCCCGTCCTCTACCGGGAGCTTCTTGACGAACTACAGGTTCAATCGATTCTCGGATGTTGATACAAATCTGCCTTTGAGGTACGGGCTGCTCAACTGGCACTTCCCAATCCTCATCTAGCACACCTTCTACTAGAAATTCTCAGAGCCCAGGAGCTCTACTCTTTGGACCCTTCCTGGAGAATTCCTTGTACCGCCGGGAGATCCAAACAAGCCAGACTTGTTAACCTGAAAATTGGAAGGTGGAACACTCACCTTGCTGTACCACTTACAAAATCTCAATGTCATGTAACAATTGGGCGTATGTTTGGGAAGTGAGAACCTAGCTCCGGTGAGCCCAGCAACAAAGTGGTACCAAGCACGAGCCCCATCGACCAAGCTTCATGTATGTAACAATCCGGGATTTGGATTTCCAATGTATAGCTGGTTATAGCCAAATTGGCGAGCAAATCGGCACGACAAGTAGGGCTCGATGTAGCACTCCGTACCGTTCAACCTAGCAACAAGGTGACCTGATCGAATGTTCACCAACCAGTTGAAACACCCACTAGGTAAACAGGTGAATTTCTCACTACTCATGCCGTCTTCAAACTCGTCCCCGGGACTTATGCCGTCAATCGAGGGGAAACAACAGTAAAGACGATAATGGTCCTTGTTCTGAAGAACTCTACGGACCCCAGCAAGGTACTTGACCAGCCACTTCGAACATTCATATCTCTGAAGCAAGGCAACGTTCGCTCCACCCGGCAAAGCCGCCAACATCAGTGGAGAGTAGTGTTGAGTGAACCATATCACCAAATACATATATGGTAACTCTACCCTAGGATTGGGCACTCAATTTCTTACGCAGCACTCCTCCTGGTTTAAATGTTCAGTGGCCAAATCCCTTAGACCATGATGTATACAGTTCACCATTGCCGGTAGAAGAGCCAAGCTGTACCGAGAAGCCAACAACACAGTAGGATATAGCACCTTAATCGAGATGGGATCTTTTAGCTGAGAAGGCATGATGCAACCTTTCAACCAAATGTAGAAGAAACCTGCGAGCAACGCCAACTCAGATATTGGCTCCTTCGCTTAGTGATGGAAACTCTCGAATTGGTCACCAGCATGGAACCCACACACATCCGAGTCAGCAGTGTGTAACATTAAGCCATCTTTGAAAATATGGGTCTCGTCTTCAGCGTTTGTGGATGGAGAGATCGGACCTACATTTTCCTTCTTGCTAACGTTGGGAAATAGGTATTTTGCCCAAGGAACACGATGTACAGTAGAATCATACCCAGTACTCCCCGTAGTTTTCTGGCAAATGAGGAAGTGACAGACTAACTCCCGGAACCCTCTACAATTTGGGGAGTGTGAGAGAAAACACTCAACTCCTCGTTCATAGGAAAACACTCCTCATACGGACGATCCCCCATCGGCAAACGAGATACCTCAAACATCTCGTTAAGAGCAATCCCGATTTCCCCCGCCGGAGTGAAAAAGGTGTTGCTATCGCTATTGTACAGCTCCAGAATGCCGTACATGATAGGTGCACAAATCTCAGCATCATACATGGAAGCTCTTACTGCTGTGTAGAGCCCCACCTCTTATAATCTCTCCGCAAAGGTAACGAGAGCAAAGTCTATCAAACGGGTCAACCATTGGATATCCATCGACTTGATCCAGCCAAAAAATCTGGCATCAACATCGGGATACTGAGCGTCATTCTTGGCAAGCTTGTTCCCGAAGGTGTTCGGAGCGATAACAACTTCATTAACCGGTGTGTCCTCATTTATGAAGCCTGGATGCAATCCCATGATGTTGATCCCGAAGAGCCCCTTCTAGCGAAAGCCACCTCCATACTTCAAACAGCCTATTTTTACGCTATCCTCCCTATTGGTGAGATTATAGCGCATAAGGTGAGGCCGGCGAGACGCTGCAAGTACAGAAAGGAGACTTGACAATCTATCGCCGGCAAAGCAAATCGACGACCTCCTTTAGCGTAGTACCAATACTCCTCTCCCCAGTGGAAGAGAGAGTTGCCACCAGGGACACTGTCTCCAAAGAGGAAATGTGGCTTCACTGATACGTCTTCTTGAGGGACTGAGAACTTCACGTCAATGATTATCTCATGCAAAGTCCCATAGCTACCTGTCCAGATGGTTTCAATCCTCTCTTGGCTACTGCATTCAAAGAGCAGATGGATGTTCCCATCAAAAATGTACGTCACCTCAAGCTCATGAGTCCCATCACGACCAAAGTGATTATGGCGATCTACAGGAGCTCTTGAATAGGCAACTGCATAAAGACAACAAACGAGTTAGCAGACGAAGACCAAGTTCAGCCATCACACTCAAGAGCAGAGGCAAACCTCGTTCACAAACCAAAACCATCTATATCAACTAAGTGTTGACAAGATGAAGCGAAGTTCAATAAAAACTGTGAACTTCACTCATATGTTTAAGTTGGCGAAACTCATCCAACTAAGACAGACGAATCTCGCTTGAGCGAAGTTTGCCCAAACATGCGGACGTCACTCCAACGAAGATCGCTCAAAACAAAGCAACAAACTCCGCCTAAACAAAGTCTGCTGTAGAAGCCCGAAAGGCTAAACGAGCTCCGCCTGAACAACGAAGCTCACCACAATAAGCGTCGTTAATGGCCGCTGACAGAACTCCGTCGTGAACGATAGAAGCTCGTTGGAGAGGCCACAAGTGGTCGTAAAAATCTCGCCTTTGACAGCGGATCAAGTTTTAGACGCCGCTAGGTATCATCTAAAGCCCAAGGGGCTATGATTAAGGCTGATCTGATGATCGCCATTTGATAGGTTTGACACTTACCCATGGCCAGCTCCAACTACACCAGCGTCTCATCAGCTCTCGACCGATGAACTCCTCATGCGGAGCCTCTTCCTCTAGAAATAGTGCGATGAGGGGCCATTGATGATAAACTCTGGTGATTTTTGAAGAAAACTAGGGCTCGAAGAAAATGAAGAGTTTTTGAAATTAAAGAAGAAGAAGGCAAAACAGTCTATTTATAGACTAAAACCCTTGAACTTCGCTGAAGATTCTTCCCCAAGAACTTCGCCAAGTATCTCGCTAGCGACCTCCGTCGAAGATTTCGCTACCCAAATCCTTCGAAAATCTCGCCGTCGAACTTCACCAAAGATTTCGCCCTGAACTTCGCCCAAGATTTCTTCCTCGAACTTCGCCAGAAATCTCGCTTCGAATGAACTTCGCCACAAACTCAGACTCGAGTTTTATATCCTTAGGCCGAGCCTCGCCTAAGCCGACTTACTGTGCTTCGCCAAGATGACTGTTCCTCAAGTAAGTAAACTTCACCCAATTCAACAGGGCACTGAGGTGAACCTCGCCAGAGCATCATAGTGAACTTCACTAAGTCTCCAAATTGAGAAAAATCATAACTCAATTTGTTTGAGGCTTGATATAAGTGAACCTCACCAAAATGACTTGGCAAAAATTCACTAAGTCCCCAAATTGAGAAAACTACAACTCAATTTTTTTGAGACTTCATCTGGCGGACTCCAAGCTGACTTTCGCCAACACAAGGAAGCCCGAGCTTCACTTCCAAAACAATGACTCCATGCACAGTTCAAGCTCACTACAAAAGTAAAGTACATGCAGATCAAATACACAGAAGATGGACAATTTCAACGTGAAGAAAAGTTTATTTTTATTAATCGAAGACTCTACTACAAGGCGACATTCAAACTATCTAATTACAAGGATGATGGATACTTGTTGCTATTTGCTACTACCTTATATTCCTAAGATATGGGTAGTGTGATGGCAGAGGAGCATACACGAGCTGCACCAAGCTATAGCTCGTGTTTCCCTGATCTCACAGGACTGGGAAATGAAGTATTTCCCACTGTAGAAAAAATAGCGTCCGTTTACTCCATCCTAAACCCTATGTCAGAGGATGAGAAGGAGCTGTTGAACAAGGAGTACCCCTCTTGCATAGGACTGAGCCATGTCAAGAGGAAGAAGCACTCCCTGCAGTCAAAATTTGATGTCGGGCCCGAGTCAGCCACACGATGTCTAATTATGATCTAGGTCCACTTTCATGACACCTAGTTACTGTCGGAGTCCTCGCTTGTGGAGACCCAAGGATCCTTCTTCAAGCGCCATTTCAGTCGCCGAACAGTCTTACGCAGAGCTCGGCATTCGAAGCTCCATGCGTCTCTATTGTGACTCAACTCGCCCCAAGCTACTGACTAGTTCACGATGATCTGCTCGAGCATCGCCTTCTCAGCCGATAGCAACTCCGCCAAACGACGGAGTATGCGGAGTTCATCCGGTTTATTGCCCTGCACTTGGGCTAACTCCTGTTGGAGTCTTTTGATTTCAGCTCCTCTGTCGAGGAGCATCTCCGATCTATGCGATGGTGGTGCAGACATGGAGAAGATGAGGAAGAAGAAGAAGATGGTAGAGGCGGTGAGAATGGATGAGGATGGCTACTATTTATAACCTCTTTCAAATCCTAACTCCCAAGAAAATCACATCTTTTGAGATTTGATTGGACTGGACAAAGAGGCTAAAACTTAGCCTAAAACTAGGACAGATCCATAGCGGATCTCGCGGGATCTTCAATCAAGAGATCTCAGCCACAAATCCCGACACAAATTTAGAGGCAAATCTCAACAAACTTCGCCAGCCAGCTGTAGGCATCAAAAATTGCTGAAGAACCTCAAATATGACTAAATTATGAGAAGATCGAAGGACAACGTCGTCAAAATCTAAAGAAATCAACACATGGGAAGATTGTGTCTTGCCATAGTGCGAGACACTTGTTTGTGCCTCGCTACAAGCGAGACACTCGCTTGTGTCTCGCTACTAGCGAGACACTTGTTTGTGCCTCGCTACAAGCGAACACTAAGCTTGTGTCTCGCTACTAGCGAGACACTTGTTTGTGCTCGCCACGGCGAGACACCTTGATGTGTCTTGCTATAGGCGAGGCACTTGCTGTCTCAAGGCGAGACACCGAATATTTGAAATGAGCTCTTGAAGGGTCTAAATCAATCTTTGGTGGGGCCCACTTGACTTTATCAATGCAAAGAGGCGTTCGGATACTTTAATGGGCGGTGACCGCTGAAAATCGCCCACTAGGCGTGATTTTAGGGCATTTAATCGTGCCTAAGCGAGAAACCGTTACAATAGCCGGGGACGACACCGCCTTGCCGCTAGCTTAGGTAAATTTCATACCGCCGCCGCCGCAGTAGCTGACTTAATCGCCGCCAAGGAGCGAGGTACGCCGAGGTACCGAGCCGCCAGCTAACTACAAATGTGAGCACTTATGACACTTTTGTTTTTTCAGAGGGCACGCCTCCCAAAGTCTATAAATACCCCTCTACATCCACTTGGGCAGGGGGGGCAATCAGAGATCAGATCAGCAGAGCTATTGCAAAGAGAGAGAGAGAGAATCCAAGCTTCCGGAGTTCAAGAACACAATCCACACGGAGATTCCTCGAGTTTAAGCTTTGACTTATTCTTGAGAAGAGTAGATATTTTACTTTGCTAAGATATTTGCTTAAGTTCTTGTTTCCTTTGCGAAGCATCAACTAAACCCCGTCGATTCGACGATCATTGCTCGGTGGTCCACGGATTACGCGTCCACGGCACATGCAAAGACCCACAAAAGCAGGAGATCTACACGTGTAGCGTCTTCTGTTCGAGTTTGTGAGAGAGTTACTTAAATTTCTTTGTAACTGAGAATCAAAAGTGTAATTTTCTCAAGTTTTACAATGGAAATAACTTTCGACCCAAACACGATGGCGACCACAGTGGGAGCCAACGGTCTCGAGCCCGAGATCGTTGTGTCGCAGCCTTGCAGCGATCAAGCCGACCTCATGGTCGATGGGTGGACTACTTCTTCGATCAAGCCAAGTTGAAGAATATCTCTCCTCTTCTTCATCGAAGTCCCCTCGCCCGCAAGCATCGGAGGATCTCATCTCCAAAGAAGGAGGTTCGTTCTGTTGTGAGGCACGATGAGTCTCGTTAAACTACGGCGGGCGATTTCCCCTCGCAACAACACCCCGGCGGATCTCAAAGCCGGGAGCTCTGCTCAAGTTGACTCCTTTCGAAGGAGTCATTCAACAAGATCTCAACCGCTCGGCGAAGAGGGCTGCGCCAAAACGGCGTCAAAGATGGCCCGACAACTTGCCAGGCCATAGAATCAGCAGGCGGAGTTCACTACAACACGAACTCACGTGATCAGAGGCGTTAGCAACCTACAATTCCTCAATCTCAATCCGTCAACACTCTTCCCAAGGAAGAATGGGTTCTCGTCAAAAGGACCCGATTGACAAGGAAGGAGCACGCTCAAAAACACCGTGCAGCGTTGCTTTCGTGCGCGTCTTTGTTGTTCACAAAGGCGGAGTCGAAATCAACCAAGGAATCGACCCAAAATCACAAAATTTGGGTCCCAAAGTCGACATCAAAATCGGCTCAAGAGTGCGCCTCGCCAACACTCTTCCCAAGGAAGAATGGGTTCTCGTCAAAAGGACCCGATTGACAAGGAAGGAGCACGCCAAAACACCGTGCAGCGTTGCTTTCGTGCGCGTCTTTGTTGTTCACAAAGGCGGAGTCGAAATCAACCAAGGAATCGACCCAAAATCACAAAATTTGGGTCCCAAAGTCGACATCAAAATCGGCTCAAGAGTGCGCCTCGCCAACACTCTTCCCAAGGAAGAATGGGTTCTCGTCAAAAGGACCCGATTGACAAGGAAGGAGCACGCCAAAACACCGTGCAGCGTTGCTTTCGTGCGCGTCTTTGTTGTTCACAAAGGCGGAGTCGAAATCAACCAAGGAATCGACCCAAAATCACAAAATTTGGGTCCCAAAGTCGACATCAAAATCGGCTCAAGAGTGCGCCTCGCCAACACTCTTCCCAAGGAAGAATGGGTTCTCGTCAAAAGGACCCGATTGACAAGGAAGGAGCACGCCAAAACACCGTGCAGCGTTGCTTTCGTGCGCGTCTTTGTTGTTCACAAAGGCGGAGTCGAAATCAACCAAGGAATCGACCCAAAATCACAAAATTTGGGTCCCAAAGTCGACATCAAAATCGGCTCAAGAGTGCGCCGCCAACACTCTTCCCAAGGAAGAATGGGTTCTCGTCAAAAGGACCCGATTGACAAGGAAGGAGCACGCCAAAACACCGTGCAGCGTTGCTTTCGTGCGCGTCTTTGTTGTTCACAAAGGCGGAGTCGAAATCAACCAAGGAATCGACCCAAAATCACAAAATTTGGGTCCCAAAGTCGACATCAAAATCGGCTCAAGAGTGCGCCTCGCCAACACTCTTCCCAAGGAAGAATGGGTTCTCGTCAAAAGGACCCGATTGACAAGGAAGGAGCACGCCAAAACACCGTGCAGCGTTGCTTTCGTGCGCGTCTTTGTTGTTCACAAAGGCGGAGTCGAAATCAACCAAGGAATCGACCCAAAATCACAAAATTTGGGTCCCAAAGTCGACATCAAAATCGGCTCAAGAGTGCGCCTCGCCAACACTCTTCCCAAGGAAGAATGGGTTCTCGTCAAAAGGACCCGATTGACAAGGAAGGAGCACGCCAAAACACCGTGCAGCGTTGCTTTCGTGCGCGTCTTTGTTGTTCACAAAGGCGGAGTCGAAATCAACCAAGGAATCGACCCAAAATCACAAAATTTGGGTCCCAAAGTCGACATCAAAATCGGCTCAAGAGTGCGCCTCGCCAACACTCTTCCCAAGGAAGAATGGGTTCTCGTCAAAAGGACCCGATTGACAAGGAAGGAGCACGCCAAAACACCGTGCAGCGTTGCTTTCGTGCGCGTCTTTGTTGTTCACAAAGGCGGAGTCGAAATCAACCAAGGAATCGACCCAAAATCACAAAATTTGGGTCCCAAAGTCGACATCAAAATCGGCTCAAGAGTGCGCCTCGCCAACACTCTTCCCAAGGAAGAATGGGTTCTCGTCAAAAGGACCCGATTGACAAGGAAGGAGCACGCCAAAACACCGTGCAGCGTTGCTTTCGTGCGCGTCTTTGTTGTTCACAAAGGCGGAGTCGAAATCAACCAAGGAATCGACCCAAAATCACAAAATTTGGGTCCCAAAGTCGACATCAAAATCGGCTCAAGAGTGCGCCTCGCCAACACTCTTCCCAAGGAAGAATGGGTTCTCGTCAAAAGGACCCGATTGACAAGGAAGGAGCACGCCAAAACACCGTGCAGCGTTGCTTTCGTGCGCGTCTTTGTTGTTCACAAAGGCGGAGTCGAAATCAACCAAGGAATCGACCCAAAATCACAAAATTTGGGTCCCAAAGTGACTATCAACATGGTGAACAAAGGGAAAGGACCGGCGACGGATGCGGATCGACTTCACTCACGGAGGAAAGGTCGGTCTCGATTTCTCGAGAATGTCTCGGTTGCAATTGCGAGCTACCCGACGCATCGACTATAGAAGGATGCATGAGGGAGAGTCATCCGAAGACGAAGCTTCCGACACCAATTCGGCGATAGCTTCCGATGACACAATGTCAAGTGTTGGTCGCCATCCCAGAGAAGCTTTTGCAATTACCCCTGAAACCCTAGCTCAAATGTTACAGGAGGCCCTAGCTAAACAACGGGAGGATCTTAGGGCCGAAATGAAAACAGAAATGGAATTAGCCATGCAGCAGATGAGGGAATTGCAAAATCAAACGCCTCATCTATAGCCTGAATCCAGTCAACAAGGTGGAGTTACCCACCATAATGCCCATAATGTCGAAGGCGGTGTCTGAGAGATAGATGAACACATTTACCGATCAACCTCTAAAGAAAGGCGCATCACGGTGCTCAAGGTGGAAATGGTCCAATTCTTCCCATTGGAAGTAATCCAAAACAAGGGAGGATGATGGCGAAAAGATGAAAGAGCTTGAAGATAAAATCAATGCTTTGATGTCCGCGACAGAAGTCAAAAGGACGGTATCCCGTGGTCCGTATCCTAGAGAGTGGGATTCAATTCCTTACCGCTGAAATTCAATTTGATCAACTTCACGCCATTTGGCGGAGAGGGTCACCTACACAACACCTCATTTACTTCAAATCACATTTGGGGTGATCTCGGAAGCGAGCCTTTGATGGTTCGGTCATTAAATCGGTACCCTTGGCGAGTACTTCGATTGGTATCGAAGACTCAAAGGCTGGGAGCATTAGCTTCTTTGGGATGACATGGAAAATTCGTTTCTCAATAACTTTTTCGATGGCGACACGAAGTCTCGATTGGAACCCTCTTGGATGAAAGCGAGAAGAGTGGAGAGCGATTAAGCTGTTTAGTTAAGCGCTTCGCAATAAGGCCATAAGCGCAAAGATCAATCAGAGGAATTCATATTGCGGGCGTGCCACAATAATCTCTCCATTGATCTGTTGGAAGTCATGGGGTCGCCCCACCAACTACATGGAAAGATCACGAAAATCTGAGGAGAACAAGCGAGCGTTTCCTCAAAAGGAAGAAAGCTGAAAGAGGCGAAAAGATGGCTGACCCCTCAAAAGTAAATTTTGCCTTTCGCAATAGAGGAAAGGCATCTGTGGCTGCTGTTGACATAAATCAAACGTCAAAATTACAACCACGCCAACAACCTCGGGAGTAACAAAAAGCTTCTAAATCAGAATTCCACGGGACATACTCTTTCAGAGATGAAGAAGTTCCGATTATTTTTAAGCACCTCCTTGACAGCAACAAAATTAAGTTGCCACCTATTACAAATCAGGAGGAGGCTGACAAGATTTCAGATCCTAAATACTGTGCATACCACAGGAGGGTCCATCATCCTACCAAAAGTTGTTTTGTCCTTAAAGACAGTATCCAGGCTCTAATTGACGCCGGGATCATAACGTCAAAGTGATGAACTGGGTGAAGCTCTTCGGGCTTATCGTACTACGGCCCGGATACCTACAAGAGCAACCCCAGGGGTACGAGGCAGATCCAACTTGTTCGCTAAACATGGTAGCAGGACAGTGATAAGATCACAATGCCAATTAATGGGAAGTTCCTGAAGAGATACTATCCTTAGTGTACTCAGGATAACCCGTCTTATGATGAAGGACCCAGGTTTATCATATTCCGATAGCCTAGGAATACTATTCACCAATTTTACCCCCACTATTTTGGATGATCAACTTTTTGAATAGTCACGGTCTCCAAACTCCCATTGTAAAGCGAAAGATAAGAAAATACCTTCTTTCCTTCATCTTCTGCCAACTCTTCCAAAATCCCCTACAATTCCTATTCAACAGGATGGTAGGCCCACAAGAAAGTTATCTCTGATAACTCCACTAAACTCTCCCACCAATCCTCTTCAATAGGATGGCAGGACCACAAAGAAAATAACTATCATGTTAACTATTACCTCTGATAGTTAATTCTTAGTTTGGAAATCAAATCTACTCCCCTTTGGATCGATGCGATCAAACCTTTAAGCAGTTAGGGTCATTCTTCACTTGACCAAACCTTTGAGCGATTAGGGTCATTTTAAATTTTCACTCCCACTTGGTCAAAACTTTCAATAGTTAGGGCCAAACCATGTAAATTGGGTAATCAGACCTTCATGCAGTTAGGGTTATCCAAATTCCACCTTTTACTCACATGAGTTAAAAGGTATCTTGAAGTCAATGCCGTGGCCCGACTCCAACTTGATTCTCGAAGTGGAGATCCCACTTTGAGTTTCTCTATAGATTTCTTAGTGCACGTGCATCAGGAATCTTTTGACTCTCAGTTCGCGTGAACAAGGAGTTATCAATTTAAGCGGAAGATAAGAAAATACCTTCTTCTTCTTCAATACAACGGGTTTGCCTTCGCCCCAAGAGAAGACACAACGGGTTCGTCTTTGCCCCAAGAGAAGACACAACGGGTTCGCCTTCGCCCCAAGAGAAGACACAACGGGTTCGTCTTTGCCCCAAGAGAAGACACAACGGGTTCGCTTTGCCCCAAGAGAAGACACAACGGGTTCGCCTTCGCCCCAAGAGAAGACACAACGGGTTCGTCTTTGCCCCAAGAGAAGACACAACGGGTTCGCCTTTGCCCCAAGAGAAGACACAACGGGTTCGTCTTTGCCCCAAGAGAAGACACAACGGGTTCGCCTTCGCCCCAAGAGAAGACACAACGGGTTCGCCTTCGCCCCAAGAGAAGACACAACGGGTTCGTCTTTGCCCCAAGAGAAGACACAACGGGTTCGCCTTCGCCCCAAGAGAAGACACAACGGGTTCGCCTTCACCCCATGAGAAGACAAAAATAACAAATAAAGTCTATGTATTCAATATATAGCCAGTCTCATTATTGACTTAATGATCTGTTAAATCTACGCCTATTTATGCGTAGTAGGGATGTTATCTCTGTCCCTTACCAGAGATAAGTCTGCATCTAACACATGCTGCCGGGTAGTCAATTCCCGTGATAATTGATCAAGTCTACGATTCAATATCGTGAGCATAGATGTTATTACCTAATGACACATAAACTATGCCTTCATGCATAGGATGTTATCTCTGTCCCTTACGGAGATAAGTGCGCATCTAACACATCTTTGCGGGTAGTCAATTCCCATGATAATTGATCAAGTCTACGATTCAATATCGTGAGCATAGATGTTATTACCTAATGACACCTAAACTATGCCTTCATGCATAGGATGTTATCTCTGTCCCTTACGAGAGATAAGTGCGCATCTAACACATCTTTAGGGTAGTCAATTCCCATGATAATTGATCAAGTCTACGTATTCAATATCGTAGCATAGATGTTCTTACCTAATGACACCTAAACTATGCCTTCATGCATAGGATGTTATCTCTGTCCCTTACCAGAGATAAGTCTGCATCTAACACATGCTGCCGGGTAGTCAATTCCCATGATAATTGATCAAGTCTACGTATTCAATATCGTAGCATAGATGTTATTATTTAATGACACCTAAACTATGCCTTCATGCATAGGATGTTATCTCTCGCCCTTACCGTAGATAAGTCCGCATCTAACACATCTTTGCGGGTAGTCAATTTCGTGATAATTGATCAAGTCTACGATTCAATATCGTGAGCATAAAGTCTAAGAGAGTTCATTCTTTTAGCACAACGTAACATGTAGAACGGACTTAGACAAACTACATGCTAGCCCAACTCAAACGGTAGTTGGTAAAGGCTCATCAAATCCGTTGATGGCTGAGGGTTTGCCAAAAATCCTATAGCTATCGTATAAGCAACAACTTGAGACAACATGGTTCTCAAAACACTCAATTATGACCCAAGTGATGACCATCAAGATGAAGATGATCAGTTCAAATTGATTTCATCATTTCAACCAATTCACCACAACCGCAATGTACTCTTGATTTCAAAAGATGGTCACGACGCCGCAGAGCCGTAAATTAAGAAGCAATTCATGAGTCCATTCAACTAAGTCCAACGCTAGCGTAAGTAGGACTCATCTTATCAAAGTATTCGGACTCCTCGATAAAATACAGTAGTCGAAAACTTTGGAGGGTATCTGTAGGCATCAAAATTGTCAAGAACCTCAAATATGACTAAATTATGAGAAGATCGAAGGACAACGTCGTCAAAATCTCAAGAAATCAACACATGGGAAGATTGTGTCTCGCCATAGTGCTTGTGCCTCGCTACAAGCGAGACACTTCGCTTGTGTCTCGCTACTAGCGAGACACTTGTTTGTGCTCGCCACGAAGCGCAGACACCGCTTGTGTCTCGCTACTAGCGAGACACTAGTTTGTGCCTCGCCACGAGCGAGACACCTTGATGTGTCTCGCTATAGGCGAGGCACTTACTTGTGCCTCGCCAAAGACGAGACACCCAGAATATTTGAAATGAGCTCTTGAAGGGTCTAAATCAATGCTGGTGGGGCCCACTTGACTTTATCAATGCAAAGAGGCGTTCGGATACTTTAATGGGCGGTGACCGCTGAAAATCGCCCACTAAGTGATTTTAGGGTATTTAATCGTGCCTAGAAAAGCGAGAAACCGTTACAATAGGCTGGAGGGGCGACAACGCCTTACCGGTTAGCGAGGCAGCCCCATGCCGCCGCCACCGAGTAGCCGACACCGCCAGCGGTAGCCGGAGGCGTACCAGCCGCTGCTAACTACAAATATTGAGCACTTATGACACTTATGTTTTTCAGAGGGCACGCCCCAAAGTCTATAAATACCCTCTACATCCACTTGGCGGGGGCAATCGAGATCGACACAGAGCTATTGCAAAGAGAGAGAGAGAGAATCCAAGCTTAGGAGTTCAAGAACACAATCCACACGGAGATTCCTCGAAGTTTAAGCTTTGACTTATTCTTGAGAAGAGTAGATATTTTACTTTGCTAAGATATTTGCTTAAGTTCTTGTTTCCTTTGCGAAGCATCAACTAAACCCCGTCGATTCGACGATCGTTGCTCGGTGGTCCACGGATTACGCTGGCCCCAAGACAGCAAAGACCCACAAAAGCGGAGATCTGGCGTGTAGCGTCTTACGTTCGAGTTTGTGAGAGAGTTACTTAAATTTCTTTGTAACTGAGAATCAAAAGTGTAATTTTCTCAAGTTTTACAATGGAAACAACTTTCGACCCAAACACCAGCAAACGTCGCCAGACGATGAACTTCACCAGCACAGTTCAAACCAAACTGAGCCTCACCAACTAGCGAATGTCACCAATCGACAAACTTTGCCAAGCAGCACAAAATTGAGCGACCTTCGCTCACACCCAAAATCAGTCAAACTTCGCTGATTTCCTAACATCGCCATAGCATCAGAGGCAAGTCTCATTCTAAAACGGATTTGGGCAAGTACAAGCATCATCAAGCCTTCGATACACATCTACGACCAAAGAAGCTACGTTCAACAGTACACCTCTGGCAACCTCTGGCAACCGAGTAGCCGAATCAAGACAAGTTTTCACCTAATCAAGACAACTGAAGCTACGTTCAACAGTACACCTCTTGCTATTTACCCAAAGTATTTCAATCCTAGCTACAAACTGAAATGCAAGATCTTGAAAACTTGGGGGGGGGGGGGTCTTGTAGACGGTCAAAATATATTTTTACTTTGGCCGATGATTAGCTTGGATCTAAGAAGTGAACGCCCAAGGGCTAAACACTTCGAATGGGCCCAAAGTCAAGCCCACGACAAGCTATAGAGAAGGTCGCCTGAACCAAAGCGAACCTCGCCAAACAACTCATGTCGACGTGACTCGACCAAGTCAGACACGAGTCGACCCCTACAACACGCCTCAAACCAAGTCGAAAGGCATTATTAGTCGGCCAAACATAGAGTCGAATTCTATGTTAAATTCAAACTCACGGAGCGAAGCTCGCCAGACAGCCCATGTCAAATCAAACAAGTCGACTCCCAGGATGACTCGAAAGGCGTCATTAGTCAGCCAAGCCTAGAGTCGAATTCTATGTCAAATTCGAACTCATAGGCAAAGCTTGCCAACTAATAAACTCCGCCCACGTGGACTAAGTCGTCCACTTCCGAAGAAGGCGCACCCATATTCGAAGCGACCCTTACTAGCACTCACAACGACCTTCACCCACGTCTTCAGCGAACTTCGTCAGGCCCGCAAAGTTTGCCTAATAGCCATTTCAGAGCTATTTTTGAGGGATAACCGCTCCCCATTATCTCCTACTTTAATGGCCACTTAACCTACAATTATGGGGCCCATTAACTCTCTCTTTTAGTCTACAAAAGGAGGGGAGATCACTCATTTTGAAGCATCTAAGAGATAGCATCTAAGATAATCGGATCTATCCAAGAAGACTGTGTTATCTTCTAAAAAGATCAAGAGATCAACCCACACGCATCGCACTTGCGAGCTCATTGAGGAATATTGTTGAGAGAAGATGGAGCTAGCTTCCAAACAATTCAATCCTAATCAATCAACAAAAGACTCATCGTCTTAATCGGCTCGTCAACGGAGTACACGATTCACGCTCCACTGGCACACTAACAAGAACCTCCAGGAAATATAAATTTTTTCTTAGTTTCAATTGTAATTCTTTTATTGTAATCTGCGTCAATTGCAATATACAAAGAACCCGAAACAAGTTAGTGATGGTCTAGTAATTAATTTACCTTGAGCACAAGCAGCACATGAGAATTCATTAGATTGAAAAATCTTCTGGTTTTTCAATGGATGCCCATATGAATTCTCAACTATTTTTTGCATCATTATTGATCTGGGATGCCCCAATCGGTCATGCTAAATAATAAAAGTATTTGGATCGGTGAACTTCTGGTTCACTATGGCATATGCTTCAACTGTACTTATATATGTGTTGTACAAGCCAGAAGAAAATGATGGTAGTTTTTCTAATACAAATTTCTTACCCGAAACATTAGTTGTAATATAGAGATATTCGACATTATTCTCATTTAGTGTCTCAATATGATATCCATTTCGGCGAATATCTTTAAAGCTTAATAAATTTCTTTGAGACTTGCTGGAGAATAATGCATTATCTATAATAAACTTTGTTCCTTCAGGGAATAGTAAAATAGCTCTTCCAGAGCCTTCAATTAGTTTTGTACTTCTGGATATTGTATTAACATCTGCCTCTCCCATTATCAAATGAGCAAAATATTTCTTATCATTAAGTATGGTGTGCGTTGTTGCACTATCTGCGAGACACATATCTTCATGATTGATCATGAATCCAATTGAAGACTCAGGAATATCCATATTTTTCTTCATTAAACGAAGGTAAAATATATTATAAGAAATATCGTCAATAATATAGAATATTAGTATATTTAACGCTTTGTATTAAACTTATAAGAAATCATATAGTAAATAAAAATCTTGGAGTAACTTTAATTATTCGGACATTTCCATCCCCAATTAAATTATCAATTCTACCTTCAGGGTTTTAAAAGAAATCAGCTACATCTAGATGTGTTATATCAATAGAATCATCTTGGTCAAAGTCTTCATTTTGATAGGCAAAATTTGTCTCTACATCTTTTCCTTTTTCCTTCTGGGATGCTTGATATAGCTCAACAAGATGTTTTGGTGTACGACAAGTATGTGACCAATGACCTTTCATGCCACAACGATAACATATATTTTCTAAACTCATTGAATACTTATTTTATCCACTTTTATCATTCTCTTCAATATTGTCTCACATCTGGTGATAAGATTTATTCTTGTGAGTGGAAGAGTTATTATTATGACCACCATGACCATGATAGTTACCTCGGTCGTGTCTATAACCATGACCACGACTTTATCCATTAGTCACATTCACTTCAAGGAATAGAGTATGAATAAATAACATATCATGTACGCTTAAAATTTGTCATGTCTATCTAAGCTTCATCAATTTCAATAATTCATTTGACTTAATCAAGTTATAAATATTATTAGCAAGAAATTATAATACTTATCTCTTAGAAGAAAACAATAAGCATTTCATTAAAGAAGCTCATCTTACTTCTTGAGATGTCTAAATCAATATGAAAATATATATTACAAATTGTTGAAAATTCCCTATGGAAAAGGTGAAATACAAATTGAATTCTTTTAATTGTGGATGTAAATATCCTTGTTAAACAAGGTCTAATAAAACACATAATATTAATGCATTGAAATATAATGATGGTAACAAAAGATATTGCTAAAAGCATAAACAATAAATATTAAGAACAAAGCTGAATATCTACTATTTTTTAAAGATACTAATTCTTAAAGATTTTCCAATCTATACATGTATATGTCATGCTTTCTACATCAAAATAGAATATGTGAAAAATAATGATCAAATTCACATAAAAATACAAACGATAAAATATGGACTAGTTATGAATTAGGATAAATAATATTTAGACATGTAGACAATAGATTATCTCTAATAAAACCGAATACACATAAATTAAAGTTACAATACATAATAAGAGGATGTTAGTATGATAAAGTTCATTGTGTAAATATATATGTGTATGTACATATAAAGCGTAAATATATGTGTGTATGTACATATAAAGCATAGTAAAGAAAATATACCTTCAACCGGATGATAAAGCTCGAGAAAGGTACTATCGTCTTGATAGCGTGTTGTGAAATACTTTGTAGAACTTAACAATTTATTCCTTGAGATTAAAGAATTTAGAGAGCTTTTCTTTTCACTTATTCTTTTGCTTCATGCATTACAACTATATATACATATATGAGTTATAAGACTTTAGAAATAACTCTAAAAGTTAAATGAGAAGAAGTAAATTCATGAGTTTATGGATATCCATAAATAGGTTCATAACACTTTGACCTTTTTTTTGGCATAAAAATACGTGAAAGCTCAACAGAATTTAATGATATTCCAAAGTTGACTTTAAAAAAACCCTTCGGTTTATTTTTGAGATATTAAAGCTCAACAGAATTTTGGTTAACGTTTTGCTTCCAATAATAAGTTCAGGGATGCTAAGTACTAACAAGACAATTGAGGGATGACTAACTACTAATGAAGATATAATGAGAGGATTTATCATGTATGCAGTCCATATACTCTGTATATTTTTCCGGTTTGTTATTGTGTCTAACTTTTAAATCACTCAAACTTTGAGTAGCTAGTTAATAGCAGTGTTTGTTGGTAAAGACAACGGCCGTCAAAGAAACGCCATCTCTGTTTGTTTTGTCCCTTCCTGTATCCTGGAAATCTAAAGAGGAGCGTGCAGTCTGGGTGCTGCTCTTTTGAGCTTCCCTATGCCCAAAACACTCGTTTTCAGGGAGAAGAGAAAGAGAATAGAAAAATATATTTATAAAGAGAAGAAAAATCCAGAACTAATTCCACCGTTCTGATATCGCATCCTTCAACAAGAAAATAATGGCAGAAGAACAAGAGAAGAAGAAAGGCGAGCAAGAAGAGGAGGAAAGCCCACCAGAATCGCCCCCATCGAAGGCAGCCCGAGTCGAACCATCATCATCACCAGACGCAGGTCAACCATTGATCTATTCCTCTTTCAATTCCATTTCTAACTCAAATTTTAGAGAGAGTATTTTATTTTTGTTTTTTTTTATCTTTTGTTCGTGATTAGGAGCGGTGACGACGGCTGTTGCTTCCCCTCTACTATTGGGGCTAGGGTTAGGATTAGGAGGGGAAGAATCGACAAAGGCAGAGAACTCGACGAAGGCCGGTGGGTTCACTTTTATGCAGATGCAAGAATATCACCATCAGGCGTTGATTTTCAAGCATATGGTGGCCGGAGTCCCCGTCCCCGTCCACCTCATCCTCCCCATCTGGAAGAGCGTCGCCGCCTCCTACGGCCCCCACCACTACCCCTCTTGTAATTTTCCCTAAAAATCCCTAGGGCCTTTTATTTATTGTTTACTTTACCCTTTTTAACTTTCATACCTTCAAATTTAAAAAGTTTCGCCACTTTTAGCTTTAGCATCTTTGGTTATCATTCAGGATTCTATTCTGGCGTGGAATATATAATTTAGTAACATATTTGAGTCATTTCTGTTTGAAAAGTGAGAGATATGAATTAATGAATTTAACTTCGATGTGTTTAGGGATGAATTGTCGAAGAATGAAGAAAGGAAATTGGGGGATTTATTTTCAGTTTAACAATATTCTAAAGTTATCATGTGGATAGTTACATGATACGATTTAAAACTGATAGAACTTTGAAATAGTTTTGCACAAATTTAAACGTGCATCAAAACTAAAAAGCATCCAAACTTGGGATATTACTAATTACAATGCAATTAATCTTTTGAATTTCTTTTTCCTTTTTTTGATTGATAGTCGTGGGATTGGGGAGCTTGTGCTATGATTTTAGGAACAGTATGGAGCCAGAGCCGGGGAGGTGCAGGAGAACGGACGGGAAGAAGTGGCGTTGCTCGCGTGATGTGGTCCCAGACCAGAAGTACTGCGACCGTCACATGCACCGCGGTCGGAATCGTTCAAGAAAGCCTGTGGAAGGAGCAGTTGCTACTACTGCTGTTGTTCCTGCTACTGCAACCGCTTCTTCCACTGCCGCAGACCTCTCAAATAGTAACAGTAGCAGCTCTAGAATTGGATCGTCTCCGATCAGTGTTTTGAGCAGCAGCAGTGCCGCTGCTGCTTGTAAAACTGGTGCTTCTTAGACTGAATTGATTGTTAGTTTTAGTGTGTATTTTGTTCCAATTTTGTACCTTTGGTGTTTGGTAGTTAGGCTAAAGTTTGAGTGTCTTATCTTAATCTTTTTTGTTCTTTTCTTTTGGGAGAGCAAATCATCAGGCGCTGGTTCATTAAGTTCGGACCCTTTGGACTGAGTGCAGCTGGCAGCGTGAATTAATTCCTAGCACTGGATCAATGTCAGTGAGACTCAGATGGACCACGGCACTGAGTGCAGCCTTATCACAATCGAGTAGCAATGCTCCAATGTGTAGCAATTCTTTGCATATGTCCACCACAATCTTTTCGTTTATGCAACTCAGCTTGGTTAAAAAAAGAAATCAGCAGTCCCGAACAGATATCTAAATCTTCAAGTTTTCATAATCACATATACTCTACTTGTTAAAATTGCGCATGCATTCTAGTTCTATTATGGATTCTTGCTTTATATTGTTAATTTTATGGAAAAAGCATTGTTCAGTAGGGTTCTCCTCTTTGCGTGATCTGGGTTTCTCAAATCCGAACATTACTTGGTGCAATAGCCAGGACCCACCAAATAGGAGCTTAAAGTCCTCTAATAAATAGATTATTACTGGCTAATTGGCCACTGAGGTTGGGTCCACTGGTTTTTAAGAGGCAATAGTTGGAGTCTTTCTATGCATTGTATCAGAGTCGGACCATAAACTTATCATGAAGCCCTTTGAATCCCAGAGGTGTTAGGACGTAGTCCGTACAATAGCTCTTGTTTGAGTAAGAACAAATTCTCATTTGGTACTAATTTTTGTTTGAGATGATATAGTATAGATTAATATAAGTATAAGAGTGTACGCGGCGAAACGATACGAAAATCAGCTCAAAAGCTGATTTCAGTCTTCTCATCATCGATGGTGGACATTGACCATCAATGGTAAGAAGAGCTCATCGATGGTCAACAAGCATCATCGATGATTTTTACTCCAGAGATTTTTATATCATCGATGGGCCTCGCAACCATCAATGGCCGAGAGGCACCATCGATGGTAAAGTCGGCTATTTGCAGATTTTTAGATTTAATCGCAGTCCTTCGTCGTTTATAATATCTTCAATCTCTACTAAGTTTAGAATATCTCTTTCCTGACCTATTGAAAACTATATATCATTGAAAGAGAGAGAGAAGAGGAGAGTTCTAGGGGTTTTGATTTGTGAGGGATTTCATTGAAGGATTTGAACCCCGAAGCCTCGGAAAACTCTTCCTCATCACGCACAACATCTTCAGATCGTTTCAGCAATAAGAGTTGTCCTTGGATTGATTCTTTATACCGTTCTTTATCGAGCTACTCTTATATTCATCAAAGGATGGTTTGTTCAACAAAAGGGTTGTAAGATCTTTCTTGAAATTCTGAGCTTTAACTGTTTGTGTTAGTTTTGCTTTGAACTTATTTTTATGGCCTACTCAAGCCAGTTGAATTGAGGATTGGAACTAGTTAGGGCTAGGTGTTACTCATTGTGGGGAGTTAGATTAGACGATTGGTTTCTGGTAGATTTCAGGATGCGATCTTATAAGCCTACTAACTCAATTTGTGATTCAGGAGAACTCTTTGCATAGTGAGGAAGCCCCTTCGCGAGAAGGAATAGTGGACGTATGATTATTATCCGATCCACTATGAAATCTTGTGTGTTCCTGGTTGGTTGTTGTTTGTGTTTGATTATCGTTGCTCGCTTTTATTTTTCTTTTCCTCCGCATATTCCGTGTTTTTAGCAAAAAGCGGTAGCCACCCTATTCACCCTCTCTAGGCTTACATCTTAGATCCAACACAACAAGTGGTATCAGAGACTCATTACCCATCTTTAGGATTCACAACTAAGGGTAGAGATGCCTAGTTTGACCACCGCAATGGCTTTTCTTGAGGGACATAGAGTTAACCGATCCCTACTTTTCAATGGGACAAACTACACCTATTAGAAAATGTGCATGAAAGTCTTTTTTTATCCAGCGATTATGATGTTTGGAGTAGTGTAAAGAACAGCTATAGTGAACCAACTGCTATTGTAGGTGATACTACCATTGTCACTCCTAGAGATAGATGGTCCGCTAGTGATAAAAAACTTTATTCTTTAAACGCAAAAGCTATGAATGCTCTTTATTATTCTTTAACTGCTGAAGAATTTAATCATGTGACAAATTGTACTACTGCGTAGGAAATTTAGAATACTTTGGAAGTTACACATAAAGGAACTTCATAGGTGAAAGAGGTGAACTTACAATGCTTATGAGTATTATAAGAATTTTCAAGACGAAGTCCTCGGAGAGTATTCAAGACATGTTCACCCGATTCACAGACTTTGTGAACAGATCAAAAGCTTTAGGAAAGGAATATTATAACGAGGAGCTTGTGAGAAAAAAAATTTTGTTCTCTTTTCAGGGATTGAGAATCAAAGGTAACGACTATGGAAGAATTATTAAAGTTTTTTGAACTAACTCTGGAGAATCTTCTAGGGAATCTACTAACCTATAAAGTACGATTGAAAGAGAGAGCACATGATTCAGAAGATAACACAAAGAAGAAGTCATTAGCCCTGAAGGCTAAATAGGAGGAATCCCGATCCAAGAAGAAGAAAGAATCAAACTTGAACTCTGATGATGATGGCGAAAGTGAGATGGGACTGGCAGTCAAAGGATTCAAATGTTTCGTAAAGACAAAAGATGGGCAAAAATTTATACACAATAAACAGAACCTGAATTTCACTAAGGTAAGGAAAACTAACTATGAGAATTTAGATTCTGAACTTGTTTGTCATCGTTGCAAGAAACTCAACCACTTCAAAAATGAATGCCTTCTTAAGAAAAGGGATTACAAAGGGGAGAATAAAAGTTTCAAGGCGACATAGTGGGAATTCTCAAGTTAAGATGAAGAATCAAAAAACGACTTGAGCACAAATGATAGAAGTCATTGTCTTTTAGCCAATGTCTACATCTCAAAAGATTCGAAGGATAAAAATTTAGACAAAGAAGTTCAATGGAGAGTTAAGGAGCAAGGTAGTACATGACATTTAGATTTAGGGGTGTTCTCGACACATGATAGGTAAGAAAGAGTTGTTTCTTAGTCTTGACAAAAAGAAAGGTGGAGATGTCACTTTTGAAAATAATGATAAAGGTAAATTTATAGGAGTTGGCAACATATGTAATGATTCTTTTAAACTCCTTAAGGTGTTGCTTATTGATGGCTTAAAGCGTAATCTTATTTTCATTAATCAGCTTTGTGGAAAAGGTATGTCTGTTCTTTTGGAATCTACTGTATACAAAATTATTGACTCAAAAATAGGTTTGATTGTCTTTACTGGAAATAGGCATGCTAATGTGTATACATTGAACTTTAATGATATTAAATCTGACACTGTTAAATGCTTGGTTGCAGGAGGAGAGGATAGTGAGCTTTGGCACAGGAGGATTGAACATGCAACTATGAGTTTATTGCAACACTCTCAAAGAAAGGATTAGTTAGAAGTTTGTCAACCTTTACATTTAAAAGTGAGAGTTTATGTAGGCTTGCATGTGTTTCGGGTCTTTTGAATTACAATTAACTCAGATTACAACTCAAAAGAAGCTACAAATGAAATAAAAAAAATTTATAGGACGGGGTTCTTTTTCGTGTGCCGATTGAGCGTCAATCTTGTATTCCATTGACGATCCGACTAAGACAATAGGTCTTTTGCTGTTGATGATCTCTGATCTCTTGAAAGATAGCACAGTCTTCTCTAGATGAAGAGATATCAAGAAGAAACCAAATACCACCTTCGCCTTTGTTCTTGTGCTTGCGTGTTATCTAGTCTTTCGCGTGTCTGATGATCTCTGAGTAAATAGATGCTATTTAACTCAAAGAGATATTAACAGATCCTTTCTCATAAGGATTGTTGATTAAGCCAAATGACTAGTTGAAGAGAACGAATCCTTTCTCACGAGGATCGTTGATCGAGCCAAATGATTAGCCAATAATAATGATCTATGAAGATCAATGAGAATGGAGGAGAGATGAGATCTTTGTCAATGTAGCCTCTCTCTCTCTCTCTCTCTCTCTCTTCTCAATGGCAAGAAGCCTAGCCAAGAACAATGTTAGCCCCAAGACCTTTCCTCTGCCCCTTCTTTCATGTTGATCATGCCTATTTATAGGCTTGGGAGCATTAAGTGGGTGAGTTAGTGGGCCTTAACTATCCTTAAATGGGTAAGTTAGTGGTCATTAACTCCCCTTAAATGGGTGAGTTAGTGGGCCTTAACTATCCTTAAATGGGTGAGTTAGTGGTCATTAACTCCCCTTAAATGGGTGAGTTAGTGGGCCTTAACTATCCTTAAATGGGTGAGTTAGTGGTCATTAACTCCCCTTAAATGAGTGAGTTAGTGGGTGAACCATTTCCTTAAAAGTAGCTTCTGAAAATAGTTATGGGCGAGATTTGTCAGTAACGGCCATGGGTGAGGTTCGACAATAATGACCACGGGCAGAGTTCATCAATAACGATCATGAGCGAACTTCACCAGAATGGGTGACACGGTCCACATGGGCTATTGGGCAAAGCTCGCTACTGCTTGGGCGAGGTTTGCTACAACTTTAGCGAGCTTCGCTGCGGCTTCGGCTTCGACATACTTCACTATGGCTTCGAAGAACTTAACTGTGTGTCCTACGTGGACTATTTGGGCAAAGCTCATTTTGGGCGAACCTCGCTAGAAGCTTCACTTTGACTTGGTCTTGAGAGTGAGCTTCATTATGACTTGGGCGAGCTTCGCTATGGCTTGGGTGAGCTCCGCTATGGGCATGTGCTTGGGCCATTTTGATCTGGGCGTCCACTACGATCTGGGAGTCCACTTCTTGAGCACGTATTGAACTCAAGTATCAGACTTGTGCCGAGTATCGATCCAGGCCTCTTGTGACTTGAGAGATTAATTGTTTGTCTACAATCCTTGGGATGTGGATGACGTGGCCCACGTAGGCCTTTTGGGGGGAAGTTCGTATAAGACTTTGAGCAAACTTTGCTACTACACTTGGACTCGGCCCAGAGTCCGATTTGAGAACGCCTTTCGACTTGGTCCAGAGTCCGACTTGAAGACGCCTTTCGATTCGGCCCAGAGTCTGACTTGAGGATTGACCCGAACTCAGGTCTGTTTCAGGTTCTTTTCGTATTGCAATTGACACATATTACTGTTAGTTCCTTAGTTTTGATGATGTTTTAACAAATAATTTATAACTAATCTCGTTTGTCTAGTGTTTGTGTTTTCATGTTTATTCTAGGCAAACAAGGTGTTGGAGGTTGGATGGACTTGCGCCTACATGATCATATCCATTGGAGGATGGGAGGAATAGTGGAGTGAAGCAATGCAATTCAAGTCAAGATTCAAGATCAACCTTCATCCGTAACCAAGACAAACTTATTGTAGATCTCAAGCTTGGGTACATTAGTTTAGGTTTATACTTGTGTGTTTATACTTAGAGCTCAAAATTCATACACACACACATTTATTTTGATTTATCACCGTTTTGAATTATAGACTTAACGACATGATTTTATAACTTTTCTCAAGTTTATAAATCCATTGGAAAGTGTTTCAAAACGTGTTTAAAAAAAAATCAAAAAATCTCAAGTTTATATCTTTTCAAACATGCACGAACATGCACGATACACACTTTTTGTTTCTATTGCAAAACAAGTTAAAATTAAAATTTATTGTATCCATGGTTCATTGATTTTATCACATTAATTTATATCTTATATAAAGTCTATAAACCAAATCACAAGATCTCAATACTTGTTCATGTTCAAAATCATGCTTTTCACATATCATTATTTTTCATATTTTTGCAAAACAATTGAGTTTTAACAATTGGAAAATGCAATTTGAAAATTTTCTTCGTTTACATGTTTATCTTTATATATACAAATATTTTCCCAATTTTTACTAATTTTGGAGTTGTTTTGTTATTTTCAATTGAGTTTACAAAAGAAGTTTTCAGCAGCTTTTTAGAAACTATTTATTTGTGTTCAAATAATTATTTCTCACAAATGGGAAGTGATATTTCAGAAATTCTTTTTGTAACATGTTTATCTATATCCTTATAACCTTCCCTAAATATTTCATAATATTTAGAGTTGATTTACTGTGTCAAATTGATTTTACAATGTCAAGCATTTTAGCAGTTTTTCAGAATCTAAAATATCTGTCCTAAAATAATTATTTATCACAAATGGGAAGTGATATTTTAGAAATTCTTTCTCTAACATATTCATATACATGTTTAGAAACTGCTCTCAAAATTTCATGATTGTTGGAGTTGATTTACTATTTTTAATTGATTTTACAAAACCAGATATATAAATTTCCAGAATGCTGGATTTTGGGGTATTTTGGTCTTTTCAGCCTATAACGGCTAGTAACGGCTAGTTTTTATTTTTGAGCATTTTTGCTGGGATTTTCTTGGGTTTTAGGCTTTGTCTCTTCATCCTATATATACCCCATGCTCTCATTTATTTCAGTAATAATCAAGAAGATTTTAAACACGTTTTTGAAGAGTTTAAGTGTTTGTTTAGTTTGTTTGGAAGTTTAGTTTGTGAAGAAACTTTCACAAGAGCTTGAGGAGATCATCCTTTGGTGTTTGAGCATTCAACTCTTCTCCTTCTCTCTTGTCATCTAGAGAAGTTTTTCTAAACTCATATCTAGCGATTTATATGTTTAATTTTCATTTCCATAAGCTAGAATTTATTTGAGTTTAGTTTTGATTATTTCTCTTTGTCTACACACACAACCATTGAGCTTATAGTATTTGCATACATTGTATAATTTGAGTTGTGGGTAGTGTGACTTAGAGAGTGAGCTACATTGAGTTCTCATCCATTGTAGAGAACAAAATTTATATTTGCGAGCTTATTGTGAGGACTCACATTGTAATACACAAGGACACCGAGAGAAGTGTGCGGTGAGAGACGGGGTTGTCCCAAGAGGAGTGGTGTCGGTAGTAAAGCCTAGGGAGAGGTAGTAAATCCGAGCATTTGAGGGAAACACGGGCTTGAGACCGACACTTAGAGGGTGAGATTGTGTGATTGCAATTGTGAGAGATTGTAAAATTTTCGGTGAGCTAGAGAATCGAATGTGTAGATGTTGTAAACGTTATTCGGGTGAGCGTAGAAAACCCGGTTGTGATAGTGGAGATCTCCTCGAGGCGAGGAGCGGAGACGTAGGTCGTGGGGACCGAACTCCGTGATCATATCGTTTGTTTGTGTTTGCTTGGCGTTCATTTCTATTTGTGCTTATTGCCTATTTCGCCAATTTTTATTGATCATTTCATTCACTATTTTATTTAGTATTACTTACATATCCTTGCATATAATCTTATTGAATATCATTCTTGCTAGGATATAATTTAGTAATTAGTTTTAATTGGCATTAATTCGGATTATATTAGCATATTGCCCTATTCACCCCCCTCTAGGGCAATATCAATTACAATTAAAGAATGTAATGAAACGAAGAAAATTTTATATTTTTCCTAGGGGTTCTTGTCTGCGTGTCGGTAGAGTGTGAATCTTGTACTCCGTTGATGAACCGACTAAGACAATGGATCTTTTGCTGATTGTTGAGTGTCGGATTGCCTGGAAGCTAGCTCAGTCTTCTCTTAGCAATATCTCTCAGTGAGCTCGCAGATGCGATGCGTGTGGGTTTTTCTTTGGCTAAGGCTCTTTGGATCTATTTTCCAACCTTGTAGAATGGATGATCTCCTCTCCTTTTATAGGCTAAAAAAGAGAATTAATGGTCCCCTTAATTGTGGATTAAGGGGCCATTAAAGTAGGAGATAATGGGGGAGCGGTTATCCCCTGAAAATAGCTCTGAAACGGCCATCAAGTGGACTTGGCGAAGTTCGCTGAAGACATGGGCGAAGGTCGTTGCGGGCGCGGGCGATGGCCGCTGCGAACGTGGGTGCACCTTCTTCGGAGGTGGATGACTTGGTCCACTTGAGCCGACGTAGGCGGAGTTCGTTAGTTGGCGAGCTTCGCCTATGAGTTCGAATTTGACACAGAATTCGACTCTAGGCTTGGCCAACTAATGGCGCCTTTCGAGTCGGTTTGAGGCGTGTTTGCGGGGGTCAATTCGTGTCTGACTTAGTTGAGTTGAGTTGACATGGGTTGCTTGGCGAGGTTCGCTTCAGTTATTGGGTGATCTTTGCTGTAGTTTGTTGTGGGCTCAACTTTGGGCCCATTCGAAGTGTGTAGCCCATGGGCGTTCACTTCTTGGATCCAAGTTGATCATCGGCCTAAGTGAAAATACATTTTGACCGTCTACAAGACCCCCCCCAAAGTTTTCAAGATCCTACATTCAGACTTGTAACAGGGATTGAAATATTTTAGATAAATAGCCAGAGGTGTACTGTTGAACGTAGCTTGAGTTGTCTTGATTGAGTGAAAATTCATCTTCATTCGCCTACTTGGTTGCCAGAGGTGTACTGTTGAACGTAGCTTCCTTGGTCGTAGACTTTATATTGAAGGTTCGATGATGCTTGTGTTCATCCAAATCAATGTTTGGAACGAAATTCGCCCTCTTCGTTGTTGAGGCGATGCTAGGAAATCAGCGAAGTTCGGCTGATCGAAGGTTGCTCAACTTTGTGCTACTAAGCGAAGTTCGTTGATTGGCGACATTCGCTAGCTGGCGAAGCTCAGTTCATTTTGAGCTATTTGTTGGCGAAGTTCATCTGGCGACGCTCGCTGGCTTGGCGAAGTTTGTTCTGATTCACCTCTGGATTTGTGTCGTGATTTATGGCTAGGATCTCTTGATTGAAGATCCCATGAGATCCGCTATGGATTTGACCGAGTTTTAGGTTAAGTTTTAGCCTCTTTGTCCGATCCAATCAAATCTCAGAAGATGCGATTTTCTTGGGAGTTAGGATTTGAAATAGGCTCTAAATAGTAGCCATCCTCATCCATTCTCACCGCCTCCATCATCATCATCATCATCATCTTCTTCTCCATGTCTGTGCCACCTTCGCATAGATCAGAGATGCTCCTCGACAGAGGAGCTGAAATCAAAAGACTCCAACAGGAGTTAGCCCAAGTTCAGAGCAATCAAGCGGATGAACTCTGCGTACTCCGTCATTTGGCGGAGTTGCTGTCGGCTGAGAAGGAGATGCTCGAGGGGATCATCCGAAGCCAGTCGATAGCTTGGCGCGAACTTGATCGCGAAAGAGATGCGTGGAGCCTCGAATGTCGTGCTCTTCGTAAGGCCGTTCGGCGACTGAAATGGCGCTTGAAGAAGGACCATTGGGTCTCCACGAGCAAAGACTCCGATAGTAACTAGGTGTCACGAAAGTGACCGTAATTAGACGTCGTATGGCTGACTTAAGCCCGACGTTAAAATTTGACTGTAGGAAGTGCTTCTTCCTCTTGACATGGCTCAATCCTATGCAAGAGGGGTACTTCTTGCTGCTGATATGGCTCAATTTGCAGCAACGGGAGCGCTTCCTACTCAACAGTTCCTTCTCATCCCCTAGCATAGGGTCCAGGGATGGGTAAGTAGAAGCTGTTTTTCCTGTAGCGGGAAATACTTGATTTCCCAATCACAGTGGCCAAGAGTATACGAGTTATAGCTTGGTGCAGCTCGTGTATGCTCCTCTGCCATCACACTACCCATATTTTAGGAATATAGGGTAGTAGCAAAACAAGTACCCATCATCTTTGTAATTAGATAGCTTGAGTGTCGCTTTGTAGTAGAGTCTTCGATCAATAAAAATAAACTTTTCTTCATGTTGAAATTGTCCATCTTCTGCGTATTTGATTTGCATGTACTTTACTTCTGTAGCGAGCTTGAATTCTGCATGGAGTCATTGCTTTTGGAAGCGAAGCTCAGGCTTTCTTGTGTTGGCGAGAGTCAGTTTTGAGGTCCGCCAGATGAAGTCTCAAACAAATTGAGTGGTAGTTTTCTCAATTTGGGGACTTAATGAATTTTTTGCCAAGTCATTTTGGCGATGTTCACTATGTAGGGTCTCAAACAAATTGAGTTTGTGATTTTCCTAATTTGGAGACTTAGTGAAATCCACTGTAATGCTCTGGCGAGGTTCGCCTTGGTGCCCTGTTGAGTTGGTTGAGGTTCACTTACTTGAGGAACAGTTATCTTGTGCGAACTTCAGTAAGTCAGCTTAGGCAAGTTTCAGCCTAAGTATATAAAACTCAAGTCACAGCCGTGGCGTAGTTCATTCGTAGCAAAATCTCTGGCGAAGTTCGAGGCTGAAATCTTGGGAGAAGTTTGGGGCGAGATCTGCGGCGAAATTGGTAGCGAGATCTTAGGCGGACTTCGCTTGGCAAAATACTCGGCGAAGTTCAAGGGAAAGAATCTTCAGCGAAGTTCGGGGGTTTAGCCTATAAATAGGTTGTTTTGCCTTCTTCTTCTTCACTTCGATAATCCCCAAAAGCTTTCCTCAATGGGTCCTCATCGTGAAATTCGGAGGAGGGGCTCGTCACGAGCTTCGTTGGTAGAAAGGCTGACGAGCGCCCGTATGATTGGGTGGCCATGGGTAAGTATCAAACCCTTCGAATGGCGATCTTCAGATCAGCCTCAATCACCGCCCATTGGGCTTTGGATGATGCCTTACGGCGTCTAAAAACTTGATCCGCCATCAAAGGCGAGATCTTTACTACCACCTGTGGTCTTCTCCGATGAGTTTCCATTGTTCGTGGTGAGCTCATCGTGACCATCAATGGTGTTTATGGTGTGACTTCATTCTTGGTGGAGTTCGTTTAGCCTTCGAATACCTTGAACTTCATTTAGGCAGAGTTCATTACTTTGTTTAGGGCGATCTTCACTAGAGTGATGTCTGCTGGTTTGGACGACCATCGCTCGAGCGAGATTCGCCTAACTTAGTTGGGTGAGTTTCACCAACTTAAGTGTATGGGTGAAGCTCACAATTCAACTTTGCTCCATCTTGTCAACACTTAGTTGATATAGATGGTGTTGGCTTGTGAGGAAGGTTCGCCTCTGCTCTTGAGTGTGATGGCTGAACTTGGTCATCATCTGCTAACTCGTTTGTTGTCTTTGTGCAGTTGCCTATTCAAGAGACCCTGTGGACCGTCACAATCACTTCGGTCATGACGGGACTCACGATCCTGAGGTGATGTATGTTTTTGATGGAAACATCTCTCTATTCCTTGAAGGGAGTAGCCAGGAGAGGATTGATACTATCCGTGCTGGTAGTAACCGAACTTTGTGGGAAATAGTCACCGACGCCAAGTTCTCAATTCCTCATGAAGACGTATCGGTGAAGCCGTAGTTCTTTTTCGGAGACAATGTCCCAGGTGGCAACTCTCTCTTCAACTGGGGAGAAGAGCATTGGTACTACGTTCAAGGAGATCGCCGTTTTGCTTTGCTAGCGATTGAGCGTCAGGTCTCCTTCATGTACGTACAGCGTCTCGCCGTGCCTTGCTTCATGCGCTCTAACCTCACAAATAGGGAAGATAGAGTCAAAATAGGTTCTCTCAAGCATGGGGGTGGCTTTCATCATGAGGGGCTCTTCGGGATCAACATCATGGGGTTGCGTCCGGGCTTTGTAAATAAAGACGCGCCGATTAATGAAGTTGTCATCGTTCCTAACACTTTTGGGAACGAGCTTGCTAGGAATGACGCTCAGTATCCCGAGGCGGATGCTAGATTTCCCAGTTGGATTAAGTCGATAGATACCCAATGGTGGACTCGTTTGGTCGACTTCGCTCTTGTCACCTTTGCGGATAGGTTGCACGAGATGGGGCTCTATGCTGTAATAAGAGCCTCCAAGTATGGCGCTGAGATTTGTGCACCTATCATATACAGCATCTTGGAGCTGTACAATTATGATAGTAACACTTTCTTTACTCCGGCGGGAGAGATCGGGATTGTTCTCCATGAGATGTTTGAGGTGTCTCGCTTGCCGATGGGGGATCGCCCATATGAGTAAATCTTTCCTACAAACAAGGAGTTGAGTGTTTTCAATCACACTCCTCAAATTGAGGAAGCCTTCCAAGAGTTGGTGTGCCACTTCCTCATTTGCTAGAAGGTTACAGGGAACGCTGGGCATGATCTTACTATGCCTCATGTCCCTTGGGCAGAATATTTATTTCCCCAAGTTAGTAAGAAGAAGGGGGATGTAGGTCCAATCTCCCCGGGTGAAGATGCTGAAGTTGAGAAGCGTATCTTCAAAGACGGTTTCGTGCTACACACTACAGACTCGGACGTGTGCGGGTTTCGTGCTGGCGACCAGTTTGAGAGTTTTCATCACCAGGCAAAGGAGCCAATATCTGAGTTGGCGTTGCTTGTCGGTTTCTTTTCATTTGGTTGAAGGGTTGTGTTGTACCTTCTCGGCCAAAGGATCGCATCTCAATTAAGGTGTTGTATCCTGCCATATTGTTGGCCTCTCCGTATCGCTTAGCTCTTCTACCGGCAATGGTGAGTTGCATACATCATGGCCTAAGGGAATTGGCCACTGAACATTTGAAGCAGGAGGAGCGCTGCGTGAAAAACTAAGTGCCCAATCCTAGGGTGGAGTTGCCATATACATATTTGGTAGTATGGTTTACTCAGCACTGTCCTTAGCTGATTTCGGCTGCTATGCCTGGTGGAGTGAACATTGCCTTGCTCCAAAGGTTTGAACACTCAAAGTGGCTGGTTAAGTATCTTGCTGGAGTCCGCAGAGTCCTCCAAAACAAGGAACATTATCGCCTTTACTGCTGTTTCCCCTCGATTGATGGCTGAATCCTGGGGATGTGTTTGAAGATGGTATGAGCAGTGAACGTTTCACTTGTTTACCTAGCAGTTGTTTCAACTAGTTGGTGAACATTCAACCAGGCTACCTTGTCGCTAGATTGAATGGTTCGGAGTGCTACATTGAGCCGTACTTGCCATGCTGATTTGCTCGCCAGTTTGGCTATGATCAGCTGTATGTTGGGAATCCAAATCTCGAATTGTTACGTGTGGGGAGCTTGGTTGATGGAGCTCGTGCTTGGTACCACTTCATTGCTGGGGCTACTGGAGCTAAGTTTTTTGCTTCCCCAACACACGCCCAACTATTTAATGACCCTGGGGTTTTGCAAGTGGTATAGCAAGGTGATCATTCCTCATCCCAAATTCCAAGTCAACAAGTCTGGCTTGTTTTGGATCTCTCGACGGTGTAAGGAATTCTCCAAGAAGGGTCCGAAGAGTAGAGCTCCTAGAATTCATGAATTCATGGCAGAAGATGACCATTGGGAAATACCAGATGAGCAGCCCGCGCCTCAGAGACAGGTTGATGAGCAACCCGCGCCACCAAGGCAAGTTGGCATCAATATTCGAGAATTGACTGAGCCTGTGGTTCATCAAGAAGCTCCCAATAGAGGGCGGGGAAAAGGAAAGAGGCCATTGCATGCTCCTCCTCCTCCGCCACCTTCGAAAAAGCAGCGTTTGGCAACTTCTAAGCCTCCAGCTGGGTCGATAAGCTCTCCGGGGGTTAGAGAAGAATCTTCTGCGGTTCCCGTTCAAGAGCCTAGGATTGGCTCTTCAAGTAATTTCCTTCTTTATATGTTGACGGTCCTTTCCTTGAAGTGCTTTTGGCTGATGCGCTTCTTATGTGCTGATAAAGAACCTATTCCTCTGGATGATGATGAGGAATGAGTGGACTACGGGCATGATGACACCGATGCTTACTTAACTTAGCCTAACGAGGGAGGTGATACCGGCGATGTTGGCGGTTACATGCCAGGTATTTCTCATCAATTTTGCATGATTGCTTCGTCTTTGTTAACTGACGTTCTATTTGTGCAACAGATGATGAACTCGACTTTGGGGCCATGGGCGGAGCAATATCCACGTCCTTCCCTATGAGTGGTCACTTTGAATCTACAACCGACTTTGAAGGTGCCTCTGGCATCTTGGAATCTACATCTACCGTTGATATGACGGAGGCTCCCGCATTCAGCCAAAGAAAAGGGCGAAGTTGATTGTTCAGGGGTCCTCTGAAGATGATGATGACGCTTTAGTCTCTCCGATGCCTGCGGGGGTTAGGAGAGTGGTATCCCCAAGCTCTGAATCTCATTCTGGTGACGGTCCGAGCATGACTGTAGTCGCTTTAGATGAACCGGAAGTGTCGTCAACGGGCATAGAAGTCGTGCCTATCGACGTGTCGATGACTACGGCTATGGTTATGAAGACTGCTGTCCCTTCTGCCATAATGATGTCTATGGTATCATCTGCTATGTCGGACCTCTTGGTTACACTTGCACCTTTTTTCATGTAGGGCAATGAACGGGTGCAAGTCTTGCTGTTTATTTCTCCCTCCACCATGGATGCCATAGTGGTCTCTACTAGAGTTGGTCCTGCTAGTCACATAGAGATTCCTCGGTCTCCTGATCTTAAAGACTTAGTTGAGATGGAGATAAAGATCTTGATGGAGGGTCTGATGAGTTTATTCAATCAGAGCGTCGCCCTCGCCTTAAAGTCTCAGAGAGAGCTGACAAACCGTACTCTCAAGTTGCTAAGGGACCAGCTGGGTGTTTTGGAGTCAGTTGCTGGTCCTGTTCGTACTGAGCCCTCCAAAATGGCGATCGACAAGGCTGAGTTCTGTTGTAGAGAGTTGCAAACTCTTCGCGTGGCTAACCTTGATGGTATTGCCGAGCTCGAATTTTGTCGATTGTCAGAAACTCATCGCAAGTCTAGTGAATCTGCTCGGGTGGAAATGGAGCAGATTAGCGTGAAAGTTCAGAGTCTAAATGACAGCATTACTTCTGTCGAAGGCTATCAGGCGGAGCTTCAAAGTGCCATCTAAGAGGAAGATGTAGTGATTGATGAAGTTAAGGCAACCATTGTTGCGGCTCAAGCACGTCTGAATGCAGCTCAACTCCAGAAGGAGGAGCTTGTGTCCGACCAGGCTGAATTCATCAAGAAGCTGGATTCTCAAAATGCGGAGCTTCAGGCTGAGACGAAGAGACTTTCCGTTGTCAAGTCGCAAGCTGCTCCCCTCGACCCTCGGATCTTGAAGGAGAGGGCTCAGCAGAGTGCTCGTGGCGTGCGGGACTCCAAAATGACTGAGTGTGTCGCGCAGATACACACTTTTTATCCATTTTCCCTATAAGGACTTTTTGTAACCATCTAGCCCTCTTAATAAAAGAACTTTTTGTCTCCTTAGAGGTGTGTACGATAGAGGTGTAATGTTAACATATCGTAGTGACATCCTTGGTGGGGGGAATGATGATAGGGTCAAAAACGGCAGAGGTGTAGTGTTAACATAACGGTTTGATGGATTTGATTTTGTTCAGAGGTGTATTGTTAACATGGCGGTAGGAGGATATATTTGGAGTTGACCTTTGTTGAGAGGTGTAATGTTAACTAATCGATTTTTGATATGAAGCGAATAGCGAGTTGTAGTGTTAACGGTAAGATCATTTGGGATGAGAAATCATTGAGAGGTGTAATGTTAACTAATCGATTTTTGATATGAAGCGAATAGCGAGTTGTAGTGTTAACATAGCGGTTTGATGGATTTGATTTTGTTGAGAGGTGTAATGTTAACTAATCGATTTTTGATATGGCGAATAGCGAGTTGTAGTGTTAACCGATCAAATTTGCTAAGATAAGTCGGCGAGAGGTGTAATATTAATCGGTCGGCGGAATGGTCTTAACGAGAGGTGTAGTGTTAACGGTAAGATCATTTGGGATGAGAAATCATTGAGAGGTGTAATGTTAACATATCGTAGTGACATCCTTGGTGGGGAATGATGATAGGGTCAAAAGCGGCGAGAGGTGTAGTGTTAACATAGCGGTTTGATGGATTTGATTTTGTTGAGAGGTGTATTGTTAACATGGCGGTAGGAGGATATATTTGGAGTTGACCTTTGTTGAGAGGTGTAATGTTAACTAATCGATTTTTGATATGAAGCGAATAGCGAGTTGTAGTGTTAACGGTAAGATCATTTGGGATGAGAAATCATTGAGAGGTGTAATGTTAACTAATCGATTTTTGATATGGCGAATAGCGAGTTGTAGTGTTAACGGTAAGATCATTTGGGATGAGAAATCATTGAGAGGTGTAATGTTAACTAATCGATTTTTGATATGAAGCGAATAGCGAGTTGTAGTGTTAACCGATCAAATTTGCTAAGATAAGTCGGCGAGAGGTGTAATGTTAACTAATCGATTTTTGATATGGCGAATAGCGAGTTGTAGTGTTAACCAAGAAGATCATTTGGGATGAGAAATCATTCAGAGGTGTAATGTTAACATGACAATTTGATCAAATTGGTACTGTTCAGAGGTGTAATGTTAACATGACGGTAGGAGGATATATTTGGAGTTGACCTTTGTTGAGAGGTGTAATGTTAACATACTTGGTGACAAAGTATCAGGAGTCAGCGGAGGTGTGGTGTTAACATGGCGGTAGGAGGATATATTTGGAGTTGACCTTTGTTGAGGTGTAATGTTAACATGGCGGTAGGAGGATATATTTGGAGTTGACCTTTGTTGAGGTGTAATGTTAACATGGCGGTAGGAGGATATATTTGGAGTTGACCTTTGTTGAGGTGTAATGTTAACATGGCGGTAGGAGGATATATTTGGAGTTGACCTTTGTTGAGGTGTAATGTTAACATGGCGGTAGGAGGATATATTTGGAGTTGACCTTTGTTGAGGTGTAATGTTAACATGGCGGTAGGAGGATATATTTGGAGTTGACCTTTGTTGAGGTGTAATGTTAACATGGCGGTAGGAGGATATATTTGGAGTTGACCTTTGTTGAGGTGTAATGTTAACATGGCGGTAGGAGGATATATTTGGAGTTGACCTTTGTTGAGGTGTAATGTTAACATGGCGGTAGGAGGATATATTTGGAGTTGACCTTTGTTGAGGTGTAATGTTAACATGGCGGTAGGAGGATATATTTGGAGTTGACCTTTGTTGAGGTGTAATGTTAACATGACAATTTGATCAAATTGGTACTGTTCAGAGGTGTAATGTTAACATGACAGTAGGAGGATATATTTGGAGTTGACACTGTTCAGAGGTGTAATGTTAACATAACAGTGACAAAGTATCCGGAGTCAAGCAGAGGTGTGGTGTTAACTTGATGACTCTTTGGGGATTTTGATTGGATTTTAGATCAAGAAGATTAATATTTCTGGTTCAAAGGTGGAAACTTAAACATGACCAAGATTTCAGTGGGGAAATAATATTGGCCATCATCAGGGGTAGTATTTCTTGAGAAATTTCCCTTTGATTGGCGCCATGAGCCTATTGCCATTTTGATCAATTAGGCGATATGTTCCATTTGAGTTGACTGTCTCTACTACAAATGGGCATTCCCATTTGGGTTAGAATTTACCTTTTTAGTCTTATGCGTCATGACCATGGGTCGACGGACGGCTAAGACCAAGTTGCCTTCTTTGAAGGATCGTTCTTTGAGTCTCCTGTTGAAGGCTCTCGAAATCCGTGACTGGTAGATCTCGATTCTTTGCTGAGCTTGAAGTCTCAGCTCATCCAGCGCTTCTAGTTCTTGGAGGCGCTTTTGATGGTGTTCTTCGGTTGTCATCTTCTCGGCAATGGCGATTCTTAATGACGGCACCTGAATTTCCAGAGGGATCACGGCTTCGCATCCGTAGACCAAGGAAAATGGCGTAGAGCCAGTGGGAGTGTGTACTGTTGTTCGATAAGCCCATGAACACTCTGTGAGTTTCTCGTCCTAATCTCATTTGTTGGAGGCGACGAACTTCTTCAGAAGTTTGATGATGGTTTTGTTGAAAGCTTCAGCTAGACCATTAGCAGCTAGGTATGGCGTAGAAGCCACGTCTTAGATTCTGAACTTATTGCAAAATTTGAAGAACGGTTGACTGATGAATTGTAAACCGTTGTCGTGAATGATCCGTCTAGGAATGTCGAATCGGTATATCACGTGATGTCTCAAGAATTTAATCACTTTAGATAATTTGACTTCTCTGAGGGGAACAGCTTCAGACCATTTGGAGAAGTAGTCGGTGATGGCCAAGATGAATCGATGACCTTTGGCAGACGGTGGGCTGATCGGCCCGATAATGTCCATGCCCCAAGCTTCAAATGGCCATGAGGCGGCTGTCGGATGCAATTCTTTCGGAGGTTGATGTCAAGGCGGTGTACAGCCACGTTGGGGTCTAGGCCCAGCATGTCTTCATAACTCCAGGCGAAGACGTCGATGTATTCTTGAAGGAGAACTTTGAGTTCTTCCTTTTCAGCAGGTGATAGACTTTCGCTGATGAAGATGGGCTTGGGGTTAGTTTCATCGCCTATGTTGATTTGAACCACTTTATCTTCAGTGGGTGGATCTCTGACTTCAAAACGTGACTCTCATTGCTTTTCAAGTTGTCTAACCGATGATTCGTCTTCAGGATCTTCAAATACTTCGTATTCATCGAGATCCATGGTTAGGTTATATGAGACCATATTGGCTATGAACAAGGCTCCGAGGTTGATATTGGAATCCCATTTAGACGTGTCTGAAGAGCTGCTTAGAAAGTTGTCAGATGCTGGTCCTGTTTGTGACTTGGCTTTAGGAGAAACATAACCGAGCCCACGCTTGGTTCGATTGTAATAGTCAAAAACCTCGCCTTCTGGTGTAAAGGGGATCAAAGGGACTCATAGTCCTCTATTAAAATTCAACCCTTGCTTCACAGTGAGGCTGTATCCCATCTTTGCCATGATCTGTTGAGACTGCTGGTTGTATCGAGAGAATTCCGGTGTTGCCTTAGCTTCTTCATCAGAGTTCAATAAGTGAGGTTGTGTCTCAACTTTTTTGAAAATGATTGGATTCAGGATATTCCCTTTGGGTTGAACCATGAAGGTGGCATCCTCCGAGTTGTCTAGCTGCTTGAGAGCGGAGTACGACTCGTTTATCGACATATGTAATGCCAATTCCGAAACTAGCTTGGCTATCAGAATTTCGACTCTTGAGTTTTCAGACTCAGAGTCTAAAGAGTAGTCGTAAGCAAACTCTTCTTCATTAAAGATCCAATCGCCCAGATTTTTGGCAGATTGGTCAATACAGAGGTCTTTTAGGGTAATTACAAGTGGATGTATCTCCCAATTTGAATCATCAATGGGATCTAGCTCGACATCTGCTTCATTACCGCCATCCTCATCATTGAGAAGGACAATCTCAATTGTGTGATTTTCATCACACAAGGGAAAATCACACAAGAGAGAGTCGATGAAGTAATTATCCACCCCCTTGAAAGGATGCTTTTCACTTCGACTCTCTGCTGAACCCCCTATTCATCAATGTATTTAAAACACTGATGAAGTATTGAAGGGTCGAGCTTATTAGAATGGATCCAAGGACTCCGAGCAGAAGGTTGTAAGGTGTCTCGATATCGATGACATAGCAAGTCACTTCCGTCTTTAGATTTTTGATTTGACATTTAAGTCAGATCTTTCCAAGAGATCGGCTACTGCTGGAGTTGAAGCCGAGTTTGGTCGCAGAAGTCTTTGAGAGCTTGTGCAGGGGGATTCCCAAAAAGCTCAAGAGTCTTTGCGAAATTATGCTCAAGGTGGAGCCTGGATCGATGTGGATCCTTTCGACCCTTGACGACCCTATATACCCAGTATAATAAAGGGATCGATTGTGATGATGATCCTTGACAAGCATGTCCTCCGGAGTGAAGGTGATGTAAGGCATCTGCTGTCGGTATTGATAGCACTGCTCAAGTCCTTCATCTTGAGGAGGTTCAGTCATGTGGGCGAGAAACGCCTCACTGTCATGCAGGACTTCTTTCAAAGCTTCCCTCGTATCCTTAGACAAATGTAAAAGTTCGTACAGGGTAATACGGGCTGGAATGTTGGCAAGTTGAGCCATGATGTCGTATTTGAATGAGGCCTTAGGGTCACTTGGAGGACGTTGCAAGGTCTTATCGAACCGAGTCTCCTTTTGCTTGGCCGGTTCTGATTGCTTGGACGTTCCCGGTTGATCGTAATCCCTTAGGTAACCTTTTTTGGATCTCGTCCTTGTCAGGGCCACTTTCTCTCCCTCTGAGTCGGTGAGTGAAGTGACATGCATGGATTCTCCCTCAATGATTGTGGAGATGGCATTGCAAGGCTTCGTCTTATGCTTGGATTTGGACTTCTGAAGAGTCCAATCTTCATCTTGAAGAAGGTCGGGATGTACCCACATTATTTCTCCTCTCACCGTGGTGAGAGGAATCAAGCCTTGACTTTGTTGGTTTTGGTGATCATAATTTACCACCTCCATTCTTGCAGTTGGAATGGTGACAATGCCATTTTGGGCTTGAATTTCCGGCATGAAGCTGAACTGGAGTGTCACCATGTTAGCAGTGACCTTCTTTTGCTCGGGTTTGAGCTTGAGAATCCTTGATTCGACGAACGTCTGGATCTTGTCCTTGAGGATGTAGTAGTTCTTCATCGGATGTCCTAACATCGTGTGATACAGATAGTAATTGGGGTCGTCGATCTTTCTGACTTCTTCGGGGCGTTGAGCTTTCGGGAGCTTCAGACGATTCCCTTTGTTGACGACATGGAAGATGTTGATTGTATGTTCATCCTAGAATGAATAATTACGCTGAAAGTTCTTTCTTGGTTCCCTTTGCTAGTTGTTATTGGAATTCTGGACCCCAACTGCAAAAGTCTCTTTGGCTTTCAATTGTGATGTCTGCCCTTGTTTGCCCTTGTTGCCCTTGAAGTTGGCACGGGGCTCGAACTTGTTGAAACATTCTAATGACTTCTCGGCTATCTCAGATTATTCCATCAAATCCTTCCAAGTGTGGGCGGTGACAGCACCCATGTGAGTTTCGATTCTTGCCAGAAAGTTGTGCCGACAAGTTTGAAGCAACATTGGTAGTGGCATATTCTCTGACCGTCTCACTTCCACTTTGTTTCTCGGAGAGGAGTTTGGCCATGGTAACATCGGATTGTTCCTCGTGAAATTGTGAGAGGAACTTGGATTCCAAATCTGCCCAAGATCTGAATGATCCTTCGGGCAAATTCTGAAACTAATCAAAGGCTACCCCCTGAAGGGGGCTAACAAAGAGACGTGCCTTAATGGCATCATTCCCCACTACATTCCCAGTTTGCTGGTGGAAGTAGTATATGTGCTGGTTCGGAGATCCTTTGTCGTCAAAAGCATGTAATGTAGGCGGCTTGAACTTCATCGGGTAGGGAACCATATCCCACTCGATGGGATAAGGTCGGATAATTCCAACCTTCTTGAGCTCAGTTCGCTGAGAAAGAACGTTGAGCTGCTTCTGGATGTCTTCCAAGGATTTTAATTCCTTACTTGGCTTCGAAGGAATCGTTGCTTCTGACTTCGCGTGTTCAGAATCTGCATCGTCTTGATGTTCTTGATCTTCTTCTGGAGGATCTTTGCCAATTGGCCTTTTCCCTTTTGAAGAACTTGCTTGAGGATGAGGATTCAACAAGAGTTGCTCGATCATCTTTTCCAAGCGTTCGATCTGGTCGTTCGCCTCTTTCTTCTGAATTGCCATTTGAATCAGAATGTCATCTCAATCCGTTGCATGAACTTCCCATCGTCGTCCTTGACTTGAACTTGGGGTTGGATTAGATGCTATAGCCGAGTTGGTGTCACTAGAGGTTGGTTGATTTGCTTAAGATGAAGATTGTGGTGTTTGTATGGAAGAATAGTCAAAAGGAATCGCCGGTCTTCTTCTTAGCCTGGTGTTACGATACACCCCCTCAGCTTTTGGAAGTATGGAATCGATGCCATGAGAATATGTCAAATCGGGCAAGCTATTCGTACTTTCCTCATCGTCTCTGGAAGTTACATTTGTCATATTGACAGTGAATACTTGTGTCTTGCCTCTTCGGGCACGTCGTTGTCGTTTAGTCCGAACCTCCAAGGGCTTAGGAACATGACCGAGATGGTTGAAGACTGATTCTTTGCATTAGCAACCTTCTTGGACTACCGAGATCACTTCTCTGAGGGTCGCACAATGCTAACATTGGCGAGCTCTCTTTAGAGTTATGAATTCTCGCAAATCAACATTGGTGCCAACTTCGCTAGCTTTGGCCTTAGAATGCGAACGTCACTTACGACAACGCTGGCCAGATGTTTGTCCAGCGGGATCATTAATGATGATTTTATTCCTCTAAGGGAATTTTGATGAGGAATTACCCCCATCCTTAGCTTCTAATAGGGAAACATAGCGAGCGTCACGAGACACTTTAAATCGAACTCCTAAAGGAGTTGATGACTGAAGCCCGAGATCAGACGTGTTAACATCTTGGTCTTTACTCGAGGCAAGAGTCAAATTTCCTTCGCTCTTGGCGAAGTTCGTTTGGCTTCTAGCTAAGCTCAAACTTCCTTTAGCGAAGGTGGCCTTTTCACACGCGGGGGTCACTTTGGACCTGAAACTCACACTGCGGCGAATTCTACGGTAACTGTGTACAGCTGCCGTTGAAGAGCTCATGAAGATAGACTCCTCGAACTTCGCTTGGTCAAATTCAATGACCAGCATTTTAGCAAAAGACCCGAGGGTCTTAGTGTCAGTTTGTGACATAATCTTCTTGTCGGTTAAGAAGGAAGTCCCCAGCAGAGTCGCCATCCTGTTTCGGGTTCTTTTCGTATTGCAATTGACACGGGTTACAATTGAAGAATATAATTAAATGAAGAAAAATTTATATTTTTCCTGGGGGTTCTTGTCTACGTGTCGGTGGAGTGTGAATCTTGTACTCCGTTGACGAACCGACTAAGACAATGGATCTTTTACTGATTGTTGAGTGTCGGATTGCCTGGAAGCTAGCTCAGTCTTCTCTTAGCAATATCTCTCAGTGACCTCGCAGATGCGATGCGTGTGGGTTTTTCTTTGGCTAAGGCTCTTTGGATCTATTTTCCAACCTTGTAGAATGGATGATCTCCTCTCCTTTTATAGGCTAAAAGAGAGAATTAATGGCCCCATTAATTATGGATTAAGTGGCCATTAAAGTAGGAGATAATGGGGGAGCGGTTATCCCCTGAAAATAGCTTTGAAATGGCTATTAGGCGGACTTCGTGGACTTGGTGAAGTTCGCTGAAGATGTGGGCGAAGGTCGCTGCGAGCGCGGGCAAAGGTCGCTGCGAACGTGGTTGCGCCTTCTTCAGAGGTGGATGACTTGGTCTACTTGAGCCAACGTGGGCAGAGTTCGTTAGTTGGCGAGCTTCGCCTATGAGTTCGAATTTGACACAGAATTTGACTCTAGGCTTGGCCGACTAATGACGCCTTTCGAGTCAGTTTGAAGAGTGTTTGCGGGGGTCAACTCGTGTCTGACTTAGTCTAGTTGAGTTGACATGGGTTGCTTGGCGAGGTTCGCTTCCGCTTTGGGCGATCTTCGCTGTAGTTTGTTGTGGGCTCAACTTTGGGCCCATTCAAAGTGTTTAGCCCATGGGCGTTCACTTCTTGGATCCAAGTTGATCATCGGCCTAAGTGAAAATACATTTTGACTGTCTACAAGGTCATCTTTGACTCGGATGAGCTGGGCCAGAGTTTAGCATGCAGTCATGTTCGCATGTGACCCGAGCGAACTTCGTCGTAGCCTATCATAGGCTTATATTTGAGCCCATCTGAAGTGTTTAGCCCATTGGCGTTCACTTCTTGGACTCGAAGTGAACATTAGTCCAAGAGAGTATATGTTAACCGTCTACAAGACACCCCCCCTAAAGTTTTCGAGATCCTGCTTTTGGCTTGTAATAGGGATCAAAATACTTTGAGTAATAGCTAGAGGTATACTATTGAATGTAGCTTGAGTCATCTTGCTTAGGTTGAAACTTGTCCTCATTTGTCTACTTGGTTGCCAGAGGTATACTGTTGAACGTAGCTTTCTTTGTTGTAGATTCATCTTGGTTGAATGCTCAGTTATATTTTGAAGTGCTTGTTGTTGAGATTCCATCCAATTCTGTGTTTGGAACCCATATTTAGAGCAAAGCTACTGGAACATGTTTGAATGTTGGTGTAGCTGCTGAAGCATAGTCAGATCTTGGCGTAACTACTGGAGTGTACCCAGATGTTAGCGTAACTTCTGGAGTGTAGCCAAATATTGGCGTAACTGCTAGAGTGTAGCCGGATGTTGGCGTAACTGCTGGAGTGTAGCCGGATGTTAGCGTAGCTGTTGGAGCTTAGCCGAATATTTAACCATAGTTTATATTCGTACATAGCTGGAGTATTCCATCATCTCGACCGGCTAGGGAGATTCATGGTGTCCACAGTTTAGACTCTTGTGTAGTTGGAGCGTAGGAAATAGTTTATACTCATGTACCTGTTGGAGTCTACACAGTTTAAACTCTTAAGGTGTTGGAGCATGGAGAAGCAGTTTATACTCGTATACTCATCGGAGTGTAGGGAGCAGTTTAACCTTGTATACCAGTCAGAGGTTAGGAAGTAGTTTAACCTCATAATCCCATTGGATGTTAGGAAACAATTGAACCTCATAATCCCATTGGAGGTTAGGAGAGATCGACAGATGTCTAATATCAACCAGTCGATAGAATCAACCTGATAGAGTTGTAATGTTAACGTATCAGGTTTGTAGAATTGTTACTGTTCAGAGGTGTAATGTTAACATAACAACACTAAGGAATTTTGACAGAGGTGTAATGTTAACGTACAAATGAAATGACCGACAGAGGTGTAATATTAACCAGTCGGTTTTTGAAGGAAGATTGATAGAGGTGTAATGTTAACGTGTCAAATAGAACAATCGATAGAGCTGTAATGTTAACCAGCAGTATTCGATAGAGTCTGAGGGACGACTACCGTTTGGAAGTGTAGTGTTAACCTAATGGTAGAAAATCGATGAAAGTGTAATGTTAACTAATAAATTTTTTGGCAAAGGCGGATTGACAGAGGTGTATGTTTGGGTTCTTTTTATATTGTAATTGACACAGTTACAATAAAAAATTACAATTGAAACTAAGAAAAATTTATTTTTCACAGGGGTTCTTGTCTGCGTCTTAGATGGAGCGTCGATCTTGTACTCTATTGTGAACTGACTAAGGCGATGGGTCTCTTGCTAATTGTGGATTGCTTAGAAGCTATACAGTCTTCTCTTAGCAAAATCTCTCAAAAGAGCTCCACGAATGCATGTGTGGTTTCTATATTTTTGAACCTCTTTTTGAATGGATGATCTTCTCTCCTTTTATAGGCTAAAAGAGAGTTAATGGCCTTTAATTATGGATTAAGTGGCCATTAAAGTAGGAGATAGTGGGGGCGGTTATCCCTAAAATAGCTTTGAAGCGGCTATTAGGCGGACCGTGACAGGGTGGCTGAAGTGGGCGAGGTCCCTGTGAGTCTTGGCGGGGTCATTTTCGCGAACATGGAGTGCGCCTTCTTGGAGGTGGATGACTTGGTCCACTTGGTGGCGTGGGCGGAGTTCATTAATTGGCGAGCTTAGCCTATAAGTTCGAATTTGACACCGAAATTGACTCTTAGGATTAGCCCGATGGCGCCTTTCGAGTCGGTTTTAAGGCGTATTGTGGGGGTCAACTCATGCGACTTGGTTGGAGTCAGTCGGCGTGGGCTTTTAGCGAGGTTAAGCTTCAATCATTGGGCGACCTTCACTATAGCTTTTATGGGTTTTACTTTGGGCCCATTGAAGTGTTTGCTTCGTGGGCGTTTACTTCTTGGATCCAAGTCGATCATCGGCCTAAGTGAAAATATATTTTGGCCGTCTACAAGACCCCTAAGTTTTCAAGATCACGTATTGGACTTGTAGCGAGGGATTGAAATACTTTGGGTTAGTAACGGTGTCTTGTTGAGCGTAGCTTCCTTGGTTGTAGACTTGTATCGAAGGTTCGATGATACTGCGTTAGTCCAAATCCATGCTTGGAGCGAAACTTCGCCTTCTTCGTTCTTTGGCGATCTTTGGGAAATCAGCGGAGTTCAACTAATCTTGGATGTGAGTGAAGGTTGCTCAACTTTGTCTTTGCGGCGTTAGTTGATTGGCGACATTATTTGTTGTGGCTTCGGCTCGTTTATTTGTTTGTTGCGAGGTTAAGCTTCAATCATTGGGCGACCTTCACTATAGCTTTTATGGGTTTTACTTTGGGCCCATTGAAGTGTTTGCTTCGTGGGCGTTTACTTCTTGGATCCAAGTCGATCATCGGCCTAAGTGAAAATATATTTTGGCCGTCTACAAGACCCCTAAGTTTTCAAGATCACGTATTGGACTTGTAGCGAGGGATTGAAATACTTTGGGTTAGTAACGGAGGTGTCTTGTTGAGCGTAGCGAGTTGTCATGAAAAACTTGTCTTCATTAAACACTTAGTTGCGGAGGTGTCTTGTTGAGCGTAGCGAGTTGTCATGAAAAACTTGTCTTCATTAAACACTTAGTTGCGGAGGTGTCTTGTTGAGCGTAGCGAGTTGTCATGAAAAACTTGTCTTCATTAAACACTTAGTTGCGGAGGTGTCTTGTTGAGCGTAGCGAGTTGTCATGAAAAACTTGTCTTCATTAAACACTTAGTTGCGGAGGTGTCTTGTTGAGCGTAGCGAGTTGTCATGAAAAACTTGTCTTCATTAAACACTTAGTTGCGGAGGTGTCTTGTTGAGCGTAGCGAGTTGTCATGAAAAACTTGTCTTCATTAAACACTTAGTTGCGGAGGTGTCTTGTTGAGCGTAGCGAGTTGTCATGAAAAACTTGTCTTCATTAAACACTTAGTTGCGGAGGTGTCTTGTTGAGCGTAGCGAGTTGTCATGAAAAACTTGTCTTCATTAAACACTTAGTTGCGGAGGTGTCTTGTTAGCATTACAAATGAAATGGCAAGCAGAGGTGTAATATTAACCAGTCGGTTTTTGAAGGAAGATTGATAGAGGTGTAATGTTAACGTGTCAAATAGAACAATCGATAGAGCTGTAATGTTAACGGCGATGATGAGGTAGAGTGGGGCGACTACCGTTTGGAAGTGTAGTGTTAACCTAATGGTAGAAAATCGATGAAAGTGTAATGTTAACTAATAAATTTTTTGGCAAAGGCGGATTGACAGAGGTGTATGTTTCGGGTTCTTTTTATATTGTAATTGACACAGATTACAATAAAAGAATTACAATTGAAACTAAGAAAAATTTATTTTTTTCCTGGGGGTTCTTGTCTGCGTGCCGATGGAGCGTCGATCTTGTACTCTATTGACGAACTGACTAAGACGATGGGTCTCTTGCTAATTGTGGATTGCTTAGAAGCTAGCACAGTCTTCTCTTAGCAAAATCTCTCAAAGAGCTCACGAATGCATGTGTGGTTTCTATATTTTTCTGAACCTCTTTTTGAATGGATGATCTTCTCTCCTTTTTATAGGCTAAAAGAGAGAGTTAATGGCCCCTTTAATTATGGATTAAGTGGCCATTAAAGTAGGAGATAGTGGGGGAGCGGTTATCCCCTAAAAATAGCTTTGAAACGGCTATTAGGCGGACTTATTGACCTTGGTGAAGCGTGGGCGAAGATCCTTTGTGAGTCGCGGTAGTCATTGCGAACATGGAGCGCCTGCCGGTGGATGACTTGGTCCACTTGGTGGCGTGGGCGGAGTTCATTAATTGGCGAAGCCGCTTATAAGTTCAATTTGACACGAATTGACTCTTAGGATAGCCCGATGGCGCCTTTAGTCGGTTTAAAGTATTGTGGGGTCAACTCATGCCTGACTTGGTTGGGTCGAGTCGACGTGGGCTTTTTAACGAGGTTCGCTTCAATCATTGGGCGACCTTCACTATAGCTTTTTATGGGTTTTACTTTGGGCCCATTCGAAGTGTTTAGCTCGTGGACGTTTACTTCTTGGATCCAAGTCGATCATCGGCCTAAGTGAAAATATATTTTGACCGTCTACAAGACCCCTAAGTTTTCAAGATCACGTATTGGACTTGTAGCGAGTTGAAATACTTTGGGTTAGTAACGGAGGTGTCTTGTTGAGCGTAGCGAGTTGTCATGAAAAAACTTGTCTTCATTCGCTTACTTAGTTGCCAGAGGTGTACTGTTGAACGTAGCTTCCTTGGTTGTAGACTTGTATCGAAGGTTCGATGATACTGCGTTAGTCCAAATCCATGCTTGGAGCGAAACTTCGCCTTCTTCGTTCTTTGGCGATCTTTGGGAAATCGTGGAGTTCAACTAATCTTGGATGTGAGTGAAGGTTGCTCAACTTTGTGCTGCGACGTTCGTTGATTGGCGACATTATTTGTTGGCGGCTTCATTTCGTTCGAGTTGTTTGTTCGCGAGTTAAGCCATCTGGCGGCACTGGCGGCTTGGCGAAGTTTGTTGGGATTCGCTTGTGGATTTGTGCTGTGATTTGCGGCTGAGGTCTCTTGATTGAAGATCCCACGAGATCCGCTATGGATTTGACCGAGTTTTAGGGGCTAAGTCTTAGCCTCTTTGTTTGGTCCAATCAAACCTCAGAAGATGTGATTTTCTTAGAAGTTAGGATTTGAAATAGGCTATAACTAGTAGCCGACTTCATCCATTCTCATCGCCTCATCTTCTTCCTCTTCTTCTATGGTCGCACTCAACGCCGTGATAAGTTTGAGATGCTCCTCAATAGAGGAGCTGAAATCAAAAGACTCCAACAGGAGTTAGCCCAAGTTCAGGGTAATCAAGCGGATGAACTCCGCGTACTCCGTTGTTTGGCGGAGTTATTGTCGACCGAGAAAGAGATGCTCGAGGGGATTATCCAAAATCAGTCGAAGGCTTGGCGCGAACTTGACCGCGAACGAGATGCGTGGGGCCTCAAATGCCGTGCTATTCGTAAGGCCGCTCGGCGACTGAAATGGCGCTTGAAGAAAGACCCTTGGATCTCCACGAGCGAAGACTCTGACAGTAACTAGGTGTCACAAAAGCAAACCTAGATCGTAATTAGATGTCGTGTGGCTAACTCAGGCTCGACGTTGATTTTTGACCATAGGAAGTGCTTTTTCCTCTTGACATGGTTCAGCCCTGTGCAAAAGGAGTTTTTCCTATTTTCCAATCTTGTGTGGCTAAGGGTGCACGAGTTATAGCCTTACTGCGTATGTCTCACCATCACACTACCCATATCTTAGGAATATAGGGCAGTAGCAAATAGCAACAAATACCCATCATCCTTGTAATTGGATAGTTTGAGTGTCGCTTTATCTTAGAGTCTTCGATCAATAAAAAAATGAACTCTTCTTTACGCTGAAATTATCCATCTTTTGTTGGGATTGATCTGCACGTACTTTGCTTGTGTAGCGAGCTTGAACTCTGCATGGAGTCATTGCTTTTAGAAGCGAGGCTCAGTTTCGCTAAGCATGCAGCTTTGAGGTTCGCCAGATGAAGTCTCAGACAAATTGAGTTGTAGCTTTCTCAATTTGGGGACTTAGTGAATTTTTTTGCCAAGTCATTTTGGCGACGTTCACTTTGCGGGGTCTCGAACAAATTGAGTTGTGATTTTCTCAATTTGGAGACTTAGTGAAATTCACTATGATGCTTCCGCGCAGGTTCACCAAAATGCCCCGTTGAGTTGGGCTGGTTCGCCCCTGCATCAGCTCATCTGGGCTAAGCTCAAGAAGTCGCCTTAGGCGGTTCGCCCAAAAGCATAAGATTCGTGTTCAGCTGTGGCAAAACTCGTTTGGAGTGAGATTTCTGGCGAAGGTCAAAGCTGAAATCGATAGCGGGATTCAAGGCGAGATCTTTAGCGAAGCTCAGCGACGAGATCTTCGGTGGAGTTTGATAGCGGGATCTTCGGCGGATCTAGCTTTTAGCGAAATACTCGGCGAAGTTAGGGGCGAGGAATCTTTAGCGGAGTTTGGGGATTTTAGCCTATAAATAGGCTGCTTTACCTACTTCTTCTTCACTTTGAAAAACTCTTCACTTCCTTCAAACCCGAGCTTTTTTTTTCAAAAATCCCAGCACTTTTCCTCAATGGCTCCTCGTCACGCAGTTTCCAAGGGAGAGGCTCTATTCGAGGAGCTCGTCGACCGAGAGCTGACGAGACGCCGGCGCAGTTAGAGCTGGCCATGGGTAAGTGTTAGACCTTTTAAATGGCGATCTTCGGATCAGCCTTAATCACAGCCCATTAGGCTTTGGATGACGCCTTGCTGTGTCTAAGAACTTTGATCCACTATCAAAGGCGAGACCTTTACGACCGCTTGTGGTCTTCTCCGACGAGCTTTTGTTATTCACGGCGAAGTTCTGTTAGCAGCCATTAATGGCGCTTGTTTAAGCGAGCCGTTCTTGGTGGGCTTCGTTAGCCGTTGAGCTACGTAGCGAACCGTTCGGCGAGTTATTTGCTTTTGGTTTGAGTGACCTACGCTAGAGCGGGGCTTGCTGATTTGTGTGACCCTCGCTTGAGCGAGATTCGCCTAACTTAGTTGGATGAGTTTCGCCAACTTAAGTATATGGATGAAGTTCGCTGTTTTTGCTGGACTTTGCTTCATCTTATTAGCGCTTGGCTGATAAAGATAGTCTTGACTTGTAAGCGGGGTTCATCTCTGCTCTTGAGTGTGACGGTCGAATTTTATCTTCGTCTGCTAACTCATTTATTTCGTTTTTTGTGCAGTCACTTATTCTAGAGCCCCTTTGGATCGTTTTAACCATTTTGGGCATGATGGGACACACAACCCTGAAGTGGTGCATGTCTTTGATGGGAACGTTCCTTTATTCCTGGAGGATAGCAGCCAGGGGAGGGTGGAGGCCATTCGCGCGGGTTGTGCTAGAGCTCTCCAGGAGATGATCACAGATGCCAAGTTCTCGATTCCTGATGAGGACATATCAGTGAAACCGTAATTCCTCTTTGGAGATAGTGTGCCTGGCGGGAACTCCCTCTTCAACTGGGGAGAGGAGTACTGGTACTATGCTCAAGGAGATCGTTAGTTTGCTATACCGGCGATAGAACGTCAAGTCTCCTTCATGTATCTGCAATTTCTTGCTGTGCCTCGTTTCATGCGCTACACTCTCATGAACAAGGAAGATAGCATTAACATAGGTTCTCTGAAACATGGAGGTGGCTTCGTCATGAGGGACTTTACGGGATTAACATCATCGGGCTACGTCCAGGTTTCGTAAGTGAAGACGTGCCAGTCAATGAGATCCCCGTGATTCCAAACACCTTCAGGAATGAGCTTGCCAAGAACGATGCTTAGTATCCGGAGGCAGACGCCAGGTTTCCCGGTTGAATCAAATCGGCAGATACTCAATGGTGGACTCATTTGGTCGACTTTGCTCGCGAAACCTTTGTGGATAGGTTACATGAGATGGGGCTGTATGCCGCAGTGCGGGCTTTCAAGTATGGTGTCGAGATTTGCGCGCCTATCTTATATGGCATCCTGGAGCTATGTAACTTTGATAGTAACACCTTCTTCACTCCTGTGGGGGAAATTAGGATAGCTCTTCATGAGATGTTCGAGGTGTCGCGTTTACCAATGGAAACTCACCCATACGAGGAAATTTTTCCCACTAATGAGGAGTTGAGACCACCAAACTACGCTGCCCAGGTTACGGAAGTCTTCCGAGAGTTAGCGTGCCATTTCCTCATCTGCCAAAAGGTCACCGGGAATATTGGGCATGATTTCACTATGCCTCGCGTTCCTTTGGGTGGATTATTTGTTTCCTCATGTCAGTAAGAAGGATATGGGTGTAAGTTCAATCCCTCCTGTTGAGGCCAAGGATGTCGAGACCCGTATCTTTGAAGATGGCTCTGTATTGCACACCGCCGACTCGATGTGTGTGGGTTCCATGCTGGTGATAAGTTTGAAAGCTTTCATTATCAAATGAGGGAACCGATATCTGAGCGAGCGTTACTTGCAGGCTTCTTTTCCATTTGGTTGAAGGGGTGTGTTGTTCCTTCTCGGCCAAAGGATCGCATCTCGATCAAAGTGCTACATCCTGCCGTGTTGCTAGCTTGTGGGTCTGATTTAGCCCTTTTACCTGCGATGGTGAGCAGTATTCATTATGGCCTGAGGGAGTTGGCCACTGTATATTTGAAGCAGGAGGAGAAATGTCTGAGAAATCAAGTGCCCAATCCTCGGGTGGAGCTGCCATATATGTACTTAGTGATATGGTTCACCCAGTATTGCCCTCAGTTAATGTCAGCTGCTATGCCCGGTGGAGTGAATGTTGCTTTGCTCTAGAGGTTCAAACGCTCCAAGCGGTTGGTCAAATATCTTGCTGGGATTCGTAGAGTTCTTCAGCACAAGAACAATTATCGTCTCTATTGTTGCTTTCCTTCCATTGACGGAGTCAATCCCGGGGACGCATTTGAAGATGGCGTGAGCAACGAAGGCTTCACTTGTTTGCCTAGCGGGTGTTTTAACTAGTTGGTGAACATTCGGCCAGGTCATCTTGTCGCTAGATTGAACGGAGCGGAATTCTATATCGAGCCGTACTTGCCGTGCCGATTTGCTTACCAGTTTGGCTATGATCAGCTGTACATTGGGAATCCAAATCCTGGATTGGTACGTTCAGGAAGTGTGGTCGTGGCTTCGTGCTTGGTATCACTTTACCGGGGCCACCGAGCTAAGTTTCGCTTCCTCATAGATACTTAACCGCTACATGACGTTAGGGTTTTGCAAGTGGTACAGTAAGGTTATTACACCCCACCCCAGATTTCAAACTAACAAATCTGGCTTGTTTTGGATTTCTCGGCGATACAGGGAGTCTTCTCAGAGGGGTAAGAGGACCCAAGTTCCTGGAATCCGTGACTTCTTGGCAGAGGGTATGCCAGATGACAATCTAGAAGCACCTGCTAAACAAGCTACTCCTCAAGTACAGGCCAATGAGCCACCAGCGCCTTCGAGGCAGGTTTGAATCAACATCCGAGAACTGACCGAATCCGTGGTTAGTCAAGAAGTGCCTGATGGGGGGCGAGGAAAGGGAAAGAGACCATTATATACTCCTCCTTCTCTGCCACCTTCAAAAAAGCAGCGTTTTGCATCTTAGAGCACAGCTGGGTGGGAGCCTCTCTACTTGATTATAGAAGAGCCTCCAGTGGTTCCTATTCAAGAGCCTAGAGTTGATTCTTTAGGTAATTTCTTTCTTTTTATGTTGGCTCTCTTTGAAGTATCTTTGACTGATGCGCTTCTCATGTGTAGAGAAAGAACCTATTCCTCTAGATGATGACGAGGGACAAATGGGCTCTGGGCATGATGACACTGATGCCTACCTGACCGAACCTGATGATAGAGCTGATGTTAGTGGTTATGTACCAGGTACTTTCTTTGGCTCTCTCTCTTTTTTTATGTCGCCTTTGTTTTAATAGTTGACTTTTTTTGTCTTCGTGCTAGATGATGAATTGGACTTCGGGGTCATGAGCGAAGCAATATCAGCGTCCTTCCCCGTGAGCAGACATTTTGAATCCGTGACCGACTTTGAAGATGCTGCTGATGCCTCACAGCCTGTACCTACCGTTGAGACACTCGAAACTCCTAGTTCGGCTCCAGCTTCGTCGGCGCGGTGAAGGCTGATCATTCATGGATCATCTGAAGATGATGATGATCATCTAGTCTCTTCCATGCCTGCAGAAGTTAGGGAGGACGTGTCACCGAGTTCTGAATCCCGTCCGGGTGAAGGTTCGAGCGTGCTTGTAGTTGCTCTCGATGAACCGAGGGTTTCTTCCACAAGTGTTGAAGTTGTGCCCATGGACATACTGACGACTACAACCATGGTTGTGAGAACTACCACCTCATCTACAATGGCAATGCCGTCTACCGTGTCCCCTGCTATATCGAAACTTTTGGTCACACTCGCTCCATATTTGATATCGGGCAATAAACAGGTGCAAGCCTTGCCGTTTACTTCTCTTACCACCACCGATGCCATAGTGGTTTCCACTAGAGCAGGTCCTTCTAGCCACATAGAGGTTCCTCAATCTCTTGACCTTGAAGACTTGGTGGAAATGGAGGTAAAGATCCTGTCGAAGAGTTTGATGAGCCTATTTAACCAGAATGTTGCACTTGCTTTGAAGTCTCAAAGGGAGTTACCGACCCGTACTCTCAAATTGCTAAGAGACCAGCTAGATGTCTTGGAGTCGGTCGCTGGTTCTGCTCACACTGAGCCCTTTAAGACGGCGATTGACAAAGCTGAATTGTACTGCCGAGAGTTACAAACTCTTCGTGTAGCTAATCTTGAGAGCATTGCCGAGCTTGAATTCTGTCGCCTATCAGAAATTCACTATAAGGCCAGCGAATCCGCTCGAGTGGAGATGGAGGAGATCGGCGTGAAGGTTCAGAGTCTAAATGATAGCATTACTTCTGCTGAAGGCTATCAGATGGAGCTTCAGAATGCTATTCAAGAGAAGGATGCAGTGATTGATGAGGCCACCGTGACCATTGCCGCAGCCCAGGCCTATCTAAAAGAAGCTCAACTTCAGAGGGCAGAGCTTGAGTCTGATCAGGCTGATGATTTTAACAAGAAATTGGACCTTCAAGTCGCCGAGCTTCAGGCTGAAACGAAGAGGCTTTCCACCATCAGGTTGCAGGCTGCTCCTATTGATCCTCGAATCTTGAAGGAGAGGGCTCAGAAGGGCGATCATGATGTCCGGGATTCTCAGATGGCTGAGTGTATTGCACGGATACACGCTTTTTTCCCGCTTTCTATGTAGAAGCCTTTTGTAACCGTTTTAGCTCTTTTAATGAATAAAAAAACTTTTTGTCTCATCAAAGATGAATGTACGATAGAGGTGTAGTGTTAACGTGTCGTAGCGACATCTTTGCTGGGGATAAAAAATGTTGGGGATCAAAGCCCGGAGGTGTAGTGTTAACCTAATAGTTTGACCAAGCCGATTAATCGCTTAGAGGTGTATTGTTAACATAACAAAGGTAGGGATATTTGATAGAGGTGTAATGTTAACGATCAATTTTGCTAAAATAGGTCGAGAGGTGTAATGTTAACCTCGGTTTAGAAGAGTCCAAGGGCGACTACCATTTGGAAGTGTAATGTTAACTTAGCGGTAGGAAATGCGATGGAAGTATAATATTAACTAATGCGACTTGAATGGCGAATTGAGAGGTGTAATGTTAACGATCAATTTTGCTAAAATAGGTCGAGAGGTGTAATGTTAACGGCCGACAAGAATGGTCCGACAGAGGTGTAGTGTTAACGGTCGAGATCATTTGAGATGAGAAATCGTTCAGAGGTGTATTGTTAACATGACGATTTGGTCAAATTGGTACTGTTCAGAGGTGTATGGTTAACATGACAGTAGGGGATTGTTTTGTTACTGTTAAGAGGTGTATTGTTAACATGATAGTGATGATGTATTTGGAGTCAAGCAGAGGTGTTGTGTTAACTTGATGACTCTTTGGAGATTTTGATTGGATTTTGGATCAGGAAGATCAATATTTCTGGTTCAGAGGTGGAAACTTAAACATGACCAGAATTTCTATGGGGATATAAGATTGGCCAGGATCAAGGGTAGTATTTCTTAAGAAACTTCCCATTGATTGGCACCATGAGCCTATTGCCATTTTGATCAATTAGGCGGTATGCTCCATTTGAGTAGACTGTTTCTACCATAAATGGTCCTTCCCATTTGGGTTAGAATTTACCTTTAGTCTTATGCGTCATGACCATGGGTCGATGCACGGCTAAGACCAAGTTGCCTTCTTTGAAGGATCGCTCTCTGACTCTCTTGTTGAAGGCTCTCGAAATCCGTGACTGGTAGATCTTGATTCTTTGCTGAGCTTGAAGTCTCAGCTCGTCTAGCGCTTCTAATTCTTGGAGGCGCTTCTGATGATGTTCTTCAATTGTTATTTTCTCGGCAATGGTGATTCTCAATTACGGCACCTGAACTTCAAGGGGGATCACGACTTCGCACTCGTAGACCAAGGAAAATGGCATTGAGCCGGTGGGAGTGCGGACTGTTGTTCGATAAGCCCATAAACACTCTACAAGTTTCTCATCACAATCTCATTTGTTGGAGGAGACAAACTTCTTCAGAAGTTTGATAATGTTTTTGTTGAAAGCTTCAGCTAGACCATTATCAGCTGGGTTGTATGGCGTAGAAGCCACATCTTGAATTCTAAACTTATTGCAGAATTTGAAGAATGGTCGACTGATGAATTGCGAAACGTTGTTGTGAATGATTCATCTAGGAATGTCGAATCGGTATATCACGTGATGTCTCAAGAATCTGATCACTTGAGATGTTTTAACTTTTCTGAGGGGAACAACTTCGGCCCATTTGGAGAAGTAATCAGTGATGGCCAAGATGAATCGATGACCTTTGGTAGACAGTGGGCTGATCGGCCCAATGATGTCCATGCCCCAAGCTTTAAATGGCCATGAGGCAATGGTCGAATGTAATTCCTCTGGAGGTTGATGTAAGAAATCAGCGTGGATTTGACATGCATGACATCGTTTGGTATATGCTAGCGCATCTGCTATCATTGTCGGCCAGTAATAACCTAGACGACGAAGTCGGTCCTGAAGTATGGGACCGGGTTGATGAGCTCCACATGTACCATCATGGGCCTCCTTTAATGCCTCTCGAGCTTCACTTGGTGATAAGCATCAGAGCAAAATATCGTTGAAAGATCGTCCGTACAAAGTCTGTGTGGCAGAATCATAGACGCAGAGCCCTTCTTTGAATAGAGACTGCCTGCTTTGGATTGTTTGGTAAAATCCCATGTAAGACGTAGTCGATGATTGGGAACCACCAATCATTACCTTCGAAGTGAGTTGGCATAACACAAACTTCGTTGGCTTCAAGAATATGCTCCGGGGAGCATAAGTGATGGCTAGCCACTGTGATGCACTTAGTAGATTTGGGGCCAAAGCAAGTGGCCGCGAGGGATGCCAAAGCATCTGCATGGGTATTCTCAAGGCGAGCTACGTAACTGATGTAGAAGCCTTCGAATGATTGGGCGAGCTTTGTCGCCACTTTGTGGTACGGTATGAGGTCTTCGTGGCGAACCTCATATTCTCCTTTGATTTGATTCACAATTAGCTTGGAGTCACCATGGGCTTCAAGACATTTGACACCCAAAGCTTGAGCGAGTTGTAGGCCGATTACAAGGGCATTATACTCGGCTACGTTGTTCGAACATGGCTCGGTCAGTGAGTAAGCCCGAGGAAGAACATGTCCACGGGGGTCAATTAGTACTACCCCCACTCCTGCGATGATCGCACCTTTATGGTTTCGCCTTGATGCGCCATCAAAGTATAACTGCCATATCTGATGACTTGAGACAGTGTTTGATTCAAAGACTTCATCTGGGATGTCTTCATAAAGTTTGGAAGACTCTGGAATGGGGTGTTCTGCCAGAAAGTCAGCGATTGCTTGGCCCTTGACTAATTTCTGTGGTATGAACGTCATGTCATATTGCGAGAGCAATATCGCCTATTTGACTAACCTGGAGTTTAGTGATCCGGGCTTAGTCATGAGAATCTTTAACGGATTGACTCTTGAAATGACATGGATGGTTTGGCCGGTGAGGTAATGCCGTATTTTCTGTATTGCGAAAACCAATGCTTAACATTCCTTCTCGATTGGGTTGTACCGGTGCTCGGCGCTCATCATAGTCCGGCTGAGGTAGTAAATAGCTTGTTCGTGGCCATTGTCATTCTTCTGAGTAAGAAGTGCTCCAAGGGAATAGTCCATTGCTCTTACATAGATCAGGAACGGTTAACCTAATACTAGTGAAGCTAGGACCGGTGGCTTTGTGAGATATTGCTTGATCTCGTTGAAAGCTTCTTGACAGGTGTCATCCCAAACGAATGAAACACCTTTCTTCATGAGTCTTTGGAATGGTTGACATTTTCCAGACGGGTTGGCGATAAACCTTCGGATGTAGGCTAATCGTCCTTGTAGGCCTCTGAGTTCTTTGAGATTTCTCGGAGGCGGCATCTCTTGGATGGCTTTTACTTTTTCAGGGTTGACGTGTATTCCTTTGGATGTGACAATAAATCCTAGGAACTTGTTTGATGATACCCCCAGAAAGGATTTGGTTGGATTCATTTTGAGCTGATGTTTCCGCATGATTTCGAACACCGTCCTCAAATCGTTGACGTGATCGTGCTTGTAATGACTTTTGATCGCGAGGTCATCAACGTAGCATTCGACCGTCTTGCGCAGATGCTCATGGAAGATCATGTTCATTGCGCGTTGATAAGTAGCACTAGCGTTCTTCAAACCGAAGGGCATCATCGTGTAGCAAAATACTCCTAAGGGTGTTCTGAAGGCCGTGTGCTTTTGATCATCCGAATGCATCTTGATTTGATTGTATCCGGAGAATCCATCCTTAAAAGACATCCTCTCAAATCCACACGTATTGTCGACCATGACGTCCGTGATGGGGAGAGAATTAGATCCTTTGAATGACGAGTTGAGATCTCGGAAATCGTCTGGTCGTATCTTGCCACTCCTTTTCATTACCACCACAATGTTAGCTAGCCAATCGGGGTGTTGTTCTTCACAGATGAATCCGCACTGAATGAGTTTGCAGATTTCCTTCTCAATTTGCTCCATCAACTCAGGATGGAAACGTCGTTCTTTGTTGCTTGGCTTGGCGCTAGAATTCGATATCAAGGTGGTGCATAGCAACATTAGGGTCTAGACCCGGCATGTCTTCGTAACTCCAGGCGAAGACATCAATGTACTCTCGTAGGAGGACAATGAGTTCTTCCTTCTCAGCAGGTAATAAACTTTCACTGATGAAGATGGGTTTGGGGTCAGTTTCGTCGCCTATATTGACTTGAACTACTTTGTCCTCTGTGGGTGGTTCTCTGGCTTCAAAACGTGATTCCCATTGCTTTTCAAGCTGTTGTGCCCATGCATCGTCTTCGGATTCATCAAGATCCATGGTTAGGTCGTATGAGACCATGTTGGTTGTGAACAAGGCTCCAAGGCTGATGTTAGAGTCCCAATTAGACATATCTGAAGAGCCGCTTAGAAAGTCATCAGATGTTGGTCCAGTTTGTGAGGCTTCGGGAGAGATGTAACCGAGCCCATGCTTAGTTCGGTTGTAATAGTCAAAAACTTCGCCTTCTGGCATAAAAGGAATCAAAGGGACTCGTAGTCCTCTATTAAAATTCAACCCTTGCTTCGTAGTGAGGCTGTATCCCATCTTTGCCATGATCTGCTGAGACTGCTGGCTGTATCGGGAGAATTTCGATGTTGCCTTAGTTTCTCCATCGGAGTTTGACAAGCAACATTGTGTCTCAACTTTTTCGAAGATGATTGCATCCAGATCATTCCGTTTGGGTAGAACCAAGAAGGTGGCGTCTTTCGAGTTGTCAAGTTGCTTAAGAGCGGAGTACGACTCGTTTATCTAAGATATGCAATGCCGGGTTCGTGGCCGCCGCTATCGAGCTTTGACTCTTGAGTCCTCAGAATCAGAGTCTAAAGAGTAATCGTAAGCAAACTCTTCTTCATTAAAGATCAATGCATACGATTTTGTGGATTGGTCAATCTGAAGGTCCTCTAGGGTAATTACAAGTGGATCTATCTCCCAGATAGAATCATCAAAGGGATCTAGTTCAACATCTGCTTCATTACCACTATCCTCGTCATTGGGAAGGACAATCTTGATTGTATGATTTTCATCATACAAGAGAGAGTCGGTGAAGTAATTCTCCACCCCCTTGAAAGGATGCTTTTCAGCTTCGACTCTCTGTTGAATTCCCTGTTCATTAATGTATTTGAAACATTGATGAAGTGTTGAAGGAACAAGCTTGTTGGAGTGAATCCAAGGTCGTCCAGGCAGTAAGTTGTAAGGTGTTTTGACGTCGGTGACATAGCAAGTCACTTCCATCTTTAAATTTTCGATCTGACACTTAAGTCGGATCTTTCTAAGAGTTCGGCTGCTGCTGGAGTTGAAGCCAAGTATGGTCGTAGAAGTATTTGAAAGCTTATGAAGGGGAATTCCCAGAAAGCTTAAGAGTCTTCGCGGGATTATGCTCAAGGCGGAGCCTGGGTCAATGTGAATCCTTTCGACCCTTAACGACCCTACGTACCCGGTATAGTAGAGGGGTCGGTTGTGATGATGATCCTTGACAAGCATGTCCTCCGGAGTGAAGGTGATATAAGGCGTCCGCTGTCAGCATTGATAGCATTGCTTAAGTCCTTCGTCTTGAGAAGGTTCGATCAAGTGGGCGAGGAAGGCCTCACTATTGTTCAGGGCCTCTTTCAAAGCTTCCTTTGTATCCTTTGACAAACGTAATTGTTCATACAAAGTGATACGAGCTGGAATGTTGGAAAACTGGGCCATGATGTCGTATTTGAAGGGGCCTTAAGGTCGCTCAAAGGACATTGTAAGGCTTTATCAAATCGAGTCTCCTTTTGCTTGGCCGGTTCGGGTTGTTTGGCCGTACTTGGCTAGTTGTAATCCCTTAGGTAATCCTTGCCGGATCTTGTCCCTGTCAAGGCCACTTTTTCTCCCTCCGAGTCGGTGAGTGAAGTGACATGCATAGATTCTTCTCTGATAATTGCGGAGATGGTATTGCAAGTCTTCCTCTTCGATTTGGACTTTAGAAGGGTCCAGTCTTCATCTTGAAGGAGGTCAGGATGTACCCACATTATTTTCCCTCGAGCTGTGGTGAGAGGAATCAAGCCTCGGCTTTACTGATTTTGGCGATCATAGTTTACCACCTCCATCCTTGTGGTAGGAATGGGAACAACACCATTTTGGGTTTGAATCTCTGGCATGGAGCCAAACTGAAGTGCTACCTGATGGGAAATAAATGGTTACCTCCTAAGTTGCAAGTATACAACTTATCAAGTTATAGTATATAAGATTATCGATCCCTCGAGGAACGGGAAGTAGGAAGAGTTTTGTTCAAGTTTTGGTTCTCAAATTATGCGCAAGACAATTAGGAGTTTATGTACATGGTGAAAGTGGTCATGAAAAGAGTAGAAAGTGGATTGTGGATTATGCGTAAATAAAAGAAAAACGAGGAAGAAAATGTGTTGTGGAGAGATTAAGAGTGTGATTGTGACAAAGTGTAAATAAAAGCAAAATAAGATAGAGAGAGAAAGAGATAAAGGAAAACTAATCCGTAAATTAAAATTAAGAAGGCAAGATGGAGGATTCAATTAGAGATATGAAGGAATCTAGAATTGAATCCACTAGCTAATCTCACTTATAAAATATGAACCATTCTCTTTTTATCACATTTTATTTTAGATTTATTAAGCATAGACTATCAAACCACTTAAGGAAAGCATAACCTATCAAATTATCATCTAAATGAAATCAATACTCATGAGGAGAATAACAACAAGATAGTAATCCTAGAATTCATAAGCATAACCTATCAAACCACTTAAGGAAAGCATAGACTATCAAATTCTTCTTCTATCGATTAGTTCTCTACTTGATTAGCCTAAACATGATCTTTTTAAGCATAAGAGAGTGATTCACAAATATAAGAGAGAAATTAGACTAGTTTCATGCAAAACTAGATCCCCACAAGAGGTTTAGTTCCACATCTTTGAAAAATAAAAGAAATCAAGAGAGAGGAGGAAACATAATTACAAGAATGAAAGAGGGCAAGAAATAAAGAAAAAGAAAAGAAGATTGCAATGAAAGTAAATCTAATCTATGAATTAAAGACAATACATGAAAGTAAATTGCATGGAATTAAATTGCATGAAAGTAAATTGCAAGAAAGTAAATTGCATGAAAGTAAATCTATTCTACAAACAAGAAAATGAAGAAGAGAAAAGAAATAAAAGAAATCCACAACTCCTAATTCATCTTCATCCTCCTTTTGGTCCTTGGACAAAGAGAAGAGAAAGGAAATTGAAGGGTGAAAAAGTTTATTTATTGTGTAACAAAGTTATAATTTTAGAAGGTCTTCTCAATTAAGAGTAACCCTCCTCTCCAAATGGAGTTTTACAAAATATTTCACACTCAAACCTCTCCCCTCAACCCTATTTATAGCCTACAGCAATGCACATGAACCATTGGATGAAACTTGGGCTCCAAGGATCAAATCTTAGCCACAAATCGAGTTAGTTCTGGACCAATCGATTGGCCAATCGGTTGGCCAAACGATTGGCCAATCGGTTGGTGAACTGATTAGAATTTAAAAACTAAAAATACAGCTAGTCTGCCTCACGAGATAGGCGATTTTTATATATTATATGTTAAATTTCACCTTAGGATTGAGAGATATCGCCATTTCTTTGTGGCTAACATCTTGAACATTATTTTTATTTGATTTTTTATATTTGATCCTTGCATCTTGACTACGTAGATTGCTCGGCTTGATCTCGGCTTGATAAAGGTTGAAAAAATGAGGAAATTTGAGTTCTCTTTTTAGCCTTTATTCATTAATTCTTCATTAACCTGCAAATTAAGATAAAAATATTTATTAGTAGGATATTTATTTATATAAAATAGGTAATGAGGGTATAAATTTGTAATTAAAATGTGATAATCAAATACCGCCACACCTAAACTTTTGCTAGTCCTCTAGCAAAGAAAAAGAAAACCTAACTCACTTTCGAGGATCGCGGTTGTATTTAAGCATACAACAAGCATTTAAACCCACAGGTTACCCATTGGGCGAGTTATAGTCTCGTGAGGGTTTGCAAATAATATACCCACAAAATTCACCAACTTGCCAATTTAAAGAAGTTAATGAAATAATTAATTCATTTGATATATTTAAACATTCCAATTGAAGTTGGTTAATACTCAAGAAAATGTTTTTATCATAACTCCAATGTAATTTTCTTAAGAAAATCCTTCCATTATAGTTATACAAAACCAAGTTTAACTCAAAAATTTAATTTAAAAGTTTTGAAAAGAACATGCTAACTCTTTGTTTTAAACAAACTTCAAGTCTTTTAATCCATTTAATTCTTGAGGAACATATACAAATATAACTATATATAAAAACATGGTTAGTATGATTTTTTAACTCTTTATTCCTTGGTGTAAGCGTTAAAATTGCTTATCGATGCGAGCGAGACTTCGTGGCGGTGGGTTAACAACCGGCGACCCATCCGACAAACGCCGGCGATTGACTATGCCGCAAAACGATCACGCCGAAATTACGTAATACATGAAGTAAGCGGCGATGCATACAAGCCAACGAGCTTGCATAAATGTGGGATAAATCCAACAACAAAGCTTCAAATCAATAACATTCACGGCGAGATCGATTGATTCAACGCCAACGACCGATTCAAACAACAAAAGACAAGAATCAATCGCCACTTAACCCGCCAATGCGATTGAACCGATCAATTCGAGTCAACAAAGAAATGAATCGACACGACTTAGGACGACAATGACGAGATCGAGACAAAGCGTCGCGAAAAGTCAGGAAACCAACCAAACGACGCCAAATGGCGCTCGCCAAAACCCGACATCGCTTGGTGTTCGCCATCGCCGGACACCATTTGGTGTCCGGCCAGCGCCCGACACCAATGGTGTCCGTGACCAAAACCCCTCTCTCTCTATTTTCCTATAAATAGTCCGAGGGGTGTTCAGTTCTAAAGGTTGGATTTTCTGATATTTTTGAGAGAGCTCTCGCGAGATCTACGAGCCGTCGACGCATAGTTCCGAGCACCGGCGAGCACGAAGTTCGGCCGACGCCGATCTACGATCGCGAGGTAAGCAACCGTCAGACTACGATCACCTTCGGGGATAGCGCAGGATTTCTCCTAGTAGATCTCACCGCTCGGCGATCCTCTCCTTCGTGAGTGTGATCCCCGCAGCGATCCTCTCCTTCGTGAGTGTGATCCCCGCAGCGATCCTCTCCTTCGTGAGTGTGATCCCCGCAGCGATCCTCTCCTTCGTGAGTGTGATCCCCGCAGCGATCCTCTCCTTCGTGAGTGTGATCCCCGCAGCGATCCTCTCCTTCGTGAGTGTGATCCCCGCAGCGATCCTCTCCTTCGTGAGTGTGATCCCCGCAGCGATCCTCTCCTTCGTGAGTGTGATCCCCGCAGCGATCCTCTCCTTCGTGAGTGTGATCCCCGCAGCGATCCTCTCCTTCGTGAGTGTGATCCCCGCAGCGATCCTCTCCTTCGTGAGTGTGATCCCCGCAGCGATCCTCTCCTTCGCGGAGTGTGATCCCCGCAGCGATCCTCTCCTTCGTGAGTGTGATCCCCGCAGCGATCCTCTCCTTCGTGAGTGTGATCCCCGCAGCGATCCTCTCCTTCGTGAGTGTGATCCCCGCAGCGATCCTCTCCTTCGCGGAGTGTGATCCCCGCAGCGATCCTCTCCTTCGTGAGTGTGATCCCCGCAGCGATCCTCTCCTTCGTGAGTGTGATCCCCGCAGCGATCCTCTCCTTCGTGAGTGTGATCCCCGCAGCGATCCTCTCCTTCGCGGAGTGTGATCCCCGCAGCGATCCTCTCCTTCGCGGAGTGTGATCCCCGCAGCGATCCTCTCCTTCGTGAGTGTGATCCCCGCAGCGATCCTCTCCTTCGTGAGTGTGATCCCCGCAGCGATCCTCTCCTTCGTGAGTGTGATCCCCGCAGCGATCCTCTCCTTCGTGAGTGTGATCCCCGCAGCGATCCTCTCCTTCGCGGAGTGTGATCCCCGCAGCGATCCTCTCCTTCGTGAGTGTGATCCCCGCAGCGATCCTCTCCTTCGCGGAGTGTGATCCCCGCAGCGATCCTCTCCTTCGCGGAGTGTGATCCCCGCAGCGATCCTCTCCTTCGTGAGTGTGATCCCCGCAGCGATCCTCTCCTTCGTGAGTGTGATCCCCGCAGCGATCCTCTCCTTCGTGAGTGTGATCCCCGCAGCGATCCTCTCCTTCGTGAGTGTGATCCCCGCAGCGATCCTCTCCTTCGTGAGTGTGATCCCCGCAGCGATCCTCTCCTTCGCGGAGTGTGATCCCCGCAGCGATCCTCTCCTTCGTGAGTGTGATCCCCGCAGCGATCCTCTCCTTCGTGAGTGTGATCCCCGCAGCGATCCTCTCCTTCGTGAGTGTGATCCCCGCAGCGATCCTCTCCTTCGCGGAGTGTGATCCCCGCAGCGATCCTCTCCTTCGTGAGTGTGATCCCCGCAGCGATCCTCTCCTTCGTGAGTGTGATCCCCGCAGCGATCCTCTCCTTCGTGAGTGTGATCCCCGCAGCGATCCTCTCCTTCGTGAGTGTGATCCCCGCAGCGATCCTCTCCTTCGTGAGTGTGATCCCCGCAGCGATCCTCTCCTTCGCGGAGTGTGATCCCCGCAGCGATCCTCTCCTTCGTGAGTGTGATCCCCGCAGCGATCCTCTCCTTCGCGGAGTGTGATCCCCGCAGCGATCCTCTCCTTCGTGAGTGTGATCCCCGCAGCGATCCTCTCCTTCGTGAGTGTGATCCCCGCAGCGATCCTCTCCTTCGTGAGTGTGATCCCCGCAGCGATCCTCTCCTTCGTGAGTGCGATCCTTAGCGCTTCGCTTCCTTCGGAAACGAGCCCTCTACGCCTCAGAGTTCCGTAATCCGGTTTCTACCAGATCCGACTAAAGTGGTGGTCCACTCGGACGAATCAAAAAGTCCCCACGTAAAGAACCCACGCAGCCGGTGATCCCGAAAATAGAGATCCTCGTGTTTGTTCATACAGAAGAAGTTGTAATTTTCGTTTTCATTGTACGCCTTAAAATAAAAGGCATTTTCTTTTAGGCCAAAGAAGCTGTAAACGAATTCAAGGACAATGAATAACAAAACAACTTTCCCCGTGAACAAGCCGGGCGACCACAAGAGCCAACGGCTTCAACAAAGAAGCCGCCGTGGTCGAACCGCGATCCCGATCCCGGCCATCGAGGAGGTCGAAAATTAATTCACCAACGAAGTTCGAGGATATCTCCTCCTCGCCCGCATCCAACTCCTCCCCGCAAGTCCAAGATGGTCTCCACCGCCAGAAGACCCACTCGGCCTCGAATGCGGAGGCAAGGAAGTCCAACCCATCGCCGCCAAGACCGCAGACGACATGGTTCCCCGCCCTAACAACGCCAAATCTTCGTAACCCCTATCTTTGCGTGGGTCGATTCGCCTAATGGCATTGTGACTCTCCAAGAGAGCCCGCCTCGAGGCGACGCCAACGCCGCAAAATAATTAGCCTGTGCAAAAGAATCAATGGGCGGGGTCGCTATGAGGCGGATCTAAGGTCCGTGTTGACTCGTAGATTGAAGTTCGAGATTGTAGCCGACTCCTACAGCCGGGCGACAAACGAATGGGTCCGAAGTCAAACGGAACCGCTCCACGCCGTGAGCGTGATCCGAACGCCAAGGCCTCGCACAAGCAAGGGCTTTGGTGCAACAAGCCCGCTGAAGTTGAAGAAGGAGGCGCCAAGAAGTCGCCAACAAGTCGGCTAGTTTGGAAGCCCAAGTCCGCCGACGCTTCACCTCCGAGGAACTTGGCATCCAAGCTCACCGCCAGAAGCTAACTTCGCCTCCCCGTGCTCAAATCGAAATTGTGAGCACCTCAACAAAAGTGACGCCGGTTACCTCCGGTTCCGACCAACTCCCAAATAAGCCAACTCGCCACGCATCAAAGAAGCGTCGGATCGCCTGGTCCGCTTAATCGCTGGTCACTCCCCGATACAGGGTCGCACTCCACAAAGACAAGAAGATTCCTACAGCTCTGCATACCGGACTGAAAGTCGAAGTCCGAAAGTCCACCGGGACTTCACCCTCACACCGACGAAAGTCAAGGTGTGACCTTCTAGCTTTATTTAAACAATCCGGCCCTCGAAGGAGACGTTTCCATCTGACGATGAGAGCGTTATACCCGAGAGATCGTACCGACATACGGAAGATTGCTCCGGCACTCATGCCGACGAGTTATACTACAGAACCGGGGGTACGAAGAAATCTCGAAGGGGCTCCCCCAAGCCAACTCAGTCATGCTTATGCTCCAAGCTTATCAAAACAGTGCTCTTGGAGTATAATTATTGTCAAGAAACTCCAGAAAGAGTCTCGGTCTTCCAGAGGCTTAGCACCAACACGCCAAGACCTAGGTCAAGGCGATTCCGCAGAAGGATGACCTCCCGAGAGAATGAATTGCCAGAGGTCACTAATAATATGACCGGCAAAGAACCATCGTCACGAACTGTTCCTAGCGCATCGCAACGGTTAACTCATTTGCGGTCCGGGACTATCCGACGGTCCAGATATGACAAACTTCTGAAAGGGATACCCGCGGAGGACGATGCGTCGGATATTGGCTCCGCAATCGCCTCTGATCATACCGTATCTAGCGAAGGGAGCCCCCAAGAAACGCTTATGATTAGTACAGATCAAGTGGCTAAAATGCTAGACGAAGCGTTGGCTAAACAACGGGAAAACTTCAAGCTAGAGGTGGATTTGGCCATGCAGACGATGAGAGAAATGCATGACCAACAGATCCAAGCTTTGACAAAGCGGCGGGGAAGTCAGTGTGCTTCGGCGTCGACCAAGATGGCAGCGATTGAGACGGGGAAGCACAAGAGGATAATAACCCTCTGAACCGCGCTTGGCGGGCATGATGTGGGTGTGGTTGCTCATGAGGCGACAAGATCAAAGACCTCGAGCAAAATCAACTCATTGATTTCTGCTCAAGAGGTGAAGAAAACCGGCATCCCTTGCTCATATCCTAGGGGGTGGGAATCGATCCCATACCCGGCGAAGTTTAACTTAATAAACTTCACGCCGTTTGATGGGAAGGGTTCACCAACTCAACACCTGATATACTTCAAGTCCCACTTGGGGGTGATTTTCGGCAATGAACCCCTGATGGTTCGGTCATTCGTTGGTACCCTTCGCGGGGCTGCCTTCGATTGGTACCGCCGTCTCAAACCGGGGAGCATTCACAGCTGGGATGACATGGAGTCTAGCTTCCTCGCCAATTTCTTCGACGACGATACCGAAGTATCGATTGGGACATTGCTCGATGAGAAGCAAAGGGCGGAGAAAGCGATGAACATTTTAGTCAAGCGGTTCGAACAAGGCGATGAATTGCGGGATCCGATAGCGGAAGAGTTCATCCTCCAGACATGCCACAACAACTTGTCGATAGATGTGCTCGAAGCAATGGGGACAGCACCATCTATAACATGGAAGGACTTGAAAGTTCGTGGAGAGGATCTTTGAAAGGTTCCTTAAGAGGAAGAAAGCAGAAAGAGGCCACCGCAACAAACACTAACAAACGTAATTTTGTGCCACGTGGCGCAGGTAAGGCGCCAAAGAAAGTCTCAGACGCCAATCAAACCTTCGAACCGCAGCCACAACAAAGAGCCGCAATACCGCACCACAAAGAATCGCAGCCTCAATGGCCAACCACCAAAATCAAGCCTTCCGCTCGAGGTTTCCCAAGACTTACTCGTTCAAAGGCGAGGAGGTTCGAGCATCTTTAAATACCTTCCGAGAACAATAAGATCCAGCTTGCCCCAATTGTGAACCAAGAGGAGGCAAAGAAGGTTACAGATCCTGGCATCGTGACTTACCATGTAAGCACATCATCCTACAAAGTTCTCGCTACCATCTCAAGGACAAGATTCAAGCCTTGATCGATGTTGGAGTCATTACTCCAAAACCCTCTAAAGAGAAGAAGGTGGGGGCAAATGCAGTCTCTATAAGCTTCGGATCAGTTCCTTTGGATTGGTTTCAACCGACCCCAATTGTGAAGGTAGGAATGAAGATGGTGAATGAAGATCCTCACGCAACGGAGAAGGGGCTCGCGGCCGCACACAACAAAGAAATGGAGAGATCCTTTGGGTCCACCACGACTTCTTTGGAAGGCGATCGATGGACTCGTCTTGGCCAAAAGAAGTCCAAGGGAAAAGGCAAACTATGCCATGCTGCTTCAGCAATTCCAGAGAAGGGCGATGAAGAAGTGGCGACTTTCCAGTTTTCTGAAGAGGAGCCTGGAGTCTTTACTACTAGGAGCGGACACAAATATAGTTACAAATATCCGGAGGCTCCAAATCCAAACGCGAAGACGTTGTCAGAACTGGGGGTGGCCCCAACTCCTCTCACTCGTGCAGAGAAAGGACAACAGCAGACAGTTGCTGGAGAAAAAGCAGCTGGAGCAACGGAGAAGCAACCTCAGGTCCAGGGAGCTCAACTCCGGCGATCCGATTCAATCGCCTGACAGAGGGATAGACCGAACATCGAAGCCTCCATACCGCTTTGATGTCATGGCCCAATTGGCAAACATCCCGCTAGAATAACTCTCTGAGTTGCTCCGATTGTCGAAAGAGACGGGAAGCTTTACAAGAGGCTCTAGGCGATTCGGTGTTCCTCGCCGATTAAGCCGACCCGGAAGAATCTGCATAGCAGTGCAACTTGGCGACCAAGCACTTTCCCTGCATCGCCTTTACGAAGGAGGATATGCATCTAAAAACTCGAACCATGATAGGCGCTATACTTCACCGGGTATATTGGCTCTAGTGAAGTTAACCGATCCAAGTCGATCCGGTTCCACAGGAGCATCATGCCCTGGCCTCATGTATCACTTTGAATCCTCGCCAGTCGGCATCAACAAGCACATGATCTACGGATTTAACACCAGCGGTCTCGGCGCTTGGTAAAATCGGATAAAGTGCCAAATGGGGACTTAAAGTCGAAGTCACTGCTATGTGATTGTGAGACTTCCTATAACTTAATGTTGGAGTGGACCTTGGATCCACAATAACATTATAGTCCCATCTACTCTTCATCGGTGTCTCAAATATGTAGACACGAATAATGAGTCAAGGCGGTGGTCGCGGACAAGCGGCCGTTTAAAGGGATGGAGAATTATTTCAGCGATTCTCTCCTCTACGGTAATGAGTCCAAATCAATCATCGCCCAAGGCACGGACAAATGAAGAAGCCGATACCGGCCGGGCTTGATTATAGTGGTGGTTTTGTTTTAAGCGACATTGTACCTTGTAATCAATCTTGGCGATGAAGAATCGTCGGATGAACATTGTAATTGGCAAATTGCCGATGAATCAATAAATGACGACTTAGAGTACCCTTTGTCTTTGAATGAGGTGATGACAGGTTTATACAACGATCCAGAGTTGCACTTACCAACTTCGGTCATCTTGCTTTACACAAAAGCGGTTCCAAGACTCCTTTGGGACAACACTCGCCATCCCACCTAAGATCAAGTAGTAAAAGACTTGGTTTTACGGAAAAGGAGATCGGTTCAATGCCGAATCATTTCTTAGAAGAAGATGAAGACGACAATGGGCCTATCCTCCACACATTCAGATATAGTCCAGAAACACTGGGTATCATGAAGAAGTGGGGGTACGACTTGACACAAGGAGAAGGTCTATGTTTTGGGCAAGGTCCTCGAGTCCCTCCTAAAACGGCATATGTCCCAAGAGGGAAGCCGGATAACTACTACGCATTTAGAAGGGGATTGGGATACGAATCCTCCTCAGAAGATGAATGCTCATGGCTGATTGATAATAATCCACCCGATGAGGGAGACTGACATTCGCCCGATTCTTCGCTTGGGATTCGACACCGCCCTGAGAAGCTTTCAAGGCTTTAATGTCAAATATGGCTTCAGTTGATCCTGCTACTATTGAGGATGATGAAGATATGCCAACATGGGAAGACAAATGGATCCATCAACTCAAGGAGCAGTTTGGGGATAGATTCGAACAAAGAGAACCCCCCACTAAGGACGAGATAGTCCAGGTTAATATGGGTGACGAAGAGCATCCTAAGCTCATAAACATCAGCAATACTCTTCCCTCGGAAGAGAAGGAAGAGTTGATCGCCCTAATCAGGGAGTGTATCGATGTGTTCGCTTGGAGCTACGAGGACATGCCAAGACTCGACCCTAATGTGGCGACACATCGCCTCAACATCAAGGTGGATGTCAAACCTGTCAAGCAACCGCAAAGACGGTTTCGTTCACAGATCTTGCAGGCAATCGTAGACGAAGTAAAGAAACTCATAGAATCGGGATTCATCGAGGAAATTCAACATCCGGATTGGGTGGCGAATATAGTCCCGGTCATGAAGAAGAATGGTTCGATTAGGATGCAGTATGGACCTACTGAGACACGGTAGCTTGCGAAAGATGACTTTCCTCTTCCAATCACCGATGTCATAGTCGACAACCGTGTGGATTTGAAAGAATGTCATTCATGGATGGTTTCTGTTACAATCGATCAAAATGCACCCCGATGACGCCAAGCAACACGCTGTTCGTAACGCCCATCGGTATATATTGCTACACGGTCATGCCATTTGGCCTCAAAATGCTAGCGCCCGCGTACCCGTGGCGATGGCGAAAATTTTCGGGACCATCTCGGGAAAGCGGTCGAATGCTACGTCGGCGACTTAGTCGTAAAAGCGTGATAAAGAAGATCACATCAAAGATCTTAGAGCGGTATTGAGCTCATGCGAACTCATTAGCTAAAGATGAACCCTGCCAAATCCTTCCTTGGGATGTCCGGTGGCAAGTTCACCGGCCGTCGTCAGCGACAAAGGAATCCACGTCGATCCTGACAAAGTAAAGGCGATTCAAGAGTTGCAACCTCCGAGAAATCTGCGAGAACTCAGGGGGTTACAAGGGCGATTGGCATACATCCGACGATTCATATCGAACCTATCTGGGAAATGCCAACCATTTTCTAAGTTGAACAAGAAGGGCGGTCGCTTATTCGATGACGCCGCCGAAGCGTTTGAAGAGATCAAATCGTATCTCGCTAAACCTCCTGTTCTTGTCGCACCACGGTCGGGAAAACCGTTTCTGATCTACGTCAAGGCAACGGATCACTCGTTAAGCACCTTACTCGCAGACGATGATGGCGTCACGCAACGTGCGCAGTATTACCCGAGTAACATTAGTCGGCTACCGAAGTCTCGATACCCAATGGTCGAAGCGGTGCCTTGCATTAGTGTTCGCGATTCGTAAGATGCGCACTATTTAGTCGGACGGACAATTTATGTTATCTCTAGCGTAAATCGGTCGAATATTTATGACCCACCGCCTCAATGAGTTGGCGTTTGGCAAAATGGGCTTTGCTCTTATCCCAATACGACTCGCACTTCAAACAACGTGGTCACCAAAGGGCAAGCGATTTGCGATCTCTTGGTCGCCAACCCGACAACGGACGCAGCTTGAGCTATATGATGATCTTCCTGATGAAGTTCGTGAAGTCAACACTACATCGCACCAACAAATATGGCGATTGTATTTTGTGAGCTTCTCGGGCCACTAATGTGGCAAGTACCCCGGATGTTCTAAAATCTCCGCCGAGTCGGAGTTGTCTTGATTTCAGGAAATCATGTCATGCCGTGCTTATTCACTCATCAACCTTGCTCTAATAGCGTGGCGAATATAATCGCTACTTATTGGACTTAGTTTCGCCAAGGAGCCGGGTTCGAGTATCTCGGCGTATGGCGATTCACAATTGATAGTTAAGCGGATCCGTAGTGATTACGGTTAGAATCCCGACCGTCCCCTATCATCGTAGCAATCGAAATGGCGCACTCGCTCAAGAGTTCTTCATCGGTATATCCCACGCCCAAAACGCCACGCAGATGCACCGGGCGGCGCGGTATTAGCACAACCTTAGAGACCGGCGGCTAGTTACGGTCGGGACTCATCGACTTTGTACCGATATATGATGAGGTACAAGAAAACGGCGGGTAGTTACCAAAGAAGTGCATGCAACCCAAACTAAGTTGGAGCCCGAGATTGGCTTTCCTATCATCGATTCGTCTTACATGGTATTTTACCGTAAGACGGAAGGAGAGGGAGTCAATCCGGCAAAGAGCTCCAAGATTCTTCTACGATACAGAGACCCAGATGTTATATCGCCGGGGGTATGACGGTCTTTTACTCCGATGCCTTTCAAACAAGGAGGCAGAAGAGGTCCTTCGGGAAGCACACGAAGGTGAAGGTGGTGCTCACCGGCTGGTCCCAAGCTCTGATCGAATCGGAGAATGGGCTACTTTGGCCCACAATGATTAATGACGCAATGAGCACGCCGGAAGGCCACGCGTGTCAAATTCCGCGAATTATATGCATCGACCTCTGGCGGTTGCATCCTTCGCCACATCCCGCCATTCGAGACATGGGGAATGGGCGTTGTAGGTCCCATTTTTCCTCCGCCGCTAAAGGAGATCGGTTTATTCTAGCGATCACCGACTACTTCTCCAAGTGGGTCAAGCAATCCCGCTAAAAGAGGTCAAGGCGAGTACCGCCATCAAGTTTATCAAACACCATGTCATCTATCGACATGGTGTCCCGAGACGGATCGTGCATGACAGCGGTCCCCAATTTATCAGCAATTCCTTTATCAGGTTTTGCGAAAAGTTCAAGATACAAGATGTCTCATCGATGTTCTATAATCCAAAGAAGAAATTGATTAGCCGAGGCATTCAACAAGACGATTATCAAGATTTTGTCGAAGCTTGTGAAGAATAACAAAGCGAGGCGGGGCGATAAACTTCGGAGAAGCACTCGGGCATATCGCACGATCGACGCACGCCAACCGAGCCACCGCATTCTCGGGTTTACGCGTGAAGCGCTTCTCCCGCTGGAAATCCGATTCGCCACTTCGCATCGCCCTTTCCACAGAGATGACGACCGATGAACAACATCAAAAACGTCTCGAAGAGCTTGAGATGTTAGATGAGAAGCGCCTGGAGGCTCAACAATGCATTGAGTTCTATCAAGCTAGAATGTCGAGGGCTTTCAACAAGAAAGTTCGACAGAGAACCTTTAAGGAGGAGATCTCGTCCTTCGCCGCTAGACGACCGATAATTCTCAACTCCAAGAAGAAAGGTAAATTCGAACCCAAATGGGAAGGACCGTTTATAATAGATCTGATCTATTCAAGCGGTGCATATCGCCTATCACCTGAGAATGGCGGCCAGGCAATTAATGCCAATAAACGGGAAGTTTCTGAAAAAGTATTATCCTTAGTACATTCAGGATAACCCGTTTTGATGGGAAGTTCCTCAGAGAATATCTCACTCATTTTCATGAGGATAACCCTAAGTTATTGTGTTTTCCTCCAAGATTCTCTCACCGATCAAATTCATTGACGGTGGGCCCACTAAAAATCTCCCTGGTCCAACCACCAGCAAAATCCCCTCTCGATTCTTGCCACGAACGAGAGGTACACTTTCAAATTCTGGTTAGCAATCCTATAAAAGCGAGAGCTATCCGCACCCTTTCAAGAGTTTCAGAGTGGAGACCCCGCTCTTAGTTTCTCATTGGGAAATAGAATACATTCTTCCTTTCCCACATTTCACCTTGAGATAGAATACATTCTTCCTTTCCCACATTTCACCTTGAGATAGAATACATTCTTCCTCTCTTGTCTTAGATTCTCGGAGTGGAGATCCCACTCTTAGTTTCATCTTTCAAGATTCTCAAAATGGAGATCCCATTTTTAGTCTCTTTCACTGGAAACAGGACAAAAATCCTTCCTTTCCAACACTCGGAGATAGGAGACAAGATCCTCCTTCCTCTCCACTGGCAAGAGATAGGATACAAAACCTTCCTCTCTTGTTCATCCCTTACCCGGAGATAGGAGACAAGATCCTCCTTCCTCTCCACTGGCAAGAGATAGGATACAAAACCTTCCTCTCTTGTTCATCCCTTACCCGGAGATAGGAGACAAGATCCTCCTTCCTCTCCACCGGCAAGAGATAGGATACAAAACCTTCCTCTCTTGTTCATCCCTTACCCGAGATAGGAGACAAGATCCTCCTTCCTCTCCACCGGCAAGAGATAGGATACAAAACCTTCCTCTCTTGTTCATCCCTTACCCTGAGATAGGAGACAAGATCCTCCTTCCTCTCCACCGGCAAGAGATAGGATACAAAACCTTCCTCTCTTGTTCATCCCTTACCCTGAGATAGGAGACAAGATCCTCCTTCCTCTCCAGCGGCAAGAGATAGGATACAAAACCTTTCTCTCTTGTTCATCCCTTACAGGAGATAGAGACGAGATCCTCCTTCCTCTCCACCGGCAAGAGATAGGATACAAAACCTTTCTCTCTTGTTCATCCCTTACCCGGAGATAGGAGACAAGATCCTCCTTCCTCTCCACTGGCAAGAGATAGGATACAAAACCTTCCTCTCTTGTTCATCCCTTACCCGGAGATAGGAGACGAGATCCTCCTTCCTCTCCACTGGCAAGAGATAGGATACAAAACCTTCCTCTCTTGTTCATCCCTTACCCGGAGATAGGAGACGAGATCCTCCTTCCTCTCCACCTTCGGCAAATAGAATACATTCTTCCTTTCCCACCTCAATCAATCTTGTTCCGGTTCAGTCGTTCTCCGGTCAAAAGAAGGCACCAAGGTTCATCTTGGGGAATTTGATCCCGAATCCTAAGTGGATAGGTCGACGCCAACACGCCGCCGGGTTAGTCTTCCGTGAAAAGGCGAAGCCTCGTATTCAACATCGTAGCATTAAGTCTAAGAGAGTTTCATTCTTTTAGCACAGCGTTGTGTGTAGAACGGATTTAGATAATCTACATGCTAGCCCAACTCAAGCGGTAGTTGGTAAAGGCTCATCAAACCCGTTGAGGGTGGGGGTTGGCCAATAACCCTAAAGCCAGCGCCTCACCGCAGCGTTACCGATTTAGTCTTTTTCCGATTGAAGAAGACACGAGTTTGATTACGGGGTATTTTGTCACGAAGCCTAAGAAGGGATAAAGCCAACGCCACACGCTGCTGCCGGCTTAGTCTTTTTCCGATTGAAGAAGACACGAGTTTGATTAAGGGTACTTTATCCGAAGCCTAAGAAGGGATAAAGCCAACGCCACACGCTGCTGCCGGCTTAGTCTTTTTCCGATTGAAGAAGACACGAGTTTGATTACGGGGTATTTCATCCGAAGCCTAAGAAGGGATGAGTCTACAGCGTAACAGCGTTCTTTGATGGTCTCTTGCCCGTAAAGAGTACGGCTTCCACGATTCAACATCGTAGCATTAAGTCTAAGAGAGTTTCATTCTTTTAGCACAGCGTTGTGTGTAGAACGGATTTAGATAATCTACATGCTAGCCCAACTCAAACGGTAGTTGGTAAAGGCTCATCAAACCCGTTGAGGGTGGGGTTGGCCAATAACCCTAAAGCCAACGCCACACGCTACCGATTTAGTCTTTTTCCGATTGAAGAAGACACGAGTTTGATTACGGGGTATTTTGTCACGAAGCCTAAGAAGGGATAAAGCCAGCGCCTCACCGCAGCGTTACCGATTTAGTCTTTTTCCGATTGAAGAAGACACCGAGTTTGATTCGGGTATTTCATCCGAAGCCTAAGAAGGGATAAAGGCAACGCCACACGCTGCTGCCGGCTTAGTCTTTTTCCGATTGAAGAAGACACCGAGTTTGATTCGGGTATTTCATCCGAAGCCTAAGAAGGGATGAGTCTACAGCGTAACAGCGTTCTTTGATGGTCTCTTGCGGTAAAGTCTGAAGCCTACGTATTCAACATCGTAGCATTAAGTCTAAGAGAGTTTCATTCTTTTAGCACAACGTCACGTACGGAACGGATCCAGATAATCCGCATGCTAGCCCAACTCAAACGGTAGTTGGTAAAGGCTAATCAAATCCGTTGACGGCTGAGGGTTTGCCAAAAATCCTATAAGTATTATGGTTAATTATTTCTGACGAAATAAAAGAATCATAATAAAGCATAAAAGAGGACAAAAATATGTTTTATTGATAAAAGACTGAAGTTACACAAGTTCTCTAGACGTCAAATTTGTGACAACAAATTTGCTGCTTTAACTCAGATACTTTATTGAGGAAAGCTTGTTGGAGTTCCTCCTGAAGCTCGGCCCTGAAAGTCTCCTCGCTGCTATTAAGGGTCTTTGCGGTCTCCTCCTCGACTTCGACCAGCTTCTGCTTTGAAAACTTAAGCTTCTCGGACATGACTGCAAGAGTCTCCTCCTTGTTGGCCTTCGTCAGCTTCAAAATGATCAGACTCTCCCTCGCCGCTTGAAGTTCCTGTTCGAGCTCTACTATCCTCGCTTCTCCAGCAGCGACACAAGACCGAAAATGTCCCACGGAAGATGAAGCTTCAAAGGATGCAGCCTCCAATGATGCACCCGGGTCTCACAGATTTGAACTTCGAGTCCAAGAATAACGCAAGCATCCCGCCAAGCCGCCGCGAGCCTCTCGCTCGCTCTATATATGAGGGGAGCCCTACGCCTCAAAATCTTGTAGACTTTGGAGCTTAACCTCCAAATGGTGAAATCATCGGCAATGGCCTGGGCAAACTCAATTTTCCAAATATTCTCCCATGTCGCCTAATCCTACTCCAATCAGGATTACGAGTATAAACTATTTCCTAATTTGTCGAGAAGTTCCCGGAAGAATATTTTCACAAGAAATATTCTTAGGGAGAACTCGATCGTGCGGATCACATCGACGCCAATCAACGCGTCGCCTAATCCTACTCGAATAGGACTACGAGTATAAACTATTTCCTAATTTGTCGAGAAGTTCCCGTAAGAATATTTCCATTCTTAGGGATAACTCGATCGTGCGGATCACATCGACGCCGATCGACACGTCGCCTAATCCTACTCCGAATAGGACTACGAGTATAAACTATTTCCTAGTTCTTAACGAAGTTCCTCGAGAATATTACCATATTCTTAAGGATAACTCGATAACCCTCAATTTCCTCCCTTGTGGAACCTCGAAGAGGATAAGTTGATGAATTCGACAAGGCTTATATTAACGCCGACAACGGCCCTACCTTGAAAGAACTCCTCCCATCAGATAATGTCGATTCGCATCGCCGAAGGCCCGCCGGTCAACAGCTTGGAATTGGAATAAATCCCAAAAAAGAATTCCTCCCATCGTGGACAATTGTACTCGACAAGGAGTGATACAAGAGCGACGCCAACCAACGCCGCCGTCAAGGATTCACCGATCAACAGCTCGATCCACGAAGATCGACGGCCAATCCACAGACTACCGATTAAAGGCTAAAATCCATATGGTTTGACGCCATTAACGCTGCCGCAGTTGAAGGTTTCCCGAGCAACGGAGGAATCTCGATGGTCAATTGGACGACAACTCACCAACACGAGTCAACAACAAATGAACTCAATTAACTACATTTTGAAATTCTAACAAACGGTCAAGCAATAAATGCAGTACCGTGACGCCCTCGGGTATCCTACAAAGCACTGGACAACCTGAAAAGGATTGGAAGAATCAAAATGCTGAGGCTATTCTCAAGAAGAAATTCATCAATCGACTTCTGGTCAAGATCTCAACAACGGTCAGACAAAGAAATGCAGTACCGTAATACCTTCAGCAATCCTACAAAGCACTTGAAAGATTGAAAGGTGTGGAGAGATCAAACGCCAAGGTCATTCATAAGTCCTATCACGCCAACTAAAGGGTGAAGGGCTCATCACGTCCAAAGCATCCCAGGCTCATCAAGAATCGAGACTGAGGCGGCTTTGGAGGGTATCTGTAAGCGTTAAAATTGCTTATCGATGCGAGCGAGACTTCGTGACGGTGGGTTAACAACCGACGACCCATCCGACAAACGCTGGCGATTGACTATGCCGCAAAATGCATCACGCGAGCCAACGAATACATGAAGTAAGCCGGCGATGCATACAAGCCAACGAGGTTGCATAAATGTGGGATAAATCCAACAACAAAGCTTCAAATCAATAACATTCGACGAAGCGAGATCGATTGGATTCGAACGTCAACGAGACTGGATTCAAACAACAACAAGACAAGAATCAATCGTCACTTAACCTGTCAATGCGATTGAACCGACCGAATTCCGAGTCAACAAAGAAATGAATCGGACACGGACTTAGGACGACAATGACGAGATCGAGACAAAACGTCGCGAAAATGTCCAGAAACCAACCAAACGACGCCAAACGGCGTGCTCGAAATCGATTGACCGCCAGGCCCACCGACACCAAATGATGTCCGCCAAAGGCCGACACCAAATGATGTCCGCCAAAGGCCTGACACCAATGGTGTCCGGCCGGCCAAAGAGCCCCCCCTCTCTCTCTATTTTCCTATAAATAGTCCGAGGGGTGTTCAGTTCTAAAGGTTGGATTTTCTGATATTTTTGAGAGAGCTCTCGCGAGATCTACGAGCCGTCGACGCATAGTTCCAGCACCGGCGAAAGCACGAAGTTCGCCGACGCCGATCTACGATCGCGAGGTAAGCAACCGGTCAGACTACGATCACCCTTCGGGATAGCGTTGTGATTTTTCCTAGTAGATTCACCCGCCCGCGATCCTCTCCTTCGTGAGTGCGATCCCCGCAGGCGATCCTCTCCTTCGTGAGTGCGATCCCCTTAGGCGTTTCGTTTCCTTCGTGAAACGAGCCCCTCTACGCCTCAGAAGTTCCGTAATCCGGTTTCTACCAGATCCGAATTGCACGTGGTCCACTTAACTAATAAAAGTCCCCAAGACAGCAAAGAACCCGCATAGCGAGGATCGAAAAATAGAGATCCTCGTGTTTGTTCATACAGAAGAAGTTGTAATTTTCGTTTTCATTGTACGCCTTAAAATAAAAGGCATTTTCTTTTAGGCCAAAGAAGTCAGAAACTAATTCAAGGACAATGAATAACAAAACAACTTTCCCCTTGAACACTTGGTGGTTTTGTTCTTTTAATCGGGCTTTCTAAGGGACCATTTAGCGAGTTTTGGGCCAATGAATCCCAACCCAATTGGGCTTAGGTCATTAACCATAGTAATACTCCTCGGGCTTAATTACTCACCAACTTAAGCTTAGTAAAATAGAACCACCAATAATTTTAAGAGAAATTTTTCTTCTTTTGTTAAGTTAGTATAATATATATATGTGTATATGTATATATATTCTGAAAAATATTTGGATCAAGACAACTTGAAAAATTATTTTCAACTCTAAGTTAGGCACGCAAAAATTTCATTACTTTAATTAAAAATCTAAGTTAAAACTTAAGTAAAGTATACTACTTTGAAAATCATTTCTTGAGAAATTTATTTGGAGTTATCATAAAAGGTAAACTTGAGTATAGAACTAACTAAGGATTAGAAGACTTCAATTCTATCAAATTGATCGATTATTAATCAACTCTATTAATTTGGCAAGTGACAATATATATATATATATATATATATATATATATATATATATATATATATATATATATATATATATTTGAAAAGAGAAGAAAAAATGACTAAGATAAAGAGCAAAAAAATGACTAAGATAAAGAGCAAAAAAATGACTAATTCCCACCCACACACCTAAATTTTGTATTGTCCTCAATGCAAATTCTATTATGCACAAAGTAAAGCAGATAAGAATGGAAGCACTTACATTTGTTCAATGAGTATGAACAATGATAAAAATTCTGTAATTACCTTTGGTATGAGAAGGAGAAGTCAAAATTTATTCTTTCTTTTTTCTTTTTTATATGTTTTTTTCACATATATTTTTTCTTTTTTTAAAAGAACAAGAAACTCTCACATGAGAGAAGAATAAATTCTTTTATTATTATTGTGGGACAAAAAATAAAAATGTAGAATAAAAGATGAAACATGAGAAGCTCACATTCTCCATTAAATCCTACCTTATTGCTAAAATTCTACCACGAAATTTAAAGAATTTCAAAATGATATAATTATTGATGTGCTTAAATTCCAAAAATTTCGTGGTTTTTAGTGATGTTTGCAAAGAATGGAAGGTAGGTATTATTGGTGTTATGCATTTTGAACTTAAATTTATTATTAACAAAATTATGTGCAACCAAGTCTTCTTTAAAATTTCCTCTAATATAAAATTTAAGGTTTGACATTTTGGTTGGTTATTTTTAAAAATCTAAGTTCATCTAAAAATAGTTCTTCAACAGCTTCCTCATTCTCAAGAAAATTTCTCGGCCTCAAGAAAAATTTCCTCAAAACTGAGGTCTATCTCATTCTCTTTTTCTATCTCCTGAATGTAATTTACTTCAAAAGGTTGATTAGTTGGCTAATTCTCTATATTGAAAATATTGATATCAGCAGTCATATTCCCAAAGGACAGCTTTATTTAACAAGTTCTACAGTTGATAAGTGCATTAGACGTGGCTAAGAACGGTCTTCCTAAGATGACAAGTATTTGTCCTTTTGGATTGGAAACACGCTGCGTTTCCAGGACAATGAAATCCATAGGGAAAATAAACTCTCCAACCTTAATCAAAACATCTGTTATCTCACCCTTGGGGACTTTGACTGATCTATCAGCTAACTATATGGTGCATTTGGTAGGTTTGAGTTCTCTTACACCTAGTTGTTGATAGACCGAGTATGGAAGCAAATTAACACTGGCCCCTAAGTCTAAAAGTGCCTTATCAATGTGACTATTACCAATGATACAAGGGATGGTAGGGCAACCTGGATCCTTATGTTTCAGAGGCATGGACTTTGAGATTATATCAGTGATATTGGCTGCAAGAAAGACTTTCTTCGGAACATTTATTCTTCTCTTTTTAGTGCACAAATCTTTCAAAAATTTGGCATAAGTCGGGATTTGTTCAATTATATCTAAGAGAGGAATGTTGACCTTAACCTGCTTGAAGGTTTCTAGGATCTTTTCCTCCTGAGGAGAGTGATTCCTAGGCCTGAGTCTATCTGGGTATGGAGCAACTGGTTTAAACAGATCAAAATTAGACTCTGGTTCTGGTTCAGGCTCTTGGTTATCAGAATTGGATGATTCATTAGAAGGAGAAATAACTTGTTCGAGTTCATGCGTTGGGCTTGGAGGCATTCTAACCTGATTATCGACTTCTCTACCTGATCGGAGTGAATGGATTGCATTCACTTGAGCCTCATAGGTTGAACTTATACCCGTGTCCTTTGGGTTGGTTACAGGTTGACTCGGAAAAGTTCCTTTCTCTCTCTCACTCATGGCATTAGCTAGTTGACCAAGTTGGGTTTCTAACCTAGCTATGGGTTGAGTGTTGGAAGTAAGAATTTGCCCGGTTGATTGCATGAAGGAATTCAACGTGTTTGATATTTGAGTCAACAAGTTCGTGGTCTGTGTAGAGATTTTAATCAAAGTTTCTAGACCTTTTTCCAAAACATTAAGATGTTTATCATGATCAGCAATTTGAGGTGTGTGATTTGCAGATTGGTGATGAGGAGACTGATTTTGAAATGATAGATTCGGTTGTTGAAAATTGAGAGGGACTGTGTTTCCCCTAGGAAATTGTTGGTTTGAAGAGAGAGTAAAATTTTGATTCCCGGAGTAGTTTCCCTGGTTCCATGTAAAATTCGGATGATTTCTCCAACCTGGATTGTAGGTTGGAGAAAATGGATCATTCACCTGGATAATCGAATGCAAAGATTTATCCGACCTAGTGGTCGACCGGTCCTAAAGAGGACATTTCTGAAACATGAGATGGAGACAGACAGCTATGACATCCCGAGGTGAAACTTGATTGATTTGGCGGGAGCTCGTTCTTTGACTTCTAAAGCTTCTAACCTCGCATGATCGTTGCCATCTTTGCTTGAGGCTATGTTTGTTTCTAAGGAAAGACCAGCGATTTTGGGTTGGGAAGCTGATGAAACACGGTCATCACAATGTTCCCCTTTGCATGGTTTTCTGATAAACTCTCTAAAAATCCCAAGCTTCATCCGCATTTTTCTTCATGAAATCCCCTTGACACATTGACTCTAAGGAAGTTTTTGAAGAATAATCCAATCCTTCATAAATGATTTGGCATAATCGCCATTTTTCAAGACCATGGTGAGGACATTGGATAAGAAGATCCTTAAATTTATCAAAATACTTCCAAAAAGGTTCTCCCGGGACAATTTTAAAATTTTAAATGCTGTTTCTAAGCTTGACCGTTTTGTGGATAGGAAAGAATTTTTTCAGAAAAACTTTTACAAATTCACCCCAAGTTGAGATGGAATCTGTGGGTAAGCTATACATCCATTTTTTGGCTATGTCCTTAAGGGAAAAAGGAATAAATCGAAGCTTGATCGCATCCTCGGATAAGTCCCTCATCTTAATCATGAGGCAAACTTCTTCAAATTAGGAGATAAAGATATGCAGCGTCTTGGTTTGACTCCTAAGAATTTGGGAAGCATGTTTATGAAATGCGGTCGAAGTTCAAAATTGGTTCCATTTGCATCGGGGAGCTTAATGCACGAAGGGATTGCATTCCTAGTTGGGTAACATATATCTTGAAGAACGGGTGGATTAGGGATGGTCATTTCTTCAAATGTTTCAAAAGATGAATCAACACGAATTAAACGATTGGTATTATCCCAAACCCAAGCTTGCATACACCAAAAAAATATTTTTTTTTAAGAAAACGGAAAAAAGAAAAAGTCAAGAAGATGATGAGAAAAAGGGAAAAAAAGGAAAAACTAAGTAAAAGCAAATCAAGGCAATCACTTTTCAATCACCCTAACTCTAGGGTTAAGCCTAAACTTGACTTAGACCAGCTCCTAACAAAAAATTTTCTTAATGAAAAGATCAAAGTTTACTTGGGTAATTAGCCAGGTAAGGATAGTACTAGAGGGAGATCAAAGATCAATTAAGTACCTCTTTCCTTATGAGCTTTACGCAACCCCTAAACCTTGCCTTAGACACCAATTAATCCAAATAAATTTGGACCGGTTCACTTAAGGATTTCTTGTTCCTTAATGAGCTCGAATCCTTAGGGGCCAACGTCTAATCAGTTTTAAGAGGCTTGGGTATGTGTAGTGAGAAATTAGTGATTTTTGGGCTAAGGAAAGGGTGATGAAATCCCTCACCTTATCTTGATTAATGGGTTTTGCCCTTAAAAATATTTTCAAGTGAGTGCCAAATCAAGATGCTCAAATCACTTTGGTGAATTCCTACTATTATATGAAATGCAACCCTAGGAATTAAAAGCAACTAAAAAGGATGCAAAAATAAAAACCTTTTTATTTTTTATTATGGTCGACAATCAAAGAAATGAAGTTTATTAGGGTCGACAAGGGTAAAAATCTTTTTTTATTATTATTATTTTTTTTATCCTAATTGTCTCTAATGTGAATGAACAATCTAAAGGGTGGAATTGAGAATACTAGAAAGAAGAGTTATCCACACAATCGCTATCCAAAGCCTCGTTGGAGGCAAATCTTCAATCTTGAATCTTCAACTCTTGATCTTCAAGCTTCAAGTTCCTACACAAAAGAAAACACACAAAATAAGGAACCAAAGTTAATCAAAATCCTATTTATGCACCGTTCCCCGGCAACGGCGCCAAAAACTTGATGGGGACTAAATGGTTACCTCCTAAGTTGCAAGTATACAACTTATCAAGTTATAGTATATAAGATTATCGATCCCTCGAGGAACGGGAAGTAGGAAGAGTTTTGTTCAAGTTTTGGTTCTCAAATTATGCGCAAGACAATTAGGAGTTTATGTACATGGTGAAAGTGGTCATAAAAAGAGTAGAAAGTGGATTGTGGATTATGCGCAAATAAAAGAAAAACGAGGAAGAAAATGTGTTGTGGAGAGATTAAGAGTGTGATTGTGACAAAGTGTAAATAAAAGCAAAATAAGATAGAGAGAGAAAGAGATAAATGAAAACGAAATCAAGAAATTAAAATTAAGAAGGCAAAGATGGAGGATTCAATTAGAGATATGAAGGAATCTAGAATTGAATTCACTAGCTAATCTCACTTATAAAATATGAACCATTCTCTTTTATCACATTTCATTTTAGATTTATTAAGCATAGACTATCAAACCACTTAAGGAAAGCATAACCTATCAAATTATCACCTAAATGAAATCAATACTCATGAGGAGAATAACAACAAGATAGTAATCCTAGAATTCATAAGCATAACCTATCAAACCACTTAAGGAAAGCATAGACTATCAAATTCTTCTTCTATCGATTAGTTCTGTAGTTGATTAGCCTAAACATGATCTTTTTAAGCATAAGAGAGTGATTCACAAATATAAGAGAGAAATTAGACTAGTTTCATGCAAAAGTAGATCCCCACAAGAGGTTTAGTTCCACATCTTAGAAAAATAAAAGAAATCAAGAGAGAGGAGGAAACATAATTACAAGAATGAAAGAGGGCAAGAAATAAAGAAAAAGAAAAGAAGATTGCAATGAAAGTAAATCTAATCTATGAATTAAAGACAATACATAAAAGTAAATTGCATGGAATTAAATTGCAAGAAAGTAAATTGCATGAAAGTAAATCTATTCTACAAATAAGAAAATAAAGAAGAGAAAAGAAATAAAAGAGAAACCCACAATTCCTAATTCATCTTCATCCTCCTTTTGGTCCTTGGACAAAGAGAAGAGAAAGAAAATTGAAGGGGTGAAAAATTTTATTTATTGTGTAACAAAAGTTATAATTTTTGGAAGTTCTTCTCAATTAAGAGTAACCCTCCTCTCCAAATAGAGTTTTTACAAAATATTTCACACTCAAACCTCTCCCCCTCAACCCCTATTTATAGCCTACAGCAATGCATGTGAACTATTGGATGAAACTTGGGCTCCAAGGATCAAATCTTAACCACAAATCGAGTTAGTTACGGACCAATCGATTGGCCAATCGGTTGGTGAACCGATTAGAATTTGAAAAAACTAAAAATACAGTTAGCTCCGTCTCGTCGAGATAGGCGATTTGTATATATTATATGTTAAATTCCGCCTTCCGGATTAAGAGATATCGCCATTTCTTTGTGGCTAACATCTTGAACATTATTTTTATTTGATTTCCTTTTATATTTGATCCTTGCATCTTGACTACGTAGATTGCTCGGCTTGATCTCGGCTTGATAAAAGGTTGAAAAATGATGAAATTTGAGTTCTCTTTTTAGCCTTTATTCATTAATTCTTCATTAACCTGCAAATTAAGATAAAAATAGTTATTAGTAGGATATTTATTTATATAAAATAGGTAATGAGGGTATAAATTTGTAATTAAAATGTGATAATCATCACCATATTGGCAGTGACCTTCTTCTGCTCAGGCTTGAGCTTGAGAATCCCCGATTCGACGAATGTCAGGATCTTGTCCTTGAGGATGTAGCAGTTCTTCATCGGATGCCCTAACATCCTGTAATAGAGACAGTAGTTGGGGTCGTTGGTCTTTCTGACTTCTTCTGGGCGTCGAGCTTCTGGGAGTTTTACACAATTCCCTTTGTTTAAGACATGGAAGATGGCGACTACATGTTCGTCTTTGAACGAGTAATTTCGCTGAAAGTTCTTCCTGGGTTCTCTTTGCTGGTTGTTATTGGGACCTTGGACTCCAACTGCAAAAGTTTTCTTGGCCTTCGGTTGTGATGTTTGCCCTTGTTTGCCCTTGTTGCCCTTGAAGTTAGCGCGGGGCTCGAACTTGTTGAACTGCTCCGATGACTTTTCGGCTATCTCGGCTTGTTCCATTAAATCCTTCCAAGTGTGGGTAGTGACGGCACCCATGTGAGCTTCAATTTTTGCCAGAAAGTTGTGTCGGCAAGTTTGAAGCAGCATTGGTAGTGGCATATCTCGACATCACAATGTCAAGTTGTGGTACCTCTCGATGTATTCTCTAACCGTCTCACTCCCGCTTTGTTTCTCGAAAAGGTGTTTGGCCATAGTAACATCGGATTGTTTCTCGTGGAATTGCGAGAGGAATTTTGATTCCAAATCTGCCCAAGATCTGATTGAACCTTCGGCAAGTTCTGAAACCAATCAAAGGCTACCCCCTGAAGGGTACCTATAAAGAGACGTGCCTTAATGGCATCGTTACCCACTACATTCCCAGTCTGTTGATAGAAGTAGTAGATATGCTGGTTCGGACATCCTTTGCCATCAAACGCATGTAACGTAGGCGGCTTGAACTTCATAGGATAGGAAACCATATCCCACTCAACGGGATAAGGTCGGATAATCCCCACTTTTTTGAGCTCCGTTCACTGAGAAAGAACGTTGAGCTGCTTTTGGATGTCTTCCTAAGCTTTTGCTTCCTTGCTTGGCTTTGCGATTATCATTGCTTCTGACCTTGCTTGTCTCGCCTGGTATTGCGATACACGCCCTCCGCTTTTGAAAGTATGGATTTGATGCCAGGAGAATATACTGGATCAGGGGAGCTATCTGTATCTTCCTCATCGTCTTTGGAAGTGACGCTTGTCATGTTGACAGCAAAGACTTGAGTTTTGCTTCATCGAGCACGTCGTCATCGTTTAGTTCGAGCCCCTAAAGGCTCAAGAATAGGATCGAGACGGTTGAAGACTGATTCTTTACATTGGCAACCTTCTTAGACTGCTGAGACTACTTCTCTGAGGGTCGCATAATGCTGACATTGGCGAGCTCTCTTCAGAGTTATGAATTCTCGCAAATCAACACTAGTGTCAACTGCGCTAGCTTTGGCTTTAGAATGTGAACGTCGCTTATGATGACGCTGGCCAGCGGGATCATCAGCGATGATTTTATTCCTCTGAGGGAATTTTGATGAGGAATTACCCCCATTTTTTTCTTTTATCGAGGAAGCATAGCGAGCATCGCGAGATGCTTTAAATCGAACTTCTAAAGGAGTTGATGACTGAAGCCCGAGATCAGATGTATTAACATTTTGACTTTCACTCAAGACGAGAGTCGGATTTCCTTCGCTCTTGATGAGGTTCGTTTGGCTTCTAGCTAAGTCTAAACTCCCTTCGGCGAAGGTGGCCTTTCCACACGCAGGGGTCACTTTGGACCCGAGATTCGCTCTATGACGAATTCTACGGCAACTGCGCGCAATTGTCATTGAAGAGCTCATGGAGATAGATTCCTCGAACTTCGCTTGATCAAATTCAATGATCAGCGTTTCAGCAAAAGACCCGAGGGTCTGAGTGTCGATTTTCGACACAATCTTCTCGTCGGAGGAGAAAGTGATCCCCAGCAGAGTCGCCATCCTGTTTCGGGTTCTTTTTATATTGTAATTGACACAGATTACAATAAAACAATTATAATTGAAACTAAGGAAAATTTATTTTTTTTCCTGGGGGTTATTGTCTGCGTGCCGATGGAGCGTCGATCTTGTACTCCATTGACGAACCGACTAAGACGATGGGTCTCTTGCTGATTGTGGATTGTTTAGAAGCTAACATAGTCTTCTCTTAGCAAAATCTCTCGAAGAGCTCACGAATGCGTGTGTGGTTTCTATATTTTTCCGAACCTCTTTTTGAATGGATGATCCTCTCTCCTTTTTATAGGCTAAAAGAGAGAGTTAATGGCCGCTTTAATTGTGGATTAAGTGGCCATTAAAGTAGAAGATAATGGGGGAGCGACTATCCCCTAAAAATAGCTTTGAAACGGCTATTAGGCTGACTTCGTGACCTTGGCGAGGTCCGGGCGTAAGGCTGTCAGGAGTACGCAGGGTCAGCCGGAACGGGTGCCTTCTTCGGAGGTGGATGACTTGGTCCACTTGAGCTGACGTGGGCGGAGTTCATTAATTGGCGAGTTTCGCCTATGAGTTCAAATTTGACACAGAATTCGACTCTTAGGCTTGGCCGACTGATGACGCCTTTCGAGTTGGTTTTAAGGCATATTGCGGGGGTCAACTCGTGCCTGACTTGGTTGGGTCGAGTCGATGTGGGCTTTTTAGCGAGGTTCGCTTCAATCATTGGGCGACCTTCGCTATAGCTTTTTTATGGGCTTTACTTTGGGCCCATTCGAAGTGTTTAGCCCGTGAGCGTTCACTTCTTGGATCCAAGTCGATCATCGGCCTAAGTGAAAATATATTTTAACCATCTATAGTGTAATGTTAACCTGTCGAATTCGAAAAGACAAGTTGATAGAGGTGTAATGTTAACCAGTAGATGAAATGGTCCGATAGAGGTGTAATGTTAACCGGTCAAATTACTAGGGTGGAAATGCCAACATGACAGTGGTAATGCATTTGGAGTCAAACAGAGGTGTGGTGTTAACTTGATGACTCGCTGGGGATTTTGATTGGGATTTTAGATCAAAATGATCAATATTTATGATCAGAGGTGAAAACTTAAACATGACTGAAATCTCTGGGGGGAGATAATAGTGGCTAGAAATCAAGGGTAATATTTCTTGAGAAATTTCCCGTTGATTGGCGCCATGAGCCTATTGCCATTTGGGGTCAATTAGACGATATGCTCCATTTGAGCAAATTATCTCTACTACAAACGGACATTCCCATTTCGGTTGGAATTTTCCTTTAGTCTTGTGTGTCATGACCATGGGTTGATGAATAGCTAGGACCAGGTCGCCTTCTTTGAAGGATCGTTCCTCGACCCTTCTATTGAGGGCTCTCAAGATCCGTGACTGGTAGATCTCAATTCATTGCTGAGCTCATGAGTCTCAACTCGTCTAGCGCCTCTAGCTCTTGGAGACATTTTTAATGGTATTCTTTAGTCATCATCTTCTCAGCAAGAGCAATCCTTAATGACGGCATCTGAATCTCTAATGGTATCATGGCTTCGCATCCGTATACCAAGGAAAAAGGCATAGCGCCTGTTAGAGTGCAGACTGTTGTTCGATAGGCCCGTAGACACTCTCCGAGATTTTCATCCTAATCTCGTTTATTGGAGGAGACGAATTTCTTCGTAAGCTTGATAATGGTATTATTGAATGCTTCGGCTAGACCATTGGCTGTCGGATTGTATGTGTTCGCGGGGAAAGTCGGTTCCTTGATTTTCATTGCTTTCGAACTCATTACACCTTTATGGGTTTACAAATAAATTCGAAAATAAAAAAAGATCGCCTTTTTATAAGGCTACAATGAGGATTAAAGAAAAAATTATAACTTTTCTCCTAAACAAACGCGGGATCCGTTTATCAGATCCTCGCTTGCGTGGGTGTCTTTGCCTGTGCCGGGGACTTCTTTTCCATCCGTGGACCACCGCGTAATCCAGATCCGGTGCGAGATCTATACGATCAAGAGGGGTTATTTCTCAATAGAAATAAGAGCCCAAGCAAATGAGATCGACTAAGCGATATAAAAGCTCTTCTCGAGATCAAAACGAGGTTTAATCTCGAGGAAATGATGTAGATCCGATGTCAAAGTTGATCGTCTCCCCAAAAGTCAGATCTGGATCTTCCAAAAGCCTCGCCTTTATCGCCAAAAATCAGATCTTGATCCGGCAGAGTCTCCTCCTCTTTCCAAAATTCCGGATTTGTGCAAATGAGCCTTGCACCTCATATTTATAGTCTTCAATGCGGATGCGGGTCAGAACTGGGCCTGAAGCCCACGTGGCCACTTCCAAGTGGCTCGGCGTTGAGCCAACTAGGAAGTGGCTCGGCCTTGGCTGAGCCACTTGAGAGTGGCTTGGCCACCGAGCCACTTATAAGTAGCTCGGTTTTGGTCGAGTCGCCCAAGCAGCTTGTCTTCCGGTCTTTTTCGCCATCTTCCGGTGTTCTGCGTCCGATTCGATTCAGGTTTATCGGTTTTCGCTGATCCGGAGCTTCAAAGTTGGGTTTATCCCTTCGCTCGTACGCGATTCGTCGCTTCATTAGCCTTGCACACTTCGTCGACTTGCTTTATACACTTCGTCGACTCGGTTTATTGACTTGGACAATTTGTCGACTCGCTTTATGCGTTGGCGTCAACTCGCTTTATGCGTTGGCGTCGCGGTGACTTGTTGTTGTATCATCGACGGTTCGCCGTTATGTCGTCGGATGGCTCGCCGATCGTCAACTCCTTATCACAAGCTGTATTCAAGAGCTTATAGGTAATTTTCAACGCCTACATATACCCCCTCCAAAGTGTTTCGATCTCGCTCTTTTATACAAGAAGCCGAAATACTTTGGATATGATAGGCCCCAACCTTCAGTCGGTATAACGGGACCTGAAAATGGCTTCGAATCTTGACTTCTCCAATTCTTTCAGACTATCCAGTGCTTTGTAGGATGGTGAAAGTGTCCGCGATCTTTGCATTTATTGTCTGACCGCTGTTGAAGTCTTGAATCGAAAGCTGGTAAATGAATTTTCTTATTTTAGCTCGCGTTGGTGAGTTGTCGTCGAACTGACCATCCAATTTCGTGAGGCTTAACCTTGAATTGGCGAATTCTCCATTGCGTCGCTTGGCTTAGGCCTAACCACAGATGTGACGCGTTGACCGGCATCCGAAATTTTCTCTTGACGTCCAACCTTCAACCGGCGATTTTCATTACGACGCATTGGCCGGCGTCAACACAATTTATACTCATGCGTTCACTGGAGTTTCGGGAATGAGTTTATCCTCATATACCCATTCGGAGGTGGTCGAGTTATCCTTAAGATATTTTCCAGGAACTTCTCGCCCAAAATAGAAAATAGTTTATACTCGTATACCTTATTGGAGTATCCCGGTGGGAGGAAATTGGGGGTTGACGAGTTATCCTTAAGAATATGAAATTATTCTCCAGGAACTTCTCGACAAAAATTAGGAAACAGTTTATACTCATATACCTAGTTGGAGTAGGATTAGGGCTCGCATAATTCGAACCATATAAAAGTTAACCCTTGATGGGCGACGACCTCGTGCGGGAGAGAAAAAACTGATGTGGCAAGTGGATGGGGATTCGAGTTTGGTCGAATCCTACTTTGACTAGGATTGGCCGAATCCTGCTGTGACTAGGATAGCCGAAATCCTGCTGTGACTAGGATAGCCGAAATCCTGCTGTGACTAGGATAGCCGAAATCCTGCTGTGACTAGGATAGGCGAAATCCTATTGTGACTGGGATTCCAAACCCCCTTTGATTAGGTTTCCAAGTCTTCTTTGATTAGGTTTAGCCGAATCCTACTCTGATTAGGTTTAGTTGAATTCACCCTTGATTAGGATTCCAAACTCACCATAACTTGATTTGGTCAAACCTGCCTTCAACTAGGTTTTCCTTTTTCTTTTTCTTCTTTTTCCTTTCCTCCTTCTATTGGGTTTGGACCCAAATAAAACCCTCTTCATCTATAAATAGGACCGGGCCCCCTTCCTTTTCTTTCTCTTTCTTTTTTTTTTAGAATTTCGGCCCCTCTCTCTCTCTCTTGTTTCGGCCAAACACCCCCCCTCTTTTCTCTCTTGTTTTCTTCTTTTCCTGAATCACTCTCTTATGCTTAAAAAGATCATGCTTAGGATAACTAACTAGAGAACTAATTGGTAGAAGAAGAATTTGATAGTCTATGCTTTCCTTAAGTGGTTTGATAGGTTATGCTTATGAATTCTAGGATTACTATCTTGTTGTTATTCTCCTCATGAGTATTGATTTCATTTAGATGATAATTTGATAGGTTATGCTTTCCTTAAGTGGTTTGATAGTCTATGCTTAATAAATCTAAAATAAAATTTGATAAAAGAGAATGGTTCATATCTTATAAGTAAGATTAGCTAGTGGATTCAATTCTAGATTCCTTCATATCTCTAATTGAATCCTCCATCTTTGCTTTATTGATTTTATTTTCTTGATCTTGATTTCACTTCCTTTTACTTCTCACACTCTCTCATTCTCATTTTGGTTTATTTACATACATCCGTTTTCATTCTCTAATCTCCTCACTCTCACTTTCATTTTGCTTTTATTTACACTTTGTCACAATCACACTCTTAATATTTCCACAACACATTTTCTTCCTTGTTTTTCTTTTATTTGCGCATAATCCACAATTCACTCTCTACTCTTTTCATGACCACTTTCACCATGTACATAAACTCCTAACAGTCTTGCGCATAATTTGAGAACCAAAACTTGAACATAATCTTACAAATGCCTTCCTCGTGGGATCGATAATCTTTTATACTATAACTTGATAACTTGTATACTTACAACTTAGGAGGTAATCATTTATTTTCCATCAAGTTTTTGGCGTCGTTGCTGGGGAACGGTGCATAAGTAGGATTATGATTAATTTTGGTTCCTTATTTTGTGTGTTTTCTTTTGTATAGGAACTTAGAGCTTGAAGATCAAGCGTTGAAGGTTCAAGATTGAAGAATTGCCTCCAACGAGGATTTGTATTGCTTTTGCGTGGGTAACTTCTCTATCTAGTATTTTCAATTCCATCCTTAGTTAGTTCACCACATTAGAGACAATTAGGACTTAAAAAAAAGATTTTACTTTTGTTGACCATAATAAAATCCATCTTTCACTTGGACTTTGACTAACAAGATAATAAACTCAAACAATTTCCACCTCTCTCACATTGTTTATTGCTAACCATAATAAAAAAATAAAAAGATTTTTATTTTTGCATCCTTTTTAGTTGCTTTTAATTTCTAGGGTTGCATTGCATATAATAGTAGGAATTCACCCAAGAGATTTGCACATCTTGATTTGACACACACTTGAAAATATCTTAAGGGTAAAACCCATTAATCAAGATAAGGTGAGGGATTTCATCACCCTTTCCTTAGCCGAAAAATCACTAATTCCTCACTACACAACCCATGCCTTCTAAAACTCATTAGACGTTGGCCCCTAAGGATTCGAGCTCATTAAGGAACAATAATTTCTTAAGTGAACCGGTCCAAGTTTATTTGGATTAATTGGTGTCTAAGGCAAGGTTTAGGGGTTGCATAAAGCGCCCTGCAAGGAACGAGTTACTTAATTGATCATTGATCTCCCTCTAGTATTATCCTTACCTGGCTTATTACCCAAGTAAACTTTGATCTTTTCACTTAGGAAATTTTTAGTTAGGAGCTGGTCTAAGTCGAGTTTAGGCTTAACCGTAGAGTTTAGAATGATTGAAAAGTGTTTGCAATGATTTGTTTTCAGTTAATTTTTTTTCCTTCCTTCTCTCATCTTCTCTTTAATCTTTTAGCCTTCTTTCTTTTTCTTTCCTTAAAAAACTAACTTTAGTCTTTCTTAGAAATTTTTTTAGTTTCTAAAAAAATGCATAACACCAATAATACCTACCTTTATTTCTTTGCAAAATCATTGAAAACCTTGAAATTTTTAGAATTTGAGAACATCATTGATTATATCATCTTGAAATTCTTTAAATTTCGGGGTAGAATTTTTAGCAATAAAGTAGGATTTAATGTGAAACATGAGCTTCTCATGTTTCATCTTTTATTCTAAATTTTTATTTTTGTCCCACAATAATAATAAAAGAATTTATTCTTCTCTCATGTGAGAGTTTCTTATTCTTTTAAAAAAAAGAAAGAAAAACAAAGAAAAAAAAGAAAGAAAAAATATATGAAAAAAAATTAAAAAAAAAAAAAAAAAAAAGAGAGAATAAATTTTTGACTTCACCTTCTCATACCAAAGCTAATTCTGAATTTTTATCATTGTTCAAGTCGACCGAACAAATATAAGTGCTTCCATTCTTATCTGTTTTACTTTGCATAATAGAATTTGCATTGAGGACAATGCAAAATTTAGGTGTGGGGTGGGAATTAGTCATTTTTTGCTCTTTATCTTAGTCATTTTTTTCTCTTTATCTTAGTCATTTTTTCTTCTCTTTTCAAAAAAAAATAGTCACTTGCCAACTTAATAGAGTTGATTAATAATTGATCTATTTGATAGAATTTAAGTCTTCTAATTCTTAGTTAGTCCTATACTCAAGTTTACCTTTTATGATAACTCCAAATAAATTTCTCAAGAAATGATTTTCAAAGTAGTATACTTTACTTAAGTTTTAAATTAGATTTTTAATTAAAGTAATGAAATTTTTGCATGCCTAACTTAGAGTTGAAAATAATTTTTCAAGTTGTCTTGATCTAAATATTTTTCAGAATATATATACATATACACATATATATATTATACTAACTTAACAAAAGAAGAAAAATTTCTCTTAAAATTATTGGTGGTTCTATTTTACTAAGCCAAAGTTGGTGAGTAATTAAGCCCGAGGAGTATTTCTATGCTTAATGACCTAAGCCCAATTGGGTTGGGATTCATTGGCCCAAAACTCGCTAAATGGTCACTTAGAAAGCCGATTAAAAAACAAAACCACCAAGGAGTAAAGAGTAAATAAAAAAAATTATTAAAAAAAATAAAAAAAAAAAGCATACTAATCATGTTTTTATATATAGTTATATTTGTATATGTTCTTGAAGAATTAAATAGATTAAAAGACTTGAAGTTTATTTAAAATAAAGAGTTAGCGTGTTCTTTTCAAAACTTTTAAATTAAAATTTTGAGTTAAACTTGGTTTTGTATAACTATAATGGAAGGATTTTCTTAAGAAAATTACATTGGAGTTATGATAAAAATATTTTCTTGAGTATTAACCAACTTCAATTGGAATGTTTGAATATATCAAATCAATTAATTATTTCATTAACTTCTTTAAATTGGCAAGTTGGTGATTTTTGTGGGTATATTCCTTGCAAACCCTCACGAGACAACAACTTCGTCTCTTGGGGTAACCAGGGGTTTAAAGGCTTGTTGTATCGCTAAATACAACCGCGATTCTGAAAGTGAGTTAAGTTTACTTTTCTTTGCTAGAGGACTAGCAAAAGTTTAGGTGTGGGGGTATTTGATTATCACATTTTAATTACAAATTTATACCCTCATTACCAATTTTATATAAATAAATATCCTACTAATAACTATTTTTATCTTAATTTCTTTGGTTAATGAAGAATTAATGAATAAAGGCTAAAAGGGAACTCAAATTTCCTCATTTTCAACCTTTTCTTGAAGCGGGAGATCAAGCCGAGCAATCTACGTAGAAGATTCAAAGATCAAATATAAAAGAAATCAAATAAAAATAATGTTCAAGATGTTAGCCACAAAGAAATGGCGATATCTCTAAATCGGAAGGCGAATTTAACATATAATATATGAAAATCGCCTATCTCGACGAGAGACGGAGCTAACTGTATTTTTAGTTTTTAAATTCTAATCGGTTCACTAACCGATTGGCCAATCAGTTGTGTGATTGTAACCGATTGGTCGTAACTAACTTCGATTTGTGGCTAAGATTTGATCCTTGGAGCCCAAGTTTCATTCAATGGTTCATGTGCATTGCTGTAGGCTATAAATAGGGGTTGAGGGGGAGAGGTTTGAGGGTGAAATATTTTATAAAAACTCCATTTGGAGAGGAGGGTTACTCTTAATTGAGAAGACCTTCCAAAATTATAACTTTTGTTACATAATAAATAAAATTTTTCACCCCTTCAATTTTCTTTCTCTTCTCTTTGTCCAAGGACCAAAGGAGGATGAAGATGAATTAGAATTGTGGGTTTCTCTTTTATTTCTTTTCTCTTCTTTATTTTCTTATTTATAGAATAGATTTACTTTCATGCAATTTACTTTCTTTCAATTTACTTTCATGCAATTTAATTCCGTGCAATTTACTTTCATGTCTTGTCTTTAATTCATAGATTAGATTTACTTTCATTGCAATCTTCTTTTCTTTTTCTTTATTTCTTGCTCTTTCATTCTTGTAATTATGTTTATTTTTCCTCCTCCCTCTCTTGATTTCTTTTATTTTTCCAAGATGTGGAACTAAACCTCTTGTGGGGATCTAGTTTTGCATGAAACTAGTCTAATTTCTCTCTTATATTTGTGAATCACTCTCTTATGCTTAAAAGATCATGCTTAGGATAACTAACTAGAGAACTAATCGGTAGAAGAAGAATTTGATAGTCTATGCTTTCCTTAAGTGGTTTGATAGGTTATGCTTATGAATTCTAGGATTACTATCTTGTTGTTATTCTCCTCATGAGTATTGATTTCATTTAGGTGATAATTTGATAGGTTATGCTTTCCTTAAGTGGTTTGATAGTCTATGCTTAATAAATCTAAAATAAAATATGATAAAAAGAGAATGGTTCATATCATTATAAGTAAGATTAGCTAGTGGATTCAATTCTAGATTCCTTCATATCTCTAATTGAATCCTCCATCTTCTTTATTGATTTTATTTTCTTGATCTTGATTTCACTTCCTTTTACTTCTCACACTCTCTCATTCTCATTTTGGTTTATTTACATACATCCGTTTTCATTCTCTAATCTCCTCACTCTCACTTTCATTTTGCTTTTATTTACACTTTGTCACAATCACACTCTTAATCTCTCCACAACACATTTTCTTCCTCGTTTTTCTTTTATTTGAGCATAATCCACAATCCACTCTCTACTCTTTTCATGATCACTTTCACCATGTACATAAACTCCTAATTGTCTTGCGCATAATTTGAGAACCAAAACTTGAACATAATCTTACAAACGCCTTCCTCGTGGGATCGATAATCTTTTATACTATAACTTGATAAGTTGTATACTTGCAACTTAGGAGGTAATCATTTATTTCCCATCATTATATGCAAATTGTGGCTGAAATTCAGGGGGTTTTGTGCAAAAAAGGCTGAAATTTGGGGGGTTTTGTGCAAAAATAGCCCCAAAACTTTGGGTTTGAGGGCTATTTGGGTGGCTAAAATTTTTAGACTTGGAAGTGACCTAGATGGCCAAAATTTCAACCTAGCCCCAGGGGTATTTTGGTTATTTTACGGTCAAATTTGGTCAGGAGAAGTTTTCGAGCGAGAATCAAACCCGATGTCAGCGCATATGCTCCTTGTAGGTTCAATTCGAATTCGACCAAGAAATCCCATATACTTTCTTAGGATTTTGGTTCTGAATTCATAGTTTCCCTTTTGTATTTCGGATTCTGACCTGTATGATTCCTCTTTGCAGGTCGAGATGTCATCGAGGAGATCCCGTGCTTTGAGGAGTCAACGCGCTGCTCCGTTACCTACGAGTGCGCCTTCATCACTTTCTGGTGAGCTTTTCCACCTCTCAGTGCGTCCAAAACTCGCATTTGGTTTACTGCATTCCCACTTCGTTTTTCTTTGTGAGGCAAACTAGGAAAAGCCGCGATTCTCCTTCGTGAGGGTCGTCGCTTAAAAGATAGGCTTTGCTTAGTCAACTCCTATCTTACGGGGGCGATTCCATGCCGTATTATGTTACGCCGGATGGGGTATATTGTCGCTTTCATTTGTACGACATTATACGTTGTCCTATGAGTGCATAATGCGGCCGGAATCATTTCACCTGTTATAAGGCAGTGACTCTATCCACCGATTCGCAAGACGAGTTCGACCCCCTTATATAGCTTTTAAGATATTCCTCATAAATGATCTGTTAACTGTTTATTCTCTTGTGGTAGACGGATGCTCCGACGATTCCTCGTCTATTTTGAAGACTCCAAACGTCAGGTCTCGATTCTTAAGGTCATCCGGGAGAGCACCTCTTTCCACCAAGGAGGCAAACCGCTGCGAGGCGAACGCCCACAGGAAGAAACCAGCGAAGCCTGAGCCTACTATCATAATTTCGGATGATGAGTCTGAGGGATTGCTTCCATCATCTGATCCGCAGCCTTCCTCACAGCCTGAGCCGAGACTTGAATTTCCCAACCCTCCGAATCTTGACGGACCGCTTCCACGGATTCAACCTATCGTCGAGATTGCCCCAGGCCAGAAATCTGTTGTTCCCGATTCCTGTTCTGTGAGGGGTCTCCTCCGGCGGTTGGAGAATAGTTTGAAACAGGCGATCTCTATTATCGAGGTTAGATGGGTGACCTTTATGGACTTCTACCCATTCATATTGAGTAGCTTGGAGAAAATTTGACATGTCGGTGGCCCTCAGCTGGCTAATCACTGTGATCAAAAGCTCACCAACTGGCTAACTCTTGCATATCGTGCGGATAGCTTAGCCTTTTCCAACTCATGCAATGTGGTAAGGCGACTCATCGGCGAGGCTCGGGTCAAGGCTTCTCGTAAACGTGCAGCTCGCGAGAGGAGAATATCAGAGCAAGAGGTCATTTTTGCGAACTCATATGAGCGGTAGCGTCACTTGTAGTATCAGATAGACTAGTACCACACCCATGTCAATCGCACAAGAATTAGGACTGTTCAAGGGGAGAAGACCTTGAAGAATTTTATGCGTGAGTGCGCGAGAGTCCACGGCATCGTTGAACGTGAGAAGCGAGTCCTCGAGGCGATGCGTCGGGAGCATGCAGCTGCTATTGCTGCAAACTCTGAGGAGGAACTTGAGAAGGAAGCCAAAGCTCGGGTTCAAGTGAAACAGGAGGAAGAACTAGCCGCCGTTAAAGCCAACCTTGCTTCCTTCACATTACTAGATTGCGCCAATGAAGTCTGATGTGTTGCTTTGGTCTCGAGACCTTTCTGTTTTCTTTGTCCAGCCACGTCGTTGTGATTTTTTATTCAGATGTATTATCACAACTTTGCTTGAATTGATTGTATCAAAATTCCTTTATAAATGAAGTTCATTGCTCGCTTAACTCCTAGGATTTTTAGCAAACCCTCAGCTATCAACGGATTTGATGAGCTTTTACCGATTACCGTTTGAATCGGGCTAGCGTACTGATTGTCTAATCCGTTCCACACGTGACGTTGTGCTAAAAAAATGAAACTCTTTTAGGCTTAGTGCTATGATGTCAAATACATAGACTTAGTCATTTTTTACGGGCAAGAGACTAACCGGCAACGCGTGGTAGGCGTTGGCTTTAGGGTTATTGGCCAACCCCCAGCCATCAACGAATTTGATTAGCCTTTACCGACTACTGCTTGAATCGGGCTAGCGTGCGGATTGTCTAACCCGTTCCGCACGTGACGTTGCGCTAAAAGAATGAGACTCTTTTAGACTTAATGCTACGATGTTGGATCACGAGGCCGTCATCTTTACGGGAATAGACTACCCAACAGCTAGGAACTAACCGCAACGCGTGGTAGGTGTTGGCCTATCCCTACTTAGGCTTCGGATAAAATATCCCAAGATGATACTTAGTGTCTTCTTCAATCGGTAAAAGACTAAACCGCAACGCGTGGTAGGTGTTGGCCTATCCCTACTTAGGCTTCGGATAAAATATCCCAAGATGATACTTAGTGTCTTCTTCAATCGGTAAAAGACTAAACCGCAACGCGTGGTAGGTGTTGGCCTATCCCTACTTAGGCTTCGGATAAAATATCCCAAGATGAACTTGGTGTCTTCTTCAATCGGTAAAAGACTAAATCAGCAACACGTGGTAGGCGTTGGCTTATCCCTACTTAGGCTTCGGGATAAAATATCCCAAGATGATACTTAGTGTCTTCTTCAATCGGTAAAAGACTAAACCGGCAACGCGTGGTAGGTGTTGGCCTATCCCTACTTAGGCTTCGGGATAAAATGCCCCAAGATGAAACTTGGTGTCTTTTTCAATCGGATAAAAGACTAAACCGTAACGGAAGATCAAATTGATGTGGGAAAGGAAAAATTTTATATTCTGTTTCCTGACGGTGGAGAGGAAGGATTTTATATCCCGTCTCCAGGTCTTCTTTTAGGGTAAAGACGAACCCAAAATAAGAGAGGAAGGATTTTATATCCTATCTCTTGCTTCCTGGAGAGTAAGAATTTTATATTCTATTTCTAGGAAGGAAGAAACTAAAAGTGGGATCTCCACTTCGAGAATCGGAAGGGGTGAAACTAAGAGTGGGATCTCCACTCCGAGAATCGAAAAGAAATTCAGATAACTTTTACTTTTATAGGATTCATTATCTGATCTGAAAATAAAATTCTCGTTTATCGAGATGAAATTTCGACTTCGGCTCTAACCGTGAGAAGGCGTGACCGAAGTGGGGGGGAAGATTCATATAGCTTTCGCTTTTCTAGGATTCCCTACCTGATCTGAAAATGAAATTCTCGTTTATCGAGATGAAATTCCAACTTCGTCTCTAACCATGGGAAGGCATGAGCAAAGTGGGGAAGATGGAATCTTTCTGTTTATCAGAAGGGGATCTCAATTTTGAAAGTGGGCCTCTTGTTCATTGAAAGGAATCAAGAGGGGATCCTGCTGGCGGATTGGACCAGAAAGATTTTTGTTTAGTAGACTCACCGCCAATGAGTTTGATCGGTGAGGGAATTTATAGTGGAGGATAGATTTAGGGTTATCCTCAAGGACAATGGAGAATTTCATTTATGGTGGAGGAACTTCCCTTTAAAATGGGTCGTCCCGAATATACTAAGGGTAGTACTTTTTCAGAAACTTCCATTTATTGGCATTAATTGCCTATCGCCATTTTGAGTAATTAGGTGATACACACCATTTGGGTAGACCTTGTCTATCACAAACGGTCCTTCCCATTTGGGTTCGAATTTACCTTTCTTCTTGGAGTCGAGAATTATCTGGTCACGAAAGCAAATGAGGACCGTGTCTCCTTCCTTGAAGCTTCTCTGTCGGACCCTCTTGTTGAAAGCTCTCGATATTCTGGCTTGGTAGAACTCAATGTGTTGTTGAGCTTCCAGGTGCTTCTCATCCAACATCTCGAGCTCTTCAAGGCGTCTCTGAAGTTGTTCCTCCGTCGTCATCTCAGTTGCGAGGGCGATCCGAAGTGATGGAATTTGGATTTTCAATGGAAGCACCGCTTCACATCCGTATACCAGAGAGTATGGGGTAGCTCCAGTTGGCGTGCGAATTGTGGTGCGATATGCCCAGAGTGCTTCTCCGAGTTTATCATCCCAATCATGTTTATTGGTCTTCACAAGCTTCGACAAGATCTTAATGATTGTCTTGTTGAACGCTTCAGCTAAACCGTTAGTAGCGGGATAATAGGCCGTCGACGAGACGTCTTGAATCTTGAACTTCTCGCAAAACCTGACGAAGGCATTGCTAATGAATTGAGGACCATTATCATATATGATCTGCCTTGGCACACCGTGTCGATAGATGACGTGATGCTTGATGAACCTGATGACGTTGTTCGTCTTCACCTCTTTAAGTGGAATTGCTTCAGCCCACTTAGAGAAGTAGTCGGTGATTGCGAGAATGAACCGATCACCTTTAACTGACGGAGGAAAATAGGACCCACGATGTCCATACCCCACATCTCGAAAGGCCATGATGTAGCTGAAGGATGCAAATGCTCCGGGGGTCGATGCATGTAGTTCGCGTGTATTTAACACGCGTGTGGCACATTCGAGCGTACTGAATTGCATCATTAACCATTGTTGGCCAGAAGTACCCCATTCTTCTGATGCGATCATAAAGTTTGGGACCAGGTTGGTGTGCGCTGCACTCTCCACCGTGTGCTTCCCTAAGAACTTCCTCTGCTTCTTTTCTTGAAAGACACCGAAGCAGCAAGTCGTCGTACCCGCGATGATATAATGTTTGGGTCTCTGAGTTATAAAAGAACCTTGGCGCTCTTCGTCGGATCGATTCCCTCTCCTTTACGTCTTCAGGTAGAATACCGTGTAGGACATAATCGATTATAGGAAATCGCTAATCCCGGGGCTCTAATTCAATTCGGGTTGAGTGCACCTCTTTGATGACCACCTCTTTATCGTCGACTTCTCCGCCATATATTGGCACAAAGAGTTGGTGAGTTCTCATAGTGATCAGTTGCTCGGACTCAGAGGTTGCGCTAACGATACCGCTAATGCGTCTGCGTATGCATTCTGAAGGCGTGGGATGTACTCAATGAAGAATTCTTCAAACAAACCCGCCATCTCGATAGCTGCCCGGTGGTACGGAACCAAGTCCGGATTCCTAACTTCATAGTCCCCACGAACCTGTTTGACTATAAGTTGAGAATCTCCAAAAGCTTCGAGATACTCTACCCCCGGCTCTTTGGCGAAACTGAGTCCAATAAGTAAGGCGTTGTATTCAGCCATATTATTGGAGCACGGCTCGGTTAGCGAATAAGCCCGCGGCATCACGTGCTTCCCCGGGGAAACTAAGACAACTCCAACTATGGCAGAAATCTTAGAACATCCGGGGGTGCTTGCTACGTTGGTTGCTCGAGAAGCTCTGTCAAAATATAGCTGCCATATTTGCTGATGTGACATAGTGTTGACCTCATGGGTTTTATCTGGCAAGTCATCATACAACTCGGCCGTATCCTTTGTTAGATTATCTGTCAAAAGATCGCAAATTGCCTGTCCCTTGACCGACTTCTATTGCTTGTAGTGCAGGTCGTATTGGGACAAGAGCAAGGCCTATTTTGCCAAACGCCAATTCATAGAGGCTGGTTGCGACATGAATATCCGGACTGGGTTTACGCCAGAAACAGCGTAAATCGTTTGCCCGACTAAGTAGTATCGCATCTTTTGAACCGCTAACACCAACACTAGGCACTCCTTCTCAATCATCGGATAGCGGGATTCAGCACCTACTAACGTCCGACTTAGGTAATACACTGCTTGCTCGTGACCGTTGTCATCGTCTTGCGCGAGCAAAGTGCTTAACGAGTGGTTCGTCACCTTGATGTAAATCAAGAACGGTTTACCTGGCTTCGGTGCAACGAGAACGGGAGGATTCACTAGATATGCTTTGATATCCTTGAATGCCTTTTAACAGGCGTCATCCCAGACAAATGATACTCCTTTCTTGTTTAGCTTGGAGAACGGTTGGCATTTTCCGGAGAGGTTTGATATGAACCGCCGGATGTAAGCTAATCGCCCTTGTAACCCTCTGAGTTCTCTTAAATTTCTCGGGGGTTACAATTCATTTATCGCCTTCACTTTATCTGGGTCGATGTGAATACCCTTTGTGGTGACAACGAATCCAAGGAATTTACCGCTGGACATTCCGAGAAAAGATTTAGTGGGGTTCATCTTCAACTGATGACTTCGCATGAGATCGAATGCCGTTCTCAGGTCTTTGATGTGGTCATTCTTGTCGCGGCTTTTCACGACTAGATCATCTACGTAGCATTCAACCGTCTTCCGAAGATGTTCGTGAAAATTTTTTGTCATGGCTCGCTGATATGTGGCGCCCGCGTTCTTCAGGCCAAACGGCATGACCGTGTAGCAGAAGACACCAAGGGGAGTTCTGAACGCCGTGTTTCAAGGCCATCCGGTGCATCTTGATTTGATTATAACCTGAAAAGCCATCCATGAAAGACATTCTCTCGAATCTGCACGTGTTGTCAATGATGACATCCGTGATTGGAAGAGGAAAATCATCTTTTGGGCATGCGGCGTTCAGATCCCTGTAGTCGACGCAAACTCTGATTGTCCCATTCTTCTTTGGAACCAGAATAATATTTGGCACCTAATCCGGGTGCTGCACTTTCTTGATGAAACCTGACATTATGAGCTTCTTTACTTCCGCCACGATTGATTCCATGATTTGCGGATGAAACTGACTTTGCTGTTGTTTGACTAGTTTGACATCCGGGTTGATATTAAGGTGATGGGTAGCCACGTTCGGGTCGAGCCCTGGCATATCTTCGTAGTTCCAGGCGAAAACATCGATATACTCCCAAACGAGTGCAATCAATTCCTCTTTCTCCTTCGGGGGAAGACTGTCGCTTATGAATATAGGCTTCGTATTGGCTTCATCACCCATATCGACTTGAACTACTACATCTTCGGTCGGAGGTTCTCTTTGCTCGAACCGGTCCCTGTATTGTATATTGAGGTGATGGATCCACGGGTCTTCTCATGTTGGCATCTGTTCATCATCCTCCATCGTGGTAGGGTCGGTTGTAGTCATATTTGACATTAACCCTTTAAAAATTTCGTCGATGCTGACATCGGAGTCCCAAGCTGAGGAATCCGATGAATGTCCATCTCCTGCGTCGGATACTTGGTCGTCAATGAACCAGCAACATTTGTCTTCTGAAGAAGATGCATAACCCAACCCTCTTTTGAATCCATAATAATTCAAGGACTTCCCTTTTGGGACATGTGCAGCTTCGGGTGCAATTCAGGGACCTCGGCCGAAACAAAGACTTTCGCCTCTCGCAAGGTCGTACCCCCACTTTTTCATAAGATCTCGTGCTTCTGGACTATATCTAGATAGATATGAGTCAGGCTTATCGTCGTCGGTATCCCTCTTCAAGAAGTGATCTAGTGGTGGGAATGCTTCTACCCTACCGTAGATTAAATCCTTCTCACCTCCTGTTTTGGCGGGGATGACAAGTGTTGTCCCGAAGGAATCTCGTAGTTGCTTCTGCGTCACACACGACGATCGGATCGGCATGTGCAGTTCAGGATCATCATACAATCCTTTAATTACATCAAATAAAGACAGGGAGTATTCTAAGTCACCATTTATTTCATTGTCATCAAGTTGTCAATTACAACTTTCATCCGACGAGTATTCATCGTCAAGATTGATTACAGCGGGTACAATGTCATTTATAACAAAACCCTCCTCATAATCAAGCTCGGCTTCGGCATCAGCTTCCTCGTCATTTGTCCCTGCCTTGGTAGATGATTGATGTCGGACTCATTACCGTAAAGGAGGGAGTCAGTGAAGTAGTTCTCTAACCCCTTAAATGGTTGTTTGTCCGCGACCACCGTCTTGACTTCATTATTAGTGTTGACATATTTCAGACACTAATGAAGAGTGGAGGGGACTATAACATTATTATGGATCCAAGGCCGACCCAATAATAAGTTATAAGAAGTCTCCGCATCAATCACATAGCATGTGACTTCAGACTTCAAATCACCCATTTGGCACTTTATTTGGATTTTACCAAGTGGCTGAGACCCACTGGTGTTAAATTCATAAATCAACGTACTGTAGATGTCGACTTCTTGGCGAAATCCCAAGTTTGTACATCGGTGGAGGGCATGATGCTCCTGTGGAACCGGATCGACTTGGATCCGGTTGACTTCATTGGAGCCAATGTACCGGTAAAAAATCTGGCTGACTGTCATGTTTAGAATTCTTCGTCTGCATATCCTCCTTGGTGAAAGTTATGCAAGGGATGTGCTTGGTAGTGAGGTTGCACTGCTGGGCCAAAGATTCAGGCAGCTCATGACTTGGCTCGACCTGAGTGAGAAATACTTCTGAGTCAGCTAGGGCTTCCTGTAACGCCTTCCTGGTTTCGTTCGACAACCGCAGTAGCTCGTAAAGCGTTATCCTTGCCGGGATATTAGCCAGTTGAGCCATAATGTCGAAGCGTCGCGAGGAGTTTGAACTTTTCAATTTATCTCTTCCAATCGGATGATTGAAACGAGACTTCTTCGGAACTTGATCCTCCTATTGTTGGGGTTGCTTCTCTTTTAGCTTGGCCGTGTTTTCTTTAGCAGCCACCTGCTGCTGTAACTTTTCCGCACGCGTAGGGGGAGTCATTGCTACCCCCAGCTCCGTCAACACCTTTGCGTTTGGATTAGGAGCTTCGGGATACTTGTAGCGATACTCATGTCCACTCCTGATGGCGAAGACTTCCTGTTCTTCTTCAGAGAGTTGGAGTGTCATTATCTGCTCATCATCTTTCTCCAAGATTGCTGAAGTAGCATGACATAGCTTCCCCTTACCCTTCGACTTCTTTTTAGACGAAGAGGTCGCCCACTGCTCATCGTCGAGTCCCCTTCCCCTTTCCCCTTCGACTTCTTTTTAGACGAAGAGGTCGCCCACTGCTCATCGTCGAGTAAGTCCGGATGAACCCAAAGGATCTCGCCGTTAGGGGCTGTATGAGGTACGAGTCCCTTTTCACGCTGACCGTGAGGGTCGTCGTTCACCGTCTTCATCCCAACTTTCACAATGAGCGTCTGTTGGAACCAATCCAAGGAGACCGATCCGAAGCTGATGGAGACTGCGTTCGCCCCTATTTTCTTCTCTTTGGACGCCTTCAGGGTAATGACCCCTACATCAATCAAGGCCTGGATTTTGTCCTTGAGATGATAACACGACTTCGTCGGGTGGTGCACCGCTTCTGTGGTAAGCCTGATGCCGGTCCGTAACCTTCTTTGCCTCCTCTTGGTTTACAATCGGCGACAACTGATTTTGTTGTTCTCCAAAAGGTATTTGAAAATACCGGGAACTTTATCATCCTTGAAGGAGTAAACCTTAGGGAATCTTGGCTCTGACGACTTCTGATTTTGCGGTCGTTGTTGCCATTAGGGTCGTGACCGATGCGGTGTATGTTGTTGCGACTGTTGTTGGGGCTGCAGCTGGATCGTTTGATTTGCATCAACTATTTTGGCTGGCGCCTTCCCTCTGTCGCGTGGGATGAAGTTTTGCTTATTTGTGTTTACCGCTGGCTGACCTCTCTCTGCCTTCTTCCTTTTCAGGAATCACTCGGCCTGCTCCCCTCGCACCTTCAAGTCCTTCCAAGTCTTGGACGGTGCTGTTTCCATTGCTTCCAACACGTCCAATGACAAGTTATTGTGGCACGTTTGGAGGATGAACTCCTCAGTTATGGGGTCCCGGCAATTAATTGCCTTATTTCTGAACCTCTTAACGAAGTTATCCACCGTTTCTCCGTCTTTTTATTTCTCATCCAAAAGTTACCCGATAGATATTTCGGTGTCATCGTCGAAGAAGTTGGCGAGGAACTTGGACTCCATGTCATCCTAACCGTTAATGCTTCCAGGTTTGAGACGGCGGTACCAATCAAAGGCAGCTCCACGAAGGGTGCCAACGAATGACCGAACCATCAGGGGCTCATTACCGGAAATAACTCCTAAGTGGGACTTGAAGTAGATAAGGTGTTGAGTGGAGGATCCCTTCCCGTCGAACGGCGTGGACTTAATTAGGCTAAACTTTACCGGATACAGGATCGATTCCCAATCCCTTGGGTATGGACACGGTATGCCCGTCTTCTTTATCTCTTGGGCAGAAATGAGAGTATTGATTTTACTCTCCAGATCTTTTATCTTCTCATTCTCACCTATATCTTTGTTTCGGTGATTTTGAGGAGGGACGACGGTATCGTCACTAGCGTTCTGTTCATTAGGGGTATCATCGGTGTTACGGCCTTCATCCCCATCTGTGTCACTATCCATTTGGTTATCATGATTACGACGACTTGACTCACCTCGGCGATTCAACAACGACAAGATTTGCTTGTCCTGAAATTCTCTCATTTGTTGCATGGCCATCTGCATTTCAAGCTGAAAATTCTCCTTCTGCTTGGCCAAAGCCTCTTCGAGCATCTTGGCTACTTGTTCTGCACTAATCATGAGTGCTTCACGGGGTCGTTCGTCACTTGATAACGTGTTGTCGGAGGCAAATGCGGAGCCAGCGTCTGACAGTTCATCATCTGAAGGCGATCTCCTTGGCGCTTTGCCATAGTTAGGGCGTCTAATGGTCCCGGACCGCAACCGAGTCATCCGTTGTGATGCCGCGGGGATGCCACGCGATGATGTCCCTTTGCTGGTCATATTAATGGAGACGCTTGGCAACTCATCATCTTAAGGCGTCAATCTTCCCCTACGAAAATGCCTTGATTTGGGTTCAGGTATCTTGGCGCCAAGCCTATCAAAGACCGATAATTTGCTCAGAGTCGTCTTGTTACAATCGCACTCGGACAACACCGCCTTGATCAATCTGGAGCACGGGCAATTCGTGTTTTTCTCCGGGGATCTTCTTTTTCAAGATCTATTCGTACCCCCAGCGCGATAGTACAACTCATCAGCATGAATACCGGAGCAACCTATCGTGTGTTGGCACGACTTCTCAGGTCTAACGTTCTCGTCATCAGACGAGAAAGTCTCCTTCTGAGGATGAACTGTCCTTTTAGGGCCATCAAAGGTCACTCGCCGTGACGTACGCCTCCACGAGTGTGAGTTTTCAGCGAACTCTTGAACTTGGACCCGCAGCCCAGTGCGGGTAGCTGCATGAATCTTCTTGTTGTGGTCGAGGTGGGTACGACCCCCTGGGTTGGGAGTGACCCGAGATTTCCTCAATGGTCCCAAGTGCTCCTTGAGTGGAACCTTGCCTCGATCATCAGGCACGGGACCGAGGCGTTCTAACACCATCTTCTTACTTTGGGATGAACCGGCAGGATCACCTGAAGCAGGAATTGAGGTGGACGACGACTTTGGTGGAGTCGGCGATGGTGGAGTTGGTGGTGGAGCGGACTTCCTTTGATGGAGACCATCTCGGGGAGGCTGATCCTTATTCGACACTTCGGCTTTAGCCTTAACCGTTGATCCGAGTTTTGGCCTCCATACTTGGTGCGTCTTCAGGGGCTTCTTGGCCACTTCCTCCTTCAACCTTCGAGCCTCTTGGACCAGAACTCGCGCATGTACAAGGAGTGCACGGCGCCTCCGGATGCGTTCCTCCAATGTTGATCGGTTCCGTTTGACGCGAACCCAATCATTTGTCAACGGCTTAACGGAGCCGCTAGCCACTTGTTTCTGAGACTTTCCGCCTCTCCTGGATTTGAGATCTGCCTCGTAATGGATCCCATCCACCGATTCCAATGCCTTGGTAAATCGGCGAGCCAAACTCTAGCGTCGACGTTGGCGGGCTCTCTTCGAAAGATTCGGCGCGCCATCAGTCAGATCTTGGACTGAGGAGTTAAGATCTTCATCTCCGGTTGCCTTGGATGCTGGAGGGATACTGCTTGCTGTGGCTTTGCCAGCGGCGTGATCGGAGTCCTCACCTTGAGATTCGATGTCTAAAGACCATCAGATTCTCCTTGCAGCAAAGATCTTCTTGGAGGGAGGACAATCGGGATGAGGATGAGAGGTACTCCTCATACTTCTTCTGGTCGAACTCGTACTCGACCTCTTCTTCGACCGGGATATGAATCTGCGGCTGCGGCACGATGATCTCAGATCTGAGATCGTTGGCTCCCACTGTGGTCGCCAGCTTGTTCGCGGGGAAAGTCGGTTCCTTGATTTTCATTGCTTTCGAACTCATTACACCTTTATGGGTTTACAAACGAATTCAAAAATAAAAAAAGATCGCCTTTTTATAAGGCTACAATGAGGATCAAAGAAAAAATTACAACTTTTCTCCTAAACAAACGCGGGATCCATTTATCAAATCCTCACTTGCGTGGGTGTCTTTGTCTGTGCCAGGGACTTCTTTTCCGTCCGTGGACCACCGCGTAATCCAGATCCGATGCGAGATCTACAAGATCAAGAGGGGTTATTTCTCAATGGAAACAAGAGCCCAAGCAAATTATATCGACTAAGCGATATCAAAGCTCTTCTCAAGATCAAAATGAGGTTTAATCTCGAGGAAACGATGTAGATCCGATGTCGAAGTTGATCGCCTCCCCAAAAGTCAGGTCTGGATCTTCCAAAAGCCTCGCCTTTATCGCCAAAAATTAGAACTTGATCCGGCAGAGTCTCCTCCTCTTTCCAAAATTCCGGATATGTGCAAATGAGCCTTGCACCTCATATTTATAGCCTTCAATGCGGATGCGGGTCAGAACTGGGCCCGAAGCCCGCGTGACCACTTCCAAGTGGCTCGGCTTTGGCCGAGCCACTTGGAAGTGGCTCGGTTTTGGCCGAGTCGCCCAAGCGGCTTGTTTTCTGGTCTTTTTCGCCATCTTCCAGTGTTCTGCGTCCGATTCGATTCAGGTTTATCGGTTTTCGCTGATCCGGAGCTTCAAAGTTGGGTTTATCCCTTCGCTCGCACGTGATTCGTCGCTTCATTAGCCTTGCACACTTTGTCGACTTGCTTTATGCACTTCGTTGACTCAGTTTATTGACTTCGATGCTTCGTCGACTCGCTTTATGTGTTGGCGGCGACTCGCTTTATGCGTTGGCATCGCGGTGACTTGTTGTTGTATCATCGACGGTTCGCCGTTATGTCGTCGGATGGCTCGCCGATCGTCAACTCCTTATCACAAGCTGTGTTCGGGAGCTTATAGGCAATTTTCAACGCCTACAATATGGCGTAGAAGCCACGTCCTGAATTCAAAACTTGTCGCAGAACTTGAAGAATGGTCGGCTGATGAACTGTGGACCATTGTCATGGACGATCCTCTGAGGGACGCCGAATTGATAGATAACATGGTGTTTCAAGAACTTAACCACGTTAGAAGTTTTGACTTCTCTGAGCGGGATGGCTTCGGCCCACTTGGAGAAATAGTCAGTGATGGCCAGGATTAATCGATGGCCTTTAGCAGATGGCGGGCTAGTCGGCCTAATGATGTTCATTCCTCATATCTTGAATGAACATGAGGCAATAGTCAGATGTAATTCTTTCGGAGGTGGATGGAATTAGCTGCATGGCATCATTTGGCTTAAACCACTGCATCCATAATCATCATCGACCAATAATAGCCTAGACGATAGAGTCGGCCCTGGAGCTCAGGTCCAGGTTGATCAGCTCCATATGTACCATCGTAGTCTTCTTGATGATAGGCATCTAAGTAGTACGCCATCGAACGATCGGTGGTACAACATTTGCTTGCTTTGGGTCATGAGGCAATATGCCATGCACGGCGTAGTCCAATGCCAATCATTGGGTTCGAAGTGGGCTAGCATGACGTGCACTTTGTTAATTTCCAATATTTGTTTCAGAGAGCATAATTGATGGCAAGCTATTGTAATCCACTTGATAGACTTAGAAGTCAAAGCGAGAGTAGCTGCAAGTGACGCCAAGGAATCAGCATAAGTGTTCTTGAGGTGGACTACATAGGTTATGTAGAAGCCTTCAAAAGAATGAGCGAGTATCATTGCTACTTCATGGTAGGGCAGGTGATCGTTGTGTCGGACCTCATATTCCCCTTTATACTTCGTACTCATGTCTTGGGCAAGTTGACTATGGGGATCGATTAGCACTACCCCCACACCTATGACAATAGCTCCTTCATAGCTTTATTGTGATGCGCTGTTGAAATAGAGTTCTCACACTTGGTGGTCTGAGGCGATATTCGATTCAGACACCTTGTCTACAATGTCCTCGTAGAGCTTGGAAAACTCAGGGAAAGAATGGTTTCACATGCTTGGAACTCAGAGCTTTCGGCTTCATCATGAGTACCCGCAGAGGGTTAACTCCTGATGTCGTATCGTTAGAGGTGTAATGTTAAACTTAACGGTTAATTGCTTTGACAGAGGTTGTACTATTGGACATACCGAAGAAAAAGGTGTTGCCGGTAAGGGCTCATGCCCTATGAGATGAAGCCGACAAACTGGAGTGGCATTGCTAGGGAAGCGTTTTCATAGTCATAGGAGGCTGGGTTAATGTTGCTGAGCAAGAGTTGCTAGAACTGTAGGAGGCTGGGTTGGCGTTGCTGAAGAAGCATTGCCATAGCCTTTAGAGTCTGTGTTGATGGTTTCGCTCAACGAGATTTGGAGAGTATTGAACTGCTATAGCAGTAAGGCCGAAGGCCATTAGCAGGTAGAGGCATAAAAGAATACATAATGGTAAGGGCATCATTTCCCTTTGATCAGGATGATTGTCTCATCTCGTTCTCATCATTGGAGGATTGTCCTGACTCGTTATCATCATTAGAAGATTGTCTTGACTCGTTATCATCGTCTTTCCGGCTTGACCACAGATCATATTGACTGAATCTCTCCATGAATTTCTCAACAATTTTCGCCTGCTCAATCAGATCTTTCCACGAATGAACCTTGACAGCACCCATGTGGGCTTCCACTCGGCTGAAAAAGTTGTGCCGGCGTGTCTGGAGCAACATCAGCAATGGCATGTCCTGGCAATGTGATAATCACATTTTAATGACATTTTAATAACCTCATTATCTATTTTATATCAATAAATATGTTACTAATAATATGTTTTATCTTATTTTGCAGAATAATGGAGTATTAATGAATAAAAGCTCAAATGACTCAAATCCTCTGAATTTCTACCAATTTTTGAAGCCCAAATCTGAAGACAAACGAAGGCCCAAGATACCAAGGGAATCCAAGAAGAATTCGTGCAAAAATATCAAGAAAAGACAAAATCCGTTGGGAACCAATCGGTTGACCAACCGGTTGGCCAACCGGTTAGCTAACGGTTGGCTAACCGATCGACCAACCGATTGGTCGGCAATTCAATTTAGGAAAGATTTCTCTTCCTTTTGGCCAAGTTTAATCCAATGGTTCACATCAACTCCGTTGGGGTATAAATAGGGGTAGTATCGAGGGTTTAGAGGTGTGAAATATTTTGTAAAACTCCTTTTGGAGAAAGGGTTGCTCTTGTTTTAGAGTACCTTTCATTGTAATAATTTTTCCTCAATAAATAAATATTTTCTCCCCTTCAATCCCATCTTCTTCTTCTTGTTCAAGGACCAAAAGGAGGATGAGTTGATGATGATGAGTTGCAGGTTTCTCTTTATTTCTCTTTATTATTTCTTTTTCTTTCTTGTTATTTATTTGCTTTGTAGTTTAGATTTAATAGCTTTTGTAGTTTAGATTTAATTGCTTTGTAGTTAGATTTAATAGCTTTTGTAGTTTAGATTTAATTGCTTTGTAGTTAGATTAGTTTAGAATTTTTCTTTTTCTTTTTATTTTCTTTCTTTTTCTATTTGTGCGAATTTCCCAAGATGTTGAACTAAACTCTTGTGGGGATCTAGGTTGCATGAAACTAATCTAATCTCTTTTGTGTTTATGAATCATCTCTCTTATGCTTAAAAGATCATGTTTAGGTTAATCAACTAGAGAACTAATCGATAGAAGAAGAATTTGATAGTTTATGCTTTCCTTAAGTGGTTTGATAGGCTATGCTTATGAATTCTAGGATTATTATCTTGTTATTACTCTCTTCATGAGTTTGAATTTCAATTAGGTGATAATTTGATAAGTTATGCTTTCCTTAAGTGGTTTGATATCTTATGCTTAATAAATCTAATATGAGATGTGGTAAAAGAGAATTTTTAAGTAGATTATAATTTGAGTTAGCTAGTGGATTCAATTCTAGATTCCTTCATCTCTCTTATTGAATTCTCATCTTTTAATTGTGATTCCTTTCACACACAATTCAAATCCACTCTCTCATCACTTCATCATGCTTTCATACTATCTTGAATAAAACCCTAATTGTCACGCATAATTTGAGAACTGAATTTGAATCAAACACTTCCTATTTCCCGTTCCTCGTGGGATCGACAATCTTAAATACTATAACTTGACAATGGTTGTGCACTTGCGACTATAAAAGGTAAACACTCATTTTTGCCCATCAAGTTTTTGGCGCCGTTGCCGGGGAACGGTGTTAAGTAGGAATTTTTCTTAGTTCTTTAAATTGTGTGTTTGTCTATTGTGAATGACAAAAGGAGCTTGAAGGCAAGGAGTTGAAGATTCGAAATTGAAGGTTGCCTCCAACGAGGCTTTGCATTGCTTTTGCGCAGGTAACTCTTCTCTCTAGTATTTTTAATTCCACCCTATAGGTAGTTCATCACATTAGAGACAATTAGGTTAATATAAAAAAAAAAACAAAAAAAAAACTGACTTTCTTTCTTGCTGACCATAATTTTAAAAAAAAATATATATTTTTCTTTCTCATCCTTTTTAGTTGCTTTTAATTTCTAGGGCTGCATTGCATATAATAGTAGGAATTCACCAAAGTGATTTGAGCATTTTGAATTGACACTCACCTAAAAATATCTTTAAGGGCAAAACCCATTAATCAAGATAAGGTGAGGGATTTCATCACCCTTTCCTTCGCCCAAAAATCACTGATTCCTCACTACACAAACCCAAGCCTCCTAAAAAGAATTAGACGTTGGCCCCTAAGGATTCGAGCTCAATAAGGAACAAGAAATTCTTGAGTGAACTGGTCTAAGTTTATTTGGATTAATTGGTGTCTAAGGCAAGGTTTAGGGGTTGCGTAAAGCCACGCAGGAACGAGGTACTTAATTGATCTTTGATCTCCCTCTAGTACTATCCTTACGGCTAATTACCCGTAAAGCTGGATTTTTTCACTTAGGGAGTTTTTGGTTAGGAGTCGGTCTAGCCGAAGTTTAGGCTTAACCCTAGAGTTAGGGTGATTGAAAAGTGATTGCCTTGATTTGTTAATTTTTCTTTTCTTCTTCCCTCTTCTTCTCTTTTCACCATCTCACTAACTTTTTCATTTTTTTATTAAAAAAAAAAAACTCTTGATTTTGGTTTATGCAAACTTGGGTTAGGAATAATACCAATCATTTAGTTCGCTCTGATTCAACTTCTCAACCAAGCGAAATGGCCAATCCTCCGTTCTTCAAGATATCGCTACCCAACTAGGAATGCTATCCCTTCATGCATTAAGCTTCCGAAGCAAATGGAACTAATTTGAACTCCGACCACATTTCATCAACATGCTTCCAAAATTCTTAGGAACGAAACCAAGACGATATATTTTCATCTCGAATTTGTAGAAGTCGCCTCATGATTAAAATGAAAGACCTAGCGAGGATGCAATTAAGCTTGATTTATTCCCTTCACTCTTAAGGACAAAGCAAAAAATGGGCATGCAGCTTACCCTGGTCGATTTCAACACGGGATGATTTTGTAAAGTTTTTCTAAAAATTCTTCCCAATTCACAAAGCGGTCAAGCTCGAAGCGACATTCAAAATTTTAGGATTGTCGGGTGAGCCATTCGAAGTATTTCGATAGGTTTAAGTATCTCCTCATCCAATGTCCTCACCATGGTGCGGAAAAATGGCGATTGTGCCAAATCATTTCTGAAGGATTGGACTATCTGCAAAAACTTCCTTAGAGTCTATGTGTCAAGGGGATTTTATGAAGAAAAATCCGATGAAGCATGGGATTTCTTAGAGAGTCTGTCGAGAAAAACCATGCAATGGGAACCTTGTGATGACCGGGGTGCATCGGTTCCTCAAGCCAAATCTAGTGGTCCTTCCGTAGGAGCGAATATAGGCTGGCGGCGAAGATGGCGGCGATCATCGTGGGCTAGAAGCTCTCGAAATCAAAGAAGCAGCTCTGCTCAAGTCAATCAAATCTCGCCTCGAGGTTGTCACAATTGTCGGTCCCATCTCATGTTGCCGATGAATGCCCTCTTTTAGGATCCGATCGGCCACTAGGTCGGGTTAGCAGCGCATTCCGGCCTCCTAGGAATGATCCTTTTGCCCCAACCTACAATCCGGTTGGCGGAATCATCCCAACTTTGCGTGGAATCAAGGAAGTTACCCGAAATCAAAGCGTCAATCCCACCTCAAACCAACAAATTCCTAGGGAAACCGATTCCGTTCAATCCACCAAACAATTTCCATCACTCAAATCAACCTTTTGAATTTCCTCCTCATCAACCGGCGAATCTTAGATGGAAAACGTCTTGGTGTCATAGAAAAGGGTTTAGAAGCCATGATCAAAACCACCACCAACCTGTTGACTCAATCATCCAACACTCTAAATTCCTTCATGCAAATAACCAACCAAGCGATCAACTCGAACACTCAAGCCATCGCCAGGATAGAAACCCAACTAGGGCAGCTAGCAAATGCCGTGAGTGAAGAGAGAAAGGAACATTTCGAGTCAACCGTGACCAATCCAAGGAACTTCGAGGTTCAACTTTTCAAGATCAAGTGAATGCAATCCATTCACAACGGTCGAATAACGGGTTAATAATCAAATCCTTCAGAACGAGAGAATTATGTTGAATACATGCATCCTGATACCAACATTTGAAGAACCCTTTGTTAATGAACCTAGGTTTGTAGAAAATAGAAAACAACAAGATTTCATTTTGATGAAATTTTTGTTAATAATGAATCTAAGTTCAAAAGCATACAACCAATAATACCTACCTTCCATTCTTTGCACACATCACTAAAACCACGAAATTTTGGAATTTAAGCACATCGATAATTATATCATTTTGAAATTCTTTAAATTTCGGGTAGAATTTTCACAATAAGGTAGGAGTTAATGTAGAATGTGAGCTTCTCATGTTTCATCTTTATTCTACATTTTTGTCTTTTGTCCCACAATAATAATAAAAGAATTTATTCTTCTCTCATGTGAGAGTTTCGTGTTCTTTTCAAAAAAAAAAAAAAAATTTTGTAAATCCTTGTGAATAATAAAAAAAAAAAAAAATTGTCACTTGCCAACTTAATAGAGTTGATTAATAGTCTTCTAATCACGAGTTAGTTATACACTCAAGTTTACCTTTTATGATAATTTTAAATAAATTTCGAAAGAATGATTTTCAAAGTGGTATACTTTACTAAAGTTTAACTTGGATGTTTAATCAGTGATGAAATTTTTGTTAATAATGAATCTAAGTTCAAAAGCATACAACCAATAATACCTACCTTCCATTCTTTGCACACATCACTAAAACCACGAAATTTTGGAATTTAAGCACATCGATAATTATATCATTTTGAAATTCTTTAAATTTCGGGTAGAATTTTCGACAATAAGGTAGGAGTTAATGTAGAATGTGAGCTTCTCATGTTTCATCTTTATTCTACATTTTTGTCTTTTGTCCCACAATAATAATAAAAGAATTTATTCTTCTCTCATGTGAGAGTTTCGTGTTCTTTTCAAAAAAAAAAAAAAAAAATTGTCACTTGCCAACTTAATAGAGTTGATTAATAGTCTTCTAATCACGAGTTAGTTATACACTCAAGTTTACCTTTTATGATAATTTTAAATAAATTTCGAAAGAATGATTTTCAAAGTGGTATACTTTACTAAAGTTTAACTTGGATGTTTAATCAGTGATGAAATTTTTGTTAATAATGAATCTAAGTTCAAAAGCATACAACCAATAATACCTACCTTCCATTCTTTGCACACATCACTAAAACCACGAAATTTTGGAATTTAAGCACATCGATAATTATATCATTTTGAAATTCTTTAAATTTCGGGTAGAATTTTCGACAATAAGGTAGGAGTTAATGTAGAATGTGAGCTTCTCATGTTTCATCTTTATTCTACATTTTTGTCTTTTGTCCCACAATAATAATAAAAGAATTTATTCTTCTCTCATGTGAGAGTTTCGTGTTCTTTTCAAAAAAAAAAAAATTGTCACTTGCCAACTTAATAGAGTTGATTAATAGTCTTCTAATCACGAGTTAGTTATACACTCAAGTTTACCTTTTATGATAATTTTAAATAAATTTCGAAAGAATGATTTTCAAAGTGGTATACTTTACTAAAGTTTAACTTGGATGTTTAATCAGTGATGAAATTTTTGTTAATAATGAATCTAAGTTCAAAAGCATACAACCAATAATACCTACCTTCCATTCTTTGCACACATCACTAAAACCACGAAATTTTGGAATTTAAGCACATCGATAATTATATCATTTTGAAATTCTTTAAATTTCGGGTAGAATTTTCGACAATAAGGTAGGAGTTAATGTAGAATGTGAGCTTCTCATGTTTCATCTTTATTCTACATTTTTGTCTTTTGTCCCACAATAATAATAAAAGAATTTATTCTTCTCTCATGTGAGAGTTTCGTGTTCTTTTCAAAAAAAAAAAAAAAAAAAAACTAACCATGTTTTTATATATATGGAAATAATGGTATATGTTCTTGATTTTTCAAAATGGGTTAAGAGACTTGAACATTGTTTGAAACAAAGAGTTAGCATGTTTCCATCACTCAAATCAACCTTTTGAATTTCCTCCTCATCAACCGACGAATCTTTCTAACCCGGATCGGAAAAGCGTCTTGGTGTCATAGAAAAGGGTTTAGAAGCCATGATCAAAACCACCACCAACTGTTGACTCAATCATCCAACACTCTAAATTCCTTCATGCAAATAACCAACCAAGCGATCAACTCGAACACTCAAGCCATCGCCGGGATAGAAACCCAACTAGAGCGACTAGCAAATGCCGTGGAGAGAGAGAAAGGAACATTTCGAGTCAACCCGTGACCAATCCAAGGAACTTCGGGTTCAACTTTTCAAGATCAAGTGAATGCAATCCATTCACAAATGCAACTGTGTTAATAATCAAATCCTTGAGCGAGAGAATTATGTTGAATACATGCATCCCGATACCAACATTTGAAGAACCCTTTGTTAATGAACCTAGGTTTGTAGAAAATAGAAAACAACAAGATTTCATTTTTGATGAAATTTTTGTTAATAATGAATCTAAGTTCAAAAGCATACAACCAATAATACCTACCTTCCATTCTTTGCACACATCACTAAAACCACGAAATTTTGGAATTTAAGCACATCGATAATTATATCATTTTGAAATTCTTTAAATTTCGGGTAGAATTTTCGACAATAAGGTAGGAGTTAATGTAGAATGTGAGCTTCTCATGTTTCATCTTTATTCTACATTTTGTCTTTTGTCCCACAATAATAATAAAAGAATTTATTCTTCTCTCATGTGAGAGTTTCGTGTTCTTTTCAAAAAAAAAAAAAAAAAAAAAAAAATTTTGTAAATCACCTGCGGAATAATAAAAAAAAAAAAATTGGTTTCGCCTCCCTCGCATTAACGTGAAAATGCGTTTTCAATTTTTTTCTGTTCCAGTCATCCTAACATCCTGTAAGTGCTTCCACTCTTCTCCATGTTATTTTCTCAGATTTACATTGAGGACAATGCAAATTTTAGGTGTGGGGTGGGACTTAGTCAAATTTCTCTGTATTTTAGTCATTTTTTTTATTTTTCATTTTCTTTTTCTTATTCATTTTTCATTTTCTTTTTCTTAAAAAAAAATAATAAAAAATAAAAAAAAAAAAATTGTCACTTGCCAACTTAATAGAGTTGATTAATAGTCTTCTAATCCGAGTTAGTTATACACTCAAGTTTACCTTTTATGATAATTTTAAATAAATTTCGAAAGAATGATTTTCAAAGTGGTATACTTTACTAAAGTTTAACTTGGATGTTTAATCAGTGATGAAATTTTTAGTGCTTAACTTAGAGTTGAAAATGATTCTTTAAGTTGCATTAATCCAAATATTTTTCAGAACATATATACATATACACATATATATATTATACTAACTTAACAAAAGAGTCACGAAAAATGGGCACCAAATAAATTTCTCTTAAAATCATTGGTAGTTCTTTGTTACTAAGCCTAAGTTGGTGAGTAATTAAGCCCGAGGAGTATTTTTATGCTTAATGACCTAAGCCCAATTGGGTTGGGATTCATTGGCCCAAAACTCGCTAGATGGTCACTTAGAAAGCCGATTAAAAAGAACAAGACTACCAAGAAAAAAAAAAAAAACTAACCATGTTTTTATATATATGGAAATAATGGTATATGTTCTTGATTTTTCAAAATGGGTTAAGAGACTTGAACATTGTTTGAAACAAAGAGTTAGCATGTTTCCTTCAAAACTTTTGAATTAAATCTTTGAGAAAAACTTGGTTTTGTATCACTACAATGGAAGGATTTTCTTAAGAAGTTTACTTTGAAATCATGATAAAAGCGTTTTCTTGAGTATTAACCGACTTGTGGAATTTTTGAATTATTCAATTAGCTTCTTTAAATTGGCAAGTTGGTGAATTTTGTGGGTATATTCACTGCAAACCCTCACGAGACTACAACTCGTCCACTAGGGTAACCTAGGGGTTTAAAGGCTTGTTGTATGCGCTAAATACAACCGCGATTCCTGCGAAAGTGAGTTAGGATTTTTCTTTCTTTCTTTTTCATTTTTCTTCCTTGCTAGAGGACTAGCAAAAGTTTAGGTGTGGGGGTATTTGATAATCACATTTTAATGACATTTTAATAACCTCATTATCTATTTTATATCAATAAATATGTTACTAATAATATGTTTTATCTTATTTTGAGAATAATGGAGTATTCATGAATAAAAGCTCAAATGACTCAAATCCTCTGAATTTCTACCAATTTTGAAGCCCAAATCGAAGACAAACGAAGGCCCAAGATACCAAGGGAATCCAAGAAGAATTCGTGCAAAATATCAAGAAAAGACAAAATCCGTTGGGAACCAATCGGTTGACCAACGGTTGGCCAACCGGTTGGCTAACCGGTTGGCTAACCGATCGACCAACCGATTGGTCGGCAGATTCAATTTAGGAAAGATTTCTCTTCCTTTTTGGCCAAGTTTGATCCAATGGTTCACATCAACTCCGTTGGGGTATAAATAGGGGTAGTATCTGAGGGTTTAGAGGTGTGAAATATTTTGTAAAACTCCTTTTGGAGAGAAAGGGTTGCTCTTGTTTTAGAGTACCTTTCATTGTAATAATTTTTCCTCAATAAATAAATATTTTCTCCCCTTCAATCCCATCTTCTTCTTCTTGTTCAAGGACCAAAAGGAGGATGAGTTGATGATGATGAGTTGCAGGTTTCTCTTTATTTCTCTTTATTATTTCTTTTTCTTTCTTGTTATTTATTTGCTTTGTAGTTTAGATTTAATAGCTTTTGTAGTTTAGATTTAATTGCTTTGTAGTTAGATTTAATAGCTTTTGTAGTTTAGATTTAATTGCTTTGTAGTTAGATTAGTTTAGAATTTTTCTTTTCTTTTTATTTTCTTTCTTTTTCTATTTGTGCGAATTTCCCAAGATGTTGAACTAAACTCTTGTGGGGATCTAGGTTGCATGAAACTAGTCTAATCTCTTTTGTGTTTATGAATCATCTCTCTTATGCTTAAAAGATCATGTTTAGGTTAATCAACTAGAGAACTAATCGATAGAAGAAGAATTTGATAGTTTATGTTTTCCTTAAGTGGTTTGATAGGCTATGCTTATGAATTCTAGGATTATTATCTTGTTATTACTCTCTTCATGAGTTTGAATTTCAATTAGGTGATAATTTGATAAGTTATGCTTTCCTTAAGTGGTTTGATATCTTATGCTTAATAAATCTAATATGAGATGTGGTAAAAGAGAATTTTTAGTAGATTATAATTTGAGTTAGCTAGTGGATTCAATTCTAGATTCCTTCATCTCTCTTATTGAATTCTCATCTTTTAATTGTGATTCCTTTCACACACAATTCAAATCCACTCTCTCATCACTTCATCATGCTTTCATACTATCTTGAATAAAACCCTAATTGTCACGCATAATTTGAGAACCGAATTTGAATCAAACACTTCCTATTTCCCGTTCCTCGTGGGATCGACAATCTTAAATACTATAACTTGACAATGGTTGTGCACTTGCGACTATAAAAGGTAAACACTCGTTTTTGCCCATCACAATGCAAGCTTAAATTGCAAAACCGCTCGATGTAGTCTCTGACCAAGTCATCTCCCCTCTGTTTCTCTGAAAGGAGCCTGGCCATTGTTATATCAGATTGGTCCTCATGGAATTGAGACAGGAATTGTGATTCCAAGTCAGCCCAGGATTTGATTGATCCTTCAGCTAAATTCTGGAGCCAGTCAAAGGCTACCCACGAAAGGGTGCCAATGAAAAATTGCGCCTTGATGGCGTCATTCCCTACTATATTTCCCGTTTGCTGATGGAAGTAGTAGATGTGTTGATTCGGGGAACCTTTACAATTGAACGTGTGTAACGTTAGCGGCTTAAACTTCATCGGATAGGGAAAGGAGTCTCATTCGATGGGATAAGGTCGAGTGATCCTAACCTTCCGTAGCTCGATCGTCTGTGTAAGAGCGTTGAGCTGGTTTTGGAGGCTTTTGAGCATTTTCAATTTACGCCTCGTCTTCAGTGGACTAGATATCTCAGACGCTGATCGAGAGAAGATGACATCTTCTTGGTACCGTGAGTCCTTCTCAGGGAAAATATCACCTGGCCGCTTCCCTTTTAAAATTCTCGCAGGGGGCTAGTAAGTAAGCAGCAGTTGTTGAAGCATATTTTCGAGTCACCCGAAGCACTCGTCGGATGCCTTCTTTTAGGACTCAATTCGACAGGTAAGGTCATTGATGGCCTCTCTGTCTGTCATATTGGCAGTCCACTCCCATCCTTGACTTTGGCTAGGAGTTGTATTTGACACTATGGCTGAGTTAGCATCACTAGCAAAAAAATGATCCGCATGTGAAGGAGTTGTTGAATAGGCGACCTCAAAACAGAGTAGTCAAAGGGGATGGCTACCTCCCCCCCCCCATCTCGATCTAGTACGGAGATAGACATTGTTGGTCTCTGGATGTGACGTGTTATCGTCATCTTCTCGGGTTACACCGGTCATATTAACCGTGAACTCTTGGATATCAATGTCAAAAGCAGCCTTGTTCTTGCGATATCGCTGTCGCCACTTGTTAACCTTTGAAGGCTTGAAGAATGGGCTAAGACGGGCAAATACCGACTCTTTAGCTGGTGGAGAGTTACGTAGACAACTCAATTGAAATGTCGATACTATCTCCTTTAGGGCCGAGCAATTGATGTGGTAGTCACTTTTCTTGAAAGCAACTTTGCTAGGCTGGCTTTTGGCATTATAACATTGCCTGTGACGACGTTGCTTTGACCTACGACTGACGTAGTCAATTGTGACTTCATCACATGTCTGAACTTGTGATTGTGACTTAGAATTGCCATGGGCGATAATTTTCCCTTTTAGAAGTTTGATTTGAGTGTAACCCCCATTTTTAGCTTCCTTTAAGGAAGCACGATGAGCATTGTGAGACGCTTTAAAGAGAACCCCTAGAGGGGTTGTTGACTGACGTCCAATTTCGAGGGATGCTTGAGAGTCCTGACCTTCGCTCGGGGAGAGGGTCGCTAAGGCTTAACTCAGGGCAAAGCTCATTTTACCTCCAGCAGCACTGAGGCTACTTCTGGCGTGGTTCGCTTCACTTTGGGTGAAGCTAGGGTTGTCTTCACTCTGGGCGAAGTTCGCTCTACCTCCAGCGAAGCTGGGGCTATCTTCGAGGAGGCCCGCCTTCTTTGAAGCCATAGATTATTTGTCAAAAGAAATGAATTCCTCAAACTTTACTTGGTCGAATTCAACGACTTGTGATTCAGCAAAAGACCCCTAAGGCCAAAAGACCCTAAAGCCTTAGTGTCAGACTGTGACATAATCTTCTTGTCGGTTGAAAAGGAAGTCCCCAGTAGAGTCACTATTCTGTTTCAGGTCTTTTGAATTATAATTAGCTAAAATTATAACTCAAAAGAAGCTACAAATAAAACAAGAAAAAAAATATAGGACTGGATTTTTTTCTGTGTGCCAATGGAGCGTCAATCTTATACTCTGTTGACGGTCTGACTAAGACAATGGGTCTTTTACTGTTGATGATCTCTGATCTCTTAAAAGATAGCACAGTCTTCTCTGGATGAAGAGATATAAAGAAGAAATCAAATACCACCTTCGCCTCTGTTCTTGTGTGTGCATGTTATCCAGTCTTTCACGTGTCTGATGATCTCTGAGTAAATAGATGCTATTTAACTCGAAGAGATATTAACAGATCCTTTCTCACAAGGATTCTTGATTAAGCTAGATGACTAGCTGAAGAGAACGAATCCTTTCTCACAAGGATCATTGATCGAGCCAAATGATTAGCCGCTAATAATGATCTATGAATATCAATGAGAATGGAGGAGAGATGGGCTCTTTATCAATATAGTCTCTCTCTCTCTCTCTCTCTCTCTCTCTCTCTCTCTCTCTCTCTCTCTCTCTCTCAATGGCAAGAAGCCTAGCCAAGAATAATGTTAGCCCCAAGACCTTTCCTCTGCCCCTTCTTTCATGTTGATCAGGCCTATTTATAGGCTTGGGAGCATTAAGTGGGTGAGTTAGTGGGTCTTAACGCCCCTTAAATGGGTGAGTTAGTGGTCATTAATTCTCCTTAACTCCCCTTAAATAGGAGAGTTAGTGGGTGAACCATTTTCTTAAAAGTAGCTTCTAAAAACGGTTATGGGCGAGGTTTGCCAATAACGGCCATGGGTGAGGTTCGCCAATAATGACCACCGGTGAAGATCGTCAATAACGACCATGAGCGAACTTCACCAGAATGGGTGACACGGCCCATGTGGGCTGTTGGGTGGCTTCGGCTGCTGGCGAGGCCTTGGCTACAACTGGCGAGCCGATCGGCCGACCGGCGAACAAGCTATGTGTCCCATGTGAACTATTTGGGCGAAGCTCGTTTTGGGCAAACCTCGCTAGAAGCTTCACTTTGACTTGGTCTTGAAAGGGAGCTTCATTATGACTTGGGCGAGCTTCGCTGTGGCTTGGGCGAGCTCTGCTATGGGCATGTGCTTGGGCCATTTTGATCTGGGCATCCACTTCTTTAGCCTGTATTGGACTCAAGTATCAGACTTGTGCTGAGTATAGATCCAGGCTTCTCGTGACTTGAGAGATCAATTGTTTGTCTACAATTCTTGGGATGTGGATGACGTGGCCCACGTAGGTCTTTTGGGCGAAGTTCACATAAGACTTTGAGCAAACTTCACTACTACACTTGGACTCGCCCAGAGTCCGATTTGAGAACGCCTTTCGACTCGGTCTAGAGTCCTACTTGAAGACGCCTTTCGATTCTGCCTAGAGTCCAACTTGAGGATTGACTCGGACTCAGGTCTTCTTTGACTCAGATGAGCTGGGCCAGAGTTTAGTATGCAGTCATGTTCGCATGTGACCCGAGTAAACTTCACCGTAGCCTATCATAGGATTATATTTGAGCCCATCTGAAGTGTTTATCATAGGCGTTCACTTCTTGGACTCGGAGTGAGCATTGGTCCAAGAGAGAGTATATTTTAACCGTCTATAGCATGAAAGGTAAATTTATTAGATCATTTTATAGTTTGAAGAATCATGTGAGCACTTATAAACCTTTGCAATTACTTCACTTAGATCTTTTCGAACCAGTGTCCGCACAGAGTTTAGGAGGAAATAGTTATTATTTGGTAGTGGTTGATGATTACTCTAGATTTACATGGGTCATGTTTCTAGCTAAAAAGAGTGAATGTTTTAAAAAGTTTTTGAAAATTTTTTCAAAGAAGATTTAATAATAAAGACCTCCCTATTTGTACTATTCTTTCTGATCATAGAGTTGAATTTGAAAATACTTTTTAAAGAATTTTGTACTAATGAAGGTATCACTCATGAGTTTTCTTTATCTCAAACACCTCAACAAAATGGGGTTTTTAAGAGTAAGAATCAGACTTTACAGGAAATGACTAGAACCATGTTAAATGAGTATAAATTTTCAAAGCACTTTTGGGCTAAGGCAGTTAATACTGAATGCTATGTAAGTAATAGAGTAGAGCTTATCTTTGACCTATGCTAAATAACAGCTCTTATGAGTTTTACTATCAAATATGCCCAAATGTGTCACATCTTCATGCTTTTGGTTGTAAGTGTTATCTCTTGAACATGAAAGATCAATTAGGAAAATTTGATTATAAAGTTGATGAGTGTGTTTTCTTTGGATACTCTTCATGTAGCAAAGCTTATAGAGTTCACAACAAAAGAACTAAAATTTTTGAAGAATCTATCCATCTTAAATTTGATGAAACTCACACTTCTAATATTTTGGTTGATAATGCAGATGACCCTCTTGAAACAAATCCAATTGATCAGGTTGAACAAGAAGAGATACAGGAGGAGAGTGAGAAGAAAGCTCAGGAGCAAACATGGGACACTAATGAGGAGACAATTCCTAAAGCTTCAGATGCTAATCAAAATCCAATAGATTCAAATGATCAACAAGTTGTTTTAACCAGAGATCACCCGAGAAGAAATCGTTAGCCATCTAGTCATTTGAATGATTACTATTGTTCCATGTTAACATCAAAGATAAGCGAAGATAAAAATCCTCATTCTTTTCTTGGAGAATTACATTGCTTATGTCAATTTTATATTTGAAATAGAACCTAAGAATGTGAATGAAGCTATCAATGATGAAAATTGTATTATTACAAATTTACAATGCAAGAATAACTTAATCAATTCATAAGGAATAAAGTTTGGAATTTAGTTTCTAAACCTAAAAATTGCCCAATTGTAGGAACCAAATAGGTCTTTAAAAATAAATTGGATGAAAAAGGTAATGTCGTGAAAAATAAAGCTAGACTTGTTGCTAAAGGTTACAATCAAATAGAAGGGATCAATTTCAATGAAATTTTTGCTTCGTTGCTAGACTTGAAGCTATCGAATTCTACTTGCTTTTTCTTATTATAAAGGTTTCAAACTCTATCAAATAGATGTTAAAAGTTTCATTCTAAATGGAGTGCGTAAAGGATGTAGTCTATATAGAACAACCCCCATGTTTTATTGATCATGCTTTTCAAGATTATGTAAATAAGTTAGGTAAAGCTTTGTATGGTCTTAAACAAGTACCTCGGGCTTGGTATGATCGTTTAAGTTCTTATTTACTTAAATATAATTTTAAAAAGGGGTTTGCTGATAATATCTTATTTGTTCAATTTGTTGGTAAAGATATTCTTATTGTACAAGTGTATGTTGATGATATTATTTTTGAAGCTACTAATAATTATCTTTTCCATAAATTTAAAAAGTTGATGCAAGATGAGTTCAAAATGAGCATGATGGGAGAGCTAAAATATTTTCTAGGATTTCAAGTGAAGCAATAAAGATGGAGTATTTATCTCATAGGAGAATATGTGAAACTCAAACGCTTTAATATGGACAATTTGAAAGCACCTTTAACTCCGATGAGTCCTTCTGCAAAGATTACAAAAGATGAGATGGGAGTGTCAATTGATGAAAAGAGCTATAGGGGAATGATCGGTAGTCTTTTATATCTTACTGCTTCTTGTCCTGATATTAAATTTTCTGTGTGTTTGTGTACAAGATTTCAAGCCAATTCTAAAGAATCACATTTAAAAGTTGTAAAATAATTTTTTTTGATATTTAATTGGAGAGCAAAAAATCAGTTTATGATTTCCCGTGTGTAATTCTTATGATTTGGTTGGATATTCAGATAGTGATTATGTTAGGTGTTATACGGATAGGAAGAGCACTAATGGTATAGTACATCTTTTAGGACATTCTATAGTCTCTTGGTCCAGTAGGAAATAAAATTGTCTACCTTCATGAACTACAAAGGCTGAGTATATTACATTAGGTAGTTGTTGTATAGAAGCCCTTTGGATGTTTTTGACCTTACAGGACTACGACATCACACCTTTAAGAAGGTCCCTCTTAGATGTGACAATAAGAGTGCTACTGATTTGAGTAACAACCCAGTATACCATTCACAAAAATAATACATAGATGTTCAGCATCATCATCAGGGACCACAATGCTAAAGAGAATGTTGAGATTGTGTTTGTTCCTACTGATTAGCAACTTGCAGATATTTTTTGCAAAACCTTTTCGTGAAGACCGTTTCACTAGATTCAAACAAGGTTTAGGCATTCTATCTCTTGATATCTATCATGCCTCTCTTTCATGTTGTATGTACAGATTTTTTTGTTAGGATGTAGTCTGTACAATAGCTCTTGTTTGAGTAATAACAAACTCTTATTTGATACTAATTTTTGTTTGAGATGATATAGTATAGATAAATACATGTATAAGAAATGTACTAGGCGAAATGATGTGAAAATCAACTCAAAAGTTGATTTCAGCCTTCTCACCATCAATGGTGACATTGACCATCGATAATAAGAAGATCTCATCGATGGTCAATAAGCATCATCAATGATTTTTACTCTATAGACTTTTATATCATCAATGGGCCTCTCAATCTTCGATGGGGCCTTGACACCATCGATGGTCGAGAGGCACCATCGATGGTAAAGTCGACTATTTGTAGATTTTCAAATTTAATCACAGTCGTTCGTCATTTATAATATCTTAAATCTCTACTAAGTTTAGGATATCTCTTTCCTAACCTATTGAGGACAATATATCATTGAAAGAGAGAAAGAGAGAGACAGAGAGAGAGAGAGAGGAAGAGGAGAGTTCCAGGATTTTGATTTGTGAGAGATTTCATTAAAGTTTTTGACCCCCGGAGCCTCAACAAATTCTTACTCGTTGCGCACAACATCTTCATATCGTTTTAGTGAGGAGAGTTGCCCTTAGATTGATTCTCCACACTATTCTTCATCGAGCTATGCTTATACTCATCGAAGGATGGTTTGTTTAACAAAATGGTTGTACGATCTTTCTTTATTTTTTGAGCTTTAACTGTTTATGCTAGTTTTGCTTTGAACTTGTTTTTATGGTGTACTCAAGCTGGTTGAATTGAGGGTTAGGATTAGTTAGGGCTAGGTATTACTCATTGTGGAGAGTTATAGGTTAGACGACTGGTTTTAGGATTCCAGGGTGTGCAGTCTTGTAAGCCTACTGAATCAGGTTTGTGATTCAGGAGAACTCTTTGTATAGTGAGGAAGCCTATTCGTGAGAAGGAAGAGTGGACGTAAGATTGTTATCCAAACCACAATAAAATCTTGTGTGTTCCTAGTTGGTTGATATTTGTATTTGATTATCGTTGATCACTTTTATTTTATCTTTTTCTGCTGCATATTAGAGAAAAACGGTAGCAACCCTATTCCCCGCCCCACCCCCTCCAGGCTTGCATCTCAGATCCAACAAGAGGTATTCTAGAAACAAATTTTAAGAATGGAAATCTGAAAACTATCTTGAAGCCCTTGATTTTGCCCCTCCAATGAAGTCAATATTAACAAAAGGTGTAACATGATATGCAATCTAATTCGAGAAGTGGAAGATGAAGGATAGGTGTTTTTCGAGTCTAGATAGATGTTTTTGTTTCTATCTCTGGTGCAAAACTCTATTTCTTTCTCAGTTGGACACTAAACTTCCTTGGAGGCAACCATTTGTCATGGACTGCTACTAATAAGAGATTATTGACGTGACTATGGGCCTTCCAAAGTCAAGACGATATGGCCCGATGGGCCTAACTAACCTTTACCCATGCTTAAGCCTATTTGGTTCCTATGATTTCTACAAAATACTTGAGCTTGTAAACTACAAAATACTTGAGCTTGTAGGCTTTACTGAAAGTTTGTTAAAGCAAAATCGCGTCTATCTATATTATATATACTATAAAAGAGTTGCCATTGGGGCAGCCACATGGTATCCATTTAGCACCTTACTATCCCCGCCAAAAATATTTCCATAAAAATGATAATTTTTGACAAAAATAATTTCCATAGTAAAATACATTTTCTGTTTGTTTGCACGGAAGTAATTATGAAGTACCTGAAGTAAAAGAAGTAGACGCTACTTCTGCTACTTCCAACCAAAAAAATATGTTTGTTTCTCTGAAAAACCTACTTCCAATACTTCATTAACCGCTGATGTGGCGCCTACATGTCATCTTTACTTTCAAAATATGTTTCCACCCCTCAAGGCTCGGAAGTAGCTTGGAAGTAGTCGAAATGCATATTAATTAGGAAATAAATAACTTTTCTTATTAATATTTCCTTTATTAGTTACTTCCTAACAACTTTTCATTGCTATCCAAACAAAAAAAGAGAAAGAAGAATAAGAAATACTATTTCCACTACTTCAAAAAATATGTGAAACAAACAAAAAAAAGACTATTCCCACTGCTTCCTACTTCATAAATTTAGAAGTTACTTCTTTAATCTATTTCTTACTTCGGTACTTATGTCAAACCAAGCAGGGCCCTAAAGGAAGGAAACAAAAAAGAGATTTTCATTAAATTTTAAACAAATATCTTTATACCAGTTATTTTCATTAAATTTTAAAACTATCTTTCAAATTGGATTTTATAGCTATTTTCTGTTAATTCACTGCCTTAAAAATATTACGGAGGAGAAAAAAGAAAAAAAATGATTCTGTTAAAAATTATTCCATTAACATTTTAGATTTTAATAATATAAGATAAGATATAATTTAATAATATTTTTATTCCTTTGTGAATTGATATTCTCTTACGAATATGTTAATAAACTGAAATGAATTCCTACAGAAAAACAGAACATAGCAATTTTTAAAAAATTCAAATTTAGTTGATATTCTTATTTATACAGTTGGTATATTGATATATTTTTGAGGTGATAGTCTTTTTATTTAAAATTTATTTAATATTAAATTTCTAATAACTACACCCACGTACAAATTAAAATAATATCAAAAACATTACGAAGAAAAACAAAGTGAAAAAAATTTAAGTTCTGTTAAAATAAACATTATACAATAAGATCAGATTTCATTAAACTTGTATGTGTTAAAATATAAGATGAGCTTTGGTATCATTTTTATTCCTTGATAATCTTTTAAGATTCTTGGAAATCTTACTTTTGAACTTCCCTGCAACTAATTATTAATCTAATTATTCATCTTCGACATGCAGCCTCTAATCTGTCTGTATGAAACGCTAAAAATACCTTAGCGCTGGGGAAAAATCTCAAAGAGATGAATTATTTTCCCTTCTCTCCTATCTTTTCTTACTTTAATTTGTAAATCGATATTTATTTTCTTGGGTTTGATCATTGATTATGGTTGCTTTCTTCATGCCCAATTTTTTACGATTTGCTCAAAAAGTGAGTTCATTTTTTGTTTTCATTTCTATTTTTTTCTTTAATTTTTAAGTTCAAATTCATTTTTTTTATCGATGGCTATGGTTGCTTTCTTGATCTCATATTTTTATTAGAGCTTTCTAACTAATTAATCTATGTCTGCTGCTACTTCTTATTTTATACTTTATAATCAATAAAGCTTGAGATTTGAATCTCAATAGTAAGCCGCCATGGAAGCTCTCCCGCAAAGAGTACATCAACCTGCAAGAGTCGCCTAGCAAGCGGAGTGCTACGACGAGATGGCCTCTTCAACGATAGCTCAAGGTGTTGCCAGTTGATGATGATCAGCTATGTTATTAGTGGAGTCTTGAGCGTGCCTATCTGCGAAGCTATTGTCGGACAAGTGCTTTGTACTCCTTTGTAGAATCCACTGTGCCTGGATATAAAAAAGATTGAATACTTAGTTATAGGTTTGGCATTTATTTTGGCACATGTCTCCTTTACATTTTGTTCTATTCATGTCCATGAGCATATTGACATTGAGGAAAAATCCATTGGTATGGAATGTGTATACATTTTTTTCTTGGTCAAAATGTCTTACATTTCATTTTTCTATCAGTATACATAACTAGAAATTATTTTAGCTCTACATATGATATAGTTTTTTTTCCATCTACTTACTTCAGTGTGGTCCATCAAGTTTGAATTAAGGTCTGAGCTTTGTTAAGGCACAATTTAATAGTAGTTGTATTATTTCTACTGTGATAAAAAAAATCTGTTTCTCCCTTTAATTTTAAAACTTTTTCATTTAATTTAAGGCTATATTACTAAGTACTACTTATTTGACTTGGTTTGTGTAGCTTAGTTTGAGTCCGATCTTACAAAGTCCAAAGATATGCATGTGTACTATCCTATATTGATTTAGACTGTTGATATTGCAAATTTTATTTTATGAAGACCTGCAAAAATATTTCATTTTAGGAAAAATTACCTCGAGGTTCCTCAGATGAACTTATTTTTGTCATGCCCCCCAGAAAAAATTCAAGGGTTAAAAACTCCTTTCACCAAGTTCAGTGGTATATTACTTAGCACCACATATTTTATTTTTCTAATTGGTAATTTTACCTCTAACCTTTCATAATCTGTCACTAATTTTTCGGGGCTGCTGGTCATTTCCCTGGAGCAGAAGGATCTATTGAAGCAATATTTATTGTATTGGCTCACGTGTCTACCTTAAAATGATCTTATTATGTAATTATTTATTCTTGAAGAAATTAAATTAAGTATGTAAAATATCAACAAAATTGTTGAATTATTTATTAGATGGTTTATTTTGAAAATAATTACTTATTGACATTTGGTTTTATAATTTTTCTTGATTTGAATTAGAAAATATCTTGATTGGCGTTCACTTTGTATAGGTAAGGGTTAGATTATATTATAACCATAATACATACACAAAAATATTATAACAGTAAGTCATATGCAACGTGCACGGTGATCACTTGGAAAACAAGTTTATCTTTTTATATCGTATTTCTATATTATACTACTAATACAGCTGCCACTGAAGCTATCATGCGGCAGCAATTACATTGTGTGTGATTGGCTTGGCACAGGCGATTTTAAGGAGGAAAGAGGAAGATGTTGAGTTCAATATGGGCATGTGAGACTAAAATAAGGTTTAAAGTCATTAAAGAGAAGATGAGTGTAATGCAGAGATTTCTTAGTTTAATTTTTGTGCTTTTATGTTCTGAGGTTATGTGAAAGTCGAGATTTATTGCACTTTTTGAATTTATGTGGAGATGTTTTTATTTTCACATATGATTTTTTATTAGTTTAACATTTTACATATGTAAATTGTTAGTTTATAAGTGGCAAATTGCGATAATATTTACTCAGTTAATTAAAATGGAATTGCAAACTTGAATGTTTATGCAAGGAAATATATTTAATGGTGCTGATATATCTGACAAGGATCTTGATAGTTTATGAAAAAGTCGATCATTTTTTCTCGAAGGGTAAGGAATTTTCCCAATGAATTTTCCCAATTATTTACTTGCGACAGTGAATTTTACTTTTGTGGAGTCGATATACCAAACTTTTATTTAGTATTTTCATCTAAAAACCAACTTATTAAAAGTTTTTTTGAGTTATGTCTTTGATGGTTTGTATTCACAAATCTATATACTTGATGTGATTATGAAAGATAGTTGTTATCAATTAATTTATAACTATGGTTTTCATGGATCCTTATACTTGATATGTATATACGCTTGACATATTGCGTGTGCGAATAAACACTTAATGATGCATACTAATAATTGGATGTAGCATCATGCTTAATATTAGTCATATAGACTTGAGGCATTTTGGCTATGTGGTTTGATACCCCCTCCAAAGCGTTTCAGTCTCGATTCTTTGGCGAGTCTGGGATGCTTTGGATATGATGAGCCCTTCACCCTTCGATCGGCGTGATGGGACTTGTGAATGACCTTGGCATTTGATCTCTCCACTCCTTTCAGTCTTTCTAGTGCTTTGTAGGATTGCTGAAGGTATTACGGTACTGCATTTTTTGTCTGACCGTTGTCGAGATCTTGACCAGAAGTCGGTAGATAAATTTCTTTTGAGATTGGCTCCAGTATTTGATTCCTCCAATTCTCCCGTGTTCTCCGCTTTGTAGGATACACGGGGGTGTTGCTGATCTTTGCATTTATTGCTTGACCGTTGTTGGAATTTCGAATCGTAGCTAATTGAGTTCATTTGTTGTTGACTTCGTGTCGGTGGATTGTCGTCCAATTGACCATCGAGATTCCTCCGTTGATCGGGAATTCTTCACTACGACGCTAATTGGCTTCAAACTATATGGGTTTTGGCCTTCAATCGGCGGGTGTAGCGTTGGTGGCGTCGCGATCTTCGTGGATCGAACCGTTGATCGGTGAATCCTTCGTCGACGGCGTCGGTTGGCGTCGCTCTTGTATTACTCCTCGTTGGAGTGTATTCATCCACGGTGGGAGGTATTCTTCCTGGGATTTGATCCAGTCCTTAATTGCTGCTTGGTAGGCCCTCGGGCGGCGACGCACGAATCGACACCGATCTGATGGGGGTTCTTTCAAGGTAGAGCGTTGTTCGCCCATATAAGTCTCGTGAGAATTCATTAACTTTTTCCACAGCCGAGGAAATTGAAGATTATCGAAGTTATCCTTAAGAACATGGTAATATTCTCCGGGAACTTCTCGTTAAATTGGGAAGCGGTTTATACTCATAATCCTAGTTGAGTAGGATTAGGCGTTGATTGGCGTCGATGCGATCCGTCTGATCGAGTTATCCCTAAGAATATTTTTGTGAAAATATTCTTCCTGAACTTCTCGATAAATTAGGCGACGGTTTATACTCGTAATCCTAGTTGAGTAGGATTAGGCGAGCGTTGATTGGCGTCGATGCAATCCGTACGATCGAGTTATCCCTAAGAATATTTTTTTGTGAAAATATTCTTCCGGGAACTTCTCGATAAATTAGGAAACAGTTTATACTCGTAATCCTAGTTGGAGTAGGATTAAACCACATGGGAGAATACTCGGGTAACATTGAGCCCGGTAACATCTCCAAAATCTTTCCGAATATTTAGGAAAGAGGATGGATAAATTATTGGACTGTTTTGGATTCCTTTTAGATGTCCAATTGGGCTCCAATTAGAATTCCTATCCATCGCCAAATAGGACTCCTTATTCAAAAGGGATTGGGGTTCATGTGGGGTTGTTATAAATACCCACCAACCCTCCTTTTCTCTGACCTAGGCGGCCCCCCCGTGCTCTCTCTCTCTTGTTTTCATCTCGCTTCTCGCCGTCTTATCTTCCTCGATCAACAAGGTATGCACACGAGTTTTACAAGGTCTTTTAGTCTTTTCTTCTCTCTTTTTCTTGTGCATGCGGTGATCACGGACCACGAGGGAGAAGGACTGATGGTGCTAACGGCGGCGGCGGCGTCGGACACTGGCCGCTGGCTCGACTGAAGGGCCTGGCGTCGGTCTGCCGATTGGCCGTTCGGTCTCGGCTGAAGGCCGGTTGCCGACCGACTGAAGGCTGGCGCTGGCGCCCGCTGAAGCCGCTGGTCATTGGTTCGCCGAAGGCTGGTCGCTTGCCTGGCGTGCTCGCGTGGTTGGTTTTGGTCGATCTGTGGCGCGCCCGCTGGCTCGGTCGTGGTCGGCGAGCCACGACCGACCAAACGGGCCTTTCTTTGTCATATTTGTTGATTTTTAGCCATGTATTTGACTTGTCGTCATGCTTTTGCGACTTCGATGTCGTCGGGAAGATCACGCGCTCCGAGGAGCCGACCGTCTACTCCGTCTCGCGATGACGCCCCACCATCATTCGCTGGTGAGGTTTTCATGTTAAATTGCTCATTCACAACTTGTATTTATAAACTGCATGGCCTTGATTCCTCCTTCGTGGGGAACGACGCCCATATAGCCTTGATCTCTCCTTCGTGAGGATTGACGCTTATACTTCGGCAAACGACGGGGAGCGATTCCATGGCGTACTACGGTCAGATGGATAGAATATTTCGTCATTTTATGTGACGGGGTATATTATCCGATAAATCCGTAGTGCGTTCGGGATTGATCTTCCCATTGTAAGGCCGTGACTCTACCTCATGAATTTCGTGGAGATGAATTCAACGTCTTATATGTTTGCTCGGTTTTGACTCATTCCGATTTCATCTTTTCAGTTGAGTATCCCTCTGGTGCGCTTCCTTCGCATGCAGTTGACGGACGTCGTGGTGACCAATTCTCCTCCTCTGATGATCCTACTATTCTTATTTCGCCCCAGTTTAGACCGGATACGCCATGAGGTGACCCAGTTGGTACTTGGGGGAAGTCCTCATGTGTTGAGGTCGCCGATGATCGACGCGCCACTCGAGAAGATGCGGTTCTTCGGCCTTTGGGCAAGACGGACTATTTATTTGGCGACTCCGTCGAGGACCGGATCGACTTTCATTGAGAGTGAGCAATGGTGCACAAGGGCGATGGTGGATTCTTATATCTCCCTTGGGTTCCTCGGCACCGTTGTTTGACCGAAGTTACGCCATCGTATGCCGCATGGAAAATGTCGTGGTGCGGCGGAGGCGTGGCGGCATTCATTGCGGGTTTATCACCCATCAGTCGGTTCCTGGCTCACTCAGAGGTCGGGTTATTGGACTGCACCCTGGTATATTGGGACTGGATTCTCCGCCTCGTGACGAGCATTTCGTCACTGGTCAGACTTTGAAGAACCGCCTTGCTCTGTTGGGATGGGAGATGCCGGCATCTGGTCATAGATTCTTCGGCTGGGTTCATTCTGCAGATAAGCTTTGGTGGACTCGTCGGTAGTCCGCGTTCTCGGTGATGGGCGAGGACCTTCGTGCACAATGGTTTATATCTTTGCGATTCGTGCCACCATGTATGGGCTCCCGATCAGTACCAACCACTTCTTCGCTTTATCGGAGCTTTATGATCCTGATTCGAACACATTCTTAACCAGGCATGGCGAACTTGGATTGGCTTTGCACGAGATGCACCGGGTCTCGGGTTTACCTATGGGAAGGATGCTCTATCAGGAATATTTCCCTTCTGGCCGAGAATTGGGTCGACTTAAGGCTACTTTGCCTGACCGTTATGACACTCTGTGGGACCTCACGTGCCATTATCACATTGCTCTAGCACAGATAGAGCCGTCAGTAAAGAGGAAGTCGATTATAAGCCTGAAACAGTTCGCCAATTATTTGTTCAAACATCTGGAGGACGATTCTGATGAGCAGATTTGTGAGCTGGCTCCTTCTACCCCTTCAGAGGTTAATGCGTTGATCGAAAAGTCCGGCGCTAAGTCTTATACCCCGAGTAGCACAGAGTACGGTTTTCCAGCAGGGACCAAATTCTCGACCTTCTTATGGCATGCAGTAAAACGCATCCGGCCGATGACTCTCTTAGCCGGCTTCATCGCCATCTGGTTGAAGAAATGTGTGATGCCGTGTCAGCCTAGCGACGCTTTGCCGTTAGAGGTACTCTATCCTGCAGTTCAGCTGGCTCATAAGAAGGAGCTGTCTCTTCTTTCGGTGATGGTGGCTAACATTCATCGGGGACTTCGTCAAATAGCCATTGCCTTTACTCAGAGGAAAAACAAACCGTCAGGTGAGATTCCTCATGTCAAGGTGGAATTGCCGTACACCTACTTGATGGCCTGGTTCGTCCTTCATCGACCTGATATGATGACAGCGCCGAAGCTTGCAGATCCGTCTGTCCCTTTTATCCAATCTTTAGAGAAATGTAAATGGCAAGGGCGCGGATTTTTAGCGGTACGGAAGCAGCTGCAAATCCACAAGGGTTGGGTCTTCTGTAGGTGTTTTCCTCGATTCTCCGGTCAGTACGGGGAGGCCTTGATTGATGAGGAGAGACATAAAATGAATCGGACTTTACTTGACGTTGGCTGTTTTAATTGTCTGACCAACATCCGACCTGGTTATCTTATTTCTCGAGTGAGAAACGAGTGCTACATTGAGCCTTATTTCCCTTCTCGTTTATTTCGTCGGTTCGGTTCTGACCGGCTTTACGTTGGGAACCCAACCGAGCTCCGGACTCAGCGGTTTGATCGATGGTGTCCGGCGTACGTGGAGTATAGCGGGTTGTACCGACGCTAAATTTAGCCTCCCAAGTACTGATCGCCAGTTGGAGTCGACATATTTATACTGCAGTTGGCTTTTGGCCGCCAGCGAACTCGTTCCTGTGAAGTCCCTTGACGAATCAAGGTCAAGAGGCTTCCCGAAGACACTCAGCCGTTCAGAGGCCGCCGAGCCCGAAGAAGCGTCGCCGTGCAGCGAATCGAGCAGTCGATGGGGAAATTCATAGTTCCGTGGCTGATACTTCAGGAGATGACCAGGAGGAGATTGCAACTCATGAAAAGGACTCTGGTACTCTCTCCTTTACTCTTATTATTCCCCTCCTATGATATCCTAGTCTGACTCTGATCTATCTTTTCAGGCGTACTGGAAAGGGATGCGGTCCGCCCTTGCGATGGGGACAAACTCCGCAATGGAGTTCCTTTTAAGCGAAAGAGACTTGTCCACAGATTTCGCCCTGCCTCTCGGACCATTAACTTGGATTCGACAAGCGAAGACTCTGCCGGTGATGGGGGTAATGTTCGGCTAACCCATAACCTTCTGATTATCCGGCTCTTTTATGAATCTCACGATTTCCTCCTGTGCAGGAGAATTTGGTGGGGATGCCAATTTTGATTTTCCCTTCCCCGACTTTGCGCGTCGGCTTATGGAGCAAGTACTCTGAGCTATGGACGAGAGCCCGAGAATACCAACATAGGACCGAGTTGGAAAATCCGGGTTAGATCTAACATTGGTATTTTTCTACCCTGACAAAGACTTGCAAAGACATGAAATTTGTTTCCCTGCAGTTCTCATCTATACTTCACACTCTTATGCCAGCTTTTTCGATGGAGGACTTCGAGGATTTGATGCGCGATTTACCCCGAGACGCTCCTCCTCCTGGCGATACTGAGCTTGAGTTAGGAATTCCTAGGGATATCGAGGCAGATTCCTTTGAAGGTAAAACTCCCCTCCCTGATAATCATAGGACTATTCAATTTTAAATAGTACGTCTATGATTGAAAATGTCTCCCGTTTGATAACAGAGACTCGTCCTGGTGACATTGAGGCTGCTATTCCTCCAGAGTCAGCTTCCGCAACCGTTGATATGTCGGACGTGCAGGTTGAGATACCGATTGAGACTGTCGATGCGCCACCGACTGCTGCTGTTTCGCCGGTTTCATTAGGGCAAGGAGCTGGCTCTACAGGTATGAACCCTTCCGCTGCCAATACTCATGTTGATTTTGTTTTGGGGGTTTTAACCCTTTTCTTCCTTTTCGCAGGGTCTGTCACGACTCTTCACGACTTAGTGAGAGCTTTGATGTCTGACGACGATCCATCTCGGCTTATTATCCGGGTGGAAATTCGTTCGTTCTTTTCCTATTTGGCCATAGTGGTAGACACACTTCTCGGTACCAGGCTTTCTCTTCGTCAGTTCCGGCCATTCCTTGATCCTAGGGTAACCACGATACGAGATGCGGGTTATTCAGAGTTGGCCCAGACCATTGCTGATGATCTCGATCATTTGGAGGTTAAGCTCAAAAGTCTGCAAGACTTTGAGGCAGCCGGGCTCCCCTCATATATAGAGACAGAGACAGAGGCTCGCCTGAAAGCTTGGCGTGATGCTCGCGTCATTACTGGACTCGAAGTTCAGATGCAGCAAGACCGGGTGCGTCTTTTGGAGACTGCTGTCACCGAAGCTTCGTCTTCCGTGGAGCATTTTCAATCTTGTGTCGCTGCTGGGGAAGCGAGGATAGTAGAGCTCGAACAGGAACTTCAAGCGGCGAGGAGAGTCGATCATCTTGAAGCTGACAAAGGCCAACAAGGAGGAGACTCTTGCAGTCATGTCCGAGAAGCTTGAGTTTTCAAAGCGGAAGCTGGTCGAAGTCGAGGAGGAAACCGCAAAGACCCTTAATGGCAGCGAGGAGACTTTCAGGGCCGAGCTTCAGGAGGAACTTCAACAAGCTTTCCTCAATAAAGTATCTGATTTGAAACAGCAAATTTGCTATCACAAATTTGATGTTTAGAGAACTTGTAACTTCAGTCTTTTATCAATAAAACGTGTTTCTATCCTCTTTTGTGCTTTATTACGATTCTTTTATTTCGTCAGAAATAATTAACCATAATACTTATAGGATTTTTGGCAAACCCTCAGCCGTCAACGGATTTGATTAGCCTTTACCAACTACCGTTTGAATTGGGCTAGCGTGCGGATTATCTGGACCCGTTCATGCGTGGCGTTGTCTTTGGAAGAATGAAACTCTTCTAGACTTGTTGCTATGATATTGAATACATAGGCTTGGTACTCTTTTACGGGCAAGAGATCGCCCGGCAACGCGTGTGAGGCGTTGGCTTTATCCCTTCTTAGGCTTCGGGATAAAATGCCCCAAGATGAATCTTGGCCTTCTTTGACCGGAGAAGGATTGAACCGATTAAGATTGATTGAGGTGGGAAAGGAAGAATGTATTCTATTTCCGATGAGAAACTAAGAGCGGGATCTCCACTCCAGAATCTAAAACAAGAGAGGAAGGTTTTGTATCCTATCTCTTGCCGATGGAGAGGAAGGAGGATCTTGTCTCCTATCTCGGGTGAAATGTGGGAAAGGAAGAATGTATTCTATCTCTTGCTTCTAAAGAGGAAGGATGTGTCCTATCTCGGTGAATATGGGAAAGGAAGAATGTATTCTATCTCTTGCTTCTAAAGAGGAAGGATGTGTCCTATCTCGGTGAATATGGGAAAGGAAGAATGTATTCTATCTCTTGCTTCTAAAGAGGAAGGATGTGTCCTATCTCGGTGAATATGGGAAAGGAAGAATGTATTCTATCTCTTGCTTCTAAAGAGGAAGGATGTGTCCTATCTCGGTGAATATGGGAAAGGAAGAATGTATTCTATCTCTTGCTTCTAAAGAGGAAGGATGTGTCCTATCTCGGTGAATATGGGAAAGGAAGAATGTATTCTATCTCTTGCTTCTAAAGAGGAAGGATGTGTCCTATCTCGGTGAATATGGGAAAGGAAGAATGTATTCTATCTCTTGCTTCTAAAGAGGAAGGATGTGTCCTATCTCGGTGAATATGGGAAAGGAAGAATGTATTCTATTTCCTAATGTGGAGAGGAAGGAGGATCTTGTCTCCTATCTCGGGTGAGGATGAACAAGAGAGGAAGGTTTTGTATCCTATCTCTGCCGATGGAGAGGAAGGAGGATCTTGTCTCCTATCTCCGGGTAAGGGATAAACAAGAGAGGAAGGTTTTGTATCCTATCTCTTGCCGATGGAGAGGAAGGAGGATCTTGTCTCCTATCTCCGGGTGAAATGTGGGAAAGGAAGAATGTATTCTATTTCCCGAAGGTGGAGAGGAAGGAGGATCTTGTCTCCTATCTCCGGGCGTAATGTGGGAAAGGAAGAATGTATTCTATTTCCGATGAGAAACTAAGAGCGGGATCTCCACTCCAGAATCTAAAACAAGAGAGGAAGAATGTATTCTATTTCAGATGAGAAACTAAGAGCGGGATCTCCACTCCAAGAATCTAAAACAAGAGAGGAAGAATGTATTCTATCTCTTGCTTCTGAAGAGGAAGGATGTGTCCTATCTCCAGGTGAATATGGGAAAGGAAGAATGTATTCTATTTCCCGATGAGAAACTAAGAGCGGGGTCTCCACTCACGAGAATCTTTGGGCCAGTGCGGATAGCTTTCACTTTTATAGGATTGCTAACGAATTTGAAAGTGGACCTCTCGTTGTGAGGGAATCGAGAGGGGATTTTGCTGGTAGTTGGACCAGAGAGGTTTTTAGTGGGCCCACCGTCAATGAATTTGATCGGTGAGAGAATTTTGGAGGAAAACACAACAACTTAGGGTTATCCTCATGAATATGAGTGAGATATTCTCTGAGGAACTTCCCCTCAAACGGGTTATCCTGAATGTGCTAAGGATAATATTTTTTCAGAAACTTCCCGTTTATTGGCATTAATTGCCGGTCGCCATTCTGTGTGATGAGGCGATATGCTCCGTTTGAATAGACTGTGTCTATTACAAACGGTCCTTCCCATTTGGGTTCGAATTTACCTTTCTTTTTAGAGGTGAGGATTATCGGCCGTCGAGCAGCGAGGACGAGATCTCCCTCCTTAAAGGTTCTCTGTCGAACTTTCTTGTTGAAAGCCCTCGACATTCTAGCTTGATAGAACTCAATACATTGTTGAGCCTCCAGGCGCTTCTCATCTAACATCTCAAGCTCTTCGAGACGTTTTTGATGTTGTTCTTCGGTCGTCATCTCTGTTGCAAGGGCGACGCGAAGTGACGGAATCTGGATTTCTAACGGGAGAATTGCTTCACACCAGAAACTGTGGAGTACGGGTCGCCTCCCGCATGCGACGTATCACAGCGATATGCCCGAGTGCTTCTCGAGTTTATCGTCCGGTCTCGTTTGTTATTCTTCACAAGCCGACAAAATCTTGATAATCGTCTTGTTGAGCGCCTCGGCTAATCCATTTCTTCTTTGGATTATAAATTTGTCGATGAGACATCTTGTATCTTGAACTTTTCGCAAAACCTGATGAAGGAATTGCTGATAAATTGGGGACCATTATCATGCACGATCCGTCTTGGGACACCGTGTCGATAGATGACATGGTGTTTGATAAACTTGATGACGGTACTCGCCTTGACCTCTTTTAGCGGGATTGCTTCAGCCCACTTGGAGAAGTAGTCGGTGATCGCTAGAATAAACCGATCTCCTTTAACCGACGGAGGAAAAATGGGACCTACAACGCCCATTCCCCATGTCTCGATTTGCGGGATGTGGCGAAGGATGCAACCGCCAGAGGTCGATGCATATAATTGGCGTGAATTTGACCGCGTGGCATTTCGGCGTGCTCATTGCGTCATTAATCATTGTGGGCCAAAAGTAGCCCATTCTCTGATTCGATCGTAGAGTTTGGGACCAGCCGGTGCGCACCACATTCACCTTCGTGTGCTTCGAAGGACCTCTTACGCCTCCTTGTTTGAAAGGCATCGGAGTAAAGACCGTCATATCCCGTGATATAACATCCGGGTCTCGTGTTGTAAAAGAATCAGGAGCTCTTGGCGGATTGACTCTCTCTCCTTCCGTCTTCGTGAGAATACCGTGCAAGGCGTAGTCGATGATAGGAAAGCCAATCTCGGGGCTCCAACTTGGTTTGGGTTGCATGTACCTCTTTGGTAACTACCCTTCATCTTCTTGTACCTCATTATATATTGAGTGCGAAGAGTTGATGAGTCCCGACCGTAACTAATTGCTCGGTCTCGGAAGGTTGTGCTAACGACACGCCTAACGCCGCATCCGCCGCGGAGCGCTTTGGAGGCGTGGAATATATTCGATGAAGAACTCTTCGAACGAGTCTGCCATTTCGATTGCTACCTGATGATAAGGAATTAAATCCGGATTTCTGACTTCGTAGTCTCCGCGGATCTGCCTGACTATCAGTTGTGAATCGCCGTATGCCTCGAGATATTCGACCCCGGCTCCTTGGCGAAGCTAAGTCCGATAAGTAACGCTGTATTCGCCACGCTATTGGAACAGGGTTTGGTGAGTGAATAAGCACGGGGCATGACATGATTCCCCGGGGAAATCAAGACAACTCCGACTCCAGCGGAGATTTTATAACATCCGGGGGCACTTGCTACATTAGTAGCTCGAGAGGCTCCGTCAAAATACAATCGCCATATTTGTTGGTGCGATGTGGTGTTGACTTCTTGAACTTCGTCTGGAAGATCATCATATAGCTCAAGCGCATCCGTTGTCGGTGGCGACCAAGAGATCGCAAATCGCTTGTCCTTTGACTGACTTCTGTTGTTTGAAGTGCAAGTCATATTGGGACAAAAGCAAAGCCCATTTCGCCAAACGCCAACTCATTGAGGCCGGCTGGGTCATAAATATTCGGACCGGATTTACGTTAGAGATAACATAAATCGTCTGTCCGACTAAATAGTGTCGCATTTTCTGAATTGCGAACACTAATGCAAGGCACCGCTTCGACCATTGGATATCGAGACTCACCACTAATGTTCGCCTGTAATACATCGCCGTTTCGGACGCTGCCGCCGCCTTGCGCGAGTAAAGCGCTTAACGAGTGATCCGTTGCCTTGACGTAGATCAAAAACGGTTTTCCCGACTGCGGTGCAACGAGAACAGGAGGTTTAGCGAGATACGATTTGATCTCTTCAAATGCCTTCTGACAGGCGTCGTCCCAAATAAACGACACGCCCTTCTTGTTTAACTTAGAAAATGGTTGGCACTTCCCAGATAGGTTCGATATGAACCGTCGGATGTACGCCAATCGCCCTTGTAACCCCCTGAGTTCTCTCAGATTTCTCGGAGGTTGCAACTCTTGAATTGCCTTCACTTTATCAGGATCAACGTGGATGCCCTTATTTGTGACGACAAAGCCGAGGAACTTGCCACTAGACATCCCAAGGAAGGATTTGGCAGGGTTCATCTTTAGTTGATGAGTTCGCATGAGTTCGAATACCGTTCTAAGATCTTTGATGTGATCTCCTTTGTCACGGCTTTTCACGACCAAATCGTCGACGTAGCATTCGACCGTTTTCCGAAGATGATCCTGGAAAATCTCCGTCATTGCTCGCTGGTATGTTGCACCGGCGTTCTTTAAGCCGAACGGCATGACCGTGTAGCAAAATATACCGATGGGCGTTCTGAACGCTGTGTGTTTGGCGTCATCGGGGTGCATCTTGATTTGGTTGTACCCCGAAAAGCCATCCATAAAGGACATCCTCTCAAATCCACATGTATTGTCAACTATGACGTCGGTGATTGGCGGAGGAAATCATCCTTTGGGCAAGCCGCTCGTGTCTCAGAGTCGCATACGCATCCTAATCGAACCATTCTTCTTCATGACCGGGACTATACTCGCCACCCAATCCGAATGTTGAATTTCCTCGATGAATCCCGATTCTATGAGTTTCTTTACTTCGTCAACGATTGCTTGCAATATTTGTGGACGAAACCGTCTTTGCTGTTGCTTGACAGGTTTGACATCCATCTTGATGTTGAGGCGATGTGTCGCCACATTAGGGTCGAGTCCTGGCATGTCCTCGTAGCTCCAGGCGAATACATCGATATACTCCCTGATCAAGGCAACTAACTCTTCCTTTTCTTCCGAGGGGAGAGTATTGCGATGTTTATGAGTTTAGGATGCTCTTCATCCCCATATTAACCTCGACTACCTCATCCTTAGTGGGGGTTCTCTTTGTTCAACCTATCCCCAAAGCTGCTCTTGGAGTTGATGGATCCATGGGTCTTCCCATGTTGGCATGTCTTCATCACTCTCAACGATGGCGGGATCAGCTGAAGCCATATTTGACATTAAAGCCTTGAAAGCTTCTCCAAGGTGGTGTCGAATCCCAAGCCAAGAATCGCATCGAATGTCCGTCTACCTCATCGGGTGGATTATTATCAATCAGCCACGAGCATTCGTCTTCTGAGGAGGACTCGTATCCCAATCCCCGTCTGAATGCGCAGTAGTTATCTGGCTTCCCTCTTGGGACATATGCCGCTCTGGGAGGGATTCGAGGACCTCGCCCAAAACATAGACCCTCTCCTTGTGTCAAGTTATACCCCCATTTTTTCATGATACCCAGTGTTTCTGGACTATATCTGAATGTGTGGAGGATAGGTCCATTGTCGTCTTCGTCGTTTTCTAAGAAATGATTCGGCGCTGGAACTGCATCTCCTTTACCGTAAACCAAGTCTTTTTCACTACTCGATCTTCGTGGGATGACGAGTGCTGTCCCAAAGGAGTCTCGGAACTGCTTTTGTGTAAAGCAAGATGACTGAATTGGTAGGTGCAACTCCGGATCGTTGTATAAACCTGTCATCACATCATTCAAAGACAAAGGGTACTCTAAATCGTCATTTATTGATTCCTCGGCAATTTGCCAATTACAATGTTCATCTGGCGATTCCTCATCGTCAAGATTGATTACAAGGGGTACAATGTCATTTAAAACAAAACCACCACTATAACCAAGCCCGGCTTCGGTATCAGCTTCTTCACCGCTGTCCGTGCCTTGGGCCGATGGTTCAGTTTCGGACTCATTGCCGTAGAGGAGGGAATCAGTGAAATAATTCTCCATCCCCTTAAACGGCTGTTTGTCCGCGACCACCGTCTTGACCTCATTATTTGTGTCTACATACTTGAGACACTGATGAAGAGTGGATGGGACTATAACGTTATTGTGGATCCAGGGTCGACCCAACAATAAGTTATAGGAAGTCTCTGCGTCAATCACATAGCAGGTGACTTCGGACTTTAAGTCCCCCATTTGGCACTTAATCCGGATTTTACCAAGTGGGCGGGACCCACTGGTGTTAAATCCGTAAATCATTGTGCCGATTGGCCTTGATTCTTGGCGAGGATTCAAGATGATACATGGCCTTGAGGGCATGATGCTCCTGTGGAACGGATCGACTTGGATCCGGTTGACTTCGCTAGAACCAATATACCCGGTGAAGTATAGTGGCCTATCGTGCTTGGAATTCTTGGTCTGCATATCCTCCTTTGTAAAGGTGATGCAGGGTAAGTGTTTAGCCGCAAGGTTGCATTGTTGGGCGATTCTTAGGACTCGGCTTGATCGGCGAAACACCTCGAGTCGGCCGAGCTTCTTGTAGAGCTTCCCGGGTTTCCTTTGACAATCGGAGCAACTCGTAGAGAGTTATCCTGGCCGGGATGTTTGCCAACTGAGCCATGACGTCGAAGCGGTATGGAGAGCTCGATGTTCCCGGTCCATCCCTTACAATCAGGCGATTGAATCGGATCGCCGAGCCGAGCTTCCCGACCTGAGGTTGCTTCCCTTTACTTCACCGCTTTGGCGGCCGTCATTGTTGTACTTTCTCTCCTCGAGTGAGAGGAGCTGGCTACCCCAGCCAGATAACGCCTCGTGATTCGGGTTTGGAATCTCCGGTACTTGTAGTTGTATTCGTGCCCACTCCTTGTGGCAAAGACTTCATGCCCACCCTCAGAAATTGGAAGGTTGCCACTTCTTCATCGTCCTTTCGAATTGCCGGGCTGCTTGGCATAATTGCCTTTTCCCTTGGACTTCTTTTTGGCGAAGGCGGTCCAGCGATCGTCTTTCAACAAGTCGGGGTGGACCCAAAGGATTTCTCCGCTTGTCGTCAGTGTGGTAATGAGTCCCTTCTTACGCGTTCGTGAGGATCCTCATTCACCATCTTTATTCCTACCTTCACAATTGGGGTCGGTTGAAACCAATCCAAAGGAACTGATTCGAAGTTTATAGAGACTGCATTCGCCCCCACCTTCTTCTCTTTAGAAGGTTTTGGAGTGATGACTCCAACATCGATCAAGGCTTGAATCTTGTCCCTGAGATGGTAGCAGAATTTCGTAGGATGATGTACTGCCCTGTGATAAGCGCAGTACTTAGGATCTGTAACTTTGTTTGCCTCCTCTTGGTTTACAATTGGGGGCAACTGGATTTTGTTGTTTTCCAGAAGGTACTTGAAAATGCCCGGAACTTCCTCATCTTTGAACGAGTAAGTCTTGGGAAATCTCGAACCAGAAGGTTTTTGATTCTGAGTTTGCTGGCGCCATTGAGGCTGCGATTGCTGTGGCGCACGCTGTTGCGACTGCTGTTGTGGTTGCAGTTCGAAGGTTTGATTGGCGTCTGAGACTTTCTTTGGCGCTTTACCTCGCCAAGGTGGCACAAAATTCGTTTGTTCGGTTTGTCGCCGGCCGCCTTTTCGCTTTTTCCTTTTAAGGAACCTTTCGCCTTGTTCTCCACGAACTTTCAAGTCCTTCCACGTTACGGATGGTGCCGTCCCCATTGCTTCGAAAGCACGCCTATCGATAAATTCGTGGCGGTGCGGAGGATGAATTCCTCGTTATCGGATCCGGCGGTTCATTGCCTTGTTACGAATCGCTTAACAAAGATATCCACAGTTTCTCCATTCTTCGCTGCCGAGTAACGCCCCAATGGATACCTCGGTATCGTCATCAAAGAAGTTGAGAGAAACAAGGACTCCATATCGTCCCGGTGTTGATGCTCCCCGCTTAAGACGGCGGTACCAATCGGCGGCTCCACGAAGGGTGCCAACGAATGACCGAACCATCGGGGCTCATTGCGAAATAACCCGAGTGCGACTTGAAGTAAATCAAGTGTTGCGTCGGGGAACCCTTACCACAAACGGTGTAAAGTTTATTAAGTTAAACTTTGAAGGGTATGGGATTGATTCCCACCCCTCGGGTATGGGCAAGGGATACCCGTCTTCTTCACCTCTTGGCGGAAATCAACGAAGTTAATTTTGCTCGAGGTCTTTAATCTTCGTTCTCATGAGCAACAGCAGCCGTGGTTCGTGAGGGTTATCATCTTCGGTGCTTCCTCGATGCAGTCATTGTTATCTTGATCAACGCCGATGTGTTGACTTGATTCCCTCGATGCTTTGTTAAAGCTTGGATTTGTTGGTCATGCATTTCTCTCATCGTGCATGGCCAACTCCATCTCTAATTTGAAGTTTTCCGTTGCTTATTCAGCGCCGTCCGACATCTTGGCCACGATGCATGCGATCATCGGCGCTGGGTTGTCCGTCACTAGAAGTCAGATTGTCGGATGCCATTGCCGACCGGCGTCGATACTTCATCCTCGAAGGTAGCCCTCTCAAGAGCTTGTCGTAATTGGACCGTCGAATAGTCCCGACCGCGAACGAAGTTAACCGCTATATGCGCTGGGAATAGCCCTTGACGATGGTTCTTTGCCAGTCATATTATTAGTGACCTCTGGCAATTCATCCTCTCGGGATGCCATCCTTCTGCGGAATCTCCTTGACCTAGGTTTTGGCGTGTTGGTACTAAGTCTCTGAAAGACCGAGACTCTTTCTGGAGTTCCTCGACAACAATTACACTCCGAGAGCACTGTTTTGATAAGCTTGGAGCATAAACATGACTGGGCTGGCTTGGGGGAGCACCTTCGAGATTTCTTTGTGCTCCCGGTACGGTAGTATAATTCGTCAGCATGAGTACCGGAGCAATCTTCCGCATGTCGACACGATCTCTCGGGTATAACACCCTCATCGTCAGATGAAAACGTCTCCGTCCGAGGACGAATTGTTTCGTAAGAACTGGCGAAAGTAACCCGTCTTGACTTTCGTTGGTGTGAGGTGAAGTTCTGGCAGACTCTCGGACTTCGACTTTCAGTCCGGTATGCAAAGCCGTAGGAATCTTCTTGTCTTTGTGGGTGCTACCCTCAGATAGGAGTGACCCGCGATTCCTTTAGCGACCCAGCGATCCTTGATGGTAAGCTCGCTGGTCGCGACGGGAGTTGGCATCGCCGGGAGTTCGAGTGCAGACGCCGGAGGTAACTTTGGCGTCACTTTTGTTGAAGTGCTCACAATCTTTGATCTGAGCACGGGCGCAGGAGTTGGCCTGCTGGCAGGGCTGGGCTTGGATGCCAAGTTCCTCGGAGGTGAAGCATCGACGGACTTGGGCTTCCAAACTAGCCGACTTGTTGATGACTTCTTGGCCGCCTCCTTCTTCAACTCGCGGGCTTGTTGCACCAAAGCCCTTGCTTGTGCGAGGAGCGCGCGACGCTTCCGGATACGCTCCTGAAGCGTAGAACGGTTCCGTTTGACTTCGGACCCATTCGTTTGTCGCCGGCTGTAGGAGTCGGCTACAATCTCAGACTTCAATCTCTGAGTTAACCTGGATCTTAGATCCGCCTCATAGCGAACCCCATCCATTGATTCTTTTGCCTGGGCGGCTTGTTTTGCCAGGCGTTGACGTCGCCTCTGACGGGCTCTCTTAGAGAGAGTCACGACGCCATCGACGAGAACTACCTCTTTAGGAGATGGAGGTTCTGATAATTTGGCCGTTTTGCCGGCCAAGGAACCACCATTATCTGCAATCTTGACGGCGGTGGTGGTGGATTTTCTCGCCTCCGCATCCGAGGCCGATTAGGTCTTCCTTGCAGCAGAGACCATCTTGGACTTGCGGGGGGAACTGGATCTGGACGAGGAAGAGAGGTACTCCTCGTACTTCTTTTGGTCGAACTCGAACTCGACCTCCTCAATGACCGGATCGAATCAGCGGTTGCGACCGACGGCTTCTTTGTTGAAGCCGCTATTCATCAGGTCGTCGCCTTGTTCGCGGTAAAAGTTGGTTTGTTATTCATTGCTCGTTTGAACTTCGTTAATGCGGCTTCTTTGGCCTACAACAAAATTCAAACAAAAGAAAATGCCTTTTATTCGGGCTTACAATGAAAACGAAAATTACAACTTTCTTCCTTTTGTGAACAAACACGAGGATCTCTATTTTACGGGATCCTCGCTATGGGTTCTTTGCCCGTGTCGGGACTTTTATTCGTCCAGTGGACCCGCTGCGCAATTCGATCCGTGGAAACCGGGTTCGGAACTACAGACGGAAGGGGCTCGCTTCACGAAGGAAAGGGCGCTTTGAGGGATCACACTCACGAAGGAGAGGATCGCCTTCGGGATCGTGATCACTGGAAGAGAGGATCGCCGAGCGGTGAGATCTACTAGGAGAAATCACAGCCACTGACCAGAGTCGACCCGAAGTTCGCTTACCTCGCGGTTTGTAGATCTCGACGTGCTCGTGCTCGACTGTATCCGACGGCTCGTGGATCTCGCGAGGGCTCTCTCAAGAATATCGAAAATCCAATCTCCAAAAATCCGGCTGTGCAAATGAGCACCCCCACCTATTTATAGGAAACAAGAGGGGTTTATGGCCGGCGGACACCATTTGGTGTCCTAAGATACGGACACCAAACGGTGTCCGTTTCTACCAACGCTTGGCTCCTCGGTTTGGTTTGGTTTTCGGACTTTTCGCGGCGTTCGTTCGATCTTGTCATTGTCGCTATAAGTCCACGCTTGGTTTACTTGATTGGTTTCATCCCGCCAACGGTTTAGGTGACGATCGGTCGATGTTCAAATCCGATCTCGTTGGCGTTTGAACCCGTCGATCTCGTTGAAGCTTTGCTTGTTGGATTCATTCCATAACACACCTCGTTGATTAAATGCGCTTGCGACCCACTTCATGAGTTCGTCGACTTGCTTTATCGTTATCGCGGCGTCGGTTTGTCGAATCGATCGTCGGTTGTCAACCCACTGTTACGAGTCTTTCTCGGGTATTGACAAGCAATTTTTTATGCCTACAGTAATGACATGAAATACAAGTGAGATTAAGTTTTATAATTAAGCAATATATACATAATGGATAATTAATTCTATATTATTTTGTTTTTGTTGAAAATTATAAAGGATTACAATTTTTTATTATAAAATTTGTGAAGACTTTGAAATTTTCCTATATTAAGAAAAATTTAAATCTCAATACTAAATAAATCCATGCATCGCACAGGTCTGAAACTAGTTGTTTGCCTTGAAGCATCTATATCTATTACTAAAAACTCTTACCATGGAAAATGACACTTTGGCCAATTTCTGTAAAACTTTTGTAAAATCTAATCTTCTACATCTTGAAACTGTCACGTGGCAAAATAACACCCATCAAAATTCCTATCTCTTCACCACCCTTTCATCTCAGAAATTTTGAAATTCAAAATCACTTCATGCATGCTTTCATATATCCCAAAACAAACGCTTCACTCTTTGTGCGACCTCCTCTGTTCCTCATTTCACCAACTCTCTTTCCACCGCCTCACCTTCTCCAAGAAATATTCTAACCCTCTATCGCCCTCTCCATCTGTTTCTTCTCCTCATTGAATCTCTCTCCCTCCACCACCTGGTCCCCATCCTCATCTCCCTCCACCTCCGCAAAGCCCCCATCCTTGCACTTTCCTCACCACGGCCGCTGTCGTTCTCACATAAATGGCCATCGTTAAAAAGTATGGTGCGTTCAGTTGGCGCAAATATCCATGCATCTCTGTTTCAAGCTCTTCTCCCATTGAGTTCATATGAAGCCAGAATTTTCCAATAGAAAATCAAAACTCGGGTGATCTTCGCTATTTATTCTCTGTTTTTTTCTGAGAATTCTTTTGAAATTTTTACATTGTGTTAGTTCTGTAGTTCTCGTTTGCAAAATCGGTTTGAATTTAGGGGTTGAAATCTACTTAGTTATGTTAACGTTTTAATTTTTATAGGGATTAAATATTTCTCAACCATAATTTAGCTGACATAATTCTCAAAAATAAAAATTTAGCTGACATATCATTTGCATACAACATCCTTGTGTCTATAATTCTATTGATTTCCCAAGCGCAGCATTGACAAATAATTTTGGGATAATAAGTGCATTGAATCACTAGAGTTTGCGAACATTATATCTGAACATACAACTATCTTTGAGCTGGAAGTAAATATTTTTGCATCTTGAAGAGTGAATACATGAATGATTGGACAAGAAAATTCTTGATTGAGGTGAGATTTTACAAACAATATAAATACAACGTTGAGAAATACCTGCATTACTCCCTGCATGTATTAAAAGATTATGTGCGAACTAAGAACAATTTTATGACAACATTTGCATTTCTACCATATATACAATCATTCTCGTGAAGATAAATCAAGGTCCATGCCGAACAATGACAGTAAAATGTACCAATAACCCGATAACATAAATCTATAAGAAAAAATATCTAGAGGTAGCAAGTGATAAGTTACTCCAAGTGACGTTACCTACACATTCTTATGTGTATATTTGCTTTTTATGAGTAATCATGACAACACATTCTCATTTAGAGGTTACCAAGGTCGAGAATCCAAACATTATCATCACTGCATAATTACCATTCACCAAATATAAAGTTAAGATTTTCTAATGTCTAACTACTTCTATAAATGAAGTCCTTCTAATTTCTCATGTCCAATTAAGCTTGCATCATGAGATTGGTGAGCATGTCAAACTGAATGAATGTTTGTAAAATTTAATAATTTATAATTAAAAACTAAGTTTGCTGCTTGGTTCACGTTTGCATCCTTTTAGCATTTCTTCATATCAAACATTATACTGAAGCATTTTTGGGACAATACTTAATTCTACTACCTAACCAACTTTCTACTCCTCAATTTACCCTATTGGCATTATGAACATGTTTGGCAAGTTGGATTATAATCCACAAAAGTGGATTACAGCAAAGTAATTTTTGCACTAAGTGTGGTTGTTCGCGAGATTTTTTGCTTCAAAGATCATGATGATCATCGCATTAATGCACTAGCACTTTGTTTTTTGAATTATACTACATATACTTGATTTTGAATCTTCTGGAGTGACACCTCGGATTCTGCTAGATACCTGTTAATCAGACATGATTTTGAATTTTCAGAATTTTCAGCAGTGACACTTCGTCCTCACTGCTAGGCTTGCAATGAAGAAACCTAAAAAAAACTTTTTGTTGTCTGTGCTTCGTCCATCAAGCACCTATTCAATCCACGATTAACACTAGCAATGAAGATTCACCAGCATTTCTTAATATTATTTGTTTCCTTTTTATGTTGTGTTTCTTTGAGCAATTTTTTAAAATATTGTATCAAATCTTTGCTGTATAAGGGCATTGATTTGGGCTCTTGGAAATGTGCAGTGATGCCTGAGCACTGTACTGTTGGAACAAATAATAGCAAAGCAAATAGAAGTACAATATGTATGAGGAGAGATTTAGTGGAAGAAGCAAATAAACTAATCTCTTTATTGCTCTGTGATTTCGGGTTACTGTTGCTACAGTACTCAGCTACAATATTGTCTAAATAGTTTAGCAATCTAATGTTTACAAGAATTCTACTATGACATGAACTTCTAAAGATAAAACAACTAAATACTATAGGTAAGATATATGAACCAATTCCTAACTCTTATAGATAAAACTAACTACTAATGATAACCTAATTGAATTTGGATTAGTTTCAACATTCCCCCTTAATCCAAATTATGTAAAGTCTTCAATCCCATCATGTGCTTCAGCTTGACAAATGCTTCAAACTTCAAGGGCTTCGTGAGGATGTCCGCAACTTGATCTTCAGACTTGCAATAAATCAACACGATTTCGTTCTCCTCAACATTGTCTCGTAAAAAATGGTAACGAGTATGAATATGCTTGCTCCTTTCATGAATGACTGGATTCTTCGCCAAATCAATTGCGGACCTGTTGTCAACATAAATCTTTATAGGACCTTTAACTTGAATATAAATTTGACTTAGCACATTACGCAACCAAATTGCTTGACAAGCACTCGATGCCGCTGCTACATACTCCGCTTCACAAGTTGAGAGTGTAACAATAGACTGCTTCTTCGACGACCATGAAAATGCGGTGGAGCCAAAATTAAAAATATAGCCAGAAGTGCTTTTATGATCATCATGATCTCCACTCCAATCACTATCAGAATAGCCTACAACATCACAGTGGTTAGATGAAGAATAAAACAAACCATGATCATAAGTCCCCCTTAGATACCGCACAATTCTCTTTGCAACTTGTAGATGAGATTGGCGAGGAGCCTCCAAATATCTGCTACTTAGACTAAGTCCATATGCTATATCTGGCCTTGTACATGTGAGATATCTCAAACTCCTAACAATTTGCTTGAAATAAGTAGGATAAACTTGTGCATCATCACCTTCTCGAGATAATTTAGTACCAATCTCCACAGGAATTCTAACATGATTACAATCAAACATCTGAAACATCTTCAACAACTCTGCACAATACCTCTTTTGACATATGAAAACTCCATCATCGCCTTGAACCACTTCAATACCGAGAAAATAAGACATCAAGCCAAGATCTGTCATCTCAAATTCATGCATCATCGACTTCTTAAAATCTTCAATCATACTAATGTTATTGGCCGTAAAAATCAAGTCATCAACATAAAGGCATAATAGTAGTATATCACCAGAGTTGTTTGTCTTCACATATAAGGCATGCTCTGAGGGGCACTTCTGAAATCCACTTTTTTGAAAGAAAAAATCAATTCTTTTGTTCCATGCTCGTGGCACCTACTTCAGCCCGTACAAGACTTTCTTCAACTTGTATACTTTATGCTCGCACTCTTTCTTCACAAATCCAGGTGGTTGCTTCACGAAAACTTCTTCTTCAAGTGGCCCATTAAGAAAACCTGACTTCACGTCCATCTGATGAATATTTCAATGCTTCTGTGCAGCCAAAGCAATTATTAGTCTAACGGTTTTAATTCTAGCAACAGGGAAAAATACCTCTTGGTAATCATAACCAGGTCTTTGCTCATAGCCTTTCGCCACCAATCTTGCTTTATGCCGCTCAAGCTCGCCGTTCGCCTTAATCTTTGTCTTGAAAACCCACTTCACATCGATTGCTTTATGTCCTTGCGGGATATTAGTAAGCTCCCACGTGTCATTCTTCTCAATCGCCTTTATCTCTTCTTTCATTGCATTTATCCACTTAGGATCTTGAATAGCTTTTTCAAACATAACTGGCTCACAATTTATAAACATTGCAAAGTGTACTATATCTTCATCTGCATCAACATCATCATCTGGAGTTACTTCATAATCTCTCAAGAGAACTAATGGTTATCGATTTCTTCTTGGTCTTTCAACTTCTAATGAAATTTGCGGGGTTGAAGCTTCAGGAGCATTGGCCGGTGGTGCTTCTTCAGTTGAAATAGGGACATCGTCTTCTAGAATATCAAGGACAGTACGCCGTGAATTATTTTGTGCTTCTAGATCCCAATTCCAAGCTTTTTCTTCAGCAAACATAACATCTCTGCTTACAATCACCTTCTTTGTAGCGGGGTTGTAGAGTTTGTAACCTCCGGACTTGTAGCCAATAAAAACTGTCTTCTCGCCTCTGTCATCAAGTTTCTTTCTTCTTTCTGCTGGAATATGAGCATAAGCAATGGAGCCAAACAATTTGAGATGTCTTACACTTGGCTTATAACCAGTCCACGCCTCTTCAGGAGTGAGATTATCAACGCTCTTTGTTGGTGACCTGTTCAACAAGTAAACAGTGCATGAGACAGTTTCACCCCATAAATAATTTGGCATACCTTTGGCTTTGGTATGCTTCTCGCCATATCAAGTATAGTCCTATTTTTCCGTTCAGCGACGCCGTTATGTTGGGTGTGTAGGGAAAAGTAACATCACACTTTATTCCTTCTTCTGCATAATACTTATTGAATTTATTAGAAGTATATTCACCTCCTCCATCTGTTCGTAGCACTTTGATAAAGTAACCGCTTTCCTTCTCAACTAGGACTTTAAAACTCTTGAAACAATCAAAGACTTCAGATTTTTGCTGCAGAAAATAGACCCATATTTTCCTTGTGAAATTATCAATAAAAGTAAGGAAGTATCGATTATTGCCATTAGATATAGTGTTCATAGGTCCGCACACATCTGAATGAACGAGTTCAAGAGGCATCTTTGCACGCAAAGTATTTTCAATACCAAAGGGTGATCTATGTTGCCTTCCAAGGATACAACCTTCACACAACTGCTCGGGATGATCTACAACGGGCAAGCCTCTCACCAAATTTCTTTGAGCAAGCAACTTCAAACCACGAAAGTTCAGATGTCCAAAACGAAGATGCCACAACCAAGACTCATCTTTCATAATAGCATTGAAGCAATGATAAACATCATTCTCGATGTCAACTCGAAACATGCGATTATTTGTCATAGGAGCTTTAAGGATAAATACACCTCTTTTATTAAAGATTAAGAGTTGATTACCCGAAAAGCGCAGATCGTACCCCTTTTCAAGAGGTTGGCCCATACTGAGTAAATTGTTCTTCATATTCGGCACATAGAACACATCGAAAATAAACTTGTGGTCTCCGTTCTTCAACTTCATGTGAACTCATCCTTTTCCCATCACTGGTATAGTGTTGTTATCAGCAAACGTGACTTTGGACCGCATCAACTCATCCAGATCCACGAACAACTCCTTCTTTCCGCACATGTGATTAGAGCACTCAGTGTCAAGAAACCATGTGTTGTAGTTTGATTCTTCACCGGTTGCCGTGACCATCAACAAAGTGTGGTTGTCTTCATCGCCTCTTTCTTGTGCAAATCGAACTTCTTCTCCAGATTGGGAATTATCCTGGTACTTGCACTCCTTTGCATAGTGGCCATATCTGTGACATGTGTAACATTCACTGTTTGATTTATTAAAATTTCCTCTACCACGTCCAAAGCCTCGACCTCGTCCTTGATAATTTAAATTTGATTGATAATTGCTTCTCTGATTTCCGTCATCTCTTTGATTGTTGTTATAACTGCCACGTCCTCGACTATTGTAGTATCCGCGTCCTCGGTTGTTATAGTTCCCGTATCCTTGTCCTCTGCCGTGGAAATTTTCTCCTTGCTGGTCTCTTTCATCCTGCGCTCCTTTGCTATTCTTTATAAAAACTTGACTTTGAAAAACTTTCTCAAGGGGCTTCGCGGTTGACCTCTCGTTCATGCGTTGCTCGTGAACTTATAGGGTACGCATCAACTCATCAACTATCATCTTGGACAAATCCTTCGATTCTTCAATTGCCACCAGGATATGATCAAATTTTGCTGTAAGTGATCGTAATATCTTCTCCACAATTGCTAAATCTGCAAACTTCTCCCCATTTATTTTTATTTGATTTGTCAAAGCAAGTACTCGAGTCATGTAATCTGCAACACTTTCAGTGGGTTCCATCTGCAAAATTTTAAATTGACGTCTCCATGTTTGAAGCCTAACTTTTTTTACCTTTTCAACTCCATGGTACGATGTCTCCAGAGTATCCCACACTTGCTTTGCCGTAGTTGCTCCATCGATCTTCTCAAAAACTGAATCATTCACTCCTTGATGGATGTAGAATAACGTCTTTCGATCCTTTTTCTTGATCTCACCGTGGGCTTTCTTCTCGGCTTCACTTGCGCTATCTGCGAGATCGGCAACTCTGCTCTCTACGACACCCAATATATTTTGATATTCAAACAACACCTTCATCTACACTCTCCACCGGTGATAATTCTTTCCATCCAATATAGGAATAGAAGGCGACGTTGTCCCGTTTAGATTGTTCATGGCTCTGATACCACCGTTAAAACAAATAATAGCAAAGCAAATAGAAGTATAATATGTATGAGGAGAGATTTAGTGGAAAAAGCAAACACACTAATCTCGTTATTGCTCTCGATTTAGTTCTTGTTGCTCTGATGCTACTCTGATCTTGTTTAAATTGTTTAGCAATCTGATGTTTATAAGAATTCTACTATGACATGAACTTCTAAAGATAAAACAACTAAATACTATAGGTAAGATATATGAACCAATTCCTAACTCTTATGGATAAAACTAATTACTAATGATAACCTAATTAAATTTGGATTAGTTTCAACATGTACTACTCTTCATGGGCAAAACCTACTACCTGGAATAGTCTTGATGCTGCTTCATTTCTGAATCTATTCATTTGTATTATGTATTCATCTTTTTTTTGTCATAATTTAGATTTGTATATCGTGGATAAAGCTGTGATAATTAAAAATATTTGAACATTTGCTGCACATTTTTTTCTTCTTATTTTTGACATTCTGTGCTATTATCTAGATTTCTTCCCCCCCCCCATTGTCCTACTCCCCCTCCACTGCCCTCGAACTCCTCCCCTACCTCTATGTCACAAGTGACACTATGAGAACTAAAAACCTTATCCTCAGTTGCTCCTTTGACTGCTCTATTTTTTGTAAATGACTAGTGTTGGCTATTGTCATGAGATAGACACCTAAATAAGCGGTGAGTAATATCTTATCTTAGAGATAAGATATTCATAATCCTAATGAGAGTAGAATACTATCTCATATATATATATATATATATATATATATATATATATATATATATATATATATATATATATATATATATATATATATATATATATATATATATATATATATATATATATATATATATATATAGAGCAAGGTTCCTATGAACTTAAGTTCATAATGAATAGTGGTGCACCAACTTTTCTAATCACTCATCTTGCTTTGGGATCCGTGAAAGATATAAAGCTCACTTTGAGATTTGTGCATCACAAATCTCAAGACAAGATGAGTGGATAAAAAGTTGGTGCACCACTATTCATTATGAACTTAAGTTCATAGGAGCCTTGCTCTATATATATATATATATATATATATATATATATATATATATATATATATATATATATATATATATATATATATATATATATATATATATATATATATATATATATATATATATATATATATATATATATATATATGGTTTTCATGATGGGTGAATGAGAGAATATACCAAAAAACCTTCACATAGCCATCATCTCCTTCCCTGTTCGAATTCGTGCTTTATGTGATAGTTGCGATGTGATATGCGGGGGCTTCTCGCCGGTTGCACAGTGTGGTTGCCTTCCCACCATTGATTAAGAAATGTGTGGCAATCCTACAGAAACTATCAGTTTGGTAAACCCTAAACTTAGTATTTATGTTCCTAAAAATCATGCTAGGCTTTATTGATTTCCGTTGTGCATAATCTAGATGTAAATTTACCCTATTACATGCATATAGTTATCCGCATCCTACATTGGTATCAGAGCCGGATCTAGTATCGTTCATCAGTTTCTTGATGGTGATTTTAGCCATGAAACAAAAATTAGGGTTTTTATTGAGAAAAAGATTCGATCTTTAATTAAAGATTCAATTTTTAGTATTAAAAATCTAATCTTTGACATCTAGGATGTCAAATCGATGAAAAAGACTTAATTTTGAAATTTGTGGGCTATTTTTTAATAAATCGGGGTTTTCTAAGTTTTGATAGATCAAGGATTTATCAATCTAAACTTTTTTTTTTTGTAAATCAGGGATTTATTGAAAACAAAAAGGGATTTATTTCAGATTTAAGAATTTCTAAAAATAAGTTTTGAAAAAAAAGGAAATCAGTCTCCCCAACCCTGACGACCGCCGGCGCCGGTGACCGCACGTAGGGTGCATCACGGGCGACTGCGGTGGCAAGGACAAGGGTCACGATGCTGGTCGCCGCTGACTTCGCCGCCACCAGCATTGAGAGCACTCGAAAAATTACCAAAGAAAATCCCCGACAGCGAGTGCGCTGGAAGTCGCCGCTGGAGGTCCCGCGGGCTAGGCTCAAGGGATAGCGGGTGGCCGCCTCTGGGTCGGGCCGCCGCTACGTGAGGGGGTGGAAACGGCCCATAGGGTTTTGAAACCCTAGGGGTAGTTTAGTTAATAGGTTTTTTCTTTTTTTTTAAATCAATTTTATTCAAAAACTTATTAAAATCTAGAAATTCTGAGAATTACCAAATTAATACTAACAAAAATTATTTTTAGAATTTGTTTTTGAATTTTTGAAAATATTTTATTATTAATTTTATGAAATATTCTTAAATTCTTTTGTTATTTCAGAAAAATCCGAAAATTATATGGAAAATAATAAAATTCTGAATTTTTTGGAAAATTTTAATAAATTATTTTTGTTATTTTCTATTTTTTTGAGAAGTTTCTCTCATAAATTTTAGAAATTTCAAGTAGGCCCACTAAGTTTCATAATTAAGAGTTTGTGGATTTTACTAAAAATATTTTTTAACTTTGGGAGTTTAGAAAAATTATTTTAAATACCAAAATTAATTTATAAAAATTCTAAAGTCTTCGAGACGTGTGATGGGTAGCTGTTCTAGTGGGAGCGCCTGGTGCGCCGTACCAATTTCACGAGAAATGAAATACCCTAATAAAATTGACAAGATTAACATAGGGTAGTTAAATAAAATTTATGAAATTTCTTGTTTATGTTTGTCATGCCGCATGTTCAGACGCATACTGATACATAAATAAATTATTTCAAGTGGGTGATTTCGGGTAGAGATGGTAATATGATTTAACTATCAAATCTAGTCTATCTCTAAGAAATCTAATATTCTATTTTTAAAAATTTTATAATAATTTTAAAATTTATATCTTTGAACACTGTGGTTGGGGCCCTAGACCTTCTTCTCTCTGTTTGGGATGTAATTTTATTATCGGTATAAATGGCTTGATGAGATGGAATGTTCTTCTAGGAAGAACACTACTCCAGTTAAATGTCAATAATCTTAACGTATCTGAAATTTGAGTGTCTTAGTCCTTCTCTTAAAGAGGTACCAATATATTTTTGACTTCAGTCTGGGACTGATGATTAGTGGTAGATACTTTATGTTGGAGATCCAGTTTTTCTTGATTGAGCAAGAGATTTTGGCAAGTACTGAGGCAGTGATGTCCGACTCGGAAGAGGTTTCAACTCGAACTCAATGATTTAAGACTGGTCAGTACAAGATGTAAAAATGGAGAGATCATTCTAAAATGGAGAGGTCATTCAAGTGGTTCACTAGGTGAACTGCAATGAGGAGCGATCTTATCGGGGAGTTTGAGGATTATTCGAATGCAAAGGGCTTCAGGGATGCTCTTAATGCAAGATTTGAATATGTCTCTCCACTGAGGATCTGAGTTCTTATTATTAAGTTAGATTCGAATGATATCTCTACTAGGCAGAACATTGAATTCACCTTTGGATGATAATCTTTATGATCAGGGATCTTGAGATAGCTGGAACTGCATCATGCTAGGAGCAGTAGATCAAGGCAGTTACCAAGACTTTACATAACTCCAGAAAAGATATTTATTGATTTTTATTGCACATTGTAGATGCGACAACATCTAGGGATGTACAAATGAAAATGAAGTTAAAGTCTAAACATTAGGGTGTGTTTAAGGCTAACATGTCTTCTTCGGCTTTAGTAGCTGAATACCCAATGCGCAAGGATAGGAGCCTAGTTACAGCGGGTATGCCGGGAGATTTTTAGAATGATTCTGAAATAAAAGAAGTCAATTAAAAGGGTGAAGAAACCAACAAATAAGAGCAAGGCTGATTATTTTGACTTCAAACAAGCTGATCATTTCGCGCACGAGCACGTGCAATCGAGAAAACTTAGGACTCATTGACTACATCTGCAAGGCCGAGACTAGTTCGTAGAGTTCAAGAAGATTCTAAATGGAGAAGAAAGATCTAGTGAGAGAATATGTAATGGTGCTAGGCACCGATGCATAAAGATTTTCTTCAAGTTCAGGAAATAAATAGATCTTGTGATACTCCCACTATAGTTGAAGAATTATCTCGGTAGTTAGGCTTGTGGGATTCATGTCAGTTTCTCATATATGGGTGACTTACATAGATTCACTTCTTAGATTCTCTGCTCCGCATCGGACGTCAAGCTAATTTCTTAGTTGATTTTAAAATATGACTGATTATAAGATAGTTGGGTTTATTTTCTACTTTGTCTTGTAACTTGAATTAAGATTGGATCTAATTTATGATATTATAGACTAGGTCACATTAGAGGATACATGTGGGCTCACCAGGGGCGACCTCCTAGGTACGTGTACCAAGATGTATCTATCCACATACGAGTATAGTCTCGTTGGTAGAATCACTAGGAAATCTTTTGGTAAGGCCAAGAACAAATCTATTGCAATTAGTACACTCTTATATACGCAGACTGATATTTATGAAGGTACAAAGTGGAGCACTTTATTTCCTCACATTAATAGGCTATTACTTTATGTGTGATAATGTGTATTTGATTTTGCACCTAGTTGAAGAGCTTGGATTTATTTCAAGTGCTAAATCAGCAAGGTGAATAATCAATTAAGCAAAAGCATTAGAGCTTTGCGCACTAGTTGCGAGATAGAGTAGTTGTCTGGCCAGTTTAGGGAACTGTGTTAAGGGAAGAGAAAAGTCAAATAGTTGACAATAACCTATATTCTGCAATAAAATGGTGTTGCGGACGTGAGGAATACACTCTGCTAGATGTAGTTCAGAATATCTACCCATTTGTATTTTGGGAGATGCGTTATTGATAGCGGCATATGTTCTGAACCATGCACCTTCTAGATCAGTACAGTCTCCACCCTATAAGTCATGGATAGCCAAGAGTCAGCGTTGGATCACTATGTCCATGAGGGTGCATTGCTTACACTCATACTACGTCTCACTGGTATGAGAAGTTGGACCCCAGAGGAAAGAAGTATATGTATGTACACTAATTTCGGGGATGTGTTTAGATATGAGCACTATGATGGGACTGTGACTGAGGGAGTTGCGAGATATTGGGTTCCTCAGGAAGGATTTCTTGTACAAAGAAGAAATAGTTTAGGATTTGGGTTCATACGAGATTGAGGAGATTGTCACAGAGATGGAAGAGGATGGTTCCTCTACCACCTAGAGATAGTGGGAGCGAGATATCTTTAGATGACTCAGAGCCATCTAAGAAATCTCAATTGCCTCATTGATCATCCTATGGACAAGTACCCGCATGATATTTTGATATTAAGGGGAAATATTCATGGTATAATCGTATGTTATTGTGGAGCCCAAACTATATGAGGATGCTATCTCTTGATCTGCAATGAAAGAGTGGAAAGTAGCAACGGAAGGGTAGCTTGAATTCATGAGGAAGAATTAAGTCAGGGACTTGGTGGATCTTCCATTTAAATGCAAGACCATTGAGAGCAAATGTGTTTTTAAGGTTAAATAGAATGGGACAATCAAGTGGCGCAGGGCACGCTTTGTGGCGAAAGGATACACCTAAAGTTGTAGGGTGAATGATGAGGAGATGTTCTCTCCGGGAGAGAATCAACTTCCATAGAAAATTGACTCTAATGGAGCATATTGATCTTGAACTAGTCCAGATAGACACTGAGACAGCTTTTCTCTATGAGAACTAGAATAGAAGGTCTATGTGGATCAACTTGTGTGTTTCAAAGTTAAGGGACTTAAGCAGAGGGTGCCCAACTTAAAGAGCTATACTATGACTTGGAACAATATTCCAACGTGTAGTATTTTTGGTTATACTAGATCATACAAGATTATGGTTTTATGATGGTCGATTAAGACAATTGTATCTACCTACACCGAGCTGATAAGAGTTTGAGATCTTGTCATTATATATTGACTAGTATGTACCCCGTGCTAAGCACGGGCAAGTACTACTATTTATTTCTTGTTAAGTTTCACGTGTACATATTTTTATTCTTGTGTATTGTTTCTATTATTGTTGTTAAAATCTTAGTTGTCCTTTAAATTTTTTTACTTTCTTAATTTCAGTATTATTTCAATTCAAACAATTGTTAAGTTTCAATGTAATGTACTTATATTTTAATTATTGTTTTCTAAGTTATTAATTTTATGAAAATAGGCTATAATTACTTATCTTGTATGAAACCTAATTTTCTTCATAATATAAATATTCAATAGTATTAAATGGATATCCTTCAATGCAACATATTTATTTGAAGAAATTAAAGTTTAATTGATGACAACAAATGATAAAGATTAATGTATGAATTTAGTATCATAAGTAAGAGAACGAGAATCCATAAGCACAATTATATTTTAAATCAAATATATATACAAAATTAAAATTGAATATTCTAAGATCATAGATAACACAAACATGTAGTGAACAACAATAGAGAATGAATTTATACACAACCTAATCACTTACAAGGAACATTATGTTACAGTTTGGATTTGAACCATGCTACTCTATGTATGAAATTACTAAGTGCAAACACATATTTTAGTCGATCTGGAAAGAACTAATGCTTCATAATAAGCATTAGTAAATTTAAATCGTTCACTAATTATCGATCAAACATAACTCTCATACGTGCCGATAAATATTGTGATGGAGTATCTCGGTCTTACCACTATTATAAGATTTTATCATTCAAATGCAAAACAAATAAATATTACGGTGATAGTTCAAATCCTCCAATAGAACCTTCAAAAGACTTAAACAAAGTATAGCGCATTAATAACCAATAATCATAATTATTCCAAAATCTAAATAATCCAAGTAAACTTATTTCAAACAACACTCAATTTATCCTAAGATTGTATGTTACCATTTGACAAACATCCAAGGTAAACAAAGTTAATTATGTACTTCCAAATTTCCTCCTATGCTTAGACTAAGAGATAGTACACATTGAATTTGGTCTAATAATGGAGCCTTCCAAAAGATACACTAGTAACTTGCAACATATAAATTTTAATTGAGATATTAGAAAATAAAACCAACATGAATCAATTAATATTTTTAAAATAGAAAGAACAATTCAGAAAAGACAAGCATCGCTTCAATTTTCATGCCCGTGCAAAGCACGGGTTGTTTTATAACTTTACTTTCTTATATGTGTGCGATTCATTAATAAAACTAATTACTTAAAAATCTAACTACTTGTCATCGGAAATAATGACAATTATGTACAAATAATCATTAATCACTGAATATTACTAACAATCAACACATAAGGTTATTACTATTATTACCAAACATGAATATTAATGAGACAGCTTTTCTCTATGAGAACTAGAATAGAAGGTCTATGTGGATCAACTTGTGTGTTTCAAAGTTAAGGGACTTAAGCAGAGGGTGCCCAACTTAAAGAGCTATACTATGACTTGGAACAATATTCCAACGTGTAGTATTTTTGGTTATACTAGATCATACAAGATTATGGTTTTATGATGGTCGATTAAGACAATTGTATCTACCTACACCGAGCTGATAAGAGTTTGAGATCTTGTCATTATATATTGACTAGTATGTACCCCGTGCTAAGCACGTGCAAGTACTACTATTTATTTCTTGTTAAGTTTCACGTGTACATATTTTTATTCTTGTGTATTGTTTCTATTATTGTTGTTAAAATCTTAGTTGTCCTTTAAATTTTTTTACTTTCTTAATTTCAGTATTATTTCAATTCAAACAATTGTTAAGTTTCAATGTAATGTACTTATATTTTAATTATTGTTTTCTAAGTTATTAATTTTATGAAAATAGGCTATAATTACTTATCTTGTATGAAACCTAATTTTCTTCATAATATAAATATTCAATAGTATTAAATGGATATCCTTCAATGCAACATATTTATTTGAAGAAATTAAAGTTTAATTGATGACAACAAATGATAAAGATTAATGTATGAATTTAGTATCATAAGTAAGAGAACGTAATCCATAAGCACAATTATATTTTAAATCAAATATATATACAAAATTAAAATTGAATATTCTAAGATCATAGATAACACAAACATGTAGTGAACAACAATAGAGAATGAATTTATACACAACCTAATCACTTACAAGGAACATTATGTTACAGTTTGGATTTCGAACCATGCTACTCTATGTATGAAATTACTAAGTGCAAACACATATTTTAGTCGATCTGGAAAGAACTAATGCTTCATAATAAGCATTAGTAAATTTAAATCGTTCACTAATTATCGATCAAACATAACTCTCATACGTACGATAAATATTGCGATGGAGTATCTCGGTCTTACCACTATTATAAGATTTTATCATTCAAATGCAAAACAAATAAATATTACTACCGATAGTTCAAATCCTCCAATAGAACCTTCAAAAGACTTAAACAAAGTATAGCGCATTAATAACCAATAATCATAATTATTCCAAAATCTAAATAATCCAAGTAAACTTATTTCAAACAACACTCAATTTATCCTAAGATTGTATGTTACCATTTGACAAACATCCAAGGTAAACAAAGTTAATTATGTACTTCCAAATTTCCTCCTATGCTTAGACTAAGAGAGATAGTACACATTGAATTTGGTCTAATAATGGAGCCTTCCAAAAGATACACTAGTAACTTGCAACATATAAATTTTAATTGAGATATTAGAAAATAAAACCAACATGAATCAATTAATATTTTTAAAAATAGAAAGAACAATTCTGTAAAAGACAGTTACTGCTTCAATTTTCATGCCCGTGCAAAGCACAGGTTGTTTTATAACTTTACTTTCTTATATGTGTGCGATTCATTAATAAAACTAATTACTTAAAAATCTAACTACTTGTCATCAGGAAATAATGACAATTATGTACAAATAATCATTAATCACTGAATATTACTAACAATCAACACATAAGGTTATTACTATTATTACCAAACATGAATATTACTGAGACAGCTTTTCTCTATGAGAACTAGAATAGAAGGTCTATGTGGATAAACTTGTGTCTTTCAAAGTTAAGGGACTTGAGCACAGGATGCCCAACTTAAAGAGCTATACTATAACTTGAAATAATATTCCAACGTGTAGTATTTTTGGTTATACTAGATCATACTAGATTATGGTTTTATGATGATCGATTAAGACAATTGTATCTACCTACACCGAGCTGATAAGAGTTTGAGATCTTGTCATTATATATTGATAACATATTGCTGATTGGGTACAGCATGGAGACCATTGAAACTCCAATTGCTAAGAATCAGGCTCTAAGTATAGAGCAATGTCTCGACAAGAAATCAAAAAAAAGTTAATGTTGATTATTCGTTATAGGAGTGTAGTCAGTGGTCATGTATGTATGCAAGATCCGACACATCCTTTGTAGTAGAATTGATGAGAAGGCATCAGTTCAATCCTAATGACTTACTGGAATGACCAAAGTGGATCCTCAGAGATTTAATTGAGACTGCATTTATGCTTTGTGCTATGGCAGAATTGACACTCGCCAATGTACATATTCAAATGTCGCCTAGGCCGGCGATCTGGATGAGCAAATATCGACTTCTGGTCATATTTTCTTACTGAATGGCAAGATCATTTCATGGAGTAGTAAGAAGCAGCACTATATAGCTTTTTCCACTTGGAACGGAATATGCGGTGATATACACGATAGAACTGGAGGCAGTCTCATTGTACAGATTCTCAAAGAGTATTGTTGTAGCTCAACATGCAGAGAATTGTGTGATTCTCTATTGTGATGGCGTGTCCACTGTTGGTTATTCGAAAGACCAAAATTAGTTTGGAAAATCAAATAAAATCTACATCAGGTACCATTTCATTAAGAGCTAAGAGAAGTAAGAGGTTGTGTTGTGTGTATCTCTACGAGTCAGATAATTGGGGATCTACTGATAAAGGGAATAGCCGAGGAGCAGCTAGCGCAGCACTTGAGCCTTAGAGGCTATGTCTTTAGCGACGAAGCTTTATTTTAGTTGAGACCTCAGACACTTGGGATAATACGGATGACGACTTTATAAGACATCATATTTGTTTTGATTTTTTTTCATATATGCAAATCTAGGATTGCTAATTTCTTATTATTGCTTGATTATTATAGCATAGAGTATATTTGTATATGATGTGAACATGATACACAAAGGGCACAGGGTGCACCATGAGAAAGTTACATCAGCAGGTGGGAGTTTTATCGCATAAGAGATCCCTATCAGAGCTGTGGCAGTTGCTGAAGCTAAGTCCGAGCACTGGATGTCATTTGGCTTAGAGCAAAAATAACATTGTTGTATTACTGGGTACAACAATAACTAGTATTATGGCCCGTGCCAAGCACGGGCTAGCCTAAAATTGGGTTCTATTAGTGTACTAAGATTACGTCCAGCCAAACTCTCTATATTTTAGCATACACAATTATATTGTTAATCCTCCAAATACATCATGAAGATAAATTTAATAATTTGTTTTTAATAGTACATTTAATTCATCAATTATTAGTATTATTATCTCATATCTTGTAAAACCAATTTGTATATTGTTGAAAATTAAGGTTAAGACTTAAGCAAACCTTTTTATGTTTTAAAGGAATCACTTATTTGCCAACAAATATAAATTTGGACCACTTTTGTAAACTGTATTTGGTTTAGGTGAAAAATATGTATTTTGCAATAACATATGGAGTTAAATGTAATTTGTTTATACTTAAGGGACTTATATGTAAAAGTTCTTACCTTTATCATTGCTTTCCTAAATCATGATTGCCCGACTCTTAGAAAAACCCAACATTTCTCCTTTCCTTCTTCTTATGCAATCCAAAGATCAATCACATATGGGATCTTTTCATTTGTGATTGTATTCCATTGCTACTTGCTTGATCCATCAAATTTCAGTTTGTTCTACATCTCTGTCATTTTTATCTTGCATGTTCATCTCTTTGTAAGTAAATGATTCTCTATCATTTGTGCTAATTTATTTTAAATTTTATTTGTAAGTAAATGATTCTCTGTCATATTCTCTGTCATTTGAGCTAATTTTTTATTTTTATTTGTAAGTAAATGATTCTCTATCATTTGTGCTAATTTTTGTTGTTTTTATTCTGCATGTTCCTCTCTTTATAAGTAAATGATTCTCTATCATTTGTCTTTATTCTAGATCTCTGTCCTTTTATTGTGCTAATTTGTTGTTGTACTTGAGGCATTTTATTTCCATAATTAGTTTGATTTTCAATGCAAAATTTATATTTTATTGATTTAATCATTATTACCCTTTTTATAAGTTTGAGATTTACTTATTTAATTTCTCAGTTGATTTCTCTATTATTGAATTTATTCATGAGCATTATTTTCCATGAGTATATGAGAGTATATTTTACATGCTCGAATTTTAAGCCAATTTAAAATGGAAATTATTAGCATAATCATAACATGATAGTTTATGTTAATTAGAAGTAAACATGGCATACATGCTTAACATTTGGTCATAACTATTCAAATTACAAAGACATAATATATTCAATCATGCATAACAAAGTTATTGATTGTTTCACGAATATTGTCGTTTGCCATTTGATTATCACATTTTAATTACATTTTATACCCTTATTACCTATGTTATATGAATAACGATATTACTAATAATCATTTTTATCTTATTTTGCGGGTTAATAAAGAAATAATGAATAAAAGCCCAAATGACTCAAATTCTCGAATTTCTACCAATATTTGAAGCCCAAATCGAAAACAAACCAAGGCCCAAGATACCAAATTGATCCAAGAGAAATTCGTGAAGAAAAATCAAGAAAAGACAAATTCGGTTGGGAACCAATCGGTTGACCAACCGGTTGGCCAACCGGTTATTAACGGTTGGCTAACCGATCGACCAACCGTCGGTTTCCAGCAATTCAATTAAGGGTGGATTTCTCTTCCTTTTGGCTAGGTTTGATCCAATGGTTCACATCAACTCCGTTGGGCTATAAATAGGGGTGAAGGTGAGTGTTTTGAGTGTGAAATATTTTGTCAAAACTCCATTTGGAGAGGAGGGTTACTCTTAATTGAGGAGACCTTCCAAAATTGTAACTTTTGTTACACAATAAATGAAATTTTTCACCCCTTCAATTTACTTTCTCTTCTTCTAATCCAAGGACCAAAAGGAGGATTAGATTAAGATCAGGAGTTGTTGGTTTCTATTTTATTTCTTTTTCATTTCTTTCTTGTTCATTTATTGCTTTGTAGCTTAGATTTACTTTCATGCAATTTAATTTCATGCAATTTACTTTCATGCAATTTACTTCCTTGCAATTTACTTTCATGCAATGTATTTCCTTTCTAGAATAGATTTTTCTTTCCTTTAATTCACCTTGAGGCTAGAACCCTCTTGGGAATTACCCTTTTCTAAGTGTGGAACCAATATTTGTGGGATCCCTAGAGATTGTTTGAAACTAGCTAACAAATCCAACTCATTCTCATGAGATTGAGATAAGCTAAGTGGATCTACTCTAGATTCCTCATATCTTTAACTAATCCTCCATACTTTACATTCTTGATTTTGCACTTATCCTTGTTTTCCATTTGTTTGTTATTTTCCTTTATTCTTGATTTTGATTTTCCTTTACTCTCTCCTCTCTCTCAATCTTGTTTTCTTTTATTTTGCACTTATTTTCTCTCAATCTCATTTTCCCTCCATGTGCATATAATCTCAAACCTAGTTTTGTTATTATGTGCATATAACCACCACCACACTCTCAACTTTATTTTTCTCCTCCTTTGCACTTAATCCACAATCCACTCTCTTTAACCTCTCCACATCCACTTTCACCATTTTATCGTTTTCATTATATTTGAATAAACTCCTAATTGTCGCGCATAATTTGAGAACCAAAACTTGAGCAAAACTCTCCCTACTTTCCCGTTCCTCGTGGGATCGATAATCTTTTATACTATAACTTGATAAGGGTTGTATACTTGCAACTAAGGTAATCACTCAAAATTACCCACCAAGTTTTTGGCGCCGTTGCCGGGGAACGGTGCATAAGTAGGATTTTCATTAAGTTTGGTTTTTATTTTGTGTGTTTTCTTTTGTGTAGGAACTTGGAGCTTGAAGATCAAGAGTTGAAGATTCAAGATTGAAGAATTGCCTCCAACGAGGCTTTGCATTGCTTTTGCGTGGGTAACTTCTCCATCTAGTATTTTCAATTCCACCCTTTAGATAGTTCATATACATTAGAGACAATTAGGATAAAAAAAAAAAATAAATAAATAAAAGGATTTTTTTTCCCTTGTCGACCCTAATAAACTTCATTTTTTTTTATTGTCGACCATAATAAAAATAAAAGATTTTTGTTTTTGCATCCTTTTTGGTTGCTTTTAATTCTTAGGGTTGCACTTCATATAATAGTAGGAATTCACCAAGTGATTTTGAGCATCTTGATTTGGCACACACTTGAAAATATCTTCAGGGCAAAACCCATTAATCAAGATAAGGTGAGGGATTTCATCACCCTTTCCTTAGCCCAAAAATCACTAATTCCTCACTACACATACCCAAGCCTCTTAAAATTTGATTAGACGTTGGCCCCTAAGGATTCGAGCTCATTAAGGAACAATAATTTCTTAAGTGAACCGGTCCAAGTTTATTTGGATTAATTGGTGTCTAAGGCAAGGTTTAGGGGTTGCGTAAGGCGCTCGAAAGGAAAGAGGTACTTAATTGATCTTTGATCTCCCTCTAGTACTATCCTTACCTGGCTAATTACCCAAGTAAACTTTGATCTTTTCACTAAGGGAATTTTTGGTTAGGAGCTGGTCTAAGTCAAGTTTAGGCTTAACCCTAGAGTTAGGGTGATTGAAAAGTGATTGCCTTGATTTGTTTTTTAGTTAGTTTTTTTTCCTTATCTTCTTAATTTTTTTCTCTTATCCTTTTTCAATTACAAAAAAATAAAATTTTTTTGATTTTGGTGTATGCAAACTTGGGTTAGGGATAATACTAATCGTTTAATTAGTTTTGATTCATCTCTTGAACCAAGCGAAATGGCTAATACCAACCCACCTGTTCTTCAAGATGTTTGTTACCCCACTAGAAATGCAATCCCTCTTGCATAAAACTCCCGAGGTAAATGGAACCAACTTTGAACCGACCGCATTTCATAAACATGCTTCCCAAATTCTTAGGAGTCAAACCAAGACGATACATCTTTATCTCGAATTTGAAGAAGTTTGCCTCATGATTAAGATGAGGGACTTAGCGAAGATGCGATCAAACTCCGATTTATTCTATTTGCCCTTAAGGACAAAGCCAAAAATGGTCAGATAGCTTGCCCGCAGATTCCATCTCAACTTGGGGTGAATTTGTAAAAGTTTTTCGAAAAATTCTTTCCTATCCACAAAACGGTCAAGCTTAGAAACAAAGATTCAAAATTTTAAAATTGTCGGGAGAACCTTTTTGGAAGTATTTTGACAAATTTAAAGATCTTCTTATCCAATGTCCTCACCATGGTCTTGAAAAGTGGCGATTATGCCAAATCATTTATGAAGGATTGGATTATTCTTCAAAAACTTCCTTAGAGTCGATGTGTCAAGGGGATTTCATGAAGAAAAGCGTGAAGCTTGGGACTTCTTAGAGAATTTATCCGAGAAAACTATGCAGTGGGAACACTTTGATTCATCAGTTACCCAATCCAATTCTAGAAGTCCTTCCTTAGAGTCAAACATAGCCTCTGAAGCTAAGATGGCTACAATTCTACGCAGGTTAGAAACTTTAGAAACTAAAGAACGAGCTCCGGCTCAAATCAATCAAGTTTCTGCCTCAGGATGTCATAACTGTCTTTCCACAGCCCATGCTTCAGAGCAATGTCCACTCTTAGGAAATACTCAATCTCTAGAACAGATGAATGCTGCATTCCAGCATCCGATTAATGATCCATTTTCTCCAACCTATAATCCAGGTTGGAGAAATCATCCGAATTTTGCATGGAATCAGGGTAATTTCTCAGGAAATCAAAATTTCACTCCCTCTTCAAACCAACAATTCCCTAGGGGCAACGCAGTTTCTTTCAGTTCTCAAACCAATTTTCCACAACCAAATCAGTCATTTCCAAATCAGTTTCCTCATCATCAATCTACAAATCATACTCCTTCAAATGTTGAGAAACGTCTTAATGTTTTGGAAAGGGGTTTGGAAGCCTTGATTAAAACCTCTACACAGACCACGAACTTGTTGACTCAAACATCTAACACGATGAACTCCTTTATGCAATCAACAGGACAAATTCTCAACTCCAACACTCAAGCCATAGCTAGATTAGAAACCCAGCTTGGTCAACTAGCTAGCGCTATGAGTGAGAGAGAGAAAGGATCATTTCCGAGTCAACCCGTGACCAATCCAAAGAACACGGGGTCAAGTTCAATTTTCCAAGATCAAGTGAATGCAATCCATTCACAACAATCAGGTAACCAGGTTAATAATCAAGTCCTTCAGAACGAGAGAATTACGTTGAATACATGCATCTTGAAGCCAACATTTGAAGAACCCTTTGTCAATGAGCTTAGATTGTTAGAAAATAGAAAACAACAAGATTTCATTTTTGATGAAATTTTTGTTAATAACGAATCTAAGTTCAAAAAGCATACAACCATTAATACCTACCTTCCATTGCTGCACACATCACTAAAAATCCTGAAATTTTTGGAATTTAAGCACATCAGTGATTATATCATTTTGAAATTCTTTAAATTTCGGGGTAGAATTTTCAGCAATAAGGTAGGATTTAATGTAGAATGTGAGCTTCTCATGTTTCATCTTTTATTCTACATTTTTATTTTTATTTTATTATTATTTTTTTTTCTTTTCTCATAATAATAAAAGAATTTATTCTTCTCTCTTGTGAGAGTTTCTTATTGTTTTTATGTAAAAAAAAAAAAAAAAAAAAAAATAAAATTTTGACTTCACCTTCTCATACCAAAGGTAATTACAGAATTTTTATCATTGTTGAAGTCGGCCGAACAAATGTAAGTGCTTCCATTCTTATCTGTTTTACTTTGTGCATAATAGAATTTGCATTGAGGACAATGCAAAATTTAGGTGTGGGGTGGGAATTAGTCATTTTATCTTTATCTTAGTTATTTTTTCTTTTTCTTACCATTCTTTTATGTCATTTTTTCTTCTTTTCATCATAAAAACATAAAAAAAAAAAAAATAGTCACTTGCCAACTTAATAGAGTTGATTAATAATTGATCAATTTGATAGAATTTAAGTCTTCTAATCCTTAGTTAGTTCTATACTCAAGTTTACTTTTATGACAACTCCAAATAAATTTCTTAAGAGATGATTTTCAAGTAGTATACTTTACTTAAGCTTTAACTTAGATTTTTAATTAAAGTAATGGAATTTTTGCATGCCTAACTTAGAGTTGAAAATAATTTTTCAAGTTGTCTTGATCCAAATATTATTCAGAATATATATACATATACACACATATATAGTATACTAACTTAATAAATAGAAGAAAAATTTCTCTTAAAATCATTGGTGGTTCTATTTTACTAAGCCTAAGTTGGTGAGTAATTAAGCAGGAGTATTTCTATGCTTAATGACCTAAGCCCAATTGGGTTGGGATTCATTGGCCCAAAACTCGCTAAATGGTCACTTAGAAAGCCGATTAAAAGAACAAAACCACCAAGGAATAAAGAGTAAAAAAAAAAAAAAAAAATTCATACTAACCATGTTTTTGTATATAGTTATATTTGTATATGTTCTTGAAAAATAAAATGGATTAAAAGACTTGAAGTTTGTTTAAAACAAAAGGTTAGCATGTTCTTTTCAAAACTTTTAAATTAAATTTTGAGTTAAACTTGGTTTTGTATAACTATAATGAAAGGATTTATTCTTCTCTCTTGTGAGAGTTTCTTATTGTTTTTATGTAAAAAAAAAAAAAAAAAAGGAAAATAAAATTTTGACTTCACCTTCTCATACCAAAGGTAATTCTGAATTTTTATCATTGTTGAAGTCGGTAGAACAAATGTAAGTGCTTCCATTCTTATCTGTTTTACTTTGTGCATAATAGAATTTGCATTGAGGACAATGCAAAATTTAGGTGTGGGGTGGGAATTAGTCATTTTATCTTTATCTTAGTTATTTTTTCTTTTTCTTACCATTCTTTTATGTCATTTTTTCTTCTTTTCATCATAAAAACATAAAAAAAAAAAAAATAGTCACTTGCCAACTTAATAGAGTTGATTAATAATTGATCAATTTGATAGAATTTAAGTCTTCTAATCCTTAGTTAGTTCTATACTCAAGTTTACTTTTATGACAACTCCAAATAAATTTCTTAAGAGATGATTTTCAAGTAGTATACTTTACTTAAGCTTTAACTTAGATTTTTAATTAAAGTAATGGAATTTTTGCATGCCTAACTTAGAGTTGAAAATAATTTTTCAAGTTGTCTTGATCCAAATATTATTCAGAATATATATACATATACACACATATATAGTATACTAACTTAATAAATAGAAGAAAAATTTCTCTTAAAATCATTGGTGGTTCTATTTTACTAAGCCTAAGTTGGTGAGTAATTAAGCAGGAGTATTTCTATGCTTAATGACCTAAGCCCAATGGGTTGGGATTCATTGGCCCAAAACTCGCTAAATGGTCACTTAGAAAGCCGATTAAAAGAACAAAACCACCAAGGAATAAAGAGTAAAAAAAAAAAAAAAAAATTCATACTAACCATGTTTTTGTATATAGTTATATTTGTATATGTTCTTGAAAAATAAAATGGATTAAAAGACTTGAAGTTTGTTTAAAACAAAAGGTTAGCATGTTCTTTTCAAAACTTTTAAATTAAATTTTGAGTTAAACTTGGTTTTGTATAACTATAATGAAAGGATTTTCTTAAGAAAATTATATTGGAGTTATGATAAAACGTTTTCTTGAGTATTAACCAACTTCAATTGGAATATTTGAAGATATCAAATGAATGAATTATTAACTTCTTTAAATTAGCAAGTTGACTGAATTTTGTGGGTATATTCACTGCAAACCCTCACGAGACTACAACTCGTCCACTAGGGTAACCTAGGGGTTTAAAGGCTTGTTGTATGCGCTAAATACAACCGCGATTCCTGCGAAAGTGAGTTAGGTTTTCTTTTTATTCTCTTTGCTAGAGGACTAGCAAAAGCTTAGGTGTGGGGGTATTTGATTATCACATTTTAATTATATTTTTATACCCTTATTACCTATGTTATATGAATAACGATATTACTAATAATCATTTTATCTTATTTTGCGGGTTAATAAAGAAATAATGAATAAAAGCCCAAATGACTCAAATTCTCTGAATTTCTACCAATATTTGAAGCCCAAATCGAAGACAAACCAAGGCCCAAGATACCAAATTGATCCAAGAGAAATTCGTGAAGAAAAATCAAGAAAAGACAAATTCGGTTGGGAACCAATCGGTTGACCAACGGTTGGCCAACCGGTTATTAACGGTTGGCTAACCGATCGACCAACCGATCGGTTTCCAAATGATTCAATTAAGGGTGGATTTCTCTTCCTTTTGGCTAGGTTTGATCCAATGGTTCACATCAACTCCGTTGGGCTATAAATAGGGGTGAAGGCTGAGTGTTTTGAGTGTGAAATATTTTGTCAAAACTCCATTTGGAGAGGAGGGTTACTCTTAATTGAGGAGACCTTCCAAAATTGTAACTTTTGTTACACAATAAATGAAATTTTTCACCCTTCAATTTCCTTTCTCTTCTTCTAATCCAAGGACCAAAGGAGGATTAGATTAAGATCGAGAGTTGTTGGTTTCTATTTTATTTCTTTTTCATTTCTTTCTTGTTCATTTATTGCTTTGTAGCTTAGATTTACTTTCATGCAATTTAATTTCATGCAATTTACTTTCATGCAATTTACTTCCTTGCAATTTACTTTCATGCAATGTATTTCCTTTCTAGAATAGATTTTTCTTTCCTTTAATTCACCTTGAGGCTAGAACCCTCTTGGGAATTACCCTTTTCTAAGTGTGGAACCAATATTTGTGGGATCCCTAGAGATTGTTTGAAACTAGCTAACAAATCCAACTCATTCTCATGAGATTGAGATAAGCTAAGTGGATCTACTCTAGATTCCTCATATCTTTAACTAATCCTCCATACTTTACATTCTTGATTTTGCACTTATCCTTGTTTTCCATTTGTTTGTTATTTTCCTTTATTCTTGATTTTGATTTTCCTTTACTCTCTCCTCTCTCTCAATCTTGTTTTCTTTTATTTTGCACTTATTTTCTCGCAATCTCATATTCCCTCCATGTGCATATAATCTCAAACCTAGTTTTGTTATTATGTGCATATAACCACCACCACACTCTCAACTTTATTTTTCTCCTCCTTTGCACTTAATCCACAATCCACTCTCTTTAACCTCTCCACATCCACTTTCACCATTTTATCGTTTTCATTATATTTGAATAAACTCCTAATTGTCGCGCATAATTTGAGAACCAAAACTTGAGCAAAACTCTCCCTACTTTCCCGTTCCTCGTGGGATCGATAATCTTTTATACTATAACTTGATAAGGGTTGTATACTTGCAACTAAGGTAATCACTCAAAATTACCCACCACCATGTCATTCAAGTCCCTAAACTTCAATGGGCTAGTTAAATTTTTTTCTCAAATTTTGGAGCACGTAGTGGTTTTGATAATGGAGTGAAATCTAGCCGTTGCGTTTGACTCTGAAATGGTGTTGCTGGAGGTACCTCTTTAGTAAGGTTTATAATTGCCGACTCCTGCGAATCCTATAACCATATAGCAAAGTAAGTCAAAATCCTTTACGTTCTCAATATTTAATAATAATTCTAAAATACTTTGAAAACCTTACAATGTCCTGGCTTGTGTCGCTGTCTTCCTTTTACTTATTGTCATGAATTATGTCAATGATTTTGGAGATTGTAAATCCCTCATTACCCTTTGGATAATTATATTTTGTCGACCTGAACCATATAAATACTCCTGTTAGATACATTGGCTGATATTTATAATATCAATATTAAATTAAGTGCATATTTTTAATTCTAGCCGCCCTTACTTTAATGATTGCATCATTGTCTTTGTTAGTTAAATTACTGATGGTTGTGTATGTAGCAAGCGACATCTATGCGTCTTTTAATCTGCACATAAATATTGATTTCATCAGTTAGGCAACACTAATTATATCACTGTAAGATATGAGAAAGTTCAAGAATATAACAATTCAGTTTCATGTAATCTTTATTAATGTACATATCAATTATAGCATTTAATGTTGTACTCAAGAAATAAAGAATTATATATAATGGTTCAAAAGCTAGTACTTAATATTATAGAATTCAACTTAACAACATTTAAAACTTATACCTGTTTGTAAGTTGTTGAAAATTTCTTTGTAAACAATATTATTTGTGATGTTTTCACTTTGTTCTTCCTCATTCTCTATCAAAATCTTAAGCCCTCTCGGTGAAGTTACTCTGGAGACAACAACGTACAGTTGACCGTGTGTAAAACATGGCTTTGGAAGGTACAATCCCACAAAATTTAATGTCTGTCCTTGGCTTTTATTAATTGTCATCGCAAAAGATGCTTGAATAGGAAATTGTCGTCTCTTCATGTGGAATGGCCACTTTGAATCTGTGTTTGTCAAAACACATCTTGGAATGAAATGCTTAGTTCCAATATTGGTCCCACTGATTATTCTTGCCTCTATAATCCATTTCATCAATTGTGTTACTATTATTCTTGTGCCATTGCAAAGACCTTCTGTTGGACTTCGATTACGCAACAACATAATTGGAGTCCCAACTTGCAGTTTTATTTCATAATTTGGCATACCAGGAAATGTTAATGAATTTAGGAATTCTATAGGGTAGCTTAGTTCATTTTCCTGTAGATTTGGAGAAGTGGCGCAAATGGAATCCGAGCTTAAATAAGTAAATTCTTCAGCTTGTATTTTTTCTTGAATGATGTCATTTATAATATCTACATCTTCATTCCTTGGAGTCAAGATTGCTCTCTCTTGTAAATACTCTGCCTTAGAATAGTTTTCTAGCAGATTTGGATATGTCTGAGATATAATATCATCCATTGGCTCTCCAGTTGAATGAATAATGAATTCTTCTGGAATCTCAATTAATGGCTCATCACTTTTTGATGCATCTTCTATTGATTGTAAGTCACCATTTCCAAGATTAAGTACCCATTTACCGAAATCAGCTATTGTCATGCCATTGTCTTGAGATTCTTTTTGTTGTAGCCTCATGTTCTGTGTCAAACAAAATATTTTGCATTCATTCCATAATCTAGAACTACTAATGGATGCATTCAATATGTCATGCTTGTTACCTCTTGGTAGTACTGGTAATATTTGCCTAAAATCTCCACCTAGAACCACTGTTAGGCCTCCAAATGGTTTGTTTTGAGCCATCTCATCCTGGCCTCCTAAAATGTCCCGTAATGTACGATCTACTGCTTCAAAAGCATGCCTGTGAAGCATTGGTGCCTCATCCCATATAATTAAACTTGAATTCTTCATCAAATTTTCTTCAGGTGTTCCTTGTTTGATTCCGCATGTTGAATTTTCTTTCAATAAAATTGGAATTTGAAACCTTGAATGGGCCGTTCTTCCTTTAGGTAGTAGAACAGATGCTATGCCAGATGATGCAACAGCTAAAACAATTTTGCCTTCAGATCTTAGTCTTGTTATTATGGATTTCCAAACATAAGTTTTCCCGGTTCCCCCATGTCTATACAAAAAGTATAGTCCACCTGTCTTGTTATTTACTGACTCAATTACCTCATCATAAACTCTCCTCTGCTGGACATTCATTCCTTTCAAAAGCTTCTCATGTTCTTCTCTTAGTTGTTCTCTGTCAAAGTTTAATTCTTCACCAATTACTTTATCTGCACAATGTTTCATTAAGTTGCTGTCTGGTTGTGGCATTCCAGTGAATTTACTTAGGCTTTTACCATTTTGTCGTAGTAAGTACTCAATTTCTGCTAAAGTTTGATTTTGCAATTGTTGATCAGACATTATCAAATTTGATATTCGTAGCAATTTTCTTTGCATTTCTAAAATTCCCTCGGCAAGGTACATCCAGTTGTCTTCCCATAATTTTTTAGGGTTAACAACTTGACAGAATAGAATAAGGTTTGCAAACATTTGTCTCATTTGTCGTTCTGATGAGCTATACGAAGCTTCAGTCAACACATATTGCCATTCCACATCATCTTCTAGCAATCGTAGAGCTGTACATGTTTCTCTAAATGTATCATAAAGAATGCCATCATGCTTACGGATATCCTGAAAACATTTAGGGCCTCGAATAGTGTTCAAAAGTAAGCGGAGATAAAACCTCTCACCTGTTGTAGGATGTGTATAAACTACTCTGCCTATACTTCGTCCCTTCTCTCGAATCTTCCATTTTCTTTCATCTGCTTTCCATACAAATTTTGACGGGAATTCAGCATATGTTAGTTTCCTTGCTTCCGGATATAATTTATTTGCTTCCATCCATCCCATAAACTTGGTTTGATTATCTTCAATATGATTTATAATTTGTCTTAAGTCATCAGTGTCTTTGTAAATGATTGGTTGTTGTTCTGGCAAATGAAATGGAAGTCTCTCCACTGCAGGAACTCTATGATGAATGTCAAATCCATAAATGCGCCATATGGCCTCTGGTGCAGATAAATATCTACAATTCAAATAGTATTGTATCTCATCTATAGGTAGAGATTTCTTTGATATATTTGCATCTATATTTGATGATTGAAGAGATATGGATGCATGATCAGGTCCTTTAGTTATATATTTGAACAGATATTTTATTGATCGACCTCGGTTACACCATTCAACGTTAATGTGTGCTTGATACTTGACTAATAACTTTCGATTATAAGGCACAACATAACCATTGTCTAATTGTTTTCCATTTTTCAGCACCCATCTATCATCATTAGCTCTTCTCCGGTAAATTGCAAACCACTTTCTTCTATAATTGTTTCACTTATATACTTTTTTGGAAAGTGCTTGTTACATTTGTGATTTTGCATGCATGGAGCTGATGGAGTTGCTTTACCACAGGGACCATGTATCATAAATTGACTAACTGCACCATATCCCAATGGATCAATCTCCCTATCAGGTATTTCTACACTGATAATCTTATCAGTCAAAGAAGGTGTTGGATACTTGTTTTTGGCATCTAGCCATAGTAATATGTGAGCATGCGGAAGTCCTCTTTTTTGAAATTCTATTGTATACACCACTTCATGAAATATGATGAACAAAAAATTCTTATTAGATTATACAAATGTTACAAAGTTATAGCATTTATTTCATCGTAATTATAACCAAATTTGCTATGTTTGATTATAGACTTAGAAAATCTTGTGTAAGTATATGGTCATAATTTTATTACTTATAAAACTGATTTTTATAGCTAAACATTTGTAAATGTATAAATGTGATTTGTAGATTAGTCAATTACATAAAAGATAATAATGTTTTAATAATAGTAAATATTAATATTTTCTAAGAAAGTAAGTCTCTATAAATATTCTAAAATTTTCTGAGAAAATGTTAAATTTTAGGATGTTGCAAATTAATGTGAGGCGTGATTACATAATAAAGTTTTAATTAATAATAGAAAAAGCAATAAGTTCAGTTAAATTATGAATAATTATAAGAAAGTTTACTTAATAGTTGTAGGTCGTAAAAAATCTTGTAACAGCGAGGCTCAACCAGCGTTCTTGTAGCGACGGCGTTCAGCTGTAGCGACCTCGAGGCGTAGCGTGCATGCTTGTAAGCTCGTGTTTCTTTAGCGGTTGGGTAGCCGTTATAGCGTCGCGTTCTTGTAGCGGTACGTTTTCTTAGCAACGAGGCTCACCTCCGCGTTTTACTATAGCAGCGAGGTTCACCTCCGTGTTTTCATCTGTAGCAAAAGCGCGGCTATTTCGAGCAGCGGACCTCGCGTTTGACTAGTTCAAACACGATCTTAACGGTTTCAAAACTATTTTGCACGATCGAGGGCCATTAACCCTCATTTAGGAGTGATTATAGGGTCAGTTACACCTTAAACCCTATAAATAGCTGAAAGCTCAGCTGAAGAAGGGGCTGGTTGAAAGGGTTTGGCCGGAGAACTAAAAAAGGAGAGAACGGTTTCTTCTGCAGCTATGATCGGCGTGCGATCGGACCTTCATCCATGGTCGATCAGAGTGAAACTTAGAGGAACACCTCAACACTCGTCGTTACTAATTCGAATGGTGGAGATTGATGTCTACCGGTTGGATTTGGAGATATCGAGGTTTTACCAAAGCCAATTGTGCTAAGAACGGTTTCTTCTGGCTATGATCGGCGTGCGATCGGACCTTCATCCATGGTCGATCAGAGTGAAACTTAGAGGACAGCCTCAACACTCATTATTCCTAATTCTGAATGGTGGAGATTGATTTCTACCGGTTGGATTTGGAGATATCGAGGTTTTACCAAAGCCAATTGTGCTAAGAACGGTTTCTTCTGGCTATGATCGGCGTGCGATCGGACCTTCATCCATGGTCGATCAGAGTGAAACTTAGAGGACAGCCTCAACACTCATTATTCCTAATTCTGAATGGTGGAGATTGATTTCTACCGGTTGGATTTGGAGATATCGAGGTTTTACCAAAGCCAATTGTGCTAAGAACGGTTTCTTCTGGCTATGATCGGCGTGCGATCGGACCTTCATCCATGGTCGATCAGAGTGAAACTTAGAGGACAGCCTCAACACTCATTATTCCTAATTCTGAATGGTGGAGATTGATTTCTACCGGTTGGATTTGGAGATATCGAGGTTTTACCAAAGCCAATTGTGCTAAGAACGGTTTCTTCTGGCTATGATCGGCGTGCGATCGGACCTTCATCCATGGTCGATCAGAGTGAAACTTAGAGGAACACCTCAACACTCGTCGTTACTAATTCGAATGGTGGAGATTGATTTCTACCGGTTGGATTTGGAGATATCGAGGTTTTACCAAAGCCAATTGTGCTAAGAACGGTTTCTTCTGGCTATGATCGGCGTGCGATCGGACCTTCATCCATGGTCGATCAGAGTGAAACTTAGAGGAACACCTCAACACTCGTCGTTACTAATTCGAATGGTGGAGATTGATTTCTACCGGTTGGATTTGGAGATATCGAGGTTTTACCAAAGCCAATTGTGCTAAGAACGGTTTCTTCTGCAGCTATGATCGGCGTGCGATCGGACCTTCATCCATGGTCGATCAGAGTGAAACTTAGAGGACAGCCTCAACACTCATTATTCCTAATTCTGAATGGTGGAGATTGATGTCTACCGGTTGGATTTGGAGATATCGAGGTTTTACCAAAGCCAATTGTGCTAAGAACGGTTTCTTCTGGCTATGATCGGCCTCGGTTACACCATTCAACGTTAATGTGTGCTTGATACTTGACTAATAACTTTCGATTATAAGGCACAACATAACCATTGTCTAATTGTTTTCCATTTTTCAGCACCCATCTATCATCATTAGCTCTTCTCCGTAAATTGCAAACCACTTTCTTCTATAATTGTTTCACTTATATACTTTTTTGGAAAGTGCTTGTTACATTTGTGATTTTGCATGCATGGAGCTGATGGAGTTGCTTTACCACAGGGACCATGTATCATAAATTGACTAACTGCACCATATCCCAATGGATCAATCTCCCTATCAGGTATTTCTACACTGATAATCTTATCACCAAAGAAGGTGTTGGATACTTGTTTTGGCATCTAGCCATAGTAATATGTGAGCATGGAAGTCCTCTTTTGAAATTCTATTGTATACACCACTTCATGAAATATGATGAACAAAAATTCTTATTAGATTATACAAATGTTACAAAGTTATAGCATTTATTTCATCGTAATTATAACCAAATTTGCTATGTTTGATTATAGACTTAGAAAATCTTGTGTAAGTATATGGTCATAATTTTATTACTTATAAAACTGATTTTTATAGCTAAACATTTGTAAATGTATAAATGTGATTTGTAGATTAGTCAATTACATAAAAGATAATAATGTTTTAATAATAGTAAATATTAATATTTTCTAAGAAAGTAAGTCTCTATAAATATTCTAAAATTTTACGAAAATGTTAAATTTTAGGATGTTGCAAATTAATGTGAGGCGTGATTACATAATAAAGTTTTAATTAATAATAGAAAAAGCAATAAGTTCGCTTAAATTATGAATAATTATAAGAAAGTTTACTTAATAGTTGTAGGTCGTAAAAATCTTGTAGCAGCGAGGCTCAACCAGCGTTCTTGTAGCGACCAGCGTTCAGCATGCTTAGCGACCTCGGTAGCATAGCGGTAGTCTTGTAGCGACTCTGTGTTCTTGTAGCGGTGGGTAGCCGTTATAGCGACTCGCGTTCATCATGTAATTGGGGCGTTTTCTTTAACAACAGGAGGCTCACCTCCGCGTTTTTACTATAGCAACGCGAGGTTCACCTCCGTGTTTTCACTGTAGCAAAACGCGCGGCTATTTTCAGAACGCGGACCTCGCGTTTGACTAGTTCAAACACGATCTTAACAGTTTCAAAACTATTTTGCACGATCTGAGGGCCATTAACCCTCATTTAGGAGTGATTATAGGGGTCAGTTACACCCCTTAAACCCCTATAAATAGCTGAAAGCTCAGCTGAAGAAGGGGGCTGGTTGAAAGGGTTTGGCCGGAGAACTAAAAAAAAGGAGAGAACGGTTTCTTCTGCGCAGCTGTGATCGGCGTGACGATCGGACCTTCATCCGTAGTCTGATCGGCGTGAAACTTAGAGGAACACCTCAACACTCGTCGTTACTAATTCGGAATGGTGGAGATTGATGTCTACCGGTTGGATTTGGAGATATCGAGGTTTTACCAAAGCCAATTGTGCTAAGAACGGTTTCTTCTGTGCATCTGTGATCGGCGTGACTATCGGACCTTCATCCGCTGTCTGATCGGAGTGAAACTTGGAGGGAAGCCTCAACACTCATCGTTCCTATTTCTGAACGGTGGAGATTGATTTCTACCGGTTGGATTTAGAGATATCGAGATTTTACCGAAGCCAATTGTGCAGAGAACGGTTTCTTCTGCGCAGCTATGATCGGCGTGCCGATCGGACCTTCATCCATGGTCTGATCAGAGTGAAACTTAGAGGACAGCCTCAACACTCATTATTCCTAATTCTGAATGGTGGAGATTGATATTTACCGGTTGGATTTGGAGATATTGATATTTTACCGAAGATCTGTGTTTTTTTAAAGAAAGGATCAAACCTCCTTTACTGGCATCAACTCTCCTAGAGAGTTCAACTCGATTATAGTTTTTAAACTTGCACGGCAAGTTCTTCTCCGCCATTCTTGGCTAAAAGGATTACTAATCCTTTTCTAAAATCAACTCTATCAAAGAGTTCTTAACTCGGCCGGAGTTCTAAACTTGCTCCTGCGAGTTATTTTTCAACCTCGTCCCATGAGTCAAGATGGTCGGATCGTCAACGGGATACAAGATTCAAGCTCCTATCGCCACCGTGAGGAACCCAGTTTTAAACAAAAGGAAAGATCTCCGTTGACCCTTCCTTCTTTTGTAAATCGGGAAACCGATCGAGGAATTTATAATTTCTTTTTATCTAAGTCAGTTAGAGAGAGAGAGATTGCATTCGAGAGATTGTATTCATTATTCTTCAAATAGAATAAATCAATTTTATATTTTCTCAATTTTTCCTCGCGAACAAAAGATGGCGACTCCGCTGGGGATGATCTCTTTCACCGATGAGGAGGTGGTGGCGCAGTCCGACGTCAAGCTCATGAGGACGACTGTTAAAACTCTGACCGTAGAGTTTGATCAAGCCAAGTTCGAGGAGGCACTCTCCTCCGGATCCCTTAGCCCCAAGGCTATGCGCAAGATCCACAAAGCCTCTAAGGAGACCAAAGTCCCTTCGGTTGCCGTGGCTAACCTGATCAGTAAAGATGGTGATGTCGCTGCAAAAGCCTCAAATCAGGCGAAAAGGAGCACTACTCGCCGAAGAGCACATCCCCGAGATGGCCAATCGACCAACCAACGTGAACTTCACGTTTGTGAGCCGAAACGCGATCTTGAGCTTTGCGTTTCTTTTACAGAACGCAAGCCTCGCGTTTATGTGCCCGAACATGAACCTCGCGTCCCCATTATAAAATGCGGGTCTCAACCCCGCGTTCAAATGTTCAAATGCGGACCTCACGTTCAGCAAGGGGTTGCACGCGATCCTCGCGTCTCCAATCTAAAACGCGGGTTTCAACCCTGCGTTCAAGCATTCAAACTTGGACCTCGCGTCCCCAATCTAAAACGCAGGTCTCAACCTCGCGTTCAAGTGCTCAAACGCGATCCTCGCATTCCAAATGTCAAATCATCGGCATGTCAATGCTGCTCAAATGCAGCGAAGCCATCGGTGTTTGACCGATTGACGAATGTCACTTGGTCCACCGAACGACGATATTCTCACAGGAAGAAGACTTCAGAGGTCGAATACCTTGGAGTCACTTCCAACATGACCGGTATAAGGAGACCATCAATCTCTAACTCTGAGGAGTCAGAGGCAAATCGGTCCCCCGGCTTGAAACAGGCTTTGAACGACTCCGATGGAGTTTACCGACATACTCGGACTCGAACAGGGGTCATATCCCCCGTCAACTATCAAAAGTTGGCTAAAGGAATTGAGTCTGATGATGAGCACTCAGCCATTGCAGATTCCCAATCGTCCAGTTCTTTCGTGGAACATGAGAGCGCCGTCTACATGACGGAGAACACTGAAGATTTCAGGAAAAGACTCGAAGAGTATCAGGCTGTGATGCGGTCGCAACAGGAAGCCATGCGAGAGACCCTGCGATCACAAAAAGAGACCATCGATCAACTCCGAAAAATGGTAGCCCAACTTGTTGCAGATAGGGCTCAAGTTCACATGGCTAGCTCAACACCTCAGCCGGAATCATCACGAAGGAGGGGTCAATCCTCAAAATGAAAAGAAAAAGTGAATGAAGCTCCCGATCAAGAAGCTCATCACATAAAATCTTCATTTGAAGAAGAGAAGAGGCCTGAGAATGAGCAGAGCCCTCAATCGGCAAAAATGCGAGAACTGGAAGCCCGCCTCAATGCCATGGCTAATAGGTGCGAGCTCCAAGATCAGGGGGTTGTCAGACCGTATCCTGCAGAATGGGATACGGTTCATTATCCTCCAAAATTTAAAATCTCGACGCTACAAGCTTTCGACGGCACGGGATCACCGAACTAACACATCTACCATTTTAGGTCACAAACTGGGAATGTGATGGCAAACGATGCCATAGCAGCTCATTTGTTCATTAGCACCCTCAGGGGGGTTGCCTTTGAATGGTTCATGAAACTGCCTGCAGGATGTATCCAGAAATGGACAGATTTAGAGAGAGTCTTCCTGTCACGATTCTTTGAAGATGACACGAAAATCACTTTCACTTCTCTCCTTGCCATTAAGCAAAAGGAGGGAGAGCCTATCAAAGTCTTCGTCGAACGGTTCCGAAGCATGGCTCTTCGATGCTCGATAGGTATGACACAGTCTGCTCTGATTGACACCTGTCGGCACAATTTACAAACCAATCTCCTAGCTCGAATGGGGGTTGCAAAATGTTGTTCCTGGAAACAACTAGTCTCCCAGGGTGAACATGCTGAAGCAATTATTGCTAGGATTGAAGCCGAAGAAGAGGAGACTGACTCCGAAGACCTAGCTATTGATGACCCGGCTCTAAATCGCAAGGCCGAAGACTCGGTTAGTATCAACCTAGGATAATTACAGACGTCGTCAATTTTATCAAAAGACGTCATGTATCCCAAAGACGGGGGGTTGATTATTTATTATTTTTTGAGTAGAATGATAAATTCTAAATATTGTCAAGTTAACAAAATACTTTTGACAATGTAAGCACTTCAACGTGTAGCAGCACCACCAAAATCAACTTATCAATCCTCTCCAATAGGATGATAAGTCTACAAAGTTGCTCAAATCGTAACACAATCCCGTCAGGTTATCAATGCACCTCTGACAACCAACTTATCAATCCTCTCCAATAGGATGATAAGTCCACAAAGTTGCTCCAATCGTAACGTATCCTTGTCATGTTAACCTCACACCTCTGACAATCAACTTATCGACTCTCTTCAATAGGATGATAAGCCCACAAAGTTGCTCACATCGCAACGCAATCCCCACAAAGTTAAGATTAGCTCGCCTCGCTATTAGCAAGGCGACCTCTTCGACAATCAACTTATCGACTCTCTTCAATAGAGTGATAAGTCCTCAAAGTTGTTCGATCGCAATGTATCCTTGTCATGTTAACCTAACACCTCGACAACCAACTTATCGACTCTCTTCAATAGAGTGATAAGTCCTCAAGGTTGTTATTAATAACACCACAATCCATGCCTCCTGCGTGTGGAAATTTTATCCCGAATCCTAAGTAGGGGTAAGTCAGCGCTAACACCGTTGCGGTTTAGTCTTTTACCGTCGAAGAAGACACGGAATTCAAATCGGGAATTTTATCCGAAACCTAAGCGAGATAAGCGCATCTAATACATGCACCGTAGTCTATTCCCGTGAGAAAGACGAAGCCTACGTATTCAACATCGTAGCATTAAGCCTAAAGAGTTTTATTCTTTTAGCACAACGTCATTACGCGTAACGGATTTAGATAATCCATGCTAGCCGATTCAAGCGGTAATCGGTAAAGGCTCATCAAGTCCGTTGATGGTGGGGTTAGCCAATAACCCTAAAGTCAATGCTTAACAGCGTTGCGGTTAGTCTCTTGCCCGTAAAGGCGACAAAGTCTCGTATTCAACATCATAGCACAACGCCACGCATGCAGGCTTAACTCCTCTAACATCAACTTATCGACACTCTTCAATAAGGCGATAAGTCCTCAAAGTTGTTCAAATCACAACTAAATCACGACAAACAACTTATCAATCCTCATCAATAGAATGATAAGTCCTCAAATTTGCTTTAATCGCAATCAACTTATCAATCCTCCTCAATAGGATGATAGGTCCTCAAAGTTGCTCCGATCATAGCGTATCTTCATCAAGTCAACACTATACCTCTAATGATATAATCAACTTATCAATCCTCCTCAATAGGATGATAGGTCCTCAAAGTTGTTCAAATCACAACTAAATCACGACAAACAACTTATCAATCCTCTCCAATAGGATGATAAGTCCACAAAGTTGCTCACATCATAGCGCAATCCCACAAAGTTAAGATTAGCTCGTCTCGTTATTAGCAAGGCGACCTCTTCGACAATCAACTTATCGACTCTCTTCAATAGGATGATAAGTCCACAAAGTTGCTCCAATCGTAGCGTATCCTTGTCATGTTAACCTCACACCTCGACAATCAACTTATCGACTCTCTTCAATAGGATGATAAGTCCACAAAGTTGCTCACATCATAGCGCAATCCCACAAAGTTAAGATTAGCTCGTCTCGTTATTAGCAAGGCGACCTCTTCGACAATCAACTTATCGACTCTCTTCAATAGGCGATAAGTCCTCAAAGTTGCTCGATCGCAATGTATCCTTGTCATGTTAACCTAACACCTCGACAACCAACTTATCGACTCTCTTCAATAGAGTGATAAGTCCTCAAGGTTGTTATTAATAACACCACAATCCATGCCTCACTGCGTGTGGGAAATTTTATCGAATCCTAAGTAGGGGTAAGTCAGCGCCAACACCGTTGCGGTTTAGTCTTTTACCGTCGAAGAAGACACGGAATTCAAATCGGGAATTTTATCCGAAACCTAAGCGAGATAAGCACGCATCTAATACATGCGGTAGGGTAGTCTATTCCGTGAGAAAGACGAAGCCTACGTATTCAACATCGTAGCATTAAGCCTAAAAGAGTTTTATTCTTTTAGCACAACGTCACATCGCGAGCGGTTTAGATAATCCGCATGCTAGCCCGATTCAAGCGGTGTCGGTAAAGGCTCATCAAGTCCGTTGATGGTGGGGTTAGCCAATAACCCTAAAGTCAATGCTTAACAGCGTTGCGGTTAGTCTCTTGCCCGTAAAGGCGACAAAGTCTACGTATTCAACATCATAGCACAACGTCACATCGCGAGCGGTTTAGATAATCCGCATGCTAGCCCGATTCAAGCGGTGTCGGTAAAGGCTCATCAAGTCCGTTGATGGTGGGGTTAGCCAATAACCCTAAAGTCAATGCTTAACACGCGTTGCCGGTTAGTCTCTTGCCCGTAAAAGACGACAAAGTCTACGTATTCAACATCATAGCACAACGTCACGTGCGAGGCGAACTCCTCTAACATCAACTTATCGACACTCTTCAATAAGAGCGATAAGTCCTCAAAGTTGTTCAAATCACAACTAAATCACGACAAACAACTTATCAATCCTCATCAATAGAATGATAAGTCCTCAAATTTGCTTTAATCGCAATCAACTTATCAATCCTCCTCAATAGGATGATAGGTCCTCAAAGTTGCTCCGATCGCAACGTATCTTCATCAAGTCAACACTATACCTCTAATGATATAATCAACTTATCAATCCTCTCCAATAGGATGATAGGTCCTCAAAGTTGTTCAAATCACAACTAAACCCGTCAATCAACTCATCATTCCTTTCCAATAGAATGATAGATCCACAAAGTTGTTCAAATTACAACACAATCCTATCAAAATCGTACACATTCTCGTGAGTTTGATAACCAACTTATCAATCCTCCTCAATAGGATGATAAGTCCACAAAGTTGCTCACATCACAACACAATCTTGTCATGTTAACCTCACACCTCTGACAGTCAACTTATCAATCCTCCTCAATAGGATGATAAGCCCCAAAGTCTTGTTAACACTTCAAACCCCGAAGCCTTGTTAACACCACAAGCCCGAAGCCTTGTTCAAACCACAAGCCATGTAAGCCTTGTTCACACCACAAGCCATGTAAGCCTTGTTCACACCACAAGCCATGTAAGCCTTGTTCACACCACAAGCCATGTAAGCCTTGTTCACATCACAGGCCTTAAACCTTGTTTAAATCACAGGTTTCATATTTTATCCCCCGATAAAACCTAAACTTATCGACTCTCTTCAATAGAGCGATAAGTCCTCAAAAATCATCATCAAGTTAAAAATCCCATCTCTGATGATAAAACCAACTTATCAACCCTTTGCAACAGAGTGATAAGTCCCCAAAAGCTTGTTCAAACCACAAGTATGAAAGGCATGCCAAGTTAACACTATACTTTTGACACCTTAAAGAAAAGTCTAAAAGACTTAGAAATGTGGGGTTCATCCCCGCGTTTTACTTATAAAACGCGAAGGCCCCCACCCGCATTTCAACACAAAACGCGAGGATCAATCCCGCGTAGCAAAGTTCAAGATGCTACGGTCACTCCTGCATTTCAAAAAGCAAAACGCCGGAGTTCACCCATGCAAGACGAACAACTAGCGTGGACAAAAACAGAACGTAACTTCTTTGAAGACAGAATGAGGAGCAATAACTTCTTAGAATCAAATAAAAAAAAAGGTATCTAAAGTATTCCTAAAGCTCGTCCCAGTCAACCGCGAACTTTCGAAAACTTTGGAGGGGGTCCTGTAGGCCGCCAAAAATCTTGTAACAGCGAGGCTCACCTCGCATTTTCTTGTAGCAGCGAGGCTCACCTCCGCATTTTCTTGTAGCAGCGAGGCTCACCTCCGCATTTTCTTGTAGCAGCGAGGCTCACCTCCGCATTTTCTTGTAGCAGCGAGGCTCACCTCCGCATTTTCTTGTAGCAGCGAGGCTCACCTCCGCATTTTCTTGTAGCAGCGAGGCTCACCTCGCATTTTCTTGTAGCAGCGAGGCTCACCTCCGCATTTTCTTGTAGCAGCGAGGCTCACCTCCGCATTTTCTTGTAGCAGCGAGGCTCACCTCCGCATTTTCTTGTAGCAGCGAGGCTCACCTCCGCATTTTCTTGTAGCAGCGAGGCTCACCTCGCATTTTCTTGTAGCAGCGAGGCTCACCTCCGCATTTTTACTGTAGCAACGCGAGGCTCACCTCCGCATTTTCACTGTACCAAAATGCGCGGCTAATTTCAGAACTCGGACCTCGCGTTTGACTCGTTCAAACACGATCTTAACAGTTTCAAAACTATTTTGCACGATCTGAGGGCCATTAACCCTCATTTAGGAGTGATTATAGGGGTCAGTTATACCCCTTAAACCCCTATAAATAGCTGAAAGCTCAGCTGAAGAAGGGGGCTGGTTGAAAGGGTTTGGCCGGAGAACTAAAAAAAAAAGGAGAGAACGGTTTCTTCTGCGCATCTGTGATCGACATGACGATCGGACCTTCATCCGTAGTCTGATCAGAGTGAAACTTGGAGGGAAACCTCAACACTCATCGTTCCTAATCTTGAATGGTGGAGATTGATTTTTACCGATTGGATTTGGAGATATTGAGATTTTACCAAAGATCTGCGTCTTTTTTTTAAGAAAGGATCAAACCTCCTTTGCTGGCATCAACTCTCTTAGAGAGTTCAACTCGATTACAGTTTTCAAACTTGCACGGCAAGTTATACTCCGCCATTCTTGGCTAAAAGGATTACTAATCCTTTTCTAAAATCAACTCTATCAAAGAGTTCTTAACTCGGCCAGAGTTCTAAACTTGCTTCTGCGAGTTATTTTTCAACCTCGTCCCACGAGTCAAGACGGTCGGATCATCAACGGGATACAAGATTCAAGCTCCTATCGCCACCGTGAAGAACCCAGTTTTAAACAAAAGGAAAGATCTCCGTTGACCCTTCCTTCTTTTATAAATCGGGCAACCGTCGAGGAATTTATAGTTTCTTTTTATCTAAGTAGTTAGAGAGATTGCATTAGAGATTGTATTCATTATTCTTCAAATAGAATAAATCAATTTTACATTTTCTCATTTTTTCTCATGAACAATAGTTAAACAATTGAACACTAACTTGCTTGACTTTTACCAAAATGCTCATTTTTTTGCAAATCCTCCATAAGATGGTCCAACTTCATCTTGAACACTCTCGCCACAATATCATGTCTTTCTTCTACTCTCTGACCACCAATTTTGTCTAAGCATGCTTTTATCTCCTTCCACTTTGGATTTGATGTAAAAGTGATAAACAAATCAAGATTCCCTAAAACATGGCAAAGAGCTATGGCATCTTGATTGTTTTGGGTCATGTAACGTGGACCTCCAGTGAAAGATGAAGGTAAAACAATTCTCTGCCCAACTTGTGAACCTTCTATATCTCCTCTGAACACTGCATCCTTCAATCCACAGTACAGCTCTGCTCTTATTTTACTCTGATTCCTTTTAACCCAGTGAAGTCTATCCTCTTCAATGCAGGTTGCAATGTCTACAATGTAAGTATGAAATAATTTTCCTGATCTTATTAAGGTATGACCTTCATTCAAGCGTTGTTGAATTCTAAAAGCTGCATATTCCATCATTGTTACATCTTTTCTTTTTATAAATCGGGCAACCGTCGAGGAATTTATAGTTTCTTTTTATCTAAGTAGTTAGAGAGATTGCATTAGAGATTGTATTCATTATTCTTCAAATAGAATAAATCAATTTTACATTTTCTCATTTTTTCTCATGAACAATAGTTAAACAATTGAACACTAACTTGCTTGACTTTTACCAAAGATCTGCGTCTTTTTTAAGAAAGGATCAAACCTCCTTTGCTGGCATCAACTCTCTTAGAGAGTTCAACTCGATTACAGTTTTCAAACTTGCACGGCAAGTTATACTCCGCCATTCTTGGCTAAAAGGATTACTAATCCTTTTCTAAAATCAACTCTATCAAAGAGTTCTTAACTCGGCCAGAGTTCTAAACTTGCTTCTGCGAGTTATTTTTCAACCTCGTCCCACGAGTCAAGACGGTCGGATCATCAACGGGATACAAGATTCAAGCTCCTATCGCCACCGTGAAGAACCCAGTTTTAAACAAAAGGAAAGATCTCCGTTGACCCTTCCTTCTTTTATAAATCGGGCAACCGATCGAGGAATTTATAGTTTCTTTTTATCTAAGTAGTTAGAGAGAGAGATTGCATTCGAGAGATTGTATTCATTATTCTTCAAATAGAATAAATCAATTTTACATTTTCTCATTTTTTTCTCGCGAACAATAGTTAAACAATTGAACACTAACTTGCTTGACTTTTACCAAAATGCTCATTTTTTTGCAAATCCTCCATAAGATGGTCCAACTTCATCTTGAACACTCTCGCCACAATATCATGTCTTTCTTCTACTCTCTGACCACCAATTTTGTCTAAGCATGCTTTTATCTCCTTCCACTTTGGATTTGATGTAAAAGTGATAAACAAATCAAGATTCCCTAAAACATGGCAAAGAGCTATGGCATCTTGATTGTTTTGGGTCATGTAACGTGGACCTCCAGTGAAAGATGAAGGTAAAACAATTCTCTGCCCAACTTGTGAACCTTCTATATCTCCTCTGAACACTGCATCCTTCAATCCACAGTACAGCTCTGCTCTTATTTTACTCTGATTCCTTTTAACCCAGTGAAGTCTATCCTCTTCAATGCAGGTTGCAATGTCTACAATGTAAGTATGAAATAATTTTCCTGATCTTATTAAGGTATGACCTTCATTCAAGCGTTGTTGAATTCTAAAAGCTGCATATTCCATCATTGTTACATCTTTTCTCTTTTTATAATCAGTCTCTCCTATTTGTATAAGATTTACACCCAATCTGTAACCATCTTCTCCATAAGGAAAAAGTAGAGGGTATTGCAATGCCATAAAACTTGGATGTAAATCACTAATCCTTGTCAATCCCAAACCTCTGTCATCAATGACAATATCTCGATGTCCAACTGTTTCTTCAATGTCACCAACTATCAAACCTGCTATTTCCGAAGAACTTGGCATATTTTGTATACGACCATCTCCACTCCTTGAAGCTTTCATTACCATTTTCACTAGAATTAAATCAACTTCCTCAATTTGGTCACGTACCATCCGTGTACTTTTAACCAATTCATTATAAGTATCTAACATTGTTAGAAGCCCATGCACAATTTGACTTTTCAAATTTTCTAAACCGTTAACAGCTTTCATTCGATTTGCAATCTCGTTGTCTGTGTCATAAATGTACAACTGTAGGAACTTTGGACTATTTCCAGGAATGGGTTTGAGTGATCCGATCCTGTGATGATTCTGTCCATTTAGACGAAAACAGTATGGACCTCGACCGTTGTTAACTGTATTATCAATTTTACCTCCACTTGAGGTAAAAGCAAACATAGCATTATATGATCTGATATTTTCTTTATAATGTGCACTTGTTGGACCTCCTGATGGTGATAATAGTTCTTTAAGTAAATCTGGTGGTTGTTCAAGCAATTGAAACTTCACCTTTCCTTTCCGACAACATAAAGAAAATGTGGGATTTTTTGAATTTCGAGATTTTTCAGCTCTCTCTTTATACCATAGCATTGCATGACAATGTTTGCAAGTCCAACAGGGAGAACCAAAATCAAGAATATCGTCATTGTCTCCTGCATGCAAAATTATGTATAAGTGCATTGCATATTAACAACAATACATAGATTACAGTTAAATGGGTTTATACACCATACCCTTAGTCTTCTTTGTGATCCTTGTTTGTATAGAGCAACTATCTCCATTGTTGAGATCAGTGTTTCTTCTCTTATTTCTGAATGTAGATGTAGATTGTGGAACTATAGAACGTAGCTGATCCACATGATCAACTGCATTGATTAATTTTAGATTGTCCTGCCTTCTTCTTTGTCTTGATGTCAACTTTTTGGTAGCCATATTTGTCACTATAAGCATTAATTGTTCAGTGTTATGTCATTGGAATTTTAAAATTATCAAAACCGTTAACGACTTTCATTCGATTTGCAATCTCGTTATGCGTGTCATAAATGTACAACTGTAGGAACTTTGGACTATTTCCAGGAATGGGTTTGAGTGATCCGATCCTGTGATGATTCTGTCCATTTAGACGAAAACAAGATGGACCTCGACCGTTGTTAATCAGATATCAATTTTACCTCCACTTGAGGTAAAAGCAAACATAGCATTATATGATCTGATATTTTCTTTATAATGTGCACTTGTTGGACCTCCTGATGGTGATAATAGTTCTTTAAGTAAATCTGGTGGTTGTTCAAGCAATTGAAACTTCACCTTTCCTTTCCGACAACATAAAGAAAATGTGGGATTTTTTGAATTTCGAGATTTTTCAGCTCTCTCTTTATACCATAGCATTGCATGACAATGTTTGCAAGTCCAACAGGGAGAACCAAAATCAAGAATATCGTCATTGTCTCCTGCATGCAAAATTATGTATAAGTGCATTGCATATTAACAACAATACATAGATTATAGTTAAATGGGTTTATACACCATACCCTTAGTCTTCTTTGTGATCCTTGTTTGTATAGAGCAACTATCTCCATTGTTGAGATCAGTGTTTCTTCTCTTATTTCTGAATGTAGATGTAGATTGTGGAACTATAGAACGTAGCTGATCCACATGATCAACTGCATTGATTAATTTTAGATTGTCCTGCCTTCTTCTTTGTCTTGATGTCAACTTTTTGGTAGCCATATTTGTCACTATAAGCATTAATTGTTCAGTGTTATGTCATTGGAATTTTAAAATTATCAAAATATGCATCAATTTGTTGTCTACCTGTAGCTTGTAGAGTGTTGGTGGATAAGGTATGAGTCTCAATCACACCATCATGGAAATTATAGACAGTATTTTTTTCTTCTTGATGATTCATCTCCATATTTGATCCTTCAAAAATAAACTTTATTAGATACTTAGGTCACTGTCAGTTATAGCTATTTCAGTTGGTTCAAAATGTATTGGATAGAAAGCCTAATGTTGCACACATAATATACACATCAGGTCATTTCAAAAATAAATGTGGATAAAGTCAATGCAGCTTATCTGCCCAGATTACATTGACATAGTATTGAAAAGGTTTTGAGAATTAATGTGGAAGGACGTTTCCCTTAAATTATGTGCGCAGTTATAGTTCAGTGAAATGAATGGGCAATAACTAGTGGAAATAACATTCACCCACTCTTTATCTCTATATAAAGAGCATAATTAAAGGCCGTGAGAGTTTTGGATCTGTAAAGAACAAAGAGATCAGTGTTGGCTTTATCTTTTGAAATCTATTCTTTTATTATCTAAGATTGTATAATTTTTCTATTTTTCCTTTTATTTCACCTGACTTAGTTCTTCTAAATTGTAGTTTCGTTATATGAAGAGAACACATCTCACACTTCCTTGATTCACTACGCCTTTGCCAAAGGTAATGGTACTTAATGATATAAATTTCATGCATTGTTTGTGTTCTCAATTGATAGATAAATTTAGCTACTGTCGTGTAGATTGTATGCATAAGTATGGATTAATATGAGTCCTGGAACCTTACTGAAATTGAAGAGTAGATTTTTTTACCTGATTGGCTATATGTTTTGCAATAACAGGTTCTCAAAGCTGCTGTTGTAAACCTAAAACAAAATTAGTGGAGGTAATCAGACGAAGGATAAAAATAAATATTTTAAAATTTTTGAGAATATAAAGATTTGAACTTTAAAGACAGAGAACCAAGCTATTATGAATTAGTGAAAGAGGTTCCAAAATTTCACAATACGTCCTTTGTAAGTATAAAAGATATGGACTTTAACTACTTAGAACCAATAAATATCCACAAGATTTTAGATATGATATCTTGAGAAAAACTAGGCTCAACTGAAATTAAGAAACAATGTGAAGTGAAGATAATATGAAAGGCTAGACTTAAAGAGAAATTTTAGAATTACGATGTAGTAAGAGAATTGTTTTTTGTTTTGAGTGAATTATGAATGGAAGTGTATTTTGGTGGGAACTTGGAGGAGAATACATGAATTTGGAGGAGAATATATGATTTCAGTACAATAGTTGTATTTGAATTTTAAAGAAATGGTCAAAGACAACTGAGGTGATGGATAAATATTAATATAATCTTCAAGTGAATAAATTTTAAGATAATCACTTATTTGCTAGTAAATAAAAATTTGGACCAATTTTAATACAAGATTTGATTTAAGTGAATAAAATGTATTTTGCAATAATATAGGAGTTATATGTAATTTATTTATAATGAAGGGACTTATGTGTAAAAGTCATTACCTTTATTATTGTCTTTCGAAATCTAGCGATTGCTTGTCGATTGGAAAAACCCTATTTCCCCATTCCTTCTTCTTATGCAATCCAAAGATTTGTCATATATGGGATCTTTTCATTACATGGAGTATTCCATTAGCACTTGCTTCATCCACCAAATTTCATCGCCGTTCATCTCTTTGTAAGTAATTGATTCTCTAACATTTGTGCTTTTTGTTGCTTACTTGAGGCACCTGATTTCCATAATCGAATTAATTTGCAATATAAAATTTATATTTTCTTGATTTCTCATTCTTGCCCTCTTTTGTATATTATGAGATTTACTTTTTAATTTCTCAGTTGATCTCTTTATTATTGAATTCATTCATTAGGAACATGAGTATATGAGAGTATATACTTATACGCTTTGAAATATTTAACCAAAAAAAGAAAATTATCACCATAATCATAACATAACAGTTTATGTTTAATTAGAAGTGAAGATGACATATTTGCTTAATATTTGTTCATAGCTATTCATATTACAAAGACATAATATATTCGGACATGCATAACAAAGTTATTGATGTCTGTGGATATTAAAATCTAAGTTCAAATTGCCATTTCAGTTTCCAAAAGTCTTTCTCTTGTCCTTTGTCTTCATTGCGCAATCCTGATTTAGCTATTAGACTCTCAAAAAAGGGTCTTCCTGTACACGGTGCAAAAATACTATCCAATAGACTAATCATTCTTCAACTTCAGCAATGTTCTGCTTTGAACTTTTCTTTCCAATCTTTCTTTTCTTACGTTCTGCATAAATCAATTATTGTAAAGAGTTAATTATAGTCTTTATCAACTTTTATTTATAAATAGATAAAATAAATTTAGAATTTACCTTCTTGTTTTGGTGCTTTGATTGTTTCCTGAACATTGTCATTTGCCATGTCATTCAAGTCCCTAAACTCCAATGGACTACTGTTAAATTTTTTCTCAATTTTTGGAGTAAGTAGTGATTTTGATAAAGGAGTGAAATCTGGCCGTTGTGTTTGACTCTGGAATGGTGTTGCTGGAGGTCCCTCTTCAGCAAGGTTTATAATTGCCGACTCCTGTGAGCCCTATAACCATACAACAAAATAAGTAATCAAAATCCTTTATGTTATCAATACTTATTAATAATTCTAAAATACTTTGAAAATCTTACAATGTCCTGGCTTGTGTCGTTGTCTTCATGTTGCTTTTTGTCATGAATTTCCTCAATGATTTTGGAGATTGTAAATCCCTCATTACCCTCTGCATAATTATATCTTGTTGACCTCACTTGAAGTTTTGCTTTCTTTCCAATTATACTAAGGATAATGTTAGGGAAAACCTCTTTCCCATTTACCTAAACCATATAAGTACTCCTATTAGATACATTCGTTGATACTTATAATATCAATATTAGATTATGTGCATATTTTTAATTACCTTTTTAGTGATTTTCTAGATCATAAGCGAAATCTTGATCAACTTTTCACTTCTTTGTTGAAGAGTACAAATGTGGTAACTGCTGAATGATCTTTCACTTCTATTGTAACTTTGTACCTAATTTATGTAATTATAAATTTGGTAAATATATTAAATAAAATTGCATGTGCTTTGTAATTATGACTACGAAATATGTATATGAATGTGTACCTAATTTGCGCCATTCCTTCCTTATTACATGATCTGCATCAGACTTTCCCAAAAGTTGATGGTGTTTTTTTTGCACAATCTGGACATCCAACATAACGCCAATCTAGCTCCTTCACAACTCCAATGATTTGCACATTGCATATGAAAAAGTAGTCCTATAATTGAAAGAGATGGTCTTATTATCTAGTAAATAGATAAATATTTAGTCAGCAATTATATTGTTATAATTTGAATAAATTGATAGATTTGTATTACCTGTGAATTTCCTGGAGCATCGAAATATACAACTTCATAAATTGTTTCTTCTGATGCCTTTACAGTTTCTGGTTGAGTATCGGAGAAATTGACAGATGAAGTCACTAACTGCAAGTTGTTCTCACTGTGAGTATTCCTGCATGTATAATCAATAAGTTATCAGTTATATAGATAGTTCATAATTCATTAATTTTAAATTATTTTTCACAAAGATGATAATAATGTATAGTGTAACCTTATCACCTTTGAAGTAAGTTTTTGACTCTTGCTTCCTCAATATTGAAGTACACTTTTGTTGCTGTCGTTGATGAAACCGTATTGTTACCTATGTATCAATACATGCATACAAAGGTTAATGAATATTTATATTTCTGAATTTTAAATATAGAATAGACACTGATTTAAAATTAACCTCTGAAGTTTTTTACTAAAACTCCAGTCACCACCATGACAACATTGTTTATATCATGATCTTTAAATTTGGAGTCAAAGTCAATTGCTAGTTTATTCCATAATGTGACCATACACTCATCATCCCTGTAAGAAATAATAATTCATATTAAAAACAATTATGTCTATGAACTTTTTATTAAGCTGTAATACAATCTTACTCTTCATCTATTAGTTTAATAGATCTTCGTCTCGACATTTTTCCCAGAATTTGTTGACTCTCCTATCGGATAGACTTCCTTCACAATCCCTGCAATGTCTTTTACAGTATATTCATAATAACTTAGTATTCATATTTATATATTAGTAATTATAAAACAAATAAGGCCACTAATTAGTACCTCTTAGATAAGTATTCTTATCTTTATGTAAGTATAGTTCATTGAAAGGAATGAAGTCAAATTTATATTTTGCAACTCTGTCATCCTCTTCTTGTAGAACTCTAACCACTGTCTGCCTGCAGAAACATATGAGTATTTTGTTCTCTGTTGTCCTGTAGTTGCCAAATGCGTTAAGCACTCTGAACTTGGATATCACATGTATCTTTCCCTCTTCAAGCAATGAACTGAACCTTGACATCTCAGTATGTCTGATTGTCCCTTGACAGTGAGTGTCCTATGCAGTTGAATATCAAATTATTAGTATGATCGAATATGTACCTATTGTTCAATCAAAATGATGTACAAAGAGTAACCATGATGTTAAAATAAATATGTAGTTGCTTACATTTTCATCTAAAAGTGTTAGATGCAGACCAAATATATCCCCATTCATAATATTGACATTGTCCCAAACTCTAGTCACCCTTACTTTAATGATTGCATCGTTGTCTTTGGTAGTCAAATTACTGATGTTTGTGTAGGTAGCAAGAGACATCTGTGCGTCTTTTAATCTGCACCTAAATATTGCTTTCATCAGTTAGGCAACACTAATTATATCACTGTAAGATATGCGAAAGTGCAAGAATATAACAATTCAGTTTTATGTAATCTTTATTAATGTACATATTAATTATCAATTATTGCATTTAATGATGTACTGAAGAAATAAAGACTTATAGATAATTTACTAACAATGATGTAGGCAATAGTGCAAATAACAGTGAAGATAACATGAAAGGTTAGACTTAAGGAGAGATTTTGGAATTTACCTGATGTAGTGAGAGAAATTTTTCTTGAGTGAGTTATGAATGGAAGTGTATTATAGTGGGAACTTGGAGGGAGAATAGATGATTTCAGTACAATAGTTTTATTTGAATTTCAAATAGATGGTAAAAGACATGTAAGAGGATGGATAACTATTATTTTAATCTTTAATTTTTGAATTAAACCGCTCAATTTGAAGGTGTGATGTGGGACTAAGACTGCTAGAGGGATTTCCACATATTTCCAAATATTGGACAAAAAACAATTGAATATTATAGATTATAATATTAAGATTACTGTAGATGCTTTTGGTTCTGCCTTTTATAAAAAGTAATTGATGGGAGTACTCTATTGATCGCCCTAATGGGGTTAGGATGAGGTTGATGTACACTTATACGTTGAAGCAACTGAATTGGAAAAACCACGTCCACTTTACATGTTTACTATCAGCCAGACTAGAGGTCTGACTTGGCGCATGAGGTGCGAGCTTGTCAGAAGATCCCAGGCATATCATGGGGCAGTATGGCTGGAAAGTTCATTACGGGGTAATGAAACTTGGGTCTGTATAATATTTATTTAATGATATATGCTCTTAGGGAGAGAGAAGTAATATCGTAGCACGTTGCCATACGACGTGTGCTTGGACCAGATATAAGGAGGTCGAGGGATGGATCCATATTTCCTCACTGTGTGAGCCCTTATCGATGACCACCAGTAATGGAGGGCCATCACTGTACCCTTAGAGACACTAGACTGTCTAGGAAGGCTGTTATAAGCATGTGATACTTTGGCTGCTATTTCCTGCTGTGATGAGACGATACCGCACATACAGGGTAGTGTCAGGAAAGTGGGTGATTAATAATCTTAACTATTCAGGGCTAGAGGAAGATCGATTGACACGTCTCCTGATTACATCACTTGGACAACTCTTATTTATGTCGGGAACAAGATTTTAAGAGTGCGATGAATCGAGGGTAGATCGTGATGTTCATGTATGCTTCTTCGAGGGATCGAAGGTACTTGAGCAGACATGGTTGATCAGATCTAGGGTACGAGATATTGCATACTTACACTATTTGTTGTGTTTTATATTAGGGAGATCCTTGTGTAGGTCCTAATGGATCTGGTTGTAAGGCTACTCGCTTATAGGTTCTCAACGATCCACATCGTACTAATGATGTATGGACATGAATTTAAAAAGGAAGTATATTCTCAGGGAGACTTTGATTCGGGGAGTCAACAACTCAGGCAGTCGGCTCAGGGAGCAACAGATGGCACCCACTCATTTGTGTGAGTGGGAGTATGTTGGTTATTGTTATGAGATAGACAACCAAATAAACCAAATAAGTGGGTGGATAATATCTTATCTTAGAGATAAGATATTCATAATCCTATTGAGTATAGGATTATATCTCTATGCCCTTATATATAGATATATGGTTTTTCATGATAGGTGAATGAGAGAATCACTATTTTAAAAAGCCTCCGCCTAGGCCTAGGCGGCACCTAGGCCGCCTAACCAGTATCTAGTGCCTGGATGGTACCTAGGCCACCCACCTAGATTTTGGGAGTGTTAGGGGAGCATTGTCTACTTACGTGGACTGCACCCTTTAGGCCTTGATCGTGATTTTCTGTGTTACAGCCTCCATGTCCTCCAACCTCCTTCAAACTCCTTTAACCTCCAAATATGAACACCTCCACTACCTCCTCCAACCTTCAGCAAAACCTTCTCGGCCATCACTTAAATGAAGAAAGAAATCTACCTAGACACCAGTCCGACACCTAAGCTTTCTATAACATTGACATTTACTATCAATTATTGTAATTAAAAAATAAAAAAAACCTCCTAGGCTCTAGACGTCGGGTCTAACGCTTAGGCCTCCTAGTACTTTCTATAACCTTGTTAGTTATTATTTTGGCTATTTAGTATTTAAGTATGCATGGTTTATTGTGCATCTAAAATTGCTATCTTTTTTTTGGCAAATTTATATGAATTTAATACATATTTTTATTAATTATCATAATTAAATAATTTAAAAAATAGCCAAACATCTAGGCGTATGCCTAGGCATCTAGGCGCTAGGCGCTAGCTCAAACGCCTAGTCCGTCTAGCACCTTCTGTAACATTGGAGAGAATATACCAAAAACTTTCACATAGCCGTCATCTCCTTCTCCGTTCGAATTTGTGCTTTATGCAGTAGTTGTCGGGTGATATACGGGGGCTTCTCGCCAGTTGCACGGTGAGGTCGCCCTCCGGCCATTGATCAAGAAAGGCATGACGATCCTACAGAAACTACCTGTTTGGTAAGCTCTAAACTTATTATTTATATTTCTAGAAAGCATGCTAGGATTTCTTTATTTCTACTGTGCATAATCAAGATATAGATTTACCCTATTGCATGCATATAGTTATCCAGATCCAACAGCTAGAAAGTAAGATCCTCTCCAGCATGTGGCATGATTCAATAGCATTATTATTATTTTATTGGGTTATAGCTTTTGATCGATCTCATTATAGAGGAATGAATTAAAGTGCATATCTTGAGATAATTTTTGGTGGTGTAAGTACAAACTCCCTTTAACTATAAATTAATATTTTATCAAATAATAACGGCATCCCATTGAATTCAAATCCTTCTCCAATATATATATATATATATATATATATATATATATATATATATATATATATATATATATATATATATATATATATATATATATATATATATATATATATATTCAATATTTATACATGTTGTTATTTATCTTTAATATTTATATTTATTAATTTTGAAGTTGGGAATAAATTGGAAATTAGGATCAGATGGGAATTATTAATATTGAGAGGGCAAAATAGAAATTCAAAAGTTTTGACACTCAAATTCTCTTTATAAAGTCATGTTTGTTTTTGAATAGTGAGTATTATTTTAAAATAATCGGACTCACCTCTTTAGTCCATGTTTGTTTTTTAATCCGGATTGGACTATTTTAAATTATAGATTATTTAATACCCGACAAGGGGACTAAACTAAACTCACCCACCCCACCTTTACAATCCAGGTATTAATCACTAGGGAGATTAAGATTTTTTTACTAAAAATCCCATACCCTTCGTTGGCTTTTAGAGAATCATCATACGCTCGTAGTAAAGGAAGTCCATGTTGATTATATCGTAATGCCACAATCAGCCTTATCAGCATGAGTATCAGTCATCCTAACATCTCCAGCATTTTCCTGTGCAATGATTCTAGTAGTAGCCACAAGAGAATTTGTGAGTGAAGATTTTCTGTGATCGACATGAGCAATGACATACATGTTACGAATGTTGTGTTTCAGGTCCATAATCCTATGGAGCTCTTACAACTGTAAACTTCACCATCTTGATTACTTATAAAGGCAGCTGAAAGAGCTAAAAATGAAGAGAGTGTTGGATCTGACATGCAAGCCTAGAGGGAGTGAATAGGGTTGCTACTATTTTTCGCTAAAAACATGGAAAATGCAGCATAAAAGATCAAATGAAAGCGATCAATGATACGTAACCACAAAGAACAACCAACCAAGAACACGTAAGATTTTATAACGGTTCGGATAATAATCCTACCTCCACTCTTCTTTTTTACGAAGGGGCTTCCTAATTATGCCAAGAGTTCTCCTAAATAAAAAACTTGATTCAGTAGGCTTACAAGACTGCACCCTGGAATCTACCCAAAACCTATCGTCTAACCTACCTCTCCACAATGAGTAACACCTAGCCCTAGCTAGTCCCAACCCTCTATTCCAACTGGCTTGAGTATGCCGTAAAAATAATTTCGAAACAAAACTAAATAATCACAACTAAGCTTAGAAAATATGTAAGATCTTACAGCCGTTTTGATAAAAAAAAATGCTCTTCGATGAATCTAAGTGTAGCACGATGAAGAATGGTATAGATGATGAATCCAAGGGCAACTCTCCTCATTAAAATGATCCAGAGACGTTGTGTGCGACGAGTGAGAGTTTGTCGAGGCTCTAGGGGTTAAAACCTTCAATGAAATCTCTTCAAAATTCAAAACCCTAGAACTCTACCATCTCTCTACCTCTTTCAATGATATATTATCCCCAATAGGTCAGGAAAGAGATATTCAAAATGTGGTAGAGTTTAGAGATCAAAGGAATGATGAACGACTGAGATTAAAACTTAAAATCTACAAGCAACTGACTTTACCATCGATTGTGGATCTCGACCATTGATGGTGTCGAGGCATCATCGATGGGTTCCTGCATCGATGATCTAAAAACCACTCTTTGGAAAATCATCAATTTGTCTCTATGGCCATCGATGAGTCACTATTGACCATCAATGGCAAGGAGGCTAAAATCAGCTTTTGAGCTAATTTTTGCATCGTTTCACCTCATACACTTCTTATACATGTATTGACCTATATTATATCATCTCAAACAATTATTAGTACTAAATGAGAGTTCGTTATTACTCAAATAAGATATATTGTACGGACTACGTCCTAACAATCTTCTCCTTTTGATAATAACAAACTTGAAATTTGAAATACCTAAATATTGATAAGCGGGCATTGCGCTTAAGAGTATTTTTAAGTGAGTGCTCAAATCAAAATGCTCAAATCACTTTGGTGAATTCCTACTAACTATATGCAATGCAACCCTAAGAATTAAAAGCAACTACAAAATGATGCAAAAAGAAAATCTTTTTATTTTGTAATTAGGGTTAACAATCAAATAAATGTGAGAAAGAGAGCTCTTGTTTGAATTTATTATCTTGTTAGTAGTTGTTCAAGGGAATGGTGGATTTTATTAGGGTTGACAAGAGAAAATTTTTATTTTTTCATTAGTTCCTAATTGTCTCTAATGTGACGAGCCTAAACTAGAAGGTATAATTAAAAATACTAGAAAGAGGGCTTACCTTTTCAAATAAATCTCCAAGCTTCAAGCTTCAATCTTCTAGCTTAGTCCTTCACAAGAAAACACACAAGTCAAATAACCAAAATAGAAAATTCCCAATTACAAGCACCTTCCTCGGCAACGGCGCTAAAAACTTGATAGGGGGTAATAATGCAAAGTTGTAAGTGCACGACTATCAAGTTATAGTTATAGAAAGATGTCAAACCCACGAGGAAGGTGTGTAGGAAAAAATTCTAAATTGGATCCTAGAAATGTGTGTGAACAAAGAGGAGTGACAGTGTAGAGATATAGAGAGTGTGTGATTATTTGCAAATAAAAACACTAGAGCGAGAGGGGAGAAAGAGAGTGAACAAATAAAAGAAAATAAAGAATAAATAAGGAGGAGAAATAAAGAAAATAGAAAAGAATAAAATCAAGAAGAAAAAAATAATCAAAAAAAAGAAAATCAAAACAAGTAAAAGAAAACAAAGAATAAACAAGAAGGAGAAATAAATAAAATAGAAAAGAACAAAATCAAGAAGAAAACATAATCAAAAGAGGAAAATCAAAACAAATAAAAGATGGAGGAAATCAAGAAGAGAATATAGGAATCTAGAATTAATTCCACTAGTTAATTTCATTTAAGATTTATGAACTACTCTCTTTTATCATATTTTACTTTAGATTTACTAAGCATAGATTATCAAACTACAAAAAGAAATCATAATCTATCAAATTATCATCCAAGCAAAATTTCTATTCATGAAAAGAATAACAACTAGATAATAATTCTAGAATTCATAAGAATAATCTATCAAACCACTCAACATAAGCATAGATTATCAAATTCTTCTTCTACTAATTAGTTTTCTAGTTGATTATCCTAAAACATGATTATTTTAAGCATAAGAGAGCAATCCATAAATAATAAAAGAAATTGAACTAGTTTCATAAAATTCTAGAATTCCTACAAGATTTAGTTACTCATTCTATAAAATAAAAAAATAAGGAAATAAAGTCTAAACTAGAAGGCATAAACGAAAGAGATCTAAATTACAAAAAAATAATAATAATAACTACAAAAAAAGAGAACAAGAACAAGGAAATAAAGATCTAACTATGAGCATATAGAAAATCTAGGTAAAAAATAAAAGAGCATAAAGGTAAATTTACATTACAAAATAAAAATGCAAGAAAATAAATACTACAAAGCATGAAAAATAAAAAATAATAAAAAGCATGAAAGTAAATCTACACTACAAGACATAAAATAAATCTAATCTACCAACATAAAAATAAAAAATAAGAAAATAAAATCCTAAAACATGATATTCTAAAATAAGAAAATAAAAGAAAAATAAAACTTACATTAAAAGGGGTTGGCCACTTGAAAGCAAATCTTCATCTTCATCAATAAAGAAGAAGAAAAGAAAATTTAAAAGAGATTTTTATTTATTTATTGCAAACTAAATGTTACAATTTTGGAAGACCTTCTCAATTAAGAGTGGCCCTCCTCTCAAAAATGGAGTTTTTTTACAAAATTTTTCCACTCTCAAACTCTCACTCTACCCCTCTATTTATATATAACAAGAATCTCTTACAACCCTTAGATTTGTCTTGACCCCCAAGTCACCATCACAACTATAGGATTTGGCTTAGGCCCCAAGTAATCCTCACAACCATAGGATCTCTCAAAATAATCTACATCATTGATTCAATAGTTGAGAGATAGGCTTTGTGGGCTTCATTTCTCTTGTATTTAATTCATTCAAAACTCTTGGGCTTCTCTTGAATGCTCTTAGGCTTCTTAGGATTTAGCTCGGCCTTCAAATAATTGAATATATGTATTAGTTAAATTCATATTTTTTCATAACCTGCTACTACTGATAAAATTTCTAAAATTTGTCAATCTGGATGGCTCTGCTTTCCGGATAGGGATATATCACTTTTTCTTTGTGGTTGACCATCCTGAGCATGAATTTGACTTTGTTTCTTTCCAGATTTGATTTGATTCTTAATTGTAAGCTAAGTTATTAATAATTACTGACTAAAAAAGTGATGAGTGCTGAGATTTTGCTTCTAAACTTAGTCGTGGGCTTTTGAATTAGCCATTCTGGGCTTCATTAGAAATCTTTTGGGCTCGAAATAATCTTCATTTGAGCTCTTATTCAATAATTCTTTATTACCTTCAAATTAAGATAAAAATATTATTAGTAGATATATTTAAATAAAATAGATAATAAGGGTACAAAAGTGTAATAAAATATAATGATCAAATATATTCATATTTGAGATATATAAACAACAACAATATGCACAAATACACTTTTATGTAAAAACACATAATATGCAAAGCTCCCCCTACATTCATGTCGCACAGGTATTGTAAAAGTCCCCCTAAAATAATGTATCGGGTACTTCAAAAAATTAAAAAAAAAATCAAAATATGAAACCATTTAGACAAAAAACTCCACTCATGCAAGATAATAACAAACTTTTAAAATTCACCACCAAATTCTCCCCCTTTTGTTATTAGCAAAAGTAGAAAACACACCAATGGGTATACAGCAAATAAGAAAAACTCAGATAAAAATCATCTAAAAGGTTTACGGGAGAGAAAAGCACACGGGTAAATATTGCACAAGAAATCAAAATGTAATGGAAAAACACACAAATACAAGAGAAAACACGTCGAAAATCATGCACAAAAGATTAAACATCAGTGTAAAGTGTGTGAAACAAATAGCAGAAAGACTTAGACTAGTTCATTGGACAAAATCAGGTATATCAAAGTGAATATTGAGCAATTAATAAGATTTGAGCTATCTCAACCTTAGAGACTAAGGACCAAAGTGTCGCCCTATCACCTCAACCATACAGAATTTAGAAGAAAGAATGATATTGTTTGGCGGGCAATTCACACCATCTCTAAATATAAAATATATTCAGTACAAGATGGCTACCCTTTGAAATATGCACAAATATAAATCCACGAGTGTGGGTCATTGGCCATTTTTTAATGAATACACTCAATTTTTCATGGATTTCATAAGAGTGTGGATCTTTGATCATCTTTTAACGAATACATTCTTATTGTTTGATTGATATTTTAAATAAATGCACTTTTGTACATATAAAGATAAAGATTTGTGCATTACCCAAGTCACGAATGAGCTCAAAAATACTTGATATAACTACAACTATCTATAAACCAAATATAAGACTCTCGACTACTATTTCACATGATAAGTATAGGAATAGGTGTGTGAAATTACTGCGTAAAATATCTCATGTAAACAATGTGTCATGTAATCATCATTCAGTCATTGATTACAAAAATTAATATATATAGATTGAAAAATCATATGTGAACACAGTGTGACATAATCAAGCCTATATACCAAAAGAATAACCTCATTTGAATCAAACTTGTAAAAGCATATACATAAGCAAGTCTAAACTTTTTTAAAGAAAACAAAGAGAAAGAAAGAGAAATTTTGTTTTATTTTTTATATATATAAAAATATCTAAAAACAACCCTAAAAAGAAAAGAAAAAATTAAAAATCCAAAATATGTACATACAACAGGAAAGTGCAACATGCAAACATGTGGAACTTACTAAGCTAACTATCTATCAACTAGTGTGCAGATAATAAGTTAGTATAGACCAAATATCTCAAGCATATCAAAAGAATATAAATGTCCAGAATAAAAAGAAAAAAATCTAAAAAGAAATATGACCTCCAACTATTGAAAGCACCAACTCTTTCAATCCTCTACTCATTTTCTCCATCATCTCCCTGTGTCTCCTCGTCCTGATATTCTCCTCCATCAGCATCATGTGAAGTGGATGGATAAGAAGCTCTTGTATGATGTGCTACTCCGATGAAGAAGTCACCATATACCGGCTGTCTGTCAAGAGATGAATCCATCTGACGAAGAGCTCCCATGATGTATTGCAGAGATGAATCGTAATAGGTGTGATGTGTCGTCATGTCCCTCCTCATCATCTCTACTCTCGCCAAGAGTCTACAGAGGCCAATGAGTAGAACTGGAGGAACCCGGTGCCTGTGAAGTAGAAGGCTGGAATCTAGATGATTGCCAGTAGCAGTCTCGCCCTTCCCCCTCGCAGCTATGCTCTTCTTGGCAATCTCAGTCGAAAGTGAAGCTCCCCACATTTTATATCTATCAGCAGTGTGAAAGGGAATCCTCTAGTCTTGATAGATCTGAGTGATAAAAAATGGATAAATTAGTTGAGTCTTCTAGCGAGACTTCTTCTCAACAACCTCCCTAGCAGCAATGACAACCATACACATCTAACTAAACACGGGATCAAAAGACTTACCTCTAGTAAGCTAATACATCAAGACAACATCCTGGATGCTAAGAGTGGTGTAGGCGGCACTGAGATATAAGTCAAACTTGAAGAAGAGGTAGAGGAGAATAAACTCAGGCTTGAGATGTCCTGAGTTGAAGATACCAGAAAGTATCCTTCCACAAAGAAACCCCACCATCCTATTGTAGCCCTCAGAACCTGCTACAATGCCTGTAGAGTAATTGAACACATCCCTGTAGGCATTAAAAATTGCTTATCAGTACCCGAACGAGACTCGTGACGGTGGGTTAACAACCGACGACCCATCCGACAAACGCTGGCGATTGACTATGCCGCAAAACGCATCACGTGAGCCGACGAACACATGAAGTGAGCCGGCGATGCATACAAGCCAACGAGGTTGCATAAATGTGGGATATATCCAACAACAATAAGATTCGGCGAAGCGAGAGCGATTGGATTCGAAAGTCAACGAGACTGGATTCAAACGACGACAAGACAAGGATCAGTCGTCATCTAACCTGTCAACGTGATTGAACCAACCGAATTCCGAGTCAGCAAAGAAATGAATCGGACACGGACTTAGGACGACAATGGCGAATCGAGACAAAGCGTCGCGAAAAGTCCGGAAACCAACCAAGCGGCGTAAGCGGCGTTCGGTAAAACAGGACACCGTTTGGTGTCCGGCCATTGGCGGACACCAAAAGGTGTCGGCCATTGGCGGACACCTTTGGTGTCGGCCAAACCCCTCCTTTGATCATTTGCCTATAAATAGGTGAGGGTGTTGATTCTAAAGGTTGGATTTTTCGATATTGGGAGAGAACTCTCGCGAGATCTACGAGCCGTCGACGCACAATTCCGGGCACCGGCGAGCACGAGTTCAGTCGACGTCAGATCTATAATCGCGAGGTAAGCGAATCCGGGTCAGGACTACAGATTACCCTTCGGGGATAGCGCTGTGATTTCTCCTCGTAGATCTCACCCGCTCCGGCAATCCTCTCCTTTGTGAGTGCGATCCCCGCAGGCGATCCTCTCCTTCGTGAGTGCGATCCCCTTTGGCGCTTCGTTTCCTTCGTGAAACGAGCCCCTCTACGTCTGTAGTTCCAGAATCCGGGTTTCTACCAGGATCTGAATTGCGCGGTGGTCCACGGATGAATAAAAAGTCCCCGGCACAGGCGAAGAACCCACACAAGCGAGGATCCCGTATAATAGAGATCTGACCGTTTGTTCACTCAGGAAGAAGTTGTAATCTTTTGTTTTCATTGTAAGCCTTAAAATAAAAGGCAAATTTTCTTTTGTTTGAATTTTATTGTAGGCCAACGAAGCTGTAAACAAGTTCAAATAGCAATGAATAACAAACCAACTTTCCCCGTGAACAAGCTGGCGACCACAGTGGGAGCCAACGGCTTCAACAAAGAAGCCGTCGTGTCGCAACCGCGGATCCCGATCCCGGTCATCGAGGAGGTCGAGTACGAATTTGACCAACAGAAGTTCGAGGACTATCTCTCCTCCTCGTCCAGATCCAACTCCTCCCCCCGCAAGTCCAAGATGGTCTCCACTGCCAGGAAGACCCACTCGGCCTCAGAAGCGGAGGCAAGGAAGTCCAACCCTACCGCCGCCAAGACTACAGGCGACGGTGATACCCCGGCCTTAACAACGGCCAAATCTACTGAACCCCTATCTGTGCAAGGGGTCGATTCCGCCAATGGCGTCGTGACTCTCTCCAAGAGAGCCCGTCAGAGGCGACGTCAGCGCTTGGCAAAACAATTAGCCCAGGCAAAAGAATCAATGGACGGGGTCCGCTATGAGGCGGATCTAAGGTCCAGGCTGACTCAGAGACTGAAGTCTGAGATTGTAGCCGATTCCTACAGGCCGGCGACAAATGAATGGGTCCGAGTCAAACGGAACCGTTCTACGCTTCAGGAGCGTATCCGGAAGCGCCGCGCGCTCCTCGCGCAGGCACGGACTTTGGTGCAAAAAGCCCGCGAGTTGAAGAAAGAGGCGGCCAAGAAGTCGTCAACAACTCGGCTAGTTTGGAAGCCCAAGTCCGTCGAAGCTTCAACTCCGACGAACCTAGCATCCGAGCCCAGCTCTGCCAGCAGGCCAACTCCTGCTCCCGTGCTCAAATCAGAAATTGTGAGCACCTCAACAAAAGTTGTGTTGACGCCGAAGTTACCTCCGGTGTCTACTGATGGGTAATTTTGAATGATTACCTCCTTAGTTGCAAGTATACAACCTTTATCAAGTTATAGTATAAAAGATTATCGATCCCACGAGGAACGGGAAGTAGGGAGGAGTTTTGCTCAAGTGTTGGTTCTCAAATTATGCGCGACAATTAGGAGTTTATGTACAAATAAAAATGGAAGTAAGAAAATGGTGAGAGTGGATGTGGAGAGATAAAAGAGAGTGGATTGTGGATTATATGCAAAGGAGGAGAAAATAAAGTTGAGAATGTGGTTGTGGTTATATGCACATAATAACAAAACTAGGTTTGAGATTATATGCACATAGGGAAAATGAGATTGAGAGAAAATAAGTGCAAAATAAAAGAAAGCAAGATTGAGAGAGAGAAGAGAGGAAAATCAAAATCAAGAATAAAGGAAAATAACAAACAAATGAAAAATAAGGATAAGTGCAAAATCAAGAAGGTAAAGTATGGAGGATTAATTAAAGATATGAGGAATCTAGAGTAGATCCACTTAGCTTATCTCAATCTCATGGAAATGAGTTGGATTTGTTAGCTAGTTTCAAACAATCTCTAGGGATCCCACGAATATTAGCTCCACACTTAGAAAAGGGTAATCCCCTAGAGGGTTCTAGCCTCAAGGTGAATTAAAGAAAAGAAAAATCTATTCTAGAAAGTAAATACAAGAATTGAATACATTGCATGAAAGTAAATTGCAAGGAATTAAATTGCATGAAAGTAAATTGCGAGAAAGTAAATTGCATGAAAGTAAATCCAAGCTACAAACAAGAAAATAAAGAAGAAAATGAAAAAGAAATAAAATAGAAACCAACAACTCTGATCTTAATCTAATCCTCCTTTTGGTCCTTGGATTAGAAGAAGAGAAAGGAAATTGAAGGGTGAAACATTTCATTTATTGTGTAACAAAGTTACAATTTTGGAAGGTCTTCTCAATGAAGAGTGACCCTCCTCTCCAAATGGAGTTTTACAAAATATTTCACACTCAAAACACTCGGCCTTCACCCTATTTATAGCCCAACGGAGTTGATGTGAACCATTGGATCAAACCTAGCCAAAAGGAAGAGAAATCCACCATTAATCGAAATCATTTGGGAACCGATCGGTTGGCGATCGGTTTATAACCGTTAATAACCGGTTGGCCAACCGGTTAGTCAACCGATTGGTTCCCAACCGAATTTGTCTTTTCTTGATTTTTCTTCACGAATTTCTCTTGGATCAATTTGGTATCTTGGGCCTTGGTTTGTCTTGATTTGGGCTTCAAATATTGGTAGAAATTCAGAGAATTTGAGTCATTTGGGCTTTTATTCATTATTTCTTTATTAACCTGCAAAATAAGATAAAAATGATTATTAGTAATATCGTTATTCATATAACATAGGTAATAAGGGTATAAAAATGTAATTAAAATGTGATAATCAAATACCCCCACACCTAAACTTTTGCTAGTCCTCTAGCAAAGAAAATAAAAAGAAAACCTAACTCACTTTCGCAGGAATCGCGGTTGTATTTAGCACATACAACAAGCCTTTAAACCCCTAGGTTACCCTAGTGGACGAGTTGTAGTCTCGTGAGGGTTTGCAGTGAATATATCCACAAAATTCAGTCAACTTGCCAATTTAAAGAAGTTAATAAAATAATTAATTCATTTGATAACTTCAAACATTCCAATTGAAGTTGGTTAATACTCAAGAAAACGTTTTATCATAACTCCAATGTAATTTTCTTAAGAAAATCCTTCCATTATAGTTATACAAAACTAAGTTTAACTCAAAATTTAATTTAAAAGTTTTGAAACGGACATGCTAACCCTTTGTTTTAAACAACTTCAAGTCTTTTAATCCATTTTATTTTTCAAGAACATATACAAATATAACTATATACAAAAACATGGTTAGTATGATTTTTTTTTTACTCTTTATTCCTTGGTGGTTTTGTTCTTTTTAATCGGGCTTTCTAAGTGACCATTTAGCGAGTTTTGGGCCAATGAATCCCAACCCAATTGGGCTTAGGTCATTAAGCATAGAAATACTCCTCGGGCTTAATTACTCAGTCAACTTAGGCTTAGTAAAATAGAACCACCAATGATTTTAAGAGAAATTTTTCTTCTATTTATTAAGTTAGTATAATATATATGTGTGTATATGTATATATATTCTGAACAATATTTGGATCAAGACAACTTGAAAAATTATTTTCAACTCTAAGTTAGGCATGCAAAATTTCATTACTTTATTTAAAAATCTAAGTTACAACTTAAGTAAAGTATACTACTTTGAAAATCATTTCTTAAGAAATTTATTTGGAGTTATCATAAAAGGTAAAGTTGAGTATAGAACCAACTAAGGATTAGAAGACTTAAATTCTATCAAATTGATCAATTATTAATCAACTCTATTAAGTTAGCAAGTGACTCTTTTTTTTTTTTATTTATGAAAAGAGGAAAAAAATGACATAAAAAGAAAGAAAATGGTAAGAAGTGGAAAAATGACTAAGATAAAAAATGACTAATTCCCACCCCACACCTAAATTTTGCATTGTTCTCAATGCAAATTCTATTATGCATAAAGTAAAAGCAGGATAAGCATGGAAGCACTTACATTTGTTGGTCGACTTGAACAATGATAAAAGTCTGTAATTACCTTTGGTATGAGAAGGTGTAGTCAAAATGTATTCTTTCCTTTTTCTTTTTCTTTTTTCTTCTTTTTTTTTTTTGAAAAGAACAAGAAACTCTCACATGAGAGAAGAATAAATTCTTTTATTATTATTGTGGGACAAAAATAAAAATGTAGAATAAAAGATAAAACATGAGAAGCTCATATTCTACATTAAATCCTACCTTATTCTGAAAATTCTACCCGAAATTTAAAGAATTTCAAGATGATATAATCAATGATGTTCTCAAATTAGAAAATTCTAAGGTTTGCAATGTGTTTTGCAAAGAAATTAAGGTAGGTCTTATTAGTGTTATGCATTTTGAACTTAGATTTTTGAGTAATGAAAATTTGACATTTTGGTTGCTCTTTCAAAATCTAAGCTCATCGAAAAGAGTTCTTGAATGTTGCATTCAAGAGGCATGTATTCAACACAGTTTCCTCATTTTGAAAAATAAAACACGAATTTTTAAAATTTCCAGTTCCTCATGAAAGATTTCCTCAAAACTAATGTCGATTCATTCTCTACTGTTAAACTTTCTTGGATGTAATTGATTTGAAAGGCTTATCAATATTATTTCTGGATTGAAAATATTAAGTTCGTGATCGATTCCCAAAACGACTTCATGTGACCAGTTCTACAGTTGATGAGAGCATTAGAAGTGGCTAAGAGCGGTCTTCCTAAGATCACGGTATCGTCCTTTGGGATTGGAAGCGGGTTGTGTTTCGGGACTCTGAAATCAACAGGAAAAATGAAGTCTCCAACCTTTATCGGTACATCATTATTTCACCCATAGGGACCTTAACAGATCTATCACTAACTGAAGTGTGCATCTAGTTGGCTTGAGTTCCCGACACCTAGTTGTTGGTAGATCGAATCTGAAGCAAGTTGACGGCCCCTAAGTCTAAAAGCCTTATCGATCTGAGTATTACCAATGATACATGGAATGGTAGGACAACACGGATCCTTATGTTTCAATGGTACAGACCTTGAGAGGACTTCAGCGATATTGGCGTGAGAAAGACTTTCTTTGGAACATTTATTTGCCTCTTTTGGTACATAATTCCTTTAAAAATTTGGCATAAGAAGGAATTTGTTCAATGACATCTAAAGAGGAATGTTGACCTTAACACCTTGAAAGTCTCTAGAATTTTCTCCTCACGAGAGGAGTGCTTCCTAGGCACGAGTCTATCAGGGTAAGGAGCAACTGGTTTAAATTGATTAGACTCGGTTACGGTTCGGGTTAAGGTCATCGAAGGGTGTGATTTCTCGAAGGAGAGAGAATTTGTTACGGTTCAAGGGTTTCACTTGGAGGCATTCTAACGATTATCGACTGTCTACGGCCGTAGTGAATGGATTGCATTCACTTCAGCTTGGTAGGTTGAACTTGATCCGTGTCCTTGGGTTGGAGCGCGGGTTGACTCGGAAAAGTTCCTTTCTCTCTCTCACTCATGGCATTAGCTAGTTGACCAAGTTGGGTTTCTAACCTAGCTATGGCTTGAGTGTTGGAAATGAGGATTTGCGGTTGATTGCATGAAGGAATTCAACGTGTTTGATGTTTGAGTCAATAAGTTAGGTAGTGCGTGTAGAGGTTTTAATCAAAGTTTCTAGACCCTTTTCGAGAACATTAAGGCGTTTATCATGATCCGCAATTTGAGGAGTGTGATTTGCAGTTAGTCTTGAGGAGACCGATTTTGAAATGATAGATTCGGTTGTTGATAATTGAGAGGCGCATTGCCCTAGAGAATTGTTGGTTTGAAGAGGGAGTGAAATTTTGATTTAGGAGTAGTTTCCACGGTTCCATGCAAAATTAGGATGATTTCTCCAACCCGGATTGTAGGTTGGAGAAAATGGATCATTAACCGGACTGGAATCGGCGTTTATCGACCTAGTGGTGGCCGGATCCTAAAGAGGACATTCCTCTAAAACATGAGATGGAGACAGACAGTTATGACAACTGAGGCGAAACTTGGTTGATTTGGTGGAGCTCGTTCTTTGACTTCTAAAGCTTCTAACCTACGCATGATCGTCGCCATCTTTGCTTGAGGCTATGTTTGTTTCTAAGGACAGACCACTTGGTTTTGGTTGGGAAGCCCGATGAAACACGGTCATCACAATGTTCCCACGCATGGTTTTCTCGGATAAACTCTCTAAAAGTCCCAAGCTTCATCGGCATTTTTCTTCATGAAATCCCCTTGACACATTGACTCTAAGGAAGTTTTGAAGAATAATCCAATCCTTCATAAATGATTTGGCATAATCGCCATTTTTCAAGACCATGGTGAGGACATTGGATAAGAAGATCTTTGAATTTGTCAAAATACTTCCAAAAGGTTCTCCGGGACAATTTTAAAATTTTGAATCTTTGTTTCTAAGCTTGATTGTTTTATGGATAGGAAAGAATTTTTGAAAAGCATCACAAATTCACCCCAAGTTGAGATGGAATCGTGGGCAAGCTATCTGACTATTTTTGCCTTTGTCCTTAAGGGCAAATGGAATAAATCGGAGTTTGATCGCATCTTCAGTTAAGTCCCTCATCTTAATTATGAGGCAAACTTCTTCAAATTAGGAGATAAAGATGTATCGTCTTGGTTTGACTCCTAAGAATTTGGGAAGCATGTTTATGAAATGCGGTCGAAGTTCAAAATTGGTTCCATTTACTTGGGAAGTTTTATGCAAGAGGGATTGCATTTCTAGTGGGGTAACAAACATCTTGAAGAACAGTGGGTTGGTATTAGTCATTTCGTTTGGTTCAAGAGATGAATCAAAAGCGAATTAAGCGATTAGTATTATCCCTAACCCAAGTTTGCATACACCAAAATCAAAAATTTTTTTTTATTTGAAAAGGATAAGAGAAAAGGTTAAGAAGATGATGAGAAAAAAAAATAAGGAAAAACTAAATAAATCAAGGCAATCACTTTCCAATCACCCTAACTCTAGGGTTAAGCCTAAACTTGACTTAGACTAGCTCCTAACCAAAAATTCCCTTAGTGAAAAGATCAAAGTTTACTTGGGTAATTAGCAAGGTAAGGATAGTACTAGAGGGAGATCAAAGATCAATTAAGTACCTCTTTCCTTTCGGAGCGCCTTACGCAACCCCTAAACCTTGCCTTAGACACCAATTAATCCAAATAAACTTGGACCGGTTCACTTAAGAAATTATTGTTCCTTAATGAGCTCGAATCCTTAGGGGCCAACGTCTAATCAATTTTAAGAGGCTTGGTATGTGTAGTGAGGAATTAGTGATTTTTGGGCTAAGGAAAGGGTGATGAAATCCCTCACCTTATCTTGATTAATGGGTTTTGTCCTTAAGATATTTTCAAGTGTGTGCCAAATCAAGATGCTCAAATCACTTGGTGAATTCCTACTATTATATGAAATGCAACCCTAAGAATTAAAAGCAACTAAAAAGGATGCAAAAACAAAAATCTTTGTATTTTTTTTTTATTATGGTCGACAATAAAAAAAAATGAAGTTTATTAGGGTCGACAAGGGGAAAAAAAATCCTTTTATTTATTTATTTATTTTTTTTTTTATTTTTTATCCTAATTGTCTCTAATGTATATGAACTATCTAAAGGGTGGAATTGAAAATACTAGATAGAGAAGTTACCCACGCAAAAGCAATGCAAAGCCTCGTTGGAGGCAATTCCTCAATCTTGAATCTTCAACTCTTGATCTTCAAGCTCCAAGTTCCTACACAAAAGAAAACACACAAAATAAAAACCAAACTTAATGAAAATCCTACTTATGCACCGTTCCCCGGCAACGGCGCCAAAAACTTGATGGGTAATTTTGAATGATTACCTCCTTAGTTGCAAGTATACAACCTTTATCAAGTTATAGTATAAAAGATTATCGATCCCACGAGGAACGGGAAGTAGGGAGGAGTTTTGCTCAAGTGTTGGTTCTCAAATTATGCGCGACAATTAGGAGTTTATGTACAAATAAAAATGGAAGTAAGAAAATGGTGAGAGTGGATGTGGAGAGATAAAAGAGAGTGGATTGTGGATTATATGCAAAGGAGGAGAAAATAAAGTTGAGAATGTGGTTGTGGTTATATGCACATAATAACAAAACTAGGTTTGAGATTATATGCACATAGGAAAATGAGATTGAGAGAAAATAAGTGCAAAATAAAAGAAAGCAAGATTGAGAGAGAGAAGAGAGGAAAATCAAAATCAAGAATAAAGGAAAATAACAAACAAATGAAAAATAAGAATAAGTGCAAAATCAAGAAGGTAAAGTATGGAGGATTAATTAAAGATATGAGGAATCTAGAGTAGATCCACTTAGCTTATCTCAATCTCATGGAAATGAGTTGGATTTGTTAGCTAGTTTCAAACAATCTCTAGGGATCCCACGAATATTAGCTCCACACTTAGAAAGGGTAATCCCTAGAGGGTTCTAGCCTCAAGGTGAATTAAAGAAAAGAAAAATCTATTCTAGAAAGTAAATACAAGAATTGAATACATTGCATGAAAGTAAATTGCAAGGAATTAAATTGCATGAAAGTAAATTGCAAGGAATTAAATTGCATGAAAGTAAATCTAAGCTACAAACAAGAAAATAAAGAAGAAAATGAAAAAGAAATAAAATAGAAACCAACAACTCTGATCTTAATCTAATCCTCCTTTTGGTCCTTGGATTAGAAGAAGAGAAAGGAAATTGAAGGGTGAAACATTTCATTTATTGTGTAACAAAGTTACAATTTTGGAAGGTCTTCTCAATGAAGAGTGACCCTCCTCTCCAAATGGAGTTTTACAAAATATTTCACACTCAAAACACTCGGCCTTCACCCTATTTATAGCCCAACGGAGTTGATGTGAACCATTGGATCAAACCTAGCCAAAAGGAAGAGAAATCCACCATTAATCTGAAATCATTTGGGAACCGATCGGTTGGCCGATCGGTTTATAACCGATTATGTAGGTTGGCCAACCGGTTAGTCAACCGATTGGTTCCCAACCGAATTTGTCTTTTCTTGATTTTTCTTCACGAATTTCTCTTGGATCAATTTGGTATCTTGGGCCTTGGTTTGTCTTGATTTGGGCTTCAAATATTGGTAGAAATTGAGAATTTGAGTCATTTGGGCTTTTATTCATTATTTCTTTATTAACACGCAAAATAAGATAAAATGATTATTAGTAATATCGTTATTCATATAACATAGGTAATAAGGGTATAAAAATGTAATTAAAATGTGATAATCAAATACACCCAAACTTCCGTGAAGCCAACTCTGCGCCGTGCTCAAATCGAAATTGTGAGCACCTCAACAAAAGTTGTGTTGGCCGAAGTTACCTCCGGTGTCTACACCCAAACTTCCGTGAAGCCAACTCTGCTCCGTGCTCAAATCGAAATTGTGAGCACCTCAACAAAAGTTGTGTTGGCCGAAGTTACCTCCGGTGTCTACACCCAAACTTCCGTGAAGCCAACTCTGCTCCGTGCTCAAATCGAAATTGTGAGCACCTCAACAAAAGTTGTGTTGGCCGAAGTTACCTCCGGTGTCTACACCCAAACTTCCGTGAAGCCAACTCTGCTCCGTGCTCAAATCGAAATTGTGAGCACCTCAACAAAAGTTGTGTTGGCCGAAGTTACCTCCGGTGTCTACACCCAAACTTCCGTGAAGCCAACTCTGCTCCGTGCTCAAATCGAAATTGTGAGCACCTCAACAAAAGTTGTGTTGGCCGAAGTTACCTCCGGTGTCTACACCCAAACTTCCGTGAAGCCAACTCTGCTCCGTGCTCAAATCGAAATTGTGAGCACCTCAACAAAAGTTGTGTTGGCCGAAGTTACCTCCGGTGTCTACACCCAAACTTCCGTGAAGCCAACTCTGCTCCGTGCTCAAATCGAAATTGTGAGCACCTCAACAAAAGTTGTGTTGGCCGAAGTTACCTCCGGTGTCTACACCCAAACTTCCGTGAAGCCAACTCTGCTCCGTGCTCAAATCGAAATTGTGAGCACCTCAACAAAAGTTGTGTTGGCCGAAGTTACCTCCGGTGTCTACACCCAAACTTCCGTGAAGCCAACTCTGCTCCGTGCTCAAATCGAAATTGTGAGCACCTCAACAAAAGTTGTGTTGGCCGAAGTTACCTCCGGTGTCTACACCCAAACTTCCGTGAAGCCAACTCTGCTCCGTGCTCAAATCGAAATTGTGAGCACCTCAACAAAAGTTGTGTTGGCCGAAGTTACCTCCGGTGTCTACACCCAAACTTCCGTGAAGCCAACTCTGCTCCGTGCTCAAATCGAAATTGTGAGCACCTCAACAAAAGTTGTGTTGGCCGAAGTTACCTCCGGTGTCTACACCCAAACTTCCGTGAAGCCAACTCTGCTCCGTGCTCAAATCGAAATTGTGAGCACCTCAACAAAAGTTGTGTTGGCCGAAGTTACCTCCGGTGTCTACACCCAAACTTCCGTGAAGCCAACTCTGCTCCGTGCTCAAATCGAAATTGTGAGCACCTCAACAAAAGTTGTGTTGGCCGAAGTTACCTCCGGTGTCTACACCCAAACTTCCGTGAAGCCAACTCTGCTCCGTGCTCAAATCGAAATTGTGAGCACCTCAACAAAAGTTGTGTTGGCCGAAGTTACCTCCGGTGTCTACACCCAAACTTCCGTGAAGCCAACTCTGCTCCGTGCTCAAATCGAAATTGTGAGCACCTCAACAAAAGTTGTGTTGGCCGAAGTTACCTCCGGTGTCTACACCCAAACTTCCGTGAAGCCAACTCTGCTCCGTGCTCAAATCGAAATTGTGAGCACCTCAACAAAAGTTGTGTTGGCCGAAGTTACCTCCGGTGTCTACACCCAAACTTCCGTGAAGCCAACTCTGCTCCGTGCTCAAATCGAAATTGTGAGCACCTCAACAAAAGTTGTGTTGGCCGAAGTTACCTCCGGTGTCTACACCCAAACTTCCGTGAAGCCAACTCTGCTCCGTGCTCAAATCGAAATTGTGAGCACCTCAACAAAAGTTGTGTTGGCCGAAGTTACCTCCGGTGTCTACACCCAAACTTCCGTGAAGCCAACTCTGCTCCGTGCTCAAATCGAAATTGTGAGCACCTCAACAAAAGTTGTGTTGGCCGAAGTTACCTCCGGTGTCTACACCCAAACTTCCGTGAAGCCAACTCTGCTCCGTGCTCAAATCGAAATTGTGAGCACCTCAACAAAAGTTGTGTTGGCCGAAGTTACCTCCGGTGTCTAGCGAAGGAGGCCCCAAGCGCTTATGATCGATCTGAGATCAAGTGGCTAAAATGCTAGACGAAGCATTGAATAAGCAGCGGAAAACTTCAAGCTAGAAATGGATATGGCCATGTAGGCGATGAGAGAAATGCATGACCAGCAGATCAAGCCTTGACAAAACATCGAGGTGAATCGAGTCGGCACATTGGCGTCGACCAAGATGGCGATTGAGACCGGGAGGAAGCACAAGAGGATGATAACCCTCTGAACCCGCATAGCGTTGGGCATAATGTAGATGTGGTGGCTCATGAGAGTGAAAAGATCAAAGACCTCGAGCAAAATCAACTCATTGATTTCCGCTCAAGAGGTAAAGAAAACCGGCATCCCTTGCCCATATCCTAGGGAGTGGGAATCAATCCCATACCCGGCAAAGTTTAACCTAATAAACTTCACACCGTTTGATGGGAAGGGTTCACCAACTCAACACCTGATATACTTCAAATCCCACTTGGGGGTAATATCAGGAAGCGAGCCCACGATGGTTCGGTCATTCGTTGGCACCCTTGGCGGTCTTTGCCTTGATGGTACCGCCGTCTCAAGCGGGGAGCATTCACGGTGGGGCGACATGGAATCTAGCTTTCTCTCAATTTCTTCGGCGGCGATCTTGAAGTATCCATCGGGACGTTACTCGACGAAAAACAGAAGGACGGAGAGACTGTGGATATCTTTGTCAAACGATTTCGGAACAAGGCAATGAACTGTCGGGATCCGATAACAGAGGAATTCATCCTCCAGACCTGCCACAACAACTTGTCAATAGAGGTGCTTGAAGTAATGGGGAAAGCACCATCTATAACGTGGAAGGATTTGAAGGTTCGTGGAGAGCAAGCCGAGAGGTTCCTTAAGAGGAAGAAAGCAGAAAGAGGCCAGCCGGTAACGAATACGAACAAACAGAATTTTGTGCCACGTGGCAGAGGTAAAACACCAGCAAAGTCTGTAGACGCTAATCAAACGTTCGGTACGCAACCACAGCGGCGGCCGCAACAACGTGCACCACAGCAATCGCAGCCCCAATGGCGCCAACAAACTCAGAATCAGAAACCTTCCGGTTCGAGGTTTCCCAAGACTTACTCGTTCAAAGACGAGGAAGTTCCGGGCATCTTCAAATACCTTCTGGAAAACAACAAAATCCAGTTGCCCCCAATTGTAAACCAAGAGGAGGCAAACAAGGTTCTGAATCCTAAGTATTGTGCTTATCGCGAGGCGGTACATCATCCTACAAAGTTACGCTACCATCTCAAGGACAAGATTCAGGCCTTGATGCGATGTTGGAGTCATTACTCCAAAACCCTCTAAAGAGAAGAAGGTGGGAGCAAATCACGGTCTCTATAAGCTTGGATCAGTTCCTTTGGATTGGTTCCAACCGACACCGGTTGTGAAAGTAGGAATGAGGATGGTGAATGAGGATCCTCACGAACAGCGTGAGAAGGGGCTCGTTCGCACGACGACAAGCGGAGAAATCCTTTGGGTCCACCGACTTCTTTGGAAGGCGATCGATGGACTACCTCTTGACCAAAAAGTCAAGGGAAGAGGCAAACTATGCCATCTTTGCCGGCAATTCGAGAGAAGGGCGATGAAGAAGTAGTGACTTTCGGTTTTACGAAGAAGAGCATGAAGTCTTTGCCACAAGGAGTGGACACGAATCTGACTACAAGTATCAGGAGACTCCAAATCCAAGCGAAGGCAGCCGAGGTGGGGTGGCCGACTCCTCTCACTCGTGCGAGAGAAAGGACAACGTGACGGTTGCTAAAGAAAAGCGGTGAAGCAAAGGAGAAACAACCTCAGGTCGGGAAGCTCAACTCGGCGGTCTCGGTTCAATCACCCGATTAGAAGAGACAAACCGAAGCTCCAACACCCATATAAACCGGCGTTATGACCCAATTGGCTAATATTCCCAAGAATCACTCTTCTGGTATTGCGGTTGTCAAAAGACAAGAGAAGCTCTTCAAGAAGCCTGGCGATTCGAAGTCTTTCTCACCCAGTTAAGCGAGTCGGAAGAGTCGGCCCAACAATGCAACCTTATGGCGAAACACTTCCCTGCATTACTTTTACAAAGGAGGATATGCGGGCGAGGGATTCAAACACGATAGGCGCTATACTTCACGGGTATATTGGCTCTAGTGAAGTTAGCAGGATCCAAGTCGATCCGGGTTCATTGTGAGCATCATGCCCTAGCCTCATGTATCACCTTGGAATCCTGCCCGATGGTGGCATCAGCGAACACGGTGATCTACGGATTTAACACCGGTGGTCTCGGCGCTTGGTAAAATCGGATAAAGTGCCAAATGGGGACTTAAGGTCGAAGTCACTGCTATGTGATTGGCGAGACTTCCTATAACTTATTGTTGGGTGGACCTTGGATCCGCGGTAGCGTTATAGTCCCATCTACTCTTCATCGGTGTCTCAAATATGTAGACACGAATAATGAGTCAAGGCGGTGGTCGCGGACAAACAACCGTTTAAGGGGATGGAGAATTATTTCAGCGATTCTCTCCTCTACGGTAATGAGTCGGCGAATCATCGGCCCAAGGCACGGACAGCGGTGAAGAAGGCGTCACGAAGCGGGCTTGATTATAGTGGTGGTTTTATTTTAAATGACATTGTACCCCTTGTAATCAATCTTGACGATGAAGAATCGTCAGATGAACATTGTAATTGGCAAATCGCCGATGAATCAATAAATGACGATTTAGAGTACCCTTTGTCTTTGAATGATGTGATGACAGGTTTATACAACGATCCAGAGTTGCACTTACCAATTCGGTCATTTTGCTTTACACAAAAGAAGTTTCAAGACTCCTTTGGGACAACACTCGTCATCCCACGAAGATCAAGTAGTGAAAAAGACTTGGTTTAGGGAAAAGGAGAAGTAGTTCCAACCCCGAATCATTTCTTAGAAGAAGATGAAAATGATAATGGTCCTATCCTCCACACATTCAGATATAGTCCAGAGACACTGGGTATCATGAAGAAATGGGGGTACAACTTGACACAAGGAGAAGGTCTATGTTTTGGGCGAGGTCCTCAAGTCCCTCCTAAAGCGGCATATGTCCCAAGAGGGAAACCAGATAACTACTATGCATTTAGAAGGGGATTGGGATACGAATCCTCCTCAGAAGATGAATGCTCGTGGCTAATTGATAATAATCCACGATGAGGGAGGCGGACATTAAATGCGATTCTTGGCTTGGGATTACGACACCGACCTCGGAGAAGCTTTTAAGGCTCTAATGTCAAATATGGCTTGATTGATCCTGCTACTATTGAGGATGATGAAGATATGCCAACATGGGAAGACCCATGGATCCATCAACTCAAAGAGCAGTTTGGGGATAGATTCGAACAAAGAGAACCCCCCACTAAGGACGAGGTAATCCAGGTTAATATGGGTGACGAAGAACATCCTAAGCTCATAAACATCAGCAATACTCTTCCCTTGGAAGAGAAGGAAGAGTTGATCGCCCTAATCAGGGAGTATATCGATGTATTCGCCTGGAGTTACGAGGACATGCCAGGACTCGACCCTAATGTGGCGACACATCGCCTCAACATCAAGGTGGATGTCAAACCTGTCAAGCAACCGCAAAGACGGTTTCGTCCACAGATCTTGCAGGCAATCGTTGACGAAGTAAAGAAACTCATAGAATCGGGATTCATCAAGGAAATTCAACATCCGGATTGGGTGGCGAATATAGTCCCGGTCATGAAGAAGAATGGTTCGATTAGGATGCGTATGCGACTCTGAGATCGAACAACGCTTGCGAAAGACGACTTTCCTCTTCCAATCACTGATGTCATAGTCGACAATACGTGCGGATTTGAAAGAATGTCATTCATGGATGGTTTCTCGGGTTACAATCAAATCAAGATGCACCCCGATGATGCCAAGCACCACGGCGTTGAGCGCTATCGGTATATATTGCTACGGTCATGCCGTTCGGCCTCAAAATGCGGCGCCACATATCGTGAGCAATGACTAAGATTTTCGGGATCATCTCGGGAAAGCGGTCGAATGCTACGTCGGCGACTTGGTCGTGAAAAGCGTGACAAAGGAGATCACATCAAAGATCTTAGAGCGGTATTGAGCTCATGCGAACTCATCAATTAAAGATGAACCTGCCAAATCCTTCCTTGGGATGTCGGTGGCAAGTTCCTCGGCTTTGTCGTCACCGACAAAGGAATCCACGTCGATCGACAAAGTGAAGGCGATTCAAGAGTTGCAACCTCAGAAATCGAGAGAACTTCGGGGGTTACAAGAGGCGATTGGCGTACATCCGGCGGTTCATATCGAACCTATCAGGAAGTGCCAACCGTTCTCTAAGTTGAACAAGAAGAGCGTGTCGTTTATTTGGGGCGGCCTTTGTCGGCGTTTGAAGAGATCAAATTGTATCTCGCTAAACCTCTGTTCTTGTTGCACAGCGATCGGAAAACCGTTTCGATCTACGTCAAGGCAGCGGATCACTCGTTAAGCGCCTTACTCGCGGGGCGATGGCGGTGGTCCGCGAGCGGCGATGTATTACGAGCGAACATTGGTGGTGAGTCTCGATACCCAATGGTGAAGCGGTGCCTTGCATTAGTGTTCGCGATTGAGAAAATGCGGCACTATTTAGTCGGACGGGCGATTTATGTTATCTCTAGCGTAAATCCGGTCGAATATTTATGACCGGCCGGCCTCAATGAGTTGGCGTTTGGCGAAATGGGCCTTGCTCTTGTCCCAATATGACTTGCACTTCAAACAACAAAAGTCGGTCAAAGGACAAGCGATTTGCGATCTCTTGGTACGCCAACCCGACGGCGAGCGGTTGAGCTATATGATGGTCTTCGGATGAAATCCATGAAACCAATACTACAACACACCGGCAAATATGGCGGTTGTATTTTGTGAGCTTCTCGAGCTACCAGCGTGGCAAGTGCCCGGATGTTCTAAGATTTCCGCGGTCGGGGTTGTCTTAGTTTCCCAGGGAATCATGTCATGCCCGTGCTTATTCACTCACGAACCTTGTTCCAATAGCGTAGCGAATACAGCGTTACTTATTGGACTTAGCTTCGCCAAGGAGCTGGGGTTGAATATCTCGAAGCATCTGGCGATTCTGGCGATAGTCGAGCGGATCGTGCATGATAGCGGTCCCCAATTCATCGGCAATTCCTTCATCGGGTTTTGCGAAATTCAAGATACAAGGCGTCTCGTCGGCGACCTATAATCCGGTACCAAATGGATTAGGCGTTCAACAAAACAATCATCAAAATTACAGCCGAAGCTTGTAAAGAATAACAAGCGAGGCTGGGGCGATAAACTTCGGAGAAGCACTCGGGCATATCGCTGTGATGCGTCGCCAGCGGGAGCTACCCGTACTCTACGGTCTACGGGTGTGAAGCGGTTCTCCGTTGGAAATCGATTCCGTCGCCGCGCCGCCCTTTCAGCGAGATGGCGGCCGAAGAACAACATCAAAAGCGTCTCGAAGAGCTTGAGATGTTAGATGAGAAGCGCTGGAGGCTCAACAATGCATTGAGTTCTATCAAGCTAGGATGTGAGGGCTTTCAACAAGAAAGTTCGACGAGAGAACCTTTAAGGAGGAGATCTGCGTCCTGCGGCTCGGCGGTAGATAATTCTCAACTCCAAAAAGAAAGGTAAATTCGAACCCAAATGGGAAGGACCGTTTATAATAGACACAGTCTATTCAAACGGCGCATATCGCCTTATCACACAAAATGGCGACCGGCAATTAATCGATAAATGGGAAGTTTCTGAAAAGTATTATCCTTAGTACATTCAGGATAACCCATTTTGATGGGAAGTTCCTCAGAAAATATCTCGCTCATTTTCATGAGGATAACCCTAAGTTATTGTGTTTTCCTCCAAAATTCTCTCACCGATCAAATTCATTGGCGGTGGGCCCACTAAAATCTCCTGGTCCAACCACCGGCCAAAATCCCTCTCGATTCCTTCCACGAGCGAGAGGTCCACTCAAATTACAGTTGCAATCCTATAAAGCGAAAGCTATCCGTACCCTTCAAGATCTCGAGTGGAAACCCCACTCTTAGTTTATCATCGGAAATAGAACACATTCTTCCTTTCCCACATTTCACGGAGATAGAATACATTCTTCCTCTCTTGTCTTAGATTCTCAGTGGAGATCCCACTCTTAGTTTCTCATCGGAAATAGAACACATTCTTCCTCTCTTGTCTTAGATTCTCGGTGGAGATCCCACTCTTAGTTTATCATCGGAAATAGAACACATTCTTCCTCTCTTGTCTTAGATTCTCAGTGGAGATCCCACTCTTAGTTTCTCATCGGAAATAGAACACATTCTTCCTTTCCCACATTTCACGGAGATAGAATACATTCTTCCTTTCCCACATTTCACGGAGATAGAATACATTCTTCCTCTCTTGTCTTAGATTCTCGGTGGAGATCCCACTCTTAGTTTATCATCGGAAATAGAACACATTCTTCCTCTCTTGTCTTAGATTCTCGGTGGAGATCCCACTCTTAGTTTCTCATCGGAAATAGAACACATTCTTCCTTTCCCACATTTCACTGGAGATAGAATACATTCTTCCTTTCCCACATTTCACGGAGATAGAATACATTCTTCCTTTCCCACATTTCACGGAGATAGAATACATTCTTCCTCTCTTGTCTTAGATTCTCGGTGGAGATCCCACTCTTAGTTTCTCATCGGAAATAGAACACATTCTTCCTCTCTTGTCTTAGATTCTCGGTGGAGATCCCACTCTTAGTTTCTCATCGGAAATAGAACACATTCTTCCTTTCCCACATTTCACGGAGATAGAATACATTCTTCCTCTCTTGTCTTAGATTCTCAGTGGAGATCCCACTCTTAGTTTATCATCGGAAATAGAACACATTCTTCCTCTCTTGTCTTAGATTCTCGGTGGAGATCCCACTCTTAGTTTATCATCGGAAATAGAACACATTCTTCCTTTCCCACATTTCACTGGAGATAGAATACATTCTTCCTCTCTTGTCTTAGATTCTCAGTGGAGATCCCACTCTTAGTTTCTCATCGGAAATAGAACACATTCTTCCTTTCCCACATTTCACGGAGATAGAATACATTCTTCCTTTCCCACATTTCACGGAGATAGAATACATTCTTCCTTTCCCACATTTCACTGGAGATAGAATACATTCTTCCTTTCCCACATTTCACGGAGATAGAATACATTCTTCCTCTCTTGTCTTAGATTCTCGGTGGAGATCCCACTCTTAGTTTATCATCGGAAATAGAACACATTCTTCCTTTCCCACATTTCACGGAGATAGAATACATTCTTCCTTTCCCACATTTCACTGGAGATAGAATACATTCTTCCTCTCTTGTCTTAGATTCTCAGTGGAGATCCCACTCTTAGTTTATCATCGGAAATAGAACACATTCTTCCTTTCCCACATTTCACTGGAGATAGAATACATTCTTCCTCTCTTGTCTTAGATTCTCGGTGGAGATCCCACTCTTAGTTTCTCATCGGAAATAGAACACATTCTTCCTCTCTTGTCTTAGATTCTCAGTGGAGATCCCACTCTTAGTTTCTCATCGGAAATAGAACACATTCTTCCTTTCCCACATTTCACTGGAGATAGAATACATTCTTCCTCTCTTGTCTTAGATTCTCGGTGGAGATCCCACTCTTAGTTTCTCATCGGAAATAGAACACATTCTTCCTTTCCCACATTTCACTGGAGATAGAATACATTCTTCCTTTCCCACATTTCACGGAGATAGAATACATTCTTCCTCTCTTGTCTTAGATTCTCAGTGGAGATCCCACTCTTAGTTTATCATCGGAAATAGAACACATTCTTCCTTTCCCACATTTCACGGAGATAGAATACATTCTTCCTCTCTTGTCTTAGATTCTCGGTGGAGATCCCACTCTTAGTTTATCATCGGAAATAGAACACATTCTTCCTTTCCCACATTTCACGGAGATAGAATACATTCTTCCTCTCGAAGCAAGAGATAGAACACATTCTTCCTCTCTTGTCTTAGATTCTCAGTGGAGATCCCACTCTTAGTTTCATCTTTCAAGATTCTCAAAATGGAGATCCCATTTTTAGTCTCTTTCACTTTGGAAACAGGACAAAAATCCTTCCTTTCCAATACCAGGAGATAGGAGACAAGATCCTCCTTCCTCTCCATTGGTAAGAGATAGGATACAAAACCTTCCTCTCTTGTTCATCCCTTACAGGAGATAGGAGACAAGATCCTCCTTCCTCTCCTTGACAAGAGATAGGATACAAAACCTTCCTCTCCATTGGTAAGAGATAGGATACAAAACCTTCCTCTCTTATTAGTGAGCTTGGGAGATAGGACACAAAACCTTCCTCTCTTGTTCATCCCTTACAGGAGATAGGACACAAAACCTTCCTCTCTTGTTCATCCCTTACAGGAGATAGGAGACAAGATCCTCCTTCCTCTCCACCTTAGGAAATAGAATACATTCTTCCTTTCCCACCTCAATCAATCTTATTCGGTTCGGTCATTCTCAGGTCAAAGAAGGCACCAAGGGTCATCTTGGGGAATTTGATCCCGAATCCTAAGCGAGGGATAGGTGAGGCCTAATGCAGCGTCGCCGGGTTAGTCTTCCGTGAAAAGGCGAAGCCTCATTATTCAACATCGTAGCATTAAGTCTAAGAGAGTTTCATTCTTTTAGCACAGCGTTGTGTGTAGAGCGGTTTAGATAATCTACCGCTAGCCCAACTCAAGCGGTAGTTGGTAAAGGCTCATCAAACCCGTTGGCGGTGAGGGTTTGCCAAAAATCCTATAAGTATTATGGTTAATTATTTACGTGAAATAAAAGAATCATAATAAAGCATAAAAGAGGATAGAAATACGTTTTATTGATAAAAGGCTGAAGTTACATAAGCTCTCTAAACATCAAATTTGTGACGACAAATTTCTTTGCTTCTTTCGAATACTTTATTGAGGAAAGCTTGTTGAAGTTCCTCTGGCTTCGGCCACGAAAGTCTCCTCGGCTGCTATTAAGGGTCTTTGCGGTCTCCTCCTCGACTTGACCGGCTTCGCTTTGAAAACTCAAGCTTCGGACATGGCGCAAGAGTCTCCTCCTTGTTGGCCTTCGTCAGCTTCAAGATGATCGGACTCTCCCTCGCCGCTTGAAGTTCCTGTTCGAGCTCTACTATTCTCGCTTCTCCGGCGGCGACACAAGATTGAAAATGTCCCACGGAAGGCGAAGCTTGATGTGGCCGATCTCAAAAGCGCACCGGTCTTCTTTGCATCGAACCGAGTCGGTAATAGCGAGCATCCGCCAAGGCTGTCGAGGCGAGCCTCATCTCTGTCTCTATATATGAGGGAGCGGCTGCCTCAAAGTCTTGCGGACTTTTGAGCTTAACCTCAAATGATCGAGATCATCGGCGATGGTGCAGGCCAACTCTGAATAACCCGCATCTCGTATCGTGGTTACCCTAGGATCAAGGAATGGTCGGAACTGACGGAGAGAAAGTCTGGTACCGAGAAGTGTGTCTATCACTATGGCTAAATAAGAGAAGAACGAGCGAATTTCCACCCGGATAATCAGTCGAGATGGATCGTCGTCAGACATCAAAGCTCTCACTAAGTCGTGAAGAGTCGTTGTAGACCCTGCAAAAAGGAAGAAAAAGGGTGAAAACTCCCAAAACCAAAAAGATCAACATGAGTATCGGCAGTTGAATGGGTCATACCTGTACAGGCAGTTTCTTGCCTTAATGAAACCGGCAAAGCAGCAGCAGTCGGTGGCGCATCGACAGTCTCAGTCGGTATCTCGACCTGCACGTCCAAGGTATTGACGGTTGCGGAAGTGGACTCTGGAAGAATAGCAGGCTCAATGTCACCAGGACGGGTCTCTGTTATCAGGCGAGAGACATTTTCAATCATAGACGTACTAGTCAAAATTGAATAGTCCTATGATTATCAGGAAGGGGATTTGTACCTTCAAAGAAATCAGCCTCGATATCCCTAGGAATTCCTAGCTCAGGCACGGTATCGCCAGGAAGAGGAACGTCTCGGGGTAAATCACGCATCAAATCCTCGAAGTCCTCCATCGAAAAAGCTGACATAAGAGCGAGAAGTATGGATGTGAGTTGCAGGGAAACAAATTTCGTGTCTTTGCAAGTTGCTGTCCAGGTAAGAAAAATTACCAGTGTTAGATGTACCTGGATTCTCCGATCCAGGTCCTATGTTGGTATTTTCAGGCTCTCCTGCAATAGCTCCGAGTACTTGCCCCACGAAACTGGACTCGGCAAAGTCAGGGAGAGGAAAATCAAAATTGGCGTCGCTACCAAATTCTCCTGCACAAGAGAAAATCGTGAGATTCACAAAGAGCCGAATGATCAGAAAGATTTCGGGTCAGTCGAGCATTACCTTTATCGCCGGTAGAGTCTTCGCTTGTCGAATCCAAGATAATGGTCAGAAGCGAGGCGAGATCGTGAACCGGTTTCTTTAAGCTTAAGAGGAGCTCCATTGCGGAGTTTGACCCCATCGCAGAGGCGGACCGCCTCTCTTTCTGGTATTCCTAAAAAGATAAATCAATATCAGATTGGGATATCTCAAGGGGATAAAGAGATTCAAGGAGAAAGTACCAGAGTTTTCTTCATGAGTTGCAACTTCCTCCTGGTCCTCTCCTGAAGTATCTGTCGCAGAACTATGAATCTCCCCATCAGACCTGTCCGATTAGGTAGATGCGGTGGCGCTTCTTTTGTGCGGCGGCCTCTGAGCGGCTTGAGTGTCATTTCGGGAAGCCTCTTCGACCTTGATTCGTCAAGGGACTTCCGCGAGCGAGCTCACTAGCGGCCAAAAGCCAGTTGCAGTATAAATATGTCGACTCCAGCTTACGATCAGTACCTGGGAGGCTAAATTTAGCGTTGGTACAGCCCGCTATACTCCACAACCACGCCCGGACACCATCGATCAAACCGCCGCGAGTCAGGAACTCGGTTCGGGTTCCCAGCGTAAAGTTGGTGCGTAACGGCCCGGCGAAGCGAGAAGGAAATAAGGCTCAATGTAGCACTTTCGTTTCTCACTTTCGGAAAATAAGATAACACAGTGGGATGTTGATCGGCCAATTAAAGCGACCAACATCAAGTAAAGTCCGGTTCATCTTAGGTCTCTCCTCATCAATCAAAGACTCCCGTCTTGACCCGAGAACCGAGGAAAACATCTAGAAGGCCCAACCCTTATGAATCTGCAATTGCTACGGACTCCTAAGAATCAGCGCCCTTGCCACTTGCATTTCTCTAAAGATTGAAGAAAAGGGACGGATGGATCCATAAGCTTATTTGTCATCATATCAGTCGATGAAGAACAAACCGAGGCCATCAAGTAGGTGTCACGGGAGTTCCACCTTGACATGAGGAATCTCACGGCGGTTTGTTTTCCTCACGAGTAAAGGCGGTGGTTATTTGTGAAGTCCCGATGAATGTTAGCCACCATCACTGGAAGAAGAGACAACTCCTTCTTGTGAGCAAGCTGAACTGCAGGATAGAGCACCTCTAACGGCAAAGCGTCGCTAGGCTGACATGGCATCACACATTTCTTCAACCAGATGGCGAGGAAACCGGCTAAGAGAGTCATCGGCCGGATAGGTTTTACTGCATGCCATAAGAAGGTCGAGAATTTGCTCCCTGCTGGAAAACCATACTCGGTACTACTCGGGGTATAAGACTTAGCGCCGGACTTTTCTATCAACCCATTAATCTCTGAAGGAGTAGAAGGAGCCAATTCACAAATCTGCTCATCAGAATCGTCCTCCAGATGTTTGAACAAATAATTGGCGAACTGCTTCAGGCTGATAATCGACTTCCTTTTTACTGATGGCTCTATCTGTGCTAGGGCGATGTGATAATGGCACGTGAGGTCCCATAGGGTGTCGTAACGGTCAGGCAGGGTATCCTTCAGTCGACCCAATTCTCGGCCCGAAGGGAAGTATTCCTGATATAGCATCCTTCCCATAGGTAAACCCGAGACCCGATGCATCTCGTGCAAAGCCAATCCTAGTTCGCCATGCCTGGTTAAGAATGTGTTCGAATCAGGATCATAGAGCTCGGATAAAGCGAAGAAGTGGTTGGTACTGATCGGGAGCCCATACATAGTGGCACGAATCGCGGCGTATAAACCACAGGCACGAAGTTCCTCGCCCCATCGGCCAAGAACGTGACTAGTCAAACGAGTCCACCAGAGCTTATCTGCAGAATGAACCCAGCCGAAGAATCTATGACGAGGCGGCATCTCCCGTCCCTAACGGGGCAAAGCGGTTCTTCAAAGTCGACCCGGTGGCGAAATGCTCATCACGGCGGAGAGTCAGTCCCAATATACCGAGTGCGGTCGATAACTTCGGCCTCACGAGTGAACCGAGGAACCGTGATGGGTGATAAACCCGCAATGAATCTTGTCACACTCCTCATGCGCCCGCGACATTTTCGTGCGGCATACGATCGTAACTTCGGTCAAACAACGATGACGAGGAATCCAAGGGAGATATAAGAATCCACCATCATCCTTGTGCAGCCATTGCTCACTCTCAATGAAAGCCGTATCCGGGTCCTCAACGGAGTCGCCAAACAAATAGTCCGTCTTGCCCAAAGGCTGAGAAGAACCAGTAATCTTCTCGAGTGGCGCGTCAGTCATCAGCGACCTCAACACACGAGGACCTCCTCCAAGTACTAACTGGGTCACCTCCGCGGGCGTATCCGGTCTAAACTGGGGCGAAATAAGAATAGTAGGGTCATCAGAGGAGGAGAAGTGGTCACCACGACGTCCGTCAACTGCATGCGAAGGAAGCGCACCAGAGGGGTACTCAACTAAAAAATGATGAAATCGAAGTGAGTCAGAACCCAGCAAACATATATATAAGGCGTTGAATTCATTTCACGAAATTCGTGAGATAGAGTCACGGCCTTATAACGGGAAAATCGATGCCGAACACACTACGGATTTATCGGATAATATACCCCGTCACATAAAATGACGAAGTATTCTATCCATCGACCGTGATGCGTCATGGAATCGCTCCCGTCGTCTGCCGAAATATAGCGTCGATCCTCACGAATGAGGAATCAAGGCTATCGCGAGCGTCGATCCTCACGAAGGAGAAATCAAGGCTATATGAGCGTTGTTCCCCGAAGGAGGAATCAAGGCGTGCAATTCATGAATGCAAGTTGTGAATGAGCAATTTAACATAAAAATCTCACCGACAAGCGATGGTGAGTGCGTCATCGCGAGGCGGAGTAGGCGGTCGGCTCCTCGAAGCCGCGATCTTCCGGCGACATCGGGCGCAAAAACACGACGAAAAGTCGGGCGCATGGCTAAAATCGGCAAATACAACGGCAAGAAGTCCCGTTTGGTGGTCGTGACTCATTGGCCACGGCCGAGGCACAACGGACGACATGGTCGGCATAACACAACCAAGCGGCCGAGCCGACTCGGCGCCGAGCTTCGGTCGCGGCCAGTCGAACCAGCGCTGGCGCCGCCGCCGCCGCCACCTATTCATAGCCCGGCGGGTTCTTCTCCTCCCATGCATGCATGCAACAAAAAGAAAGAAGAGAGGAAGAGAAAAATACATATAAAATCCTCGTCATACCTCGTTGTTCGGAGAAGATGGAGCGACCACGGCGAGGAATCAAGGCCGTGCAATTCATGAATGCAAGTTGTGAATGAGCAATTTAACATAAAAATCTCACCGACAAGCGATGGTGAGTGCGTCATCGCGAGGCGGAGTAGGCGGTCGGCTCCTCGAAGCCGCGATCTTCCGGCGACATCGGGCGCAAAAACACGACGAAAAGTCGGGCGCATGGCTAAAATCGGCAAATACAACAGCAAGAAGTCCCGTTTGGTCAGGTCATGGTTTATCAATCATGACTGGGGCATCAACGGGCGCGTCAACAAAAACGACGGACGACCACACTCGACCAAGGGTGCCGCAGGCGGCCGAGCCTCGCCAGCGCTGGCCTTCGGTCCGACCAGCGCCAATGACGGCCTTCGGTCCGACCAGCGCCAATGACGGCCTTCGGTCCGACCAGCGCCAATGACGGCCTTCGGTCCGACCAGCGCCAATGACGGCCTTCGGTCCGACCAGCGCCAATGACGGCCTTCGGTCCGACCAGCGCCAATGACGGCCTTCGGTCCGACCAGCGCCAATGACGGCCTTCGGTCCGACCAGCGCCAATGACGGCCTTCGGTCCGACCAGCGCCAATGACGGCGCTTCGGTCCGACCAGCGCCAATGACGGCCTTCGGTCCGACCAGCGCCAATGACGGCCTTCGGTCCGACCAGCGCCAATGACGGCCTTCGGTCCGACCAGCGCCAATGACGGCCTTCGGTCCGACCAGCGCCAATGACGGCCTTCGGTCCGACCAGCGCCAATGACGGCCTTCGGTCCGACCAGCGCCAATGACGGCCTTCGGTCCGACCAGCGCCAATGACGGCCTTCGGTCCGACCAGCGCCAATGACGGCCTTCGGTCCGACCAGCGCCAATGACGGCCTTCGGTCGACCGAGCCAGCGAACTTCGATCGCGGATCACATCGGCGCCAATCAGCGTCGCCTAATCCTACTCCAAATAGGACTACGGTATAAACTATTTCCTAATTTGTCGAGAAGTTCGGAAGAATATTTCCATAAAAATATTCTTAGGGATAACTTCGATCGTCTTGGATCACATCGGCGCCAATCAGCGTCGCCTAATCCTACTCAATCGGGATTACGGTATAAACTATTTCCTAATTTGTCGAAGTTCGGAAGAATATTTCCATAAAAATATTCTTAGGGATAACTTCGATCGTGCGGATCACATCGGCGCCAATCAGCGCGTCGCCTAATCCTACTCCAAATAGGACTACGGTATAAACTATTTCCTAATTTGTCGAGAAGTTCGGAAGAATATTTCCATAAAAATATTCTTAGGGATAACTTCGATCGTCGCGGATCACATCGGCGCCAATCAGCGCGTCGCCTAATCCTACTCAATCGAGGATTACAGTATAAACTATTTCCTAATTTGTGAGAAGTTCGGAAGAATATTTCCATAAAAATATTCTTAGGGATAACTTCGATCGTCGCGGATCACATCGGCGCCAATCAGCGTCGCCTAATCCTACTCCAAATAGGACTACGGTATAAACTATTTCCTAATTTGTCGAAGTTCGGAAGAATATTTCCATAAAAATATTCTTAGGGATAACTTCGATCGTCTTGGATCACATCGGCGCCAATCAGCGCGTCGCCTAATCCTACTCCAAATAGGACTACGGTATAAACTATTTCCTAATTCTTAGCGAGAAGTTCTGGAGAATATTACCATATTCTTAAGGATAACTCGATAACCCTCAATGGAACCTCAAAGAGGGATGAATTGGCGAATCGACAAGGCTTATATTGGCCGGACAATGCGTTCTACCTTGAAAGAATCCCTCCCACTGCGGATAATTGTACTCCAACAAGAAATAATGCGATGGCGGCGCCAACTAGCATCGTCGCGAAGGATTCAGCGATCAGCGGTTGGATCCCTTAAAAATGCGCGCCGGTCAGCGTTGCACTTTCGCCGATTGAAGGCTAAAGTCCACATAGTTTGGCACCAATTAGCGTCGAAGAAGGATTCCCCGATCAGCGAGAGGAATCTCGATGGTCAATTGGACGACAGTTCACCAACACGAGTCAATAACAAGGGAATTTAGTCATTCTGGTTTGAAATTCCAACAACGGTCAAGCAATAAATGCGATGCAGTAACACCCGGGTATCCTACAAAGCAGCGGAGAACACGGCGGATTGGAGGAATCAAATCTGGAGCTAATCTTAAAAGAAATTCATTTATCGACTTACGGTCAAGGTCTTAACAACGGTCGGACAAAAATGCGGCAAGTAATACCCTCGGCAATCCTACAAAGCCTTGGAAAGGCGAAGGGAGTGGAGAGATCAAGCGCCAAGGTCATTCATAAGTCCTATCACGCCAGCGAAAGGGTGAAGGGCTCATCACATCAAAGCATCTCGGACTCATCAAGAATCGAGGCGAGGCGGCTTTGGAGAATATCTGTAGGCATTAAAATTGCTTATCGGTGCGAGCGAGACTTCGTGGCGGTGGGTTAACAACCGGCGACCCATCCGACAAGCGGCGGCGATTGACTATGCCGCAAAATGCATCCGCGAGCGGCGAACACATGAAGTGAGCGGCGATGCATACAAGCCAACGAGGTTGCATAAATGTGGGATAAATCCAACAACAATAAGATTCGTGGCGGATCGATTGGATTCGAAAGTCAGCGAGGCTGGATTCAAGCGGCGACAAGACAAGGATCGGTCGTCATCTAACTGTCAGCGTGATTGAACCAACGAATTCGAGTCGACAAAGAAATGAATCGGACCACGGACTTAGGGCGACAATGGCGAGATCGAGACAAAGCGTCGCGAAAAGTCCGGAAACCAACCAAGCGGCGTAAGCGGCGTTCGGTAAAACCGGACACCGTTTGGTGTCCGGCCAAAACCCCCTCCTTTGATCATTTGCCTATAAATAGGTGAGGGTGTTCAGTTCTAAAGGTTGGATTTTACGATATTTGGGAGAGCTCTCGCGAGATCTGAGCCGTCGGCCTTTAATTCGGGCACGGCGAGCACAAGTTCCGTCGGCGTCGGATCTATAATCGCGAGGTAAGCGAATCCGGTCGGGACTCTGATTACCCTTCGGGGATAGCTGTGATTTCTCCTCGTAGATCTCACCCGCTCGTGATCCTCTCCTTCGTGAGTGTGATCCCGAAGGTGATCCTCTCCTTCGTGAGTGTGATCCCGAAGGTGATCCTCTCCTTCGTGAGTGTGATCCCGAAGGTGATCCTCTCCTTCGTGAGTGTGATCCCGAAGGTGATCCTCTCCTTCGTGAGTGTGATCCCGAAGGTGATCCTCTCCTTCGTGAGTGTGATCCCGAAGGTGATCCTCTCCTTCGTGAGTGTGATCCCGAAGGTGATCCTCTCCTTCGTGAGTGTGATCCCGAAGGTGATCCTCTCCTTCGTGAGTGTGATCCCGAAGGTGATCCTCTCCTTCGTGAGTGTGATCCCGAAGGTGATCCTCTCCTTCGTGAGTGTGATCCCGAAGGTGATCCTCTCCTTCGTGAGTGTGATCCCGAAGGTGATCCTCTCCTTCGTGAGTGTGATCCCGAAGGTGATCCTCTCCTTCGTGAGTGTGATCCCGAAGGTGATCCTCTCCTTCGTGAGTGTGATCCCGAAGGTGATCCTCTCCTTCGTGAGTGTGATCCCGAAGGTGATCCTCTCCTTCGTGAGTGTGATCCCGAAGGTGATCCTCTCCTTCGTGAGTGTGATCCCGAAGGTGATCCTCTCCTTCGTGAGTGTGATCCCGAAGGTGATCCTCTCCTTCGTGAGTGTGATCCCGAAGGTGATCCTCTCCTTCGTGAGTGTGATCCCGAAGGTGATCCTCTCCTTCGTGAGTGTGATCCCGAAGGTGATCCTCTCCTTCGTGAGTGTGATCCCGAAGGTGATCCTCTCCTTCGTGAGTGTGATCCCGAAGGTGATCCTCTCCTTCGTGAGTGTGATCCCGAAGGTGATCCTCTCCTTCGTGAGTGTGATCCCGAAGGTGATCCTCTCCTTCGTGAGTGTGATCCCGAAGGTGATCCTCTCCTTCGTGAGTGTGATCCCGAAGGTGATCCTCTCCTTCGTGAGTGTGATCCCGAAGGTGATCCTCTCCTTCGTGAGTGTGATCCCGAAGGTGATCCTCTCCTTCGTGAGTGTGATCCCGAAGGTGATCCTCTCCTTCGTGAGTGTGATCCCGAAGGTGATCCTCTCCTTCGTGAGTGTGATCCCGAAGGTGATCCTCTCCTTCGTGAGTGTGATCCCGAAGGTGATCCTCTCCTTCGTGAGTGTGATCCCGAAGGTGATCCTCTCCTTCGTGAGTGTGATCCCGAAGGTGATCCTCTCCTTCGTGAGTGTGATCCCGAAGGTGATCCTCTCCTTCGTGAGTGTGATCCCGAAGGTGATCCTCTCCTTCGTGAGTGTGATCCCGAAGGTGATCCTCTCCTTCGTGAGTGTGATCCCGAAGGTGATCCTCTCCTTCGTGAGTGTGATCCCGAAGGTGATCCTCTCCTTCGTGAGTGTGATCCCGAAGGTGATCCTCTCCTTCGTGAGTGTGATCCCGAAGGTGATCCTCTCCTTCGTGAGTGTGATCCCGAAGGTGATCCTCTCCTTCGTGAGTGTGATCCCGAAGGTGATCCTCTCCTTCGTGAGTGTGATCCCGAAGGTGATCCTCTCCTTCGTGAGTGTGATCCCGAAGGTGATCCTCTCCTTCGTGAGTGTGATCCCGAAGGTGATCCTCTCCTTCGTGAGTGTGATCCCGAAGGTGATCCTCTCCTTCGTGAGTGTGATCCCGAAGGTGATCCTCTCCTTCGTGAGTGTGATCCCGAAGGTGATCCTCTCCTTCGTGAGTGTGATCCCGAAGGTGATCCTCTCCTTCGTGAGTGTGATCCCGAAGGTGATCCTCTCCTTCGTGAGTGTGATCCCGAAGGTGATCCTCTCCTTCGTGAGTGTGATCCCGAAGGTGATCCTCTCCTTCGTGAGTGTGATCCCGAAGGTGATCCTCTCCTTCGTGAGTGTGATCCCGAAGGTGATCCTCTCCTTCGTGAGTGTGATCCCGAAGGTGATCCTCTCCTTCGTGAGTGTGATCCCGAAGGTGATCCTCTCCTTCGTGAGTGTGATCCCGAAGGTGATCCTCTCCTTCGTGAGTGTGATCCCGAAGGTGATCCTCTCCTTCGTGAGTGTGATCCCGAAGGTGATCCTCTCCTTCGTGAGTGTGATCCCGAAGGTGATCCTCTCCTTCGTGAGTGTGATCCCGAAGGTGATCCTCTCCTTCGTGAGTGTGATCCCGAAGGTGATCCTCTCCTTCGTGAGTGTGATCCCGAAGGTGATCCTCTCCTTCGTGAGTGTGATCCCGAAGGTGATCCTCTCCTTCGTGAGTGTGATCCCGAAGGTGATCCTCTCCTTCGTGAGTGTGATCCCGAAGGTGATCCTCTCCTTCGTGAGTGTGATCCCGAAGGTGATCCTCTCCTTCGTGAGTGTGATCCCGAAGGTGATCCTCTCCTTCGTGAGTGTGATCCCGAAGGTGATCCTCTCCTTCGTGAGTGTGATCCCGAAGGTGATCCTCTCCTTCGTGAGTGTGATCCCGAAGGTGATCCTCTCCTTCGTGAGTGTGATCCCGAAGGTGATCCTCTCCTTCGTGAGTGTGATCCCGAAGGTGATCCTCTCCTTCGTGAGTGTGATCCCGAAGGTGATCCTCTCCTTCGTGAGTGTGATCCCGAAGGTGATCCTCTCCTTCGTGAGTGTGATCCCGAAGGTGATCCTCTCCTTCGTGAGTGTGATCCCGAAGGTGATCCTCTCCTTCGTGAGTGTGATCCCGAAGGTGATCCTCTCCTTCGTGAGTGTGATCCCGAAGGTGATCCTCTCCTTCGTGAGTGTGATCCCGAAGGTGATCCTCTCCTTCGTGAGTGTGATCCCGAAGGTGATCCTCTCCTTCGTGAGTGTGATCCCACAATATTGGCATACTCCCCTAGGTTTTGTGTATCAACTCCTCTCTCAGCAACAAGAGAAGTTTCTCATACTTCTCTTGTACGGCTCTTGAAGAAAGTTGAAGAAAGTTTGATGCTTGACATTCTCTTGATGATGATTCAAATGAGATTAGATCATAAAACAATGATGATAAACTCCTAAAACTCACAAGATCTTAGCAACAACTAAAAAAATCGAAGGGAAGATGAAGAATTTGAGAGAGAAAAGTGAAAACAGGGTAAAAACTAAAAACAAAACCGTGCCCCTTTTACTATCATCATTGATGATTCACCATCGATGGTTGGATTTAACCATCGATGGTAACCCCCCAAAAAAAATTTAAGATAAAACAAAAGGAGAAAAGAGAAAGAGAAAAAAAATTATATGAAAAATAAAAAGGAAAAATATGTTACAGCTGGGTAAAGAAAGAATACCTGATATAAGGACTTACCCATATTAGGAGAAAAATATAATATTAAAACTTGTATCTCCTTATTTTCCTCTTAAACTAAGGATTGGATATCAATCTAGCACTTCTTCTAGCAACTCCTGGATGTTACCTCAATCCTCGGTCTTCCTGCAGCCCTACAAAAAAGTAGATAGGTGTGACCTAGGTATCCACATAGGTTCATATTAGTTAGAAATTGTACCTTTAAATACTCAGATCTGCTTAACAATCTTAACTCTATATTGCATGCGACAATTCTCTTAAATTTAGTCCCTCTAACTATTACACCAAAACTCTAAATTTATGGTGAGGATCGAGCATTATAGTTTTATATTAATTCTAACAAATTCATTGAAGTATGTCTCATTCTACCACATAAGGTACACAAAGTGGATGATGCATGAGAAACGGGTGCAAAAAGAGTTAAATTATTTTTTTTGACAAAAGAAGGTTGAAACTTTTATGTTTTCTTGAATATGAATAACCAAGTCTAGTTTTAGGTTTTACAAATCGTGATTGGAAAGGAACATGTTTAAGCCTTTAGAACTCATGAAAAAACTTTCACGGCCTTTTTCAAATTAATATTTTTGGACTTTACTTGTTCTTTTTTGGAAACAATAGTACTGAATTTAATTTCAAACTTTATTTATTTAGGACACAAATCACACAATAATTCATATACCTTAGCAACCAAATTTTCATTCTCATTGATTTTATCTTCTAGTTACTTACATAAACAGAAATTTTGATCTTCAAAAATAAAACATTGTGTGCAATCAATGGCGGAGATGTCACAAGATGAATTATGTGAATCCAACTTTAGGGAAAGAGATTCAACTTTCTCACATAAGGTTTTCTTTTCTTTTCTTAAATTTGCACACACTTTTTGTCACTTCATATTTTTCAATAATTTTCTCAAATTATTTTAGCATTTTTTTATACTTGAAATATAACTCATCATATGAATGATATAGCTCGTTCTCTAAACTTTCACTTTGACAGTTGTATGTTTCACCTTATTCTGAATCCGAAGTTGAATTGTTTCTCCCCATAAGACATAGATTCACTTCTTCTCATCCTTATTCGAGCCAAATTCTGACTCTTCATCACTCATCATGTACCAGGTTGTTACCTTCAAACTTTTGTCTTCCATCTTCTTATCTTTCTTGTTCAATGGACATTTATTTTTATAGTGACTGGTTTATAACTATTTCTTTCCATTCTTTGTTCTGAGAAAAGATTTGAACACCTTTTACAATGAGTCCAACTTGACTACTTTCATCTTTAAAACTTGAGCTTGACTCTTTCTTCTTCATGGATCGGGATTTCTCCTTTTTTTGCTTTCAAGGCTAACGACTTCTTCTTCGAGCTATCTTCTGAATTATCTTCTCTCTTTTAGTTGTACTTCATGAGTGAGAAGATTCCCTACAAGATTCTCAAGAGTTAACTCAGAAAATTTTTGTAATTCTTCAATAGCCGTTACCTTTGTTTTTCAATCCCTAGAAAGAGAATGAAGAATTTTTCTCACAAGCTTCTTATTATCATACTCCTTTCCCAAAGCTTTTGATTTATTCACAATGTCCGTAAATCAGGTGAACATATCCTGAATACTCTCGGAGGCCTTCATCTTGAAACTCTCGTACTTACTCACAAGCATTGTAAGTTTCGCCTCTTTCACTTGTGACGTTTCCTCATGTGTAACTTCCAAAGTTTTTCCTAATCTCCTGTGCAGTAGAACAATTTGACACATGGTCAAATTCTTCAGCAGTTAAAGAATAATAAAGATTATTCATACCTTTCGCATCTAAAGAGTAGGTCTTTTTGTCCTGAGCGATCCACTTATCTCTCGGAGTAACTAAGGTAGTATCTCCTACCATGGTAGTAGGTTCACTATAGCCATTCTCTACAATACTCTCAATATTAAAATTAGTAAAAAAATAAAAAGACTCTCATACACACTTTCCAGTAGGTGTAGTTTGTTCCATCGAAAAGCGGGGGTTGGTTAACTATGTATCCTTTAGGAAAAGCCATTGCAGGGGTCAAACAAGACATCTCTACCCAAGGTTGTGAATCCTAATGATAACTAACAAGGCTCTGATACCATTTGCGAGATCTGAGAAGCAAGCCTAGAGGGGGTGATGAATAGAGTTGTTCTCGTTTTTCACTAAAAATAAAGAATATGCAGCGAAAAATATAAAATAAAAGTGAGCAACAATAATTAACCACAAAGAACAACCAACCAAGAATACGCAAGATTTTATTGTGATTTGGATAATAACCTTACGTCCACTCTTCCTTCTCAGGAAGATGCTTCCTCACTATGTCAAGAATTCTCCTGAATCACAAAACCGATTCAGCAGGCTTACAAGACTGCACCTTAGAATCTACCTAAAACCAGCCATCTATCCTAACTCTCCACAATGAGTAATACCTAGCCCTAGCTAGTTTCAACTCATAATTCCAACCGGCTTGAGTACGCCATAAAAACAAGTTCGAAATAAAACCAAACAATCACAATTAAGCTCAGAAAATATGAAAGATCTTATAGCCTTTTCGATAAACAAATCGTTCTTCGATGAATTTAAGCGTAGCATGATAAAGAACGGTGTAGATGACGAATCCAAGGGAAACTCTCCTCGCTGAAAAAATCTGGAATGTTGTGTGTGACGAGTGAGAGTTTTCGAGGCTCCGAGGGTTAAACCTTAAATGAAATATCTTCACAATTTAAAACCCTAGAACGCTCCCTTCTCTCTATCACTTTCAATGATATATAGCCCAATAGGTCTGTAAGCATTAAAAAATGCTAAGAGACAAAAGAGGAGGTTAATACAGCGTGGCTTCGACATTCATATGAGGTTAAGCCCACCTAGCGGCTTCGATCTTCATCCGAGATTTTGCCTACAGCAATGAAGCTCGACGTGACTTTCAACCGAGGTTCACCTACAGCAGTGAATCTCGATATTCAACCGAGGTTCACTTACAGCAGTGAATCTCCATATTCAACCGAGATTCACCTACAGCAGTGAATCTCGATATTCAACCGAGGCTCGATATTCAACCGAGGTTCACCTACAGCAGTGAATCTCAACTTTCAATCGAGGCTCGATGTTCAACCGAGGTTCACCTACAGTAGTGAATCTTGACTTTCAACCGAGTCTCGATATTCAACCAAGGTTCGCCTACAGCAGTGAATCTCGATATTCAACCGAGGTTCACCTATAGCAGTGAAGTTCGACCATCATCTGAGGTTCTCCCATGCAGCGAAGCTCGGTTCATCCATACTCAACCAAAACGCCCACGTTGACCACGTTCCCACGACTTCAACCCATCAATAGCTGATAATAAGGAGCCACATTCCCACGATGGGGGTGGTTAGTTACATGCCTAAAATCTTATAAATAGCCTTGAGCAGCTATGAAGGGAGGCACTAACGCACGGGGAGAGACTTAGACGCAAAAGCTAACAAAGGAGCAAAGATCGTTCAGCAATCTCAAGATCATCAGCAACCTTGTTCTGATCGTCAACGGGAAGCAATCTCGACGTGAGCATCGAGGGAAGCGTCCTTTCGCTACCAAGAACCCACATAACAAAAGAGAAGTCAAATCAACCTTCTCTTCCTCTGTAATCGAGAGAGTGTGATTGTAACTCTTTTAAAGCCAATCAAACAAACTTTTTTCGATCCTACAGAAGATGGCGACCATAGTGGGAGCAGCCGTTCTTTTCGATGAACTGGTGGTAGCGCAATCAGACAAGATTGCAATTGGAACCGAGGTTCAAACCTTGGTCATTGAGTTTGATCAAAGTAAGTATGAGGAATTCCTCTCCTCTGGGGCATCGAGCCCTGTGAAGACACGCAAGTGTCGTCGAGTCTCGTATGAGACTTCAGCCCCTGTGGCTTCTGCTGAATCCTCTCGAGCGAACCTCGAGAGCCAATCTCCGTCTCTTAAAGACGAGGCTCCAAAAGTTAACCAACAGGCTAAGAAGTGGGTTGTTAAGCAGCCCAAACCAACTCCAGAGGCCACTAGTCAAACCCTGGCTTCCACCAGCGAGCCTCGCTCAGCCTGTATGAAGACAGGACCTTCTAACGGTCCACTCTCAAGACGTGCCAAGCAACATCGATGACAGAACCAAGGTCGCCGAAAGGCTCTAGCTTCGGTCTCGTTCGACGGATTCCACTATCGTCCAAAGGTCTTCAAACAAGCCGAGGGTCGTACTGATGAGGAACATAATGAACCTCATCTTCGTACCCCAAAGAACGAACCTCGCCTTCAACTAGGGGTTCATTCGAGGCAAGATGAACATCGTCCCCACAACGAACCTCGTTTTCAACACGAGGTTCCCTTGAAACAGGGCGAACCTCGTCCAGACAACGAGCCTCGTCGCCAAAATCGAACAAGAAGACGACCTCGCCAAGCTCGCCAACCTCTATCTGGAGGGTCTCGCAGCGGCTCGATTTTCGAGAATCAGCTGGGGTACCCCGTCGATCTCGTGATTATCTAACACGAAAGCGTGATATGGATCAAATGCAGTCACGCTGCTGTTGTGAGAAGCTCGTCTCTGCAATGTTTGCTCAGTGCCCTTCGATACACAAGCCGACAGTCTTTGAACGACTATCCAATCCATTAACTAGACGAAAGAGGTTTCGTCACCAGAGACAGACGCCACGCAATGGTCATTCCCCCGGAGTGACTATCAATGTGGTTGGGAGAAGCAGAAGCAAAACTCTAACAGATAGTCCTGAATCATCTGACCCTGAATATTCTCCAGGGTTACGAGGGGCGCTAACTGATAGTCAAGGCATTTACGGCACCGTATTCGATCACGGAGCGGTTCCATTTGATTACCGACAATTGAGTGGCGGTACCCATGAAGAATTCGAGAACTCCGGCATGGCCACATCTCAACCTTCAAACACCGATCTAAGTGATCAATCCAGCGTCCTCATGGCTGATAAAGAGGAAGAGATGGCAAAGAAGATCGAAGAGCAACAAGCTCTTATTTTCACACAACAAGAGTCTATCAGGCGCCTAGAGATAATGATGGAGAAGCTCGCCAACAAGAAGAAAGTAGACGAGGGAGGTTCCAAATCAAAGCATGAAGGCTATAAAGAGGATCGGGATGTCCACTCAGGGTCATCTGAAGTAGAGTCGAACCCACGCACAAAAGAGCGAGATCATAAGTTACATGATTTCCAAAAGCAGCTTGATGCCCTCAAGATCCAAGGGCGTTTTAAGGAGCTGGGGGTGACTAGACCATATCCTGCGGAGTGGGATGATGTCCCATATCCTCCAAAATTCAAGCCGCTCAATCTAGTGCAGTTTGATGGAAAAAGCTCTCCATCACAACATATTTACTATTTCCAAGCACAAACCGGGCATATAACAGGTAATGATCCTATCATGACCCGATTATTCATTAGCACTCTTAAGGGAGTTGCTTTCGAGTGGTTTCGAAGGTTGGAGCTTGGTTCTATTCACTCTTGGAGAGATTTGGAAAAGCTTTTTATGGCCCGATTCTTCGATGACGACACTGAAGTGTCTATGGCCACTTTGCTGGCCGAAAAGCAAAAGAAGACAGAGTCCGTCAGCACTTTTGTCAAAAGGTTCAGAAACCAGTCATTACACTCCCGTGACCAAGTCTCGGAAGCGACATTCATCGAGATGTGCAGAAACAACCTCTCAATCAACATACTTTCAAAGATGGGCGCAGTTGAAGCACTATCTTGGAGAGACTTGGTGAGGTAAGGGGAGCAGGTTGAAAGCATGCTTAAGAGAATAGAGGCAGAAGAGCCTCAGGACTATCGTCCTAAAAAAGGGGGTAATCAGAGCAATTTTACTCCTCAAAAATAATCGAAGGGGAAGGAGACTCTAGCTGTAGAGACTCAACCTACTTCAAGGTCTTTTAAGCAGAAATCGAATGCTTCCGATAGCCGTCCTTTGAAGAAGTACGATTTCAAGGATGATCAAGTCATCCCGATTTTCAAGTCTTTGCTCAAGATGAACAAGATTATGCTGCCGGAAATAAAAAAGCCGGAGGAAGCTTCAAGGACGGATGATCCAAAATATTGCATGTACCATCGAATGGTGCATCATCCGACAGGAGCATGCTATATTTGGAAAGACAAGATCCAAGTCTTGTTAGAAGCAGGTGTTATGACTCTTCGGGAGGATCAGAAGAAAGTGTCTGCAAATATGGTCGCTCTCCAATTTGGTGATTTTGCGGAATTCCGAGTGCAGGATGGTGTGAAGCTGATCCCTCATGCAGAGGCCAGAATCGTGAACTTCGACCTCCAACAGCGGGAGGCGCAAGGTATGGTCCCTTACACTACGCCGAAAGGTGAAATTATGTGGGTTCATCCTGACCTGTTATCAGATGAGCAATGGACCTCTTCCAAGTCCAAAAGGAAAGCTTGCAATACCATCTCCGCTATACCGGAAGAGGAGCAGGTCAATAACTCTACCAAGGAGCAAGTCGCCCTAGTAGCACAACCTGTACAAGCATTGGGCACCCGAGGCGGGAAAGAGTACTTAAGGGAATACTCCGAGGCGACACCTGACGTATCAGCGAAAGCACTAGCCGGTGAACCCAGGACAAAAGAGATTCGCTACAATAAAGCACTCAGAAAGGATACGCCTGAAACTTCGAAGGCCCCTTTCCAGTTCGATGTTCTAGCTCAGCTCTCCAACATCCCGACAAGAATCACGTTATTTGAACTTTTGCGACTGTCTCGATCGACTAGAGAAGCTCTGCGAGAAGCATTGGCGAATAACGAAATTTTCCTCACTTATTTCCCGGAGAAGTCAGCGGAAATTTGCACCCAATGTCACTAAGTCTTCAAGGGGCCAATACCTTGCATCACCTTCTCATCGGATGATATGCAAGTGAAGAACCCGAAGCATGATAGACCCCTTTATTTTATCGGCTATATTGGCTCTCTCCGAATCAATCGGGTTCAAGTTGACCCGGGGTCTGCATTGAGTATCATTCCCTTAAGAATTATACAACATCTGGGGATACCGCTTCATCGCTTGGCAACAACAGGGACCACCATTTATGGTTTCAATGCCACCAATTCCAGTCCTTTGGGCAAGATCAAACTCAAATGCCAAATAGGAGACTTGAAGACAGACATTATTACTTGCTATGTCATCGATGCAGATACATCTTATAATCTGCTCTTGGGTCGACCCTGGATCCATGAAAACTTGATCGTTCCATCTACGTTGCATCAATGCATGAAGTATGTGGATGAGGAAGGGACTGTTAAAACATTGGTCACGGAAAGGCAACCATTCAAGGCGTGGAGAATTATTTCTTGATTACGTCCATTACCTTGAGGAAGGCCAAACCGGAGAACCACAGATCGAAGACTCTGACAGCGAAAATGAAGCTGATACAGAGTCCGAACAAACAGTTATCTTCAATGATGTAAAACCCTTTGTAATTGATCTGAATGAGCCAGATGGCGACGTAGTTATTTTCAATAATAATTATGATTTAGCTTACGCATCGGGTGTTAAAAGTCATACTGACTTGATGTCAGAATTTCTTCCACTGTTGCATGCTGAACCCGCATTGCACATGCTAATTCAGTCATCGTTTATGACAAGCCAACGGTACTCTAATTCTTCACAAGCGGTTTTTGTGATACCGGCCAAGAATAATGATCAGAAAGACATTATCTTTGGGCAGCTCAATAAGCCATTGCAAACTGAGTTAGAACAACCCAAAGCGAAAGAAAAGGAACCCCAATTCTCATATTTCTCGCCAACAGCATAAAATTTGATGAAGAAAATGGGGTATGATCTCCTTCACAAAGAAGGCTTAAACTACGGGAAAGGTATCAAGACACCAATTCGATCTGCTTATGTCCCGGAAGGTCAGCCTGATGATTATTATCATAAAACTCGTAAAGGGCTGGGATATGAATCGCCGCCATACTCATGGCATGTCACGACTGAGGACGATTCAGATTACTCATCTTCTGAAGCAATTTTCTGGGATTCCGACGTCAGTATAGGACATGAATTTAGGTCCCTTATGGCCAATATGACCTTAGCCAGTCCAATTGAGATTCAAGAAGATGACCTCTTGCCACAATACGAGGATCCACTAAGTCAACAGCTCGGAATGCAATGGGAACATCGTTTTGAACAACGAGAGCCGCCTACTGATGACAAAATAGTCCAAGTTAATATGGGGGATGAAGCCAATCCAAAACCCATATTCATAAGCGATAGTTTGACCGCTAAAGAAAAGGAGAGCCTTATTGCTTTGGTACGGGAATACATCGATGTCTTCGCATGGAATTATGAAGATATGCCCGGCTTAGACCCTCAAGTGGCTATGCACCACCTTAATATCAAGCCAGGTGCTAAGCCTGTCAAACAGCAACAACGTCGATTTTCCCCTCAGGTCATGAAGGCCATCGAGAAAGAAATTGAAAAACTAATCAAATCAGGGTTCATTTGGGAAGTGCAACACCCCGACTGGGTAGCCAATATAGTACCCGTTTTGAAGAAAAGCGGACAGATCTGACCGCAAGGCCGACATGAGATTTAAATTTAACATGTCCGAAAGATGATTTTCCTCTACCAATCACGGATCTTATTATCGACAACACATGTGGATTTGAAAGGATGTCTTTTATGGATGGCTTTTCAGGATACAATCAAATCAAAATGCATCCTGATGATGAAAAGCACACTGCTTTCCGAACACCGTTAGGAATATACTGTTATACAGTCATGCCTTTCGGCTTGAAAAACGCGGGGGCTACGTACCAGCGTGCCATGACCACTATTTTCCAAAAATATTTACGGAAAACAGTGGAATGCTACGTAGATGATTTAGTAGTCAAGAGTCGTCACAAAAGTGATCACTTGCATGACTTGAAGACAACATTTGAGATAATGCGGGCACATCAGTTGAAGATGAACCCAACCAAGTCTTTCCTGGGGATGTCAAGTGGTAAATTCCTAGGGTTCGTGGTCACAGCAGATGGTATACGTCTTGACCCGGACAAGGTCAAAGCTATCCAGGAACTTCCACCTCCTAGAAGTCTCGAGAGCCGTGGTCTCCAAGGCGTTTGGCTTACATTAGCGAGTTCATTTCCAACTTATCGAAAAATGTCACCATTTTGAAACTCATGAAGAAAGGGGTATCCTTTGTTTGGGATAAAGATTGCTAAGAAGCATTGAAGAGATTAAAACATATCTTTCCAATCCCCTGCTAGTTCTTCATCGGAAAACCCTTTCTGATTTATATCCGATCTACAGAGTATGCGTTGGCAGGTCTCTTAGCGCAAGACGACGACAATGGCCATGAACAGGCGGTCTATTACCTCAGCAGAACTCTGTCGGGGGCTGAATATTGATATCCTCCCATTCGGAAGGAATGTTTAGCTTTGGTCTTTACCATCCAAAAGATGCGGCACTATCTAGTGGGGCAGACCATACACGTCATCTCCAAAATCGATCCTATACGGGTGTTCATGACCCAGCCTAACACATTGAACGGTCGAATGGCTAGATGGGCACTTTTACTATCTCAATATGAAAAGTCCGACCAAAAGTATTGGCTTCAGCAGCTGACTCGCCGACAGGAAAATCCTTTTGAAATAATCCCGGATGCAGGCCAGTTATGTAACGGCCGTGGCGGTCTACTTGCGCACCATCTCGGGAAAAATGGCCACAAGTCACTCCATCTTGGGAGGGAGTTAAATCCCAGTTCATTCGCACGAGGCGGCGACCCTCAAATCGATGGCGAGCGATCCGTTCCATCGGCGAGGAACATAGAACATTGGCCCACAGTTCTAAGCCACCGATAAGAACCCAAGTCAAGCAAGTCGTGGTCTTCTGAATCATCACCGAACAAAAAAAATAGATTTCTTAATGGGCGTCCGGTCGGCGGATTCTAAAGGGGCATCCGTCACTAATCGCCTTAAAGAAGAGGTTGAAAGCTCTGAAAGCATTCTGAGAGCCTCCTCACTTCTATCCTCGAATATAGGAACATCCCTAAGAGAGGAATAGTAAATATCAGGGTCGGTACCCTGAGCATTTCTTGCGCCAAAAGCACCCCGATGTGGGACAGGGGCAGACGAATGCACTACTGCACATAAGACAAAGGAGGTAAAATAAGTCAGTCCAAGGATTGAGTTATTACCCCAAAATACTAGGGCTATTATGACAGCAATGCTAGTCAAACAGACGAGCCTCGCCAAACGAGCCTCGTTCGACCAGAAAACGAGCCTCGCCAAACGAGCCTCGTTTGACAAAAACTTCGAGCTTCGCCAAATAGACAAACTTCAAACTTCGCTAAATAGACGAACTTCGAACTTCGCTAAATAGACAAACTTCGAACTTCGCTAGATAGGCAAACTTCAAACAAACTCCGAGCGGAGTTCTGTGGGGAAACCAAGTCTCGCAGAGTCGTCCTCAGGTGAATCTGGAGGTTCATTTGCCCAACAGCACAAGTGAACTAGGGGTGCATGAACCTCATCAATAAAGACGAGGTTTGTTAGTGAAACGAGGCAAGCCTCGTTGAAACTGCCTACGCAGTTGAAAAGACGCCACCTTTCAGATGGATTTCGTCTCAAGGGTGAGAATTGCTCCAGAAAACCAACCCTAAGGCGGTTAAAATCAGATCTGCAAAGCTTTTACCTAAGAAAGCGGGCGGAATGGTGGAAGCATCGACGGGCCCAGCAGTCCTCTTACTTTTGCCAGCGGAAGTCCTGGGGGCCATGGCTGAAGAAGGTAAAATTTTCAGGTGCAAAGGAGAAGTTCAACAGCTTGGAAGAAATGAGCAGGAGGTGTTTTTCTAGACCCTTCAATGCTATATATAGAGTGTGGAAGAAACGAAGCGACGGCCGAAAGACGCAGCTGAAATGACCCACACAATCCCAAAGGCGAGATCTGCGGACAGGATTCACGGATATTATGGGACGTTTTGAAAGATATCAAATCTCTAGGCCGCCACGTGGACATAGGCTTTAATAAGGATCAATACGAAGCGAAATTCAAATAATGCGGGGTTCGTTACTGCAGCCTCGTATTATAAGTTCTGATGAAGTTGATGAGCAAGCCTCGTTCGCAGCAATCAAGAAAATTCAAAGTATTTCAGACCCTGCAAAACCTGATTCGAGTCTGAAAACTTTGAAGGGGGTTTTGTAAGCATTAAAAAATGCTAAGAGACAAAAGAGGAGGTTCACCCTGGCAGCGAAGCTCGACATTCATATGAGGTTCGCCCACCTAGCGAAGCTCGATCTTCATCCGAGATTTCACCTACAGCAACGAAGCTCGACGCGACTTTCAACCGAGGTTCACCTACAACAGTGAATCTCGATATTCAACCGAGGTTCACCTATAGCAGTGAATCTCAATATTCAACCGAGATTCACCTACAGCAGTGAATCTCGATATTCAACCGAGGTTCACCTACAACAGTGAATCTCGATATTCAACCGAGGCTCGATATTCAACCGAGGTTCACCTACAGCAGTGAATCTCGACTTTCAACCGAGGCTCGATGTTCAACCGAGGTTCACCTACAGTAGTGAATCTCGACTTTCAACCGAGTCTCGATATTCAACCAAGGTTCGCCTACAGCAGTGAATCTCGATATTCAACCGAGGTTCACCTATAGCAGTGAATCTCAATATTCAACCGAGGTTCAGCTACAGCAGTGAATCTCGATATTCAACCGAGGTTCACCTACAGCAGTGAATCTCGATATTCAACCGAGGCTCGATATTCAACCGAGGTTCACCTACAGCAGTGAATCTCGATATTCAACCGAGGTTCACCTACAGCAGTGAATCTCGATATTCAACCGAGGTTCACCTACAGCAGTGAATCTCGATATTCAACCGAGGTTCACCTACAGCAGTGAATCTCGATATTCAACCGAGGCTCGATATTCAACCGAGGTTCACCTACAGCAGTGAATCTCGATATTCAACCGAGGCTCGATATTCAACCGAGGTTCACCTACAGCAGTGAATCTCGACTTTCAACCGAGGCTCGATATTCAACCGAGGTTCACCTACAGCAGTGAATCTCGATATTCAACCGAGGTTCACCTATAGCGGTGAATCTCAATATTCAACCGAGGTTCAGCTACAGCAGTGAATCTCGATATTCAACCGAGGTTCACCTACAGCAGTGAATCTCGATATTCAACCGAGGCTCGATATTCAACCGAGGTTCACCTACAGCAGTGAATCTCGACTTTCAACCGAGGCTCGATGTTCAACCGAGGTTCACCTACAGTAGTGAATCTCGACTTTCAACCGAGTCTCGATATTCAACCAAGGTTCGCCTACAGCAGTGAATCTCGATATTCAACCGAGGTTCACCTATAGCAGTGAAGCTCGATATTCAACCGAGGTTCACCTATAGCGATGGCTTCGACCATCATCTGAGGTTCTCCCATGCAGCGAAGCTCGGTTCATCCATACTCAACCAAAACGCCCACGTTGACCACGTTCCCACGACTTCAACCCATCAACAGCAGATAATAAGGAGCCACATTTCCACGATGGGGGTGGTCAGTTACATGCCTAAAACCTTATAAATAGCCTTGAGCAGCTATGAAGGGAGGCACTGACGCACGGTGAGAGACTTAGACGCAGAAGCTAACAAAGGAGCAAAGATCGTTCAGCAATCTCAAGATCATCAGCAACCTTGTTCTGATCGTCAACGGGAAGCAATCTCGACGTGAGCATCGAGGGAAGCGTCCTTTCGCTACCAAGAATCCACATAACAAAAGAGAAGTCAAATCAACCTTCTCTTCCTCTGTAATCGAGAGAGTGTGATTGTAACTCTTTTAAAGTCAATCAAACAAACTTTTTTCGATCCTACAAGGTCAGGAAAGAGCTATTCTAAACGTTGTAGAGTTTGGAGATTAAAGGAATAACGAATGACTGAGATTAAAATTAAAAATCTGCAATCACCTGACTTTACCGTCGATGGTGGCTCTCGACCATCGATGGTGTCGAGGCATCATCAATGGGTTCCTACCTTGATAGGACATGAAATAGATACCCAAATCTGAGTGCAAATAGGAGATCAAACAGGTCGACAAACGGCTAAGATTAAAATATCCATTCTACTAAAATACGTTGCCACCATTGATGGGCAAACCCGACCATCGATGGTTACCGTTCATATCTCGGAAAAATCATCAATTGGCTCGTATAGTCCATCGATGGTTCCTTGTGACCATCGATGGTTACCGTTCATATCTCGGAAAAATCATCAATTGGCTCGTATAGTCCATCGATGGTTCACTGTAGACCATCGATGCGCTCAATCTACCATCGATGATTAGATAGATCAGACTGAGAGCTTTCCAAAAAGCTATTATAATACTGGATAACCGAGTCAAAAGTTATGGCTCATGCAAATTTCAGCCTCAGTATATGTTTCCTGCCTACTGCTGGCTATTTCGACGTTGTCTAACTAAAACATTCATATCTCGAGCTATATATCTCTGAACTGAGTTCCGTTTGTTCCTATGGATTCGTAACAATGAGATGGACACTCCCATATGCTCAAAATAGAGTTTCACTCTTGGTATTTTTCCAGTCTAGACACTTTCAAACTTGATTCTAACTTTTTGTAACCTATAACTATCGATGGTTCCTTGTGACCATCGATGGTTACCGTTCATATCTCGGAAAAATCATCAATTGGCTCGTATAGTCCATCGATGGTTCCTTGTGACCATCGATGGTTACCGTTCATATCTCGGAAAAATCATCAATTGGCTCGTATAGTCCATCGATGGTTCCTTGTGACCATCGATGGTTCCTTGTGACCATCGATGGTTCCTTGTGACCATCGATGGTTACCGTTCATATCTCGGAAAAATCATCAATTGGCTCGTATAGTCCATCGATGGTTCCTTGTGACCATCGATGGTTACCGTTCATATCTCGGAAAAATCATCAATTGGCTCGTATAGTCCATCGATGGTTCCTTGTGACCATCGATGGTTACCGTTCATATCTCGGAAAAATCATCAATTGGCTCGTATAGTCCATCGATGGTTCCTTGTGACCATCGATGGTTACCGTTCATATCTCGGAAAAATCATCAATTGGCTCGTATAGTCCATCGATGGTTCCTTGTGACCATCGATGGTTACCGTTCATATCTCGGAAAAATCATCAATTGGCTCGTATAGTCCATCGATGGTTCCTTGTGACCATCGATGGTGTCGAGGCATCATCAATGGGTTCCTACCTTGATAGGACATGAAATAGATACCCAAATCGAGTGCAAATAGGAGATCAAGCAGTCGACAAGCGGCTAAGATTAAAATATCCATTCTACTAAAATACGTTGCCACCATTGATGGGCAAACCCGACCATCGATGGTTACCGTTCATATCTCGGAAAAATCATCAATTGGCTCGTATAGTCCATCGATGGTTCCTTGTGACCATCGATGGTTACCGTTCATATCTCGGAAAAATCATCAATTGGCTCGTATAGTCCATCGATGGTTCCTTGTGACCATCGATGGTTACCGTTCATATCTCGGAAAAATCATCAATTGGCTCGTATAGTCCATCGATGGTTCCTTGTGACCATCGATGGTTACCGTTCATATCTCGGAAAAATCATCAATTGGCTCGTATAGTCCATCGATGGTTCCTTGTGACCATCGATGGTGTCGAGGCATCATCAATGGGTTCCTACCTTGATAGGACATGAAATAGATACCCAAATCGAGTGCAAATAGGAGATCAAGCAGTCGACAAGCGGCTAAGATTAAAATATCCATTCTACTAAAATACGTTGCCACCATTGATGGGCAAACCCGACCATCGATGGTTACCGTTCATATCTCGGAAAAATCATCAATTGGCTCGTATAGTCCATCGATGGTTCCTTGTGACCATCGATGGTTACCGTTCATATCTCGGAAAAATCATCAATTGGCTCGTATAGTCCATCGATGGTTCCTTGTGACCATTGATGGTTCGAAGGCTGAAATCAACATTCATGTTGATTTTTGCATCGTTTCGAACCGCATCTTGCTCGTACCTGTTTATACCTAAAATATATCATTTCACAAAAATATATCAGTAATAAGTGAGAGTTTGTTATTAATCAAATAAGAGATATTGCACGAACAACGTTCTTGCATGAACAACATTCTAACAAATATGAATGACTGAAAATTGATTATCAGTTTTGTAGATGGTTCTGCGGAAAAAGCGAAGCAACATTAATAGATTAAAAAAAGAGATTTGTGTGAAAGAGAGGAAACATGTAGAGTTGTACACAATTGCAAGAATAGCTTTACGTACTTGATAATGTTTAGTATCCACCTTATACAATACTAAATCATGAAACACATGCACATGCCCTGATGTACATGTAGACACTGCAACATAGGTTACATACTTTTTTAAATCGGTTGAAGATAATAGAGTTGGGGATGATGAGTTCTTTATAGTATAATGGTAGGGAAGAGGTTATGGGAGGGAATTGGAATGGGTATTGATGGGATTAATATCATTTATGTGGGTCTAATGAAGGAGTTACAAAATCATAATTTAATTGATTGTTTGATGGCCCTTTAATTGGGGTGTTATAGAATGTAAATGGGTGAAGAGATTAATTATCATTTATAATAAATTATAAAGCTAAAATTATAATAAATAATTAGAATAATTTTCCTTAATAATACATTTATTTATAATAATTAACTAATTATGATAATCAATGAAAATATTTTAAAATTAATTACATAATTATTATAAATACTAAATTATCATAAAATTATATTATTTTAGTATTGTAATAATTATTATTATTACTTAAAAGTTATAAGCATTAGTTATAATTTAATTTAATAGACTAGTATGCCTTTTTTTCTTAGTAACAAAGTATAAATGTATTTTGCTACATTATTATAGCCTTTATCATGTTATGTATGTATGTATGTTCATATTTTATTCATCAAGAGACACCATAAGAACAAGGATTTTCACTGGTGCACGGATCCAATGGTTGATTTGCATCTTAATATTTCCCAAGTCTTTTCTAAAGTTTTTAAAAATACAATGGTGGGTTTTCTCAAATGAAAATAGTTGAGCGGGTTATCTACAGCCCCCAAACTTTAGAATTTTGCCTAAAGCATTTATTAATAACATAACCAATGCAACAGCTACTGAAGGATTGAAATATTTTGAAAAAGAGGCTATACAAAAGATGTGGTGGGTTTGAAATTCTCTTCACTGTTACCTACTTATTAATATCGTACTATTTTGATCAACTTATTAATTCTCTTTTATTTTTTCTACCTTGTTGTTATTGAATTCTCTTCACTGACTCCATTGAGAAAACACCATCGCTGTCTCCAAAACCCACTACACTCACCAAACACACCATTGTTACCTGCTGAACCGACCCCCTCTACCTCCTTTGAGCTCACATCTAGACTCATAATCCAGTCCTCCACTGGTGCCACCATCCAGCTCACCACAACACCTCCATCAAATCTGCCACATTGCCATTACCAGGCCTGCTATCTTTTGGTCCTCAAACCTCCATTTCCCTCAAATTTCTATGCATTGACAAAGGAAAAGGGAGTGGCAAAGGAGAAAGAGAACGGTGTGGTAGTTGACATTTTATCATTATTGAATTTTATTTTGTTAAGAGTAGAAGAGGGAAAGGGGATTATATAGTGGGTGGAATAAAATAAATGGGAGTTAGAGGGGCTTTGTGATTTAATTAGAGGATTTTAGAATTATATAAGTAGTTAATTTACTATTAACTCATTTATTGAGAGGAATGCAATTGCTATAAATCCAAGTAAATGAAGAGTGGAGTAGTGGAGAATGTTATGAGAAAATGAAAGCTAAGAGGCTAATGACATTTAGTTTGAGGATTGAATATTGAGTATAAATATATATAATCATCATAATATATATTCAAATTATGAATATAAATGTTATCATCAAGATTTACTTAAAAAATATTATCATAAAGATCCATTAATATGGTTATTGTTATGAACCTATTTATGAATGTCCACAAACTTATGAATTTACTTCTCCCCATTTGACTTTTAGAATTACTTCTAAAGTCTTATAACTCATATATGTATATATATAGTTGTAATGCATGAAGAAAAAGGATAAGTGAAAAAAAGTGCTCTAGCTCTCTAAATTCTCTAATCTCAAGGAATAAACCAATAGTTCTATAAAGTATTTCACAACACGTTATCAACACAATAGTACTTTTAAGGCTTTATCATCTTGTTGAAGGTATATTTTCTTTACTATGCTTTATGTGTACACACACACACACACACATTTACACAATGAACTTTATCATACTAACATCCTCTTATTATGTATTGTGACTTTAATTTATGTGTATATGGTTTTATTAGAGATAATCTATTATCTACATGTTTAAATATTATTTATCCTAATTCATAACTAGTCCATATTTTATTGTTTATATCTTTTATTTGAATTTGATCATTATTTTTCATATATTCTATTTTGATGTAGAAAGTGATAATCACATTTTAATTACATTTTTATACCTTCATTACCTATTTTACATGAATAAAGATATTACTAATAATCATTTTTATCTTAATTTGCGGGTTAATGGAGTATTAATGAATAAGAGCCCAAATGACTCAAATCCTTTGATTTTCTACCAATTTTGAAGCCCAAATATGAAGACAAATGAAAGCCCAAGATACCAAAGTGATCCAAGAAGAAATCGTGTGAAAATATGAAGAAAAGATAAATTCCGTTGGAAACCAACCAGTCGACCAATCGATTGACCAACTGATAATAACCGATTGGTGATTGGTTGGTTAAATGCATTTGATCAATGGCTGATTTCAACTCCTTGGTGGCCAAGTTTAATCCAATGGTTCATGTTCACTCCGTTGGGCTATAAATAGGGGTAGATTGTGAGAGTTTTGAGTGTGAAATATTTTGTAAAAACTCTATTTAGAGAGGAGGGTTATTCTTAATTGAGAAGACCTTCTAAAAATTATAACTTTGTTACACAATAAATAAAATTTTTCACCTTCAATTTCCTTTCTCTTCTTCTTATCCAAGGACCAAGAGAAGGATGAGATGAAGATCAGGAGTTGTTGGTTTTCTTTATTTCTTTTTCATTTCTTTTTCATTTCTTGTTCATTTATATGCTTTGTAGTTTAGATTTACTTTCATGCAATTTACTTTCATGTAATTTACTTTCATGTCTTGTCTTTAATTTGTAGTATAGATTTAATTCCTTGCAATTAGTTAGATTGTCTTTATTTCTTTTCTTCTCATTTTCTTTTCTTTTTCTTTATTTCTTTTCTTCTCATTTTCTTTTCTTTTTCTTTATTTCTTTATTTTTATTTTCCTTTTTGTACTTAGTTTTCTTTCCTCCTCCCTCTCTTTATTTCTTTTTATTTTTCAAAGATGTGGAACTAACCTCTTGTGGGGATCTAGTTTTGCATGAAACTAGTCTAATTCTCTCTTATATCTGTGAATCACTCTCTTATGCTTAAAAGATCATGTTTAGGCTAATCAACTAGAGAACTTATCGATAGAAGAAGAATTTGATAGTCTATGCTTTTCTTAAGTGGTTTGATAGGTTATGCTTATGAATTCTAGAATTACTATCTTGTTGTTATTCTCCTCATGAGTATTGATTTCATTTAGGTGATAATTTGATAGGTTATGCTTTCCTTAAGTGGTATGATATTCTATGCTTAATAAATCTAAAATGAAATGTGATAAAAGAGAATGGTTCATATCTTATAAGTAAGATTAGCTAGTGATTCAATTCTAGATTTCTTTATATCTCTAATTGAATCCTCCATCTTTGCTTTATTGATTTTATTTTCTTGATCTTGATTTTCCTTTACTCTCTTCTCTCTCTCAATCTTGTTTTCATTTATTTTGCACATAATCCACAATCCACTCTTTAATCTTTTCATGACCACTTTCACCATGTACATAAACTCCTAATTGTCCCGCATAATTTGAGAACCAAAACTTAAACAAACTCTGCCTACTTCCCGTTCCTCGTGGGATCGATAACTCTTTATACTATAACTTGAAGGTTGTATACTTGCAACACTAGGACATCATTTAGTCCCCACCAAGTTTTTGGCGCCGTTGCCGGGGAACGGCGCATAAGTAGGATTTTGATTAACTTTGGCTCCTTATTTTGTGTGTTTTCTTTTGTGTAGGAACTTGGAGCTTGAAGGTTAAGAGTTGAAGATTTGAGATTGAGGATTTGCCTCCAACGAGACTTTGCATTGCTTTTGCATGGGTAACTTCTCTATCTAGTATTTTCAACTCCACCCTTAGTTAATTCACCACATTAGAGACAATTAGGTTAATAATATATATATATATATATATATATATATATATATATATATATATATATATATATATATATATATATATATATATATATATATATATATATATATATATATATATATATATATATATATATATATATATATATATATGGACATTCTTTCTTGTTAACCATAATAAAATATATCCTCCACTTGGACTTTGACTAACAAGATAATAAACTCAAACAATTTCCACCTCTCTCACATTGTTTGTTGCTAACCATAATTAAAAAAGATTTTTCTTTTGCATCCATTTTAGTTGCTTTTAATTTCTAGGGTTGCATTTCATATAATAGTAGAAATTCACCAAAGTGATTTGAGCATCTTGATTTGGCACACATTTGAAAATATCTTAAGGGCAAAACCCATTAATCAAGATAAGGTGAGGGATTTCATCACCCTTTCCTTAGCCCAAAAATCACTAATTCCTCACTACACATACCCAAGCCTCTTAAAATTGATTAGACGTTGGCCCCTAAGGATTTGAGCTCATTAAGGGACAAGAAATCCTTAAGTAAACCGGTCCAAGTTTATTTGGATTAATTGGTGTCTAAGGCAAGGTTTAGAGGTTACGTAAGGCGCTCCGCAAGGAAAGAGATACTGAATTGATCTTTGATCTCCCTCTAGTACTATCCTTACCTGGCTAATTACCCAAGTAAACTTTGATCTTTTTATTAAGGAAATTTTTGGTTAGGAGCTAGTCTAAGTCAAGTTTAAGCTTAACCCTAGAGTTAGGGTGATTGAAAAGTGATTGCCTTGATTTGCTTTTAGTTAGTTTTTCCTTTTTTTTCTTTTTCTTATCATCTTCTTGACTTTTTCTTTTTTCCTTTTTATTTAAAAAAAAATTGATTTTGGTGTATGCAAACTTGGGTTAGGGATAATACCAATCGTTTAATTCGTTGTGATCCATCTCTTGAACCAAACGAAATGGCCAATACTAATCCTTCTGTTCTTCAAGATGTATGTTACCCAACTAGGAATGCAATCCCTTCGTGCATTAAGCTCCCCGATGCAAATGGAACCAATTTTGAACTTCAACCGCATTTCATAAACATGCTTCCAAAATTCTTAGGAGTCGAAACCGAAGATGCATACATCTTTATCTCCGAATTTGAAGAAGTTTGCCTCATGATTAAGATGAGGGACTTATCCGAGGATGCGATCAAGCTTCGATTTATTCCTTTTGCCCTTAAGGACAAAGCTAAAAAATGGCTGTATAGCTTACCCACAGATTTCATCTCAACTTGGGGTAAATTTGTAAAAATATTTTTGAAAAAATTCTTTCCTATCCACAAAACGGTCAATCTTAGAAACAGCATTCAAAATTTTAAAATTATCTTGGGAGAACCTTTTTGGAAGTATTTTGATAAATTTAAGGATCTTCTTATCCAATGTCCTCATCATGGCCTTGAAAAGTGGCGATTATGCCAAATCATTCTGAAGGATTGGATTATTCTTTAAAACATCCTTAGAGTCAATGTGTCAAGGGATTTCATGAAGAAAAATCCGATGAAGCTTGGGACTTTTAGAGAATTTATCCGAGAAAACCATGCAGTGGGAACACCGTGATTCATCAGTTCCCCAATCCAGTTCTAGAGGTCCTTCCTTAGAGTCAATGTGTCAAGGGGATTTCATGAAGAAAAATCCTGATGAAGCTTGGGACTTTTTAGAGAATTTATCCGAGAAAACCATGAAGTGGGAACACTGTGATTCATCAGTTCCCCAATCCAGTTCTAGAGGTCCTTCCTTAGAGTCAAACATAGCCTCTGAAGCTAAGATGGCTACAATTCTGAGTTAGAAACTTTAGAAACCAAAGAACGAGCTCGGCTCAAATCAATCAAGTTTACGCCTCGGGTTGTCATAGCTGTCTTTCTGACCCATGCTTGAGCAATGTCCACTCTTAGGAAATACTCAATCTCTAGAACGGATGAATCTTTGCATTCCGACATCCGATTAATGATCCATTTTCTCCAACCTATAATCCGGGTTGGAGAAATCATCCAATTTTGCATGGAATCGGGTAATTTCTGAAATTAAAATTTCACTCCCTCTTCAAACCAACAATTCCCTAGGGCAACGCAGCTTTTTCAGTTCTCAAGCCAATTTTCCACAACCAAATCACCAATTCCAAATCGGTTTCCTCATCATCAATCTATAAATCATATTCCTTCAAATCTTGAGAAGCGTCTTAATGTTTTGGAAAGGGGTTTGGAAGCCTTGATTAAAACCTCTACACGGACCACGAACTTGTTGACTCAAACATCTAGCACGATGAACTCCTTTATGCAATCAACGGGACAAATTCTCAACTCCAACACTCAAGTTATAGCTAGATTAGAAACCCGGCTTGGTCAACTAGCTAGCTATAAGTGAGAGAGAAATGATCATTTCCGAGTCAACCCGACCAAGGTGATTGAAAAGTGATTGCCTTGATTTGCTTTTAGTTAGTTTTTCCTTTTTTTTCTTTTTCTTACCATTTTTTTCTTTTCTTCTCTTTTCATAAAAAAATAGTCACTTGCCAACTTAATAGAGTTGATTAATAATTGATCTATTTGATAGAATTTAAGTCTTCTAATTCTTAGTTAGTTCTATACTCAAGTTTACCTTTTATGATAACTCTAAATAAATTTCTTAAGAAATGATTTTCAAAGTAGTATACTTCACTTAAGTTTTAACTTAGATTTTTAATTGAAGTAATGAAATTTTGCATGATTAGCTTAGAGTTGAAAATAATTTTTAAGTTATCTTGATCCAAATATTTTTTAGAATATATATACATATACACATATATATATTATACTAACTTAACAAAAGAAGAGTCTGAAAAATAGGCACCAAATAAATTTCTCTTAAAATCATTGGTGGTTCTATTTTACTAAGCCTAAGTTGACTGAGTAATTAAGCCCAATGAGTATTTTTATGCTTAATGACCTAAGCCCAATTGGGTTGGGATTCATTGGCCCAAAACTCGCTAAATGGTCACTTAGAAAGCCCGATTAAAAGAACAAAATCACCAAGGAATAAAGAGTTAAAAAATCATACTAACCATGCTTTTATATATAGTTATATTTGTATATGTTCTTGAAGAATCAAATGGACTAAAAGACTTGAAGTTTGTTTCAAACAAAGAGTTAAGCATGTTCTTTTCAAGATCAAGTAAATGCAATCCCTTCGTGCATTAAGCTCCCGATGCAAATGGAACCAATTTTGAACTTCAACCGCATTTCATAAACATGCTTCCAAAATTCTTAGGAGTCGAAACCGAAGATGCATACATCTTTATCTCCGAATTTGAAGAAGTTTGCCTCATGATTAAGATGAGGGACTTATCCGAGGATGCGATCAAGCTTCGATTTATTCCTTTTGCCCTTAAGGACAAAGCTAAAAATGGTCAGATAGCTTACCCACGATTTCATCTCAACTTGGGGTAAATTTGTAAAAATATTTTTGAAAAAATTCTTTCCTATCCACAAAACGGTCAATCTTAGAAACAGCATTCAAAATTTTAAAATTATCTTGGGAGAACCTTTTTGGAAGTATTTTGATAAATTTAAGGATCTTCTTATCCAATGTCCTCATCATGGCCTTGAAAAGTGGCGATTATGCCAAATCATTTACGAAGGATTGGATTATTCTTTAAAAACATCCTTAGAGTCAATGTGTCAAGGGGATTTCATGAAGAAAAACGTTGACGAAGCTTGGGACTTTTTAGAGAATTTATCCGAGAAAACCATGCAGTGGGAACACCGTGATTCATCAGTTCCCCAATCCAGTTCTAGAGGTCCTTCCTTAGAGTCAATGTGTCAAGGGGATTTCATGAAGAAAAATCCTGATGAAGCTTGGGACTTTTTAGAGAATTTATCCGAGAAAACCATGAAGTGGGAACACTGTGATTCATCAGTTCCCCAATCCAGTTCTAGAGGTCCTTCCTTAGAGTCAAACATAGCCTCTGAAGCTAAGATGGCTACAATTCTACGCAGGTTAGAAACTTTAGAAACCAAAGAACGAGCTCGGCTCAAATCAATCAAGTTTACGCCTCGAGGTTGTCATAGCTGTCTTTCTACGACCCATGCTTGAGCAATGTCCACTCTTAGGAAATACTCAATCTCTAGAACGGATGAATCTTTGCATTCCGACATCCGATTAATGATCCATTTTCTCCAACCTATAATCCAGGTTGGAGAAATCATCCGAATTTTGCATGGAATCAGGGTAATTTCTCGGGAAATTAAAATTTCACTCCCTCTTCAAACCAACAATTCCCTAGGGGCAACGCAGTTTCTTTCAGTTCTCAAGCCAATTTTCCACAACCAAATCAGCCAATTCCAAATCAGTTTCCTCATCATCAATCTATAAATCATATTCCTTCAAATACTGAGAAACGTCTTAATGTTTTGGAAAGGGGTTTGGAAGCCTTGATTAAAACCTCTACACAGACCACGAACTTGTTGACTCAAACATCTAGCACGATGAACTCCTTTATGCAATCAACAGGACAAATTCTCAACTCCAACACTCAAGTTATAGCTAGATTAGAAACCCAGCTTGGTCAACTAGCTAGCGCTATAAGTGAGAGAGAGAAATGATCATTTCCGAGTCAACCCGTGACCAATCCAAGGAACACGGGGTCAAGTTTAACTTTTCAAGATCAAGTAAATGCAATCCATTCACAACAGTTAGGTAACCAGGGTAATAATCAAATCCTTCAGAACGAGAGAATTATGTTGAATACATGCATCTTGAAGCCAACATTTGAAGAACCCTTTGTCAATGAACTTAGATTTTTAGAAAATAGAAAACAATAAGATTTTATTTTTGATGAAATTTTTGTTAAAAAAGAATCTAAGTTCAAAAAGCATAACACCATTAATACCTACCTTCCATTGCTGCAAACATCACTAAAAACCCTAAAATTTTTAGAATTTAAGCATATCAGTGATTATATCATTGTGGAATTCTTTAAATTTCGGGGTAAAATTTTCAGCAATAAGGTAGGATTTAATATAGAATGTGAGCTTCTCATGTTTCATCTTTTATTCTACATTTTTATTTTTGTCTCATAATAATAAAAGAATTTATTCTTCTCTCATGTGAGAGTTTCTTGTTGTTCTTTATTTCAAAAAACAAAAAATAAAGAGAGAATAAATTTTTAGCTTCACCCCTCATCTTAAAGGTATTTTCATAATTTTTATCATTGTTCAAGCTAGTGAACAAATGTAAGTGCTTCAATTATTATCTGTGCATAATAGAATTTGCATTGAGGACAATATAAAATTTATGTGTGGGGTGGGGATTAGTCATTTTGCTCTTTATCTTAGTCATTTTTTCTCTTTTTCTTACCATTTTTTTCTTTTTCCGTCATTTTTTTTCTTTTCTTCTCTTTTCATAAAAAAATAGTCACTTGCCAACTTAATAGAGTTGATTAATAATTGATCTATTTGATAGAATTTAAGTCTTCTAATTCTTAGTTAGTTCTATACTCAAGTTTACCTTTTATGATAACTCTAAATAAATTTCTTAAGAAATGATTTTCAAAGTAGTATACTTCACTTAAGTTTTAACTTAGATTTTTAATTGAAGTAATGAAATTTTTGCATGATTAGCTTAGAGTTGAAAATAATTTTTAAGTTATCTTGATCCAAATATTTTTAGAATATATATACATATACACATATATATATTATACTAACTTAACAAAAGAAGAGTCTGAAAAATAGGCACCAAATAAATTTCTCTTAAAATCATTGGTGGTTCTATTTTACTAAGCCTAAGTTGATGAGTAATTAAGCCCAATGAGTATTTTTATGCTTAATGACCTAAGCCCAATTGGGTTGGGATTCATTGGCCCAAAACTCGCTAAATGGTCACTTAGAAAGCCCGATTAAAAGAACAAAATCACCAAGGAATAAAGAGTTAAAAAATCATACTAACCATGCTTTTATATATAGTTATATTTGTATATGTTCTTGAAGAATCAAATGGACTAAAAGACTTGAAGTTTGTTTCAAACAAAGAGTTAAGCATGTTCTTTTCAAGACTTTTAAATTAAATTTTGAGTTAAACTTGGTTTTGTATAACTATAATAGAAGGATTTTCTTAAGAAAATTACATTGGAGTTATGATAAAAATATTTTCTTGAGTAATAACTAGCTTGATTAGAATGTTTAAATATATCAAATAAATTAATTATACTTTAACTTTTTAAATTGACAAGTTGACTGAATTTTGTGGATATATTCACTGCAAACCCTCACGAGACTACAACTCGTCCACTAGGGTAACCTAGGAGTTTAAAGACTTGTTGTATGCGCTTCTGCGAAAGTGAGCTAGGTTTTCTTTTTATTTTCTTTGCTAGAGGACTAGCAAAAGTTTAGGTGTGGGGGTATTTGATAATCACATTTTAATTATATTTTTATACCTTCATTACCTATTTTACATGAATAAAGATATTACTAATAATCGTTTTTATCTTAATTTACAGGTTAATGGAGTATTAATGAATAAGAGCCTAAATGACTCAAATCCTCTGATTTTCTATCAATTTTTAAAGCCCAAATATGAAGACAAACGAAGGCCCAAGATACTAAAGTGATCCAAGAAGAAATCGTGTGAAAATATGAAGAAAAGACAAATTCGGTTAGAAACCAACCGGTCGACCAATCGGTCGACCAACCGGTTGGCTGATCGGTTGGTTCGCAACAGATTTGATCAATAGCTGATTTCAACTTCTTGGTGGCCAAGTTTAATCCAATGGTTCATGTTCACTCCGTTGGGCTATAAATAGGGGTAGATTGTGAGGGTTTTGAGTGTGAAATATTTTATAAAAACTCTATTTGGAGAGGAGGGTTACTCTTAATAGAGAAGACCTTCCAAAAATTATAACTTTGTTACACAATAAATAAAATTTTTCACCCCTTCAATTTCCTTTTTTTTCTTATCCAAGGACCAAAAGGAGGATGAGATGAAGATCAGGAGTTGTTGGTTTTTTATTTTCTTTTTCACTTCTTTTTATTTTCTTGTTCATTTATATGCTTTGTAGTTTAGATTTACTTTCATGCAATTTACTTTCATGCAATTTACTTTCATGTCTTGTCTTTAATTTGTAGTATAGATTTAATTCCTTGCAATTAGTTAGATTGTCTTTATTTCTTTTCTTCTCATTTTCTTTTCTTTTTCTTTATTTCTTTATTTTTATTTTTCTTTTTGTACTTAGTTTTCTTTCCTCCTCCCTCTCTTGATTTCTTTTTATTTTCCAAAGATGTGGAATTAACCTCTTGTGGGGATCTAGTTTTGCATGAAACTAGTCTAATTCTCTCTTATATCGTGAATCACTCTCTTATGCTTAAAAGATCATGTTTAGGCTAATCAACTAGAGAACTTATCGATAGAAGAAGAATTTGATAGTCTATGCTTTTCTTAAGTGGTTTGATAGGTTATGCTTATGAATTCTAGAATTACTATCTTGTTGTTATTCTCCTCTTGAGTATTGATTTCATTTAGGTGATAATTTGATAGGTTATGCTTTCCTTAAGTGGTTTGATAGTCTATGCTTAATAAATCTAAAATGAAATGTGATAAAAGAGAATGGTTCATATCTTATAAGTAAGATTAGCTAGTGGGTTCAATTCTAGATTCCTTCATATCTCTAATTGAATCCTCCATCTTTGTTTTATTGATTTTATTTTCTTGATCTTGATTTTCCTTTACTCTCCTCTCTCTCAATCTTGTTTTCATTTATTTTGCACATAATCCACAATCCACTCTTTAATCGTTTCATGACCACTTTCACTATGTACATAAACTCCTAATTATCGCGCATAATTTGAGAACCAAAACTTGAACAAACTCTTCCTACTTCTCGTTCCTCGTGGGATCGATAACTCTTTATACTATAACTTGAAGGTTGTATACTTGCAACTCTAGGACATCATTTAGTCCCCATCAGAAAGCATGACATATACATGTATGGATTGGAAAATCTTTAAGAATTCATACCTTACAAATTAGTACATGCTCAATTTTATTCTTAATATTTATTGTTTATGCTTTTAGCAATGTCTTCATTACCATCATTATGTTTAAATGCATTAATATTATGTTTTTATTAGACCTTGTTTAACAAGGATATTTATTTCTACAATCAAAAGAATTCAATTTGAATTCCACCTTTTCCATAGGGAATTTTCAACAATTTGTAATGTATGTTTTCATATTGATTTGGACATCTTAAGAAGTAAAATGAGTTTGTTTAATTAAATGCTTATTGTTTTCTTCTAAGAAATAAGTATTATAGTTTACTATTAATAATATTTATAACTTGATTAAGTCAAATGAATTATTAAAATTGAAGAAGCTTAGATAGACATGACAAATTTTAAGCATACATGATATGTTATTTATTCATACTCCATTCCCTGAAGTGAATGTGACTAATGGATAAAGTCATGTTCATGGTTATAGACACGGCCGAGGTAACTATCATGGTCATGATGGTCATAATAACAACTCTTCCACTCACAAGAATAAATCTTACCACTAGAAGTGGGGCAATATTAAAGAGAATGGAAAAAGTTGACAAAACAAGTATTCAATGAGTTTAGAAAATATATGTTATCGCTGCAGCATGAAAGGTCCTTGGTCACATACTTGTCATACACAAAAATATCTTGTTGAGCTATATCAAGTATTCCAGAAGGAAAAAGGAAAAGATGAAGAGGCAAATTTTGCCTCCTAAAATGAAGATTTTGACCATGATGATCCTGTTGATATAACACATCTGGATATATCTGATTTCTTTGAAAACCCGAATGTAGAATTGGTCATTAATTGGTAACAGAATGTCCAAAATAACTAAAGTTATTCTCTAGTATTTTTATTTACTATATGATTTCTTATGAGTTTAATACCAAACTTTAAATATACTAATATTCTATATCATTGATAATATTTTTTATAATATATTTTATATTCGTTTAATGAAGAAAACTATGGATATTCCTGAGTCTTCAATTGGATTCGGGATCAATCATGAAGATATGTGTCTCGCAGATAGTGCAACAACGCACAACATACTTAAAAATAAGAAGTATTTTTCTCATTTGATAATGGAAGAGACGGATGTTAATACAATATCTGGAAATACAAAACTAATCAAAGGCTCTAGAAAAGCTATTTTACTATTCCCTAAAGGAACAAAGTTTACTATAGATAACGCATTATTCTCTAGCAAGCCTCAAAGAAATTTATTAAGCTTTAAAGATATTCACCGAAATGGATATCATATTGAGACAGTAAATGAGAATAATGTCGAATATCTCTATATTACAACTAATATTTCGGGTAAGAAATGTGTATTAGAAAAACTACGCTCATTTTCTTCTGGCTTGTACTACACAAATATCAGTACAGTTGAAGCATATGCCATAGTGAACCAAAAGTTCACTGATCCAAATATTTTTATTATTTGGCATGACCGATTGGGGCATCCCGGATCAATAATGATGTGAAAAGTAATTGAGAATTCACATGGGCGTCCATTAAAAAACCAAAAGATTTTTCAATCTAATGAATTCTCATGTGCTACTTGTTCTCAAGGTAAATTAATTACTATACCATCACCAACTAAAGTTGGGATTGAATCTCCCGCACTTCTGGAATGTATTCAAGATGATATATGTGGACCTATTCATCCACCATGTGGATCATTTTGATATTTTATGGTGCTTATAGATGCATCTATAAGATGGTCACATGTATGTTTATTATCAATTTGCAACCTGGCATTTGCAGGATTGATTGCTCAAATAATTCAATTAAGAGCATAATTTTTAGAATATGCAATTAAGACAATTCATCTTGATAATGCTTGAGAATTTATATTGCATGCTTTTAATGACTATTGCATGTGAATTGGAATAACTGTTGAACATCCTGTAGCACATGTTCATACACAAAATGGTCTAGCAGAATCATTGATAAACATCTGCAATTAATTGCTAGATCATTACTCATGAGAATAAAACACCCCATTTCGGTCTGGGGACATGCTATTTTACATGCAGCAACACTTGTATGCATCAGAGCTACAAGTTGGTCAGGAACTAAATATTTTCCATCTAAGAATTTTTGGATGTACGGTATATGTTCCAATTGCTCCACCACAATGCACTAAGATGGGAACTCAAAGGACGTTGGGAATATATGTCAGATATGACTCCCCTTCTATAATTAAATACATTGAACCAATGGCCGGGGATGTTTTTACAGTGCGGTTTGATAATTGTTATTTTGATGTGATAAAATTTCCAACATTAGGGGGAGAAAATAAGCAGCTGGTGAAAGAAATTACATGGAATACATCATCATTAAATCATCTTAATCATTGCACAAAACAATGTGAACTAGAAGTTCAAAAGATGATTCCTTTGCAAAATATAGCAAATTAATTGCCACACGCATTTACTAACCCAAAGGAGTGACAAAGTCACATATAACAGCTGCAAATGCTCCAATCCGGATTGATGTCCCAGTAAGACAATCTGTTAATATTATAAGTAATGAGTCTAGAGCACGCCTGAAGCGTGGTAGACCAATCGGTTCTAAAGAAAAAAAATCCTCAAAAAAGAAAAGGAGCAAATACTCGAGATAGCCCCATTAAAGAAGAAAGAACTCCAAAAGGGAACCAAGACATAAATAAAACTCCAGAAGAGAACCATGACACAACTAATCATAAAACTCCAGAAGAAGTTCAGGTACCTGAAATTAGTGAAGATGAAGAGATCTCAATAAGTTATGTCACAACTGGAGGAAAATAGAACCGAAAAGAAATAGTTGTTGACAACACATTTGCATATAATATAGCGCTCAATATTATGAAAGATAGCGAGGATATTGAACCAAAATCCATCGAAGAATGTCGATGTAGGAATGATTGGCCAAAATGGAAAGAATCAATTCAAACAGAATTAGACTCACTTCAAAACGTGAGGTTTTTGGACCAGTAGTCCAAACACCTGAAGATGTAAAACCAGTTGGGTACAAATGGGTACTTGTGCAAAAAAGAAATGAGAAAAATGAAGTCATGAGGTATAAAGCACGACTTGTCGCACAAGGATTTTCCCAAAGACCTGGAGTCAATTATGAGGAGACATATTCTCCCGTGGTGGATGCAATTACATTTCGATATTTGATTAATCTGGCAATAAATGAAAGACTTGATGTGCATCTAATGGATGTAGTTACAACCTATTTATATGGCTCTCTTGATAACGTTATCTATATGAAAATCCCTGAATGATTTAAGATGCCAGAAGCATGTTATTCAAATTCCCGAGAAAATTATTCAATCAAATTACAAAGATTTTTATTCGGATTAAAGCAATCCGGACGAATGTGGTATAACCGTTTTAGTAAATATTTGCTGAAAAAATGTTATAAGAATGATATAATCTGCCCATATATTTTCATAAAGAAATCTGGATCTTTGATGGGCAAAAACGAGTGTTTACCTTTTATAGTCGCAAGTGCACAACCATTGTCAAGTTATAGTATTTAAGATTGTCGATCCCACGAGGAACGGGAAATAGGAAGTGTTTGATTCAAGTTCGGTTCTCAAATTATGCGTGACAATTAGGGTTTTATTCAAGATAATATGAAAATATGATGAAGTGATGAGAAACCTGAAGCGTGGTAGACCAATCGGTTCTAAAGAAAAAAATCCTCAAAAAGAAAAGGAGCAAATACTGAGATAGCCCCATTAAAGAAGAAAGAACTCCAAAAGGGAACCAAGACATAAATAAAACTCGAGAAGAGAACCATGACACAACTAATCATAAAACTCCAGAAGAAGTTCAGGTACCTGAAATTAGTGAAGATGAAGAGATCTCAATAAGTTATGTCACAACTGGAGGAAAATAGAACCGAAAAGAAATAGTTGTTGACAACACATTTGCATATAATATAGCGCTCAATATTATGAAAGATAGCGAGGATATTGAACCAAAATCCATCAAGAATGTCGATGTAGGAATGATTGGCCAAAATGGAAAGAATCAATTCAAGCAATTAGACTCACTTCAAAACGTGAGGTTTTTGGACCAGTAGTCCAAACACCTGAAGATGTAAAACCAGTTGGGTACAAATGGGTACTTGTGCAAAAAAGAAATGAGAAAAATGAAGTCATGAGGTATAAAGCACGACTTGTCGCACAAGGATTTTCCCAAAGACCTGGAGTCAATTATGAGGAGACATATTCTCCCGTGGTGGATGCAATTACATTTCGATATTTGATTAATCTGGCAATAAATGAAAGACTTGATGTGCATCTAATGGATGTAGTTACAACCTATTTATATGGCTCTCTTGATAACGTTATCTATATGAAAATCCCTGAATGATTTAAGATGCCAGAAGCATGTTATTCAAATTCCCGAGAAAATTATTCAATCAAATTACAAAGATTTTTATTCGGATTAAAGCAATCCGGACGAATGTGGTATAACCGTTTTAGTAAATATTTGCTGAAAAAATGTTATAAGAATGATATAATCTGCCCATATATTTTCATAAAGAAATCTGGATCTTTGATGGGCAAAAACGAGTGTTTACCTTTTATAGTCGCAAGTGCACAACCATTGTCAAGTTATAGTATTTAAGATTGTCGATCCCACGAGGAACGGAAATAGGAAGTGTTTGATTCAAGTTCGGTTCTCAAATTATGCGTGACAATTAGGGTTTTATTCAAGATAATATGAAAATATGATGAAGTGATGAGAGAGTGGATCCGATTGTGTGTGAAAGGAATCACAATTAAAAAGATGAGAATTCAATAAGAGATGAAGGAATCTAGAATTGAATCCACTAGCTAACTCAAATTATAATCTATGAAAAATTCTCTTTTACCACATCTCATATTAGATTTATTAAGCATAAGATATCAAACCACTTAAGGAAAGCATAACTTATCAAATTATCACCTAATTGAAATTCAAACTCATGAAGAGAGTAATAACAAGATAATAATCCTAGAATTCATAAGCATAGCCTATCAAACCACTTAAGGAAAGCATAAACTATCAAATTCTTCTTCTATCGATTAGTTCTCTAGTTGATTAACCTAAACATGATCTTTTAAGCATAAGAGAGATGATTCATAAATACAAAAGAGATTAGACTAGTTTCATGCAACCTAGATCCCCACAAGAGTTTAGTTCAACATCTTGGGAAATTCAAACAAATAGAAAAAGAAAGAAAATAAAAAGAAAAGAAAAATTCTAAACTAATCTAACTACAAAGCAATTAAATCTAAACTACAAAAGCTATTAAATCTAAACTACAAAGCAATTAAATCTAAACTACAAAAGCTATTAAATCTAAACTACAAAGCAAATAAATAACAAGAAAGAAAAAAGAAATAATAAAGAGAAATAAAGAGAAACCTGCAACTCATCATCATCAACTCATCCTCCTTTTGGTCCTTGAACAAGAAGAAGAAGATGGGATTGAAGGGAGAAAATATTTATTTATTGAGGAAAAATTATTACAATGAAAGGTACTCTAAAACAAGAGCAACCCTTTCTCTCCAAAAGGAGTTTTACAAAATATTTCACACCTCTAAACCCTCGGATACTACCCTATTTATACCCAGTGAGTTGATGTGAACCATTGGATCAAACTTGGCCAAAAAGGAAGAGAAATCTTTCCTAAATTCGGAATCTGCTGCCGACCAATCGGTTGGCCGATCGGTTAGCCAACCGGTTAGCCAACCGGTTAGCCAACCGGTTGGTCAACCGATTGGTTCCCAACGGATTTTGTCTTTTCTTGATATTTTTGCACGAATTCTTCTTGGATTCCCTTGGTATCTTGGGCCTTCGTTTGTCTTCAGATTTGGGCTTCAAAAATTGGTAGAAATTCAGAGGATTTGAGTCATTTGAGCTTTTATTCATTAATACTCCATTATTCTGCAAAATAAGATAAAACATATTATTAGTAACATATTTATTGATATAAAATAGATAATGAGGTTATTAAAATGTCATTAAAATGTGATTATCAAATACCCCCACACCTAAACTTTTGCTAGTCCTCTAGCAAGGAAGAAAAATGAAAAGAAAGAAAGAAAAATCCTAACTCACTTTCAAGAGAATCGCGGTTGTATTTAGCATACAACAAGCCTTTAAACCCCTAGGTTACCCTAGTGGACGAGTTGTAGTCTCGTGAGGGTTTGCAGTGAATATACCCACAAAATTCAGTCAACTTGCCAATTTAAAGAAGCTAATTGAATAATTCAAAATTCCACAAGTCGGTTAATACTCAAGAAAACGTTTTATCATGATTTCAAAGTAAACTTCTTAAGAAAACCCTTCCATTGTAGTGATACAAAACCAAGTTTTTCTCAAAGATTTAATTCAAAAGTTTTGAAGGAAACATGCTAACTCTTTGTTTCAAACAATGTTCAAGTCTCTTAACCCATTTTGAAAAATCAAGAACATATACCATTATTTCCATATATATAAAAACATGGTTAGTTTTTTTTTTTTCTTGGTAGTCTTGTTCTTTTAATCGGCTTTCTAAGTGACCATTTAGCGAGTTTTGGGCCAATGAATCCCAACCCAATTGGGTTTAGGTCATTAAGCATAAAAATACTCCTCGGGCTTAATTACTCAGTCAACTTAGGCTTAGTAACAAAGAACTACCGATGATTTTAAGAGAAATTTATTTGGTGCCCATTTTTAGCACTTTTCTTTTTTGTTAAGTTAGTATAATATATATATGTGTATATGTATATATGTTCTGAAAAATATTTGGATTAATGCAACTTAAAGAATCATTTTCAACTCTAAGTTAAGCAATAAAAATTTCATCACTCTGATTAAACATCCAAGTTAAACTTTAGTAAAGTATACCACTTTGAAAATCATTCTTTCGAAATTTATTTAAAATTATCATAAAAGGTAAACTTGAGTGTATAACTAACTCGGGATTAGAAGACTATTAATCAACTCTATTAAGTTGGCAAGTGACAATTTTTTTTTTTTAAAAGAAAAGAAAATGAAAATAAATAAGAAAAAGAAAATGAAAAATGACTAAAATGAGAGAAATTTGACTAAGTCCCACCCCACACCTAAAATTTGCATTGTCCTCAATGTAAATGCGAAGTAACATGGAGAAGAGTGGAAGCACTTACAGATGTTCGGATGACTCGGAACAGAAAAAAATTAAAACCTGATTTAATTGCACGAGGGGAGACGAAACCAATTGTTGTTTTTTTTTTTTTCAGATATGCACGATGATTTACAAGATTTTTTTTAAAGAACAAGAAACTCTCACATGAGAGAAGAATAAATTCTTTTATTATTATTGTAGGACAAAAACAAAAATGTAGAATAAAAGATGAAACATGAGAAGCTCACATTCTACATTAACTCCTACCTTATTGTTGAAAATTCTACCCCAAATTTAAAGAATTTCAAAATGATATAATTATCGATGTGCTTAAATTCCAAAATTTCAGGGTTTTAGTGATGTGTGCAAGAATGGAAGGTAGGTATTAATGGTTGTATGCTTTTGAACTTAGATTCATTATTAACAAAATTTCATCAAAAATGAAATCTTGTTGTTTTCTATTTTCTACAAACCTAAGTTCATTGACAAAGGGTTCTTCAAATGTTGGCTTCAAGATGCATGTATTCAACATAATTCTCTCGTTCTGAAGGACTTGATTATTAACCTGGTTACCTGACTGTTGTGAATGGATTGCATTCACTTGATCGTGAAAAGTTGACCGTTCCAGTTCCTTGGATTGGTCACGGGTTGACTCGGAAATGTTCCTTTCTCTCTTTCACTCACGGCGTTTGCTAGCTGCCCTAGTTGGGTTTCTATCCTGGCGATGGCTTGAGTGTTCGAGTTGATCGCTTGGTTGGTTGTTTGCATGAAGGAATTTAGAGTGTTGGATGATTGAGTCAACAGGTTGGTGGTGGTTTTGATCATGGCTTCTAAACCCTTTTCTATGACACCAAGACGCTCCGATCCGGGTTAGAAAGATTGGTTGATGAGGAGGGAAATTCAAAAGGTTGATTTGAGTGATGGAAATTGTTTGGTGGATTGAACGAATCGTGTTTCCCCTAGGAATTTGTTGGTTTGAGGTGGGATTGGCGTTTTGATTTGGGGTAACTTCCTTGATTCCACGCAAAGTTGGGATGATTCCGCCAACCGGATTGTAGGTTGGGGCAAAAGGATCATTCCTAGGAGGTCGGAATCGGCGTTAACGACCTAGTGGTGATCGGATCCTAAAAGAGGGCATTCATCGGCAACATGAGATGGGGGCCCGACAATTGTGACAACTGGCGAGATTTGATTGACTTGAGCAGAGCGTTCTTTGATTTCGAGCTTCTAGCCTACGCATGATCGTCGCCATCTTCGCTTCACGGCTATATTCGTTCCTACGGAAGGACCACTAGATTTGGCTTGAGGAACCGATGCACCACGGTCATCACGGTGTTCCCATTGCATGGTTTTTCGACGGACTCTCTAAGAAATCCCATGCTTCATCGGCATTTTCTTCATAAAATCCCTTGACACATAGACTCTAAGGAAGTTTTGCGGGATAGTCCAATCCTTCGTAAATGATTTGGCACAATCGCCATTTTTCCGCACCATGGTGAGGACATTGGATGAGGAGATCCTTAAACCTATCGAAATACTTCGAGAATGGCTCACGGGACAATCCTAAAATTTTGAATCTTGTTTCGAGCTTGACCGTTTTGTGAATTGGGAAGAATTTTTTAGAAAAACTTTTACAAAATCATCGAGTTGAAATCGAATCGTGGGTAAGGCTGCTGACCATTTTTGCTTTGTCCTTAAGAGTGAAGGGAATAAATCGAAGCTTAATTGCATCCTCAGTTAGGTCTTTCATTTTAATCATGAGGCGACTTCTACAAATTGAGATGAAAATATATCGTCTTCGGTTTACTTCCTAAGAATTTTGGAAGCATGTTGATGAAATGTGGTCGGAGTTGAAATTAGTTCCATTTGCTTCGAAGCTTAATGCATGAAGGGATAGCATTCCTAGTTGGGTAGAGATATCTTGAAGAAGCGGAGGATTGGCCATTTCGTTTGGTTGAGAAGTTGAATCGAGCGAACTAAGCGATTGGTATTATTCCTAACCCAAGTTTGCATAAACCAAAATCAAGAGTTTTTTTTTTTTTAATAAAAAAATGAAAAAGTTAGTGAGATGGTGAAAAGAGAAGAAGAGGGAAGAAGAAAAGAAAAATTAACAAATCAAGGCAATCACTTTTCAATCACCTTAACTCTAGGGTTAAGCCTAAACTCAGCTAGACCAGCTCTAACCAAAAACTCCCTAAGTGAAAAAATCCGGTTCACGTGGGTAATTAGCCGTAAGGATAGTACTAGAGGAGATCAAAGATCAATTAAGTACCTCGTTCCTTGCGGTACTACGCAACCCCTAAACCTTGCCTTAGACACCAATTAATCCAAATAAACTTAGACCAGTTCACTCAAAAATTTCTTGTTCCTTATTGAGCTCGAATCCTTAGGGGCCAACGTCTAATTCTTTTAGGAGGCTTGGGTTTGTGTAGTGAGGAATCAGTGATTTTTGGTGAAGGAAAGGGTGATGAAATCCCTCACCTTATCTTGATTAATGGGTTTTGCCCTTAAAATATTTTCGGTGAGTGTCAATTCAAAATGCTCAAATCACTTTGGTGAATTCCTACTATTATATGCAATGCGACCCTAGAAATTAAAAGCAACTAAAAGGATGAGAAAGAAATTTTTTTTTTTTTTTTTTTTTTTTAAAGAACAAGAAACTCTCACATGAGAGAAGAATAAATTCTTTTATTATTATTGTAGGACAAAAACAAAAATGTAGAATAAAAGATGAAACATGAGAAGCTCACATTCTACATTAACTCCTACCTTATTCTTTGAAAATTCTACCCAGAAATTTAAAGAATTTCAAAATGATATAATTCTTGATGTGCTTAAATTCCAAAAATTTCAGGGTTTTTAGTGATGTGTGCAGCAATGGAAGGTAGGTATTAATGGTTGTATGCTTTTTGAACTTAGATTCATTATTAACAAAAATTTCATCAAAAATGAAATCTTGTTGTTTTCTATTTTCTACAAACCTAAGTTCATTGACAAAGGGTTCTTCAAATGTTGGCTTCAAGATGCATGTATTCAACATAATTCTCTCGTTCTGAAGGACTTGATTATTAACCTGGTTACCTGACTGTTGTGAATGGATTGCATTCACTTGATCGTGAAAAGTTGACCCTGAGTTCCTTGGATTGGTCACGGGTTGACTCGGAAATGTTCCTTTCTCTCTTTCACTCACGGCGTTTGCTATTTGCCCTAGTTGGGTTTCTATCTGGCGATGGCTTGAGTGTTGAGTTGATCGCTTGGTTGGTTGTTTGCATGAAGGAATTTAGAGTGTTGGATGATTGAGTCAACAGGTTGGTGGTGGTTTTGATCATGGCTTCTAAACCCTTTTCTATGACACCAAGACGTTTTTCCAGATCTGGGTTAGAAAGATTCGTCGGTTGATGAGGAGGGAAATTCGAAAAAGGTTGATTTGAGTGATGGAAATTGTTTGGTGGATTGAACGGAATCGTGTTTCCCCTAGGAATTTGTTGGTTTGAGGTGGGATTGACGTTTTGATTTCGGGGGTAACTTCCTTGATTCCACGCAAAGTTGGGATGATTCCGCCAACCGGGATTGTAGGTTGGGGCAAAAGGATCATTCCTAGGAGGCTGGAATGCAGCGTTAACCTGACCTAGTGGCTGATCGGATCCTAAAAGAGGGCATTCATCGGCAACATGAGATGGGGACTGACAATTGTGACAACTGGCGAGATTTGATTGACTTGGCGGGGCGTTCTTTGATTTCGAGCTTCTAGCCTACGCATGATCGTCGCCATCTTCGCTTCGGCTATATTCGTTCCTACGGAAGGACCACTAGATTTGGCTTGAGGAACCGATGCACCACGGTCATCACGGTGTTCCCATTGCATGGTTTTTCGACGGACTCTCTAAGAAATCCCATGCTTCATCGGCATTTTTCTTCATAAAATCCCCTTGACACATAGACTCTAAGGAAGTTTTTGCGGGATAGTCCAATCCTTCAGTAAATGATTTGGCACAATCGCCATTTTTCGGACCATGGTGAGGACATTGGATGAGGAGATCCTTAAACCTATCGAAATACTTCGAGAATGGCTCACGGGACAATCCTAAAATTTTGAATCTTGTTTCGAGCTTGACCGTTTTGTGAATTGGGAAGAATTTTTAGAAAAACTTTTACAAAATCATCGGGTTGAAATCGAATCGTGGGTAAGGCTGCTGACCATTTTTGCTTTGTCCTTAAGAGTGAAGGGAATAAATCGAAGCTTAATTGCATCCTCGTTAGGTCTTTCATTTTAATCATGAGGAGACTTCTACAAATTGAGAGATGAAAATATATCGTCTTCGGTTTACGTTCCTAAGAATTTTGGAAGCATGTTGATGAAATGTGGTCGGAGTTGAAATTAGTTCCATTTGCTTGGGAAGCTTAATGCATGAAGGGATAGCATTCCTAGTTGGGTAGAGATATCTTGAAGAACGGGAGGATTGGCCATTTCGTTTGGTTGAGAAGTTGAATCGAGCGAACTAAGCGATTGGTATTATTCCTAACCCAAGTTTGCATAAACCAAAATCAAGAGTTTTTTTTTTTAATAAAAAAATGAAAAAGTTAGTGAGATGGTGAAAAGAGAAGAAGAGGGAAGAAGAAAAGAAAAATTAACAAATCAAGGCAATCACTTTTCAATCACCTTAACTCTAGGGTTAAGCCTAAACTCAGCTAGACCAGCTCTAACCAAAAACTCCCTAAGTGAAAAAATCCGGTTCACGTGGGTAATTAGCCGTAAGGATAGTACTAGAGGGAGATCAAAGATCAATTAAGTACCTCGTTCCTTGCGGTACTACGCAACCCCTAAACCTTGCCTTAGACACCAATTAATCCAAATAAACTTAGACCAGTTCACTCAAAAATTTCTTGTTCCTTATTGAGCTCGAATCCTTAGGGGCCAACGTCTAATTCTTTTTAGGAGGCTTGGGTTTGTGTAGTGAGGAATCAGTGATTTTTGGTGAAGGAAAGGGTGATGAAATCCCTCACCTTATCTTGATTAATGGGTTTTGCCCTTAAAATATTTTCAGGTGAGTGTCAATTCAAAATGCTCAAATCACTTTGGTGAATTCCTACTATTATATGCAATGCGGCCCTAGAAATTAAAAGCAACTAAAAAGGATGAGAAAGAAATTTTTTTTTTTTTTTAATTATGGTCGACAAGAAAGAAAGTCAGTTTTTTTATTTATATTAACCTAATTGTCTCTAATGTGATGAACTACCTATAGGGTGGAATTAAAAATACTAGAGAGAAGAGTTACTGCATAAAAGCAATGCAAAGCCTCGTTGGAGGCAACCTTCAATCTCGAATCTTCAACTCCTTGCCTTCAAGCTCTTTTTGTCATTCACAATAGACAAACACACAAGTTAAAGAACTAAGAAAAGTTCCTACTTAACACCGTTCCCGACAGCGGCCAAAACTTGATGGGCAAAAGCGAGTGTTTACCTTTTATAGTCGCAAGTGCACAACCATTGTCAAGTTATAGTATTTAAGATTGTCGATCCCACGAGGAGCGGAAATAGGAAGTGTTTGATTCAAGTTCGGTTCTCAAATTATGCGTGACAATTAGGGTTTTATTCAAGATAATATGAAAATATGATGAAGTGATGAGAGAGTGGATCTGGATTGTGTGTGAAAGGAATCACAATTAAAAGATGAGAATTCAATAAGAGATGAAGGAATCTAGAATTGAATCCACTAGCTAACTCAAATTGTAATCTATGAAAAATTCTCTTTTACCACATCTCATATTAGATTTATTAAGCATAAGATATCAAACCACTTAAGGAAAGCATAACTTATCAAATTATCACCTAATTGAAATTCAAACTCATGAAGAGAGTAATAACAAGATAATAATCCTAGAATTCATAAGCATAGCCTATCAAACCACTTAAGGAAAGCATAAACTATCAAATTCTTCTTCTATCGATTAGTTCTCTAGTTGATTAACCTAAACATGATCTTTTAAGCATAAGAGAGATGATTCATAAATACAAAAGAGATTAGACTAGTTTCATGCAACCTAGATCCCCACAAGAGTTTAGTTCAACATCTTGGGAAATTCAAACAAATAGAAAAAGAAAGAAAATAAAAAGAAAAGAAAAATTCTAAACTAATCTAACTACAAAGCAATTAAATCTAAACTACAAAAGCTATTAAATCTAAACTACAAAGCAATTAAATCTAAACTACAAAAGCTATTAAATCTAAACTACAAAGCAAATAAATAACAAGAAAGAAAAAAAGAAATAATAAAGAGAAATAAAGAGAAACACGCAACTCATCATCATCAACTCATCCTCCTTTTGGTCCTTGAACAAGAAGAAGAAGATGGGATTGAATGGGAGAAAATATTTATTTATTGAGGAAAAATTATTACAATGAAAGGTACTCTAAAACAAGAGCAACCCTTTCTCTCCAAAAGGAGTTTTACAAAATATTTCACACCTCTAAACCCTCGGATACTACCCTATTTATACCCAACGGAGTTGATGTGAACCATTGGATCAAACTTGGCCAAAAGGAAGAGAAATCTTTCCTAAATTGAATCTGCTGCCGACCAATCGGTTGGCCGATCGGTTAGCCAACCGTTAGCCAACCGTTGGCCAACCGTTGGTCAACCGATTGGTTCAACAGATTTTGTCTTTTCTTGATATTTTTGCACGAATTCTTCTTGGATTCCCTTGGTATCTTGGGCCTTCGTTTGTCTTGATTTGGGCTTCAAAATTGGTAGAAATTGAGGAGGATTTGAGTCATTTGAGCTTTTATTCATTAATACTCCATTATTCGCAAAATAAGATAAAACATATTATTAGTAACATATTTATTGATATAAAATAGATAATGAGGTTATTAAAATGTCATTAAAATGTGATTATCAATTTTAATTTGTCATAATTACAATATATGTTGATGACTTGAATATTATTGGAACTCTGAAGAGCTTCCAAAGGCAGTAGAATATTTAAAGAAAGAATTTGAGATGAAAGTTTTGAGATGGAAGACCTTGGAAAAATAAAGTTTTGTCTCGGCTTGAAGATCAAGCATTTAGTAAATGGAATTCTTATTCACCAATCAAATTATATAAAAAGGGTCCTGAAATGATTTTATATGGATAAAGCACATCCATTGAGTACCCCAATGGTTGTCCGGTCACTTGATGTGAATAAGAACCCTTTCCGACCTCGAGAGGATAACAAAGAACTTCTTGGTCCAGAAGTACCATATCTTAGTGCAATAGGTGCACTAATGTATCTTGCTAACAATACACAGCCAGATATAGCATTCTCTGTAAATTTGTTAGCAAGGTATAGTTCTTATCCAACTCGAAGACAATGGAACGGAGTTAGGAACATATTTCGATATCTTCGAGGAACAATTGAAATGGGATTGTTTTATTCAAAAGAATCTAGAGCACAACTAATTGGTTATGCAGATGCAGGGTATTTATCTGATCCACACAAAGCTCGATCCCAAACAGGAAATTTATTTATATATGGTGATACAACTATATCATGGCGATCTATAAAATAGACTATTGCTGCTACTTCTTCAAATCATGCAGAATTAATATCAATTCATGAGGCAAGTCGAGAATAGGTTTGGCTGTCAAAGACTCAACATATCCAAGGGACATGTGGCTTGTCTTTCAAGAAAGAAACTCCAACAATAATGTATGAATCTATTCACCAAGGCATTAGCGACTTTAACGTTTGAGAAGCTGTTGCATAAGATCGGGATGCGGCGATTAAGAGATCTCAAATGATATTTTTAACAGGGAGAGTTTCTACAAGGAATTATGTACTCTTTTTCCTTCACTAGGATTTTTTCCCACTGAGTTTTTTCCTAGTAAGGTTTTAACGAGGCATATTCCTTGTATAATGGACATCCAAGGGGAAGTGTTATGAACCTATTTATGGATGTCTATAAACTCATGAATTTACTGCTCCCCATTTGACTTTTAGAGTTATTTCTAAAGTCTTATAACTCATATATGTATATATAGTTGTAATGCATGAAGGAAAAGGATAAGTGAAAAGAAAAGTGCTCTAGCTCTCTAAATTCTCTATTCTCAAGGAATAAATCGTTAGTTACGTAAAGTATTTCACAACAGTTATGATTTTATCATAAAACAAACAAAAGTACATGAATATCAATAACAATAAATGAACATTTTAAAATTATACATAAAAATTGAAGGGCATTTTTTATAAAAGTTTTAACACCATTGACATTTTAGAATAGTATGGATATAGATGTAGATAGATAAGAACTATAAGATAAGATATAATGTATGCAAGAGTCGCAAAGTGAACAATTTGCTTTGCTTTCAGTTAGGATTTCATATTTCCATAATAAATTGAAACTATTGTATTTTGAACTTTGTCAAACTTCATTTCATTTAAGATTATTCTGAATAAAAATTGTTATGTTTTTAATTGTTATTGATAACTCTTTGATGTGCTGCAAGACCAAGTCATTTCTATATTTCGATATCTATACTTATAAAAACTTCTATATTAAATATTGTATCTATACCTACACTTATTATTTTTATTATTATATTATTCCTTATTATGATATATTATTATCCTTTTTATATATATAATGAGAAATCGGTGGTTATTTTAAAGGCATAAAATGTGACATGTATCATCTAAATGAATAACATGTTATGGACATCTAATCTTATCTTCACTCAAGAATCTTAATAAAATTAAAATATTCTATAAATAGAAATTCAAATAATCAAAACCCTTTTTCTAAACCTCTTTACCTAAAAATTCTTATCAAACTAAAACCATCCATAATTTGAAAACTCTATTAACCAAAGCCCACCTTTGTATAAAAGATTTTTCAGGATTAGGAAATTATTAGTTGTCCCCTTCAAAATCAAAAATTATAAAAGACCCTTTAATATCCAAAAATTACAAAACACCACCAAAAATTTAGAAACGACCTCTTGATAAAATCTAGAATTCCAAATAGGCCATAAAAATAGAAAGTTGCAAACAACCCTTCAGATTCAAAATTACAAATAAAACCATGAAAAATCTAAAAATTTTAAATAACACCATAAAATTTAGAAAATTATAAATTACCCTTTTAAAATCCATAAATTAGAAACAATCAGTAGAAAATCCAGAAATTTAAAATAAAATCATATGAAAAGCTCAAAATTACAAATGGTCCCTGAAATTTTATAAATAATCCCTTCAAATTATATAATCTGGAAATAAAATCACCCTGTTGAAAATTTTGCAATATTATAAATAATTTCCAAAAATTTACAAACAATCGCTTGAAAGATTCAAAATTACAAACACCCTATAAAATATCTGAAAATTTCAAACGACCTCATGAAAGTTATATACTCCTTAGTATTCAAAAATTATAAATAAACCCCGAGAAATATGAGAATTATAAACAACAACACAAAATTTAGAAAATTATAAATTGGCCCATTTAAAATCTAAAAATTACAAATAATCCCTATAAAATATGAAAATTTCAAATAGCCCTCTAAAAATTTAAAAATTACAAATAGCCCCTAAAATGTTACAGACAAACCCTAAAAATTTTACAAACACCATTTGAAAATTTTACAACCAACCCTATGAAAGTTTTAAAATTTTAAATATCCCATTGAAAATTTTACAAACACCATTTGAAAATTTTACAACCAACCCTATGAAAGTTTTAAAGTCCTAAAAATTGAGCTGAAAACTTCAAAATATTACAAAAACTTCTTAAAAGTTTTATAATAACCCTTAAAAGTTTTTGTAAATTACAAACACCCGGAAGAATTTACAAAATCCCTTAAAATTTTTGTAAATTATAAATAACCCCATAAAAATTTTACAAAATTGCCCCTGAAAACTTTACAACCATCTCCTTGAAAGTTTTAAAAATTACAATCAACCCTAAAAACTTTATTAACAACACCCTAAAAATTTTTAAAATTACAAATGGCCCCTCTAATTTAACATACTATATTATAATATTATAATAGGTGGGGTGAGGTTATAATGATCATGAAAAGTCATATGTCCTTAATACTAGTAGATGGTGGAACTTCCTACTACCCATATTTGAGATTAGAGGAAAGTCCTAATCTCATTCGTGTCCCAATCTAGGGCGAACCAAATATGTGCATTGGTTAAAATCTTGGGGCCTTGAAATCGCAGTCATTTTTTAGTTTTTAAAAATCATAAATTTATCTAGATTTGAAAATGAGATTGATGGTTAAGAAATCTAATTTTAAATTTCAAACTTAAAGTTGTAATTTATCTAATAAAACCTACCACTCAAACTACCCATTTTCAGCGATAAAAAATATTATTCTCTTCTTCTCATAACATAGCAAAAGAGGTACTCATTCGTTTCTTTATAAGAATTTAAAATATTAGTTAATAGATGATATGTAAGTTAAAGTCTATAAAAATATATAATCAATTATTTCTCTTATTATATCAGGGTATCGTAACATATTCGAAGGGCATGTAAACCAACTTATATAAACCAAGGAAATCAAAACAATTCGTGCGAGAATAGGTTTAATACTTGTTTATTATATGATATAAACGAGGAGCCATGTGAAAAAATTTTATTGAGAGGGCAAAAGAAGCAATCAAAAGTTTTGACATAACAATCTTCTCTCAATCAAAAGTTTCACATGACAATCCTTTTTCATAAGTAGTATAGATATAGATAAATTTGCAATGTTCTTTTTATCAATCAAAAGTTTCACATGACAATCCTTTATTTTTCTTTCATTTTTTAATTATTAAAATAGCTTATTTTCTTAACTAAGTGGATGCTAGTCCAATTGATCCGATCAAAGGGAACAAAACTATTTCGAGTTCGAATTCGAATCCATGATTCGGTTTGATCGCACCAAATAAAGCCATCCAATTCAAACCCAATCCAGCCCTAGCTCATGTTCTACAAAATAACTGTTGGTGTAAGGAAGGCAATTTTGACTCATGCCCATTTATCCGAATAGCCCGCCCATCATTTGGTCGGCCCAAAACCCGCCCATTTAGTTAAATGGATCTAATTAGGCGGGTCCAATCTCAAACAGTGTTAAATGGGCGCTAAACGGGCAGGCAGAGACCTGCCCATTTGCCCGCCCATTCACCCAAAACCAATACCCGAGAACTCTCCGTACCATTATTCTAATCGCGTTCTCTCCTCCCCAAATTCATCGAACGGTTGAGCCCCAAAATCATCCATTTTCTTTATAATTGCTAAAGAATCTCAGGTACTTTCTCTTTCTCTCTCTTGTAACCCCAGCCCTGATTTTAACCCTAAGATGACGTATTGATCTCTTCTCCTCATTCACAATGATGGCCATAACTGTCTCCATGCATTCTCTCTTGTTCCCGTAGCCATCATTGAATATAATCCCATAATAGAAAAGCTTGCACTTGCAGTGAAGAGACAGAGAGCAGACCAATTCTCATGGACATTGCTAAAGTTGGTATGCTCTTTTTTTTTTTTGTTCATTATACCCAGAAGTTGTTTGAGTTTTTGCTCAAGAGAAAATTGAAAGAAAAATAATTGAGATTGTTTATATATATATATATAGAGCAATGCTCCTATGAACTTAAGTTCATAATGAATAGTGGTGCACCAACTTTTCTAACCACTCATCTTGTTTTGGGATCCGTGAAAGATATAAAGGCCACTTTGAGATTTGTGCATCACAAATCTCAGAGGCAAGATAGTGGATAAAAAGTTGGTGCACCACTATTCATATGAACTTAAGTTCATAGGAGCCTTGCTATATATATATATATATATATATATATATATATATATATATATATATATATATATATATATATATATATATATATATATATATATATATATATATATATATAAGTTTCACTAAGTATCAATAGATTGTTTCTGAACAATATTTGATTTTCTTGTTTAGTTAATCTAGCAAGTTTGGATTGTGCTACCCATGTAGGATCCGTGTGCACTATGCAAAGTTTAAAACTTTAGTGTAATTAATAGGAAGTTTATAAATCTTTGCTAGGTATTTTGAAGCACTATGATCAGAACAATATTTATGTGCAATTCTGCAGTGTCCTTTCTCCTTGAGTTTTATGGGCCTGATATAATCCAAATTAATGAATTCTAGATGCTTTATATTATTGCAATTTACAATGTGTACAGCTTTTAGTTCGAAGAGATAAGTCTCGCTGAGTTGTAAGCATAAAAGCTATTATTATCACCATGCAATATGCATTGATTGTGTGCTAATGATTTGATTGCATTGGAGTAGATTGTTGATGTTCTTTTGGTATGTATATATTTGTTTCGTTATTAGCCCTTTTTTACAGGGTGCCAGCCTTAGCTCTTAAACTAGTCAGCAGTTAATATATAAGTTGTTAATCTGCTCCCTTGAAAGTTTGCAAAAAAACCTCCTGAAAGTGTGCAAATACCCTTAGAAAGTTTACAAAAAACTCTCTGAAAGTTTGCAAAAAACCCCACAAAAATTTACAAAAAACCCCCCAAAAATATTATAGACATAATTATTATAGTTAAATAGGCAAATGGACGACCAGTTTATTAAATGGGCGGGCAAAAATCTATTTATTTAGAAAATATTAAATAGATCGTAAATGGGTAAATGGACAAAATATGACCAAAACATTTATGGCCCGCCCATTTATTAGCCAAACCCACAACAAGTTCACAATCCCTTTCCTCTCTCTAATTCAATGGCGGCCACGGGCGAAAGGAACAGAGCAGCAACCAATCCGACGTCTCGATCACTCTTCGATCTCCCGCCCAATTTCTTCGATTCATGCCGCCTTCTATCCTCTTCTATTCTCCCATCATCATCATCCTCATCGAACCTTGACCTTGATCTCGGTTCCCCAAGCGACAGCGAATCAGAGGCCGCTATTTTCGATAAAGAAGAAGAAAGTAATGGAGTCGGTATCGATGAGAAGGAGGCAGTGCCGAGATTGACCTGCAACACTTGCAAGTCTGAGTTCGATTCTCTGCACGATCAGCGCATCCACTTCAAATCCGACGTCCATCGTCTCAATGTATGGACTTCTACTTTTCTTGTCAAATTTGTTTTTTTTAATTAAAAAATTCCTGTTTTAATGTGGAGCTCTCTATGAATCAGAAATCAGAAATCAGTAACTTATTTCTCATGTAAGGGAACTAGTAGAATTTCTCCACTAATAAAGGTGAGGGACCCAAAGCCCTTGTTAAACCACAATCTGCTCCCTATTTAGTCAGTGTGGGATTAAATGAACCCTAACATATCACCACGCATCCGTGGTTCTGGCGCCCATGGGACTGGCTTCTCGTAAGTAGACCCAAAGTGGTCCGTCCTTCCCTGACCCGCGTACAATGGGGGCTTCGTGCACCAGTTTTTCTTTTTTATCAAATGATGACTGAGTTTAAGGGATTGTTATAAGGTAGATGGAAGTGTGACGGAGTTATCAAGCTTTTTTTCTGCTTGATGCTGGAGACATCATCATCAATCGATAAAATAGATGGAAGTGTGACAGAGTTATCAAGCTACTCTGTTGGACCTTAGACAACGATAGAAGGCAGTAGGGCGCCAGACTGCCAGTCAGTTAGTAGTAGAAGAAAAATGAATAAGAAAGAAGTTAAGAGAATTCTATGTTTTCTGCTCACCTGCAGAAGGGATCAGCGGCAGATCTAGGATTTTCTCCAAGTGGTGTCCCCATATAACTTATCATTATTGTATCTCGAAATTACATGTAGAATTTTACAATTTTATTTTCCTTAGTGGTGTTCTATCCTAAATATAGTTGTGTCCTAAGTAGTAAATGCAAGTACAAGTAGATAAAGGATATATAAAGTAAGCAATCTAGTGGTGTCTTGTGACACCAGTGGACACTTTGTTGCTCTCCCTCTGGAAGGGAGCGTGATTCTTAGTTTTCTAGCTCTTCAGTGATGACATCATGGTGCAGTCTTCTCCTTAGAAACAGTGTATCATGAAAATTCGGTTAGATATCTGTAACGAAGGAAACCCTGAGCACATAAAGTCCAACCAAACTTCAAGAATGTTTGTTCAAGCTGCAGTTCTGCGCCCTAGTACTTATGTACTGTCAGTGTCCCACTCTTTCCCATAGTTTCTTAGGTCCGTGAATTTGGCACCAATGTAGAGTTTTAATGTTTATAAAATTGTCAAATATTTCATGAAATCTGGTGGTCCATAGGTAGTTCCATTTTTTAAGTGGAAGGCTTAGTTGATAGTGCTGATTATGGTAATGATATTTTATATGACATTATCATCTATTTTGCCTATTTGTCTTGAAATGTAAACTAGTGTTTCCAGATTCTTAGTACACTTTTGGTTCATACAATGGAAAAGGGTACACTACTTTGGATGTTAGGTAGTACAAGGAGGTTATTGTTAATTGGATCAGTAATTGGGTCAAGGCCATTTTGCCAATTTTGCATGTCTTACATGTGTGCATGTGGATATAAAAGAGACATCCCTGTACATTTGGAGGCATATAAAATTAAATATTATGATAATTGAAACGTTATATTTCTAATATCCATGAAGTAATCCTAATCTTATACTAAGTCAAAAGCGGAAATCACACTACTTCACTTAAAAACATGAGCACAATTTTAATTAAATTAGATGAGCAAAGTTAACTTCAAACCCATAGCACAGTTCTTGAAAGCCGCAAATAACTCTTAGTTAGAAAAGGATAAATACTAGCTCTATATATGCCAAAAGCTTGTTAAGCCAATTAGTTATTAGTGCTCTTCTCCTTCTACTTCTCTAGTTGTCGGCCTTCGTGATTCGGATCGAGAACATAGCAGGAATTTAAAACGCAAACTAGATTGCTGTTTTTTTTGGTGGTGGTGGGGTTGGAGCAATTAGGTAAAATTGACGAAAAGTAAACTTTATTAATCAAAAGACTTCATGTTAAAAAGGCAATACCATTTATATGAATATTCGAATTAAATTTTTTATGTATAGAATGCAATATATGTTGAAAAATGTGTATTGTTTGTTAGCTTTGTCTATGCTATAAAGTTAAATGTAATTTCCTGCAGCAAAGCTTTTATCATTCCCTTTCTATGACTTGTATACATCCTAGTACACATTAATTATTTGTACTGTCTATTTATGCATTTTGAATTAATAGGTTAAACTGAGCATTGCTGGTAAGGAAACTATCAAGGAAGAAGACTTTGAGGTTGAGAGCGTTTCTTTATTTGAAGATTTTGATGTATCAAGCATATCTGGTTCAGAGGATGAGTTTGAAAAAGGTTTCATCCCAAACTCGGGCATATCGGGAAAGGGAAAAGAAGGAGCTAAACAGAAACTTTATCTCCACCTCCATTCTGGAGAGATAATTTCTATTCATAGAAGCATAATTCTGGATGAGTCTGAAGACCTTTTGCTTGAGAATGGTAAGTCAGGCAATGCAGCCAAAGCTGGATGTTCCTCATACGCAGAGGAAGCTGAATTGATCAGTAGATTAAAACTTTTGGTTCGCGAACCACGAGATAAAACACACTTAAGGATCATTCTCCTTATGAGCGGTGGACACTTTGCAGGCTGTGTTTTCGATGGGCACTCAGTTGTAGCCCACAAAACATTTCATAGGTTAGTATAATAATTTCTCAACTGGATTGTATTTGTCATTTTTCCATATTAATTTCCTGGATTGTATTCTAGTTTGCAGATGTGTCTTGACATTGGACGAACTCATGATGTTTTTATTTAGCATCAGTTTGATAGGATTAAGGGTTGTTTGAGGTGCTTATATTGGTTAATGCATGTTTATTTGTTTATTATAAGTACACTTCTTTTGCACAAGATACAGGACAGTATAAATTTCATTATCCTTACCCTTGTGCTTCACTATCATAATGATTATCTTTTGAAGAAGCCTGTCTGCTGACTTCTGCTTTCCAAGCCTCATCTTTTGGTTGTGGTTCTATTTCTTTACTACTATTTATTAAAATCAGTTTCTAAATCACAAGGGTTACCACCTTTGTGATGCATATTTTGTTCTTTGATGCCTTCTTTTATTAGTACACTGTATTTTTATGATTGCTTAGAGGATTAAAACTTCAACTTATATCTGTGTGGGTGATCCATTTTCAAGCCTTATTTTCATATTGTGCTATTATTTGATGTTACATGGTTTCTTTGGATGATTTACCTTTTTGATTTGTATCTGCCAAATTGACATTTGGCATTGCATTTATAAAATTGAGCATCCTAATGGTTGATGAATTCAGAGATGTTATTGATCTAAGTCAACAAGTTTGCTCCTAATTTGTGGCCGCAGATTGCCTGTTGTATGCATTAGATACATATATCCATGGAGCTAGAAAAGCTTGAATTTTACTGGATTGGTGTTATAGATTCATTTCCTCCACACCTTTTCTTTGGTTTTGTTTCTTTGCATTGCGTTGTGACCTCTGCCATCAATCTACAGATATGTTGTTAGGGCCAAGGCTGGCAAGATACAATCTGCCAAAGATGCAACTGGAAAAGCTGCAAATTCTGCAGGTTCCTCTCTTCGCAGGCATAATGAGGCTGCACTAAAAAAGGTAAGGTACTAGTGGAATGAGCTAGAAAGTTTTTAATATTAAACATATTCTGATTAAACTCGACCATATTCCATGCAGTCGTGTTACAAATACCTAATTTTTAGTACTGAATTTACCTATGTAGATATGCCGGATGCATGGATTAGTGTTGTCAGTGTGAATAGGCCTGATATTCATGTACTGTGATCACTTTGTATCATGTTTATGTCCTAGAAATGTTATTAGTACCCTTTCAAAATGTGCGTCCTTAAGTTCTTATTATCTTTGTTAACTTATTGTTGCAGGAAATTCAAGAACTGCTTGTTACTTGGAAGCCGTATATTGATTCCGCCTCATGCATTTTTGTCTATGCTCCGGCAAAGAACCGTCAAATGTTTTTTGATTTGGAGAAGCCACATTTTACTTTACATAGCCATCCTGTTCGTAATGTCCCTGTGACTGTTCATAGGCCAACGCTGAAGGAAGCCAAACGTGTATATAACCATTTGACACGTGTTGCCTATGAGGATGAATCAAAATCCAATTTGGAGGAAGTCTTAGCTTCATTTGCTCACAAGAAAGAAAATAGCAATAAGCAAATGATTGAGAACCAGTTAAAAGAAAGCTTGGTGATAAATGAATCTTTATCTGGACCAGCTGTAGAGTGTTCACCAAGTGAGGGTGAAAATATAGGCTCATCACTTTGTGAAAGTGAAACGACGCCACTGCATGAGGCAGCAAAATTTGGTGATGCCCAACGAACTCTTGATCTTCTTGAACAAGGTCTGGATCCTTGTATCAAAGATGCCCGTGGTCGAACTCCATATATGCTGGCAACAGAGAAGGAAGTCAGGAATACCTTTAGAAGATATATGGCTTCAAACCTTGACAAATGGGATTGGCATGTAGCCAATGTACCTAGTGCATTGACAAAGGAAATGGAGGAGTCTCAGGCGGCCAAGCAGGTATTCTACATGGTCATATTGACCTGCTCAAACTGCCCCCACTACCTCATCCCTTCTCTCCAACATGAATATCCACCAAAACCAGCCCCATTATCATTAACTGATTGACTAATAATGTTCCTATTCTCTACTGATGAAACTTCATCTTGTGTCTTTACACACTCTTGCTTCTTCTGGATCGAAGTTGATAGACCGCTGTTGGTTTGGTCCTGTTTTATATCAAACTTGTCTAGTTTATGCTAAGTCATGTAGGATATCAAAATGAGCTGATATGTGATTTGAGTACTTTCTGCCCCTATTTATAATTTGGGTAAACTGCCACATCTTTGAGTGAAAAGGACAGAGGATACCTGGTTACTAGCTTCTTGATCGGTAGCTCATAAATCTCAGAATATTTGGTATTTATCCATTTGCTTATATCAGCAAGGACAGAGAATTTCTTATCCATTTGCTTATATCAGCAAGGACAGAGAATGTCTGGCCTATACTAGGTCCTGCAAAAGTTGCTGGATCTCATACAGTTTTGGTATTATTTTTTGGACAAAATGATCATTTCCCTTTAGGCGTTTGGTTCACGATGGAATGGGACTAGGACTTAGGTTGGGATTGGGATTGATGAGACTAGGATTAGAAGTCCTAGTCCCATGTTTGGTTACACGTTCAAAGTCCTTGGGATTTTGTCTATGCTCCGGCAAAGAACCGTCAAATGTTTTTGATTTGGAGAAGCCACATTTTACTTTACATAGCCATCCTGTTCGTAATGTCCCTGTGACTGTTCATAGGCCAACGCTGAAGGAAGCCAAACGTGTATATAACCATTTGACACGTGTTGCCTATGAGGATGAATCAAAATCAATTTGGAGGAAGTCTTAGCTTCATTTGCTCACAAGAAAGAAAATAGCAATAAGCAAATGATTGAGAACCAGTTAAAAGAAAGCTTGGTGATAAATGAATCTTTATCTGGACCAGCTGTAGAGTGTTCACCAAGTGAGGGTGAAAATATAGGCTCATCACTTTGTGAAAGTGAAACGACGCCACTGCATGAGGCAGCAAAATTTGGTGATGCCCAACGAACTCTTGATCTTCTTGAACAAGGTCTGGATCCTTGTATCAAAGATGCCCGTGGTCGAACTCCATATATGCTGGCAACAGAGAAGGAAGTCAGGAATACCTTTAGAAGATATATGGCTTCAAACCTTGACAAATGGGATTGGCATGTAGCCAATGTACCTAGTGCATTGACAAAGGAAATGGAGGAGTCTCAGGCGGCCAAGCAGGTATTCTACATGGTCATATTGACCTGCTCAAACTGCCCCCACTACCTCATCCCTTCTCTCCAACATGAATATCCACCAAAACCAGCCCCATTATCATTAACTGATTGACTAATAATGTTCCTATTCTCTACTGATGAAACTTCATCTTGTGTCTTTACACACTCTTGCTTCTTCTGGATCGAAGTTGATAGACCGCTGTTGGTTTGGTCCTGTTTTATATCAAACTTGTCTAGTTTATGCTAAGTCATGTAGGATATCAAAATGAGCTGATATGTGATTTGAGTACTTTCTGCCCCTATTTATAATTTGGGTAAACTGCCACATCTTTGAGTGAAAAGGACAGAGGATACCTGGTTACTAGCTTCTTGATCGGTAGCTCATAAATCTCAGAATATTTGGTATTTATCCATTTGCTTATATCAGCAAGGACAGAGAATTTCTTATCCATTTGCTTATATCAGCAAGGACAGAGAATGTCTGGCCTATACTAGGTCCTGCAAAAGTTGCTGGATCTCATACAGTTTTGGTATTATTTTTTTGGACAAAATGATCATTTCCCCTTTAGGCAGCGTTTGGTTCACGATGGGACTGGGACTAGGACTTAGGTTGGGATTGGGATTCGATGAGACTAGGATTAGAAGTCCTAGTCCCATGTTTGGTTACACGTTCAAAGTCCTTGGGATTTTGATGCCTAAAATCCCAATCTCACGTTTGGTTCCTACAATTGGGATTACAAATTCTATCATCTATTATTTTTTCACCTTACATCCTTATTTCTTAATTTAGAGAATAAATTTTTTATATAACCCAATTATAAACAAGAAAACAATCAACAAAATTAATTATGCTGAAAATATAACAAGAGGACCTAGTTGAATGGGTCTAATTATAATATTAAGGATGATTATAGAGTAACCATCAGAGAGCAACCACCTGAATAACTTTGAATAACTTCTTAGCAACATCTTCTTAGCAACATCAGTTAAAGAAATAGTGATCTAGAATTAGTTATTAACTTTGAATAACTTTCACTTACTGAAAAAATACTTTCAATAATATTATCGAAACATATAAAAAAAATCCAAGCGCATGTGCATGAAAACAGACTTGTAAATCAACTTTGGTCCCCTCATACTTAGTAATCGGTACGCTAATTTTGGGGAACCAATTCGTGTATCGGAGGGAATCGGTTCGCATGAACTGTTCGACAGTTCGAGGGGGGTCCAGGGAATTGCACAACTATGACCCCTCTATCTGCCATATATTTTCCTTATTTTCTTGGCCTTCGAGGAAAGAGCTTTTATAGAACTGTAAAGAAAGGATCACAGATTAGTAAGCAAGTGATTACAAAAAAAATTAAATCTCAAGAAAAATGCAACAAAAATTACATTTAGCCATTTGTATATTCTTTTTCTCTAACATGCCAATTACTTTCAAGATAAAATTTCATGTCTTTGCGCTTATAGTTCAGAAAATTGTTGGGGTTCTACAACATACAAAAAATTGACTTTGCCTACTTGTTTTGTTTTGTTTTGTTTATGAGATAAATTAACTACATCTTTTAGAAGTAGCTAGTTTCAAATGTCCAATGCCTATTATGTAAAGACAAACTGAAATTTCTGATATAACTTGGGCTTAGGATGAAAGTAAGTCTATCTAGGATGAAAGTATGTCCAATGCCTATTATTACATCTTGTGAGTGGTAATTTGTCACCATAGATAGACTTACTTGAAGGTATTAGGTGTACATTACCACTCACAAGCTTTACCTTCTAGTCTTCTTCCCTCAATCTTCAATTTGTAATTTGTCACCTGAAACACAAGTCCACATCATATTATTTACACAGGGATTGTCATAACTCATGTACCTAGAAAATAACGAATTATAGAAAACACCATAATTACCAAGATGATCACTAGTAAATTCATGTATTGTTTCCACTTGCAAGCCAATGATTATACATAGTACTTGCTAAATGTGCTCTAAATTGAGACCACTCATTTGATGTCCCCACGAATGTTATTGTTTCAACTTCATTATTTTCATTTTGTTCTCCTTCCACCTCATATTCTTCTAGATTATCAATTTCAAATGGATCATTTTTCAATTCAATTCTAATAAAGTTATGTAGCAGAACACAAGCCACGATAATCATATTAAGGACTTTTATTGGGTAATAACAAGCCCTTCTCAGTATTGCCCATCGCCTCTTCAATAGATCAAATGATCTCTCAATGACATTTCTCGCACTCGAGTGCTTTATATTGAAATACTCCTCTGAGGAGGTAGGTTGATTTTGATCACTCCAAACATTTCGATAATATCGCTGGCCTCTAAATGGAGCGAGAAATCCTTCTCCATTTGTATAGCCAACATCAACCAAGTAGTAGGTACCTATAAAATATCAACCTCTAAATTAAAAGCAATCTTTAATATTATTTCAAACTAATAAAATAATAGCATATAGTAAGACATTATTAACCGTATTTTTCTTACCACGTGGGACTACCAATCCATTTCTCCTAGCAATTGCATCTCGAAGTATTCTACTGTCGGCTGCAGACCCTTCTTACCCCGACAACACATATGTAAATAACATATCTTGAGTGCATGCTCGTAGAACATTAACCGCTATTACACCTTTCCTTGACCGATACCTAGGCTGATCAGCTCTTGGCACATTGATAGGAATATATGTACCATTCAATGCTCCTAAACAGCCCTTGAATGAATAAAAAATGGTGGATATGAAAAACAATCTATCCTTCTAAAAAACATTAAGTTATGAATATAAGATAAAAGTATTACCTTGAACCATTTCCAACTCCTGTCCGTACAGTTTTTCGAAACTGGCATGGGACTTTTTAACAATGTCCTCTGAAGTTTCACTATACAACCGATAACATTATTAAAATGTCGACTAACACTTTCCATGGATCAAAAATGACAGAATTTGATGACTCTATTCTTAGTGTGATGTGCTAAAATCTACAAAGTAATTGCTACTTGCTCATCAACAGCCATAAGACAAGATGACTTCAATTTCCCAACTGTTTCGAGCACGTGGCATAACTTAGCAAACATTGATCTATTCATCCTAGTGTGGTTCATACACGTTATATCATTAGAATATACTAAGGGTTTGTAGGTAAGCTCCTGCCTCTCGATCTTTCACAATGTAAGAACGCCTCAAAGAATTACTCTCCACAATATGACTCATGGCCTCATAGAACCAACAAACAACCTTGATCACACTAAACATAAAGTCAGCAATGGCCTCCTCATTCCTCCTATTTACTTTCCTCACTAATCGAGTCATTACATAAACCCCTTCAAAAAAAATAATTGATCTGTCATTTATCATACAAAATCAAAATCAAATACTCTTCTTTAAGGCTTTTTTTAGTTTTGAGATTGAACATTGTAAACATTGAAAATAGAAAATATCATAAGGAATAAAAAGAAACACTAAAATCTAGTCACATTTCAAATCTAATCCTAATAAAGTAGCATAAAGGAGACACATTTGGTCTTGACTCAATGCTTCAAAACATAAACTGTAGAGTGTGCCATTTCTTATACAATTCGATTTGAGGAAACCGATTAATTTTCTATCTTGCACTACTAACTAATAAAGTAGCATAAATAGGAAGTATGTCTATTGTGTTATGCCCTATGTTCTCAGCAACCTTTACAATGCTCGTGCATATGTCACTTTGATTATCCTTCAGAGGTACCATTGACACATAAAAACACAATAGTCTTTGCTTAATTCCCATTTAAATATATAGGCATATAATAGATGAATAGTTCTCTATAACAAATGTTCACTTCATATTAGTTAGTTATGGTAGTTCTCTACAATCAATCGAGCAAAGCATGTATTCAAGTAGACACTTCTTTCAGATTTGCCGACTTCAAACCGTCATCGGGATTTTCCTGCAGGCACAAGCTAGAGAAAGATAATGATTAACCCTCACCTTTCATCTTTCTTAAACATTTCTAAAATAAAACATAAAAAGTGAACAATGGTTTTGTCAGAATCTGAAACTCATATATTAAAAAAAGAAAAAAATAATAAATCAACATAAAAACAAGAATGCGTGAATACTATTATCCCCTAAACACATAATGAAGAATAATTGGTAGCCCACAAAGAGCTAGTAAGCAAACTGACGAAAGAATAATCAAATGAGCATACGGGATATCCAACACAACTAAACACAACACAGAGCAAAGTATCAAACATGCAATCTGGACTGCTCTATAAAGAAAGTTATTTACTCGTACCATGAACCTAAAACATTGGACCCCAAGCACGCAATAAGATGTTTCCTAACACAAATAATGGAGCACATAATTTACAAGGAGTTTGATCAGTATGGGCAACTTCCACTTCATTACACAGAGTGAGATCTTGGTATCATTAACATTATTGGCCGATGATTTTTAGTATCACGAGTAACTAAAATTCTGGGAAATATCAGTTGCCAATATCAAGAGTAGCTAACTTCTGGAAAGAAGAAGCGACCAAAGAAAATAAACCAACATGTCCCAACCAAAATCACTTTAAAAAAAATTAAACTTCACCATACATGACAAAACACAATTAACCTATAGTATTCATTTGCATATAGTTGATTTTCTGGGTGCTCTTTTTTTAGACCTTAAATTGTTCTGGGGCTGTTGTTGGCCAACGAGTCTGGACCCTGCTTGCCTTTTCTGCAAATATTTGAGCTCTAGACTTCGCCAATTCATAAAGAATCTTTATCCCCTTGTCACATTAATTTCATCTAGAATCACAGGGTGGTTTCCTGGAATTTCTCAAAATGTTCATTGCGATTTCTTGACATTTTTAGTTGCTTACGTTCTGCGAGTTCTTGAAATTCTTGAAATTTGTCGGAAACTATATTAAACAAAACTATATTGTTCTGCATCTGGGTTTCTTTGTAATTGAGTGTCTTCTTATAACCGTGTGTCTCCTCGCTAACTTTCATTTGATAGCCTAACGTAGCATGATGCCTAGGTCATATTGACTCTCTTTACCTAATTGCTTATTCTGTTGATTTTTTCATCATCATGTTTCCAATGAGCAGAAAAGAGACAACAACTAATTTATCAAATGATGCACACCAAATACTTTGTTGTCTAAGTGAGTTAAACAAATGTCTGCATTAATACATCATGCAGAAAGAATATAAGCAATTTCCATGCAATGCATACAAAAAGCTCAAAGGACCTCAGACTCAGACCACACATTTCATTGGAAAAGGCTTTTATCAGATATTGACCCTATGGTCTTCTAGTGTTTGGATTTTTTCATAATCTACAACATTTTGATGAGAGAAAAAATAAAGTAATAATTGAGACGTTGCTCATATAAAGCAAATAATTCCAAGAGATAATTCACAGGAAAACAGTAAGGAAGCAGAAATTTCCCTTTATTTTTCAAAAACCGGCACTAAATTCCTCAAAATATCAACAAAATTGCAACCACAACACAAAATCAAGCTAAGATCTTATTCTCATAATTTTAACCTAGAGTTTAGAAATCGGGGCGGAAAATTACCGATCAAGGGTTTCTGATCCAATCCTTGAGCACTTGAGAGAAGGTCGAAGGTGGAGCTTGAGCTCGAGGGGAGACGAGATCACAGGCCTCGAGGAAAGAGGAGATCCAAGGTGAAGCTCGAGCTCCAAGCGAGAGGAGATCGAAGGTGGAGCTCAGAGGAGAGAGATCGAAGATGAGCTCGAGGGGAGAGATCGGAGGCGATGGCTTTTTTTTTAGAGAAAAGAGGCAATCGTATTTTTGAGAGGCGGAAGAGATAGCCAGCCCTAGTCCCGATCGGGTCCAATACCTGGGGGGTGTGGGTGCGGGATAAAACCGATTTTGGGGTTTAAAGCAAAGTTCTAGTCCCACTTTAATCCCAATCCTATGTAATACCAAACATAGGATTAGACCCAAGTCCCAGGACTTCATATCCTAATCCTAGTCTTGGGCTCAACCAAACAGTGCCTTAAAGTAGTGGTGAACTCTCAAATTGCCCCCCTAAAGTATCAATTTACCTATTTTGCCCCTCAAACTTGTTTATGGTTTCAATGTGGTTATTTTGTGAGTCTACAGTCAAATATTTAACAGATTAATGAAGTAATAGTGTTTTTCTATATTTCTTTATGGGTTTTTATCAGTTTATCTCCTTTTTCCCCTAACAAAAATATTTTTTAACTACTTTCTCCCAAAACTTTTTACCCTATAACCCTTTTATGAATTTAAAAAATCATTTTTTAGATTGTAAAAATACAATAAATGCAAATAATAATAATAATAATAAGAAAAAAATCACGCCATTAATCTGTTAAAGTTTTTACTGTAGGCTCATAAAATGACCACATTGGGCTCATATTCATAGTTTAAGGGGGAAAATACGCAAATTGATACTTTTGGAAGCAACTTGAGAGTTCACCAATCCTTTAAAGGGAAAATGATCATTTTGTCCTTTTTTTCTTTTCAACTGACTGGTATTCCTTCTCACTCATGTATGCTGACTGTTGGATTTGCTTATATAATTCTAGCTAAAAAAAATTTTTAGTTAAAATAGTATTTTAAGTTAAAAGAGATTTCCATGATAGTGCCAGCTAAAATTTTCTTGAGTAACCTAATAGTTGTATTGCTACCTATAACTTCAGTTGTATGCATTTGTAGGCAGAGAAGGATGCCAAGAGGAAAGCTAAAGCAAAAGAATTGAAGAAATCACGAAAAGCGAAAGAGAAGGCAAAGGTTTGCGGTAGTTCCCTAAGGAGTACTAATTTGGAATGCTTTTTTATTCATATTGTTTATTGTTGCTTCATGTCTTTTGAGTTGTTGAGAGATACTATAACCTGTCATATCAGCTATCATTGCAACTATTTATATCATTGTAGACCACTATTAGCTTTTTGACTTAGGGGGTGTTTGTTTCAAGTTTTTTTTGGATATAGGTGGGATATGGATGAAAAAGTGGGTTTTTGTGGGTTTTAGAATTCCATAAATCATGTTTGTTTCAAAAAAGTTTTTGGGATATAAGATCCCCAAATAATTAAATAATAATTTTTTTGGCATTTCACAAATCCTCTCTTTGAGAGAGGATTTGGGCTGGATCTCTGACATCCCACGTCCAGCTCAGCCAAAAACGGAGAAAGAGATCCCCGAAATCTCATTTCCTCTCTCGCGTTGAAACCCTAGAGTCACCGCCATTCTTCTTCATCGCTTCCCTCCTTTTTTACCTGCCTCGGCCATTTCACGCTACCCAACCGTAATTTTCTTCATCGCTTCGACGATAGCTTAGCTGCCGCCTCCATTTCCGACAAGCAAACCCATAACAAACCCAGGCGGTTCTGTCGATTGGGGATTTCTACGGTTCCACGCAAATCTTTGGGACCGCACAGGTAAAACTCGCACCCCCTCATCTCTAATTTGAGCGTCGATTGTTTCTAGGGTTTTGAAGTATTTGATTTGAGGGTTTTGGTGAAATTGATTTGGGTTTCTGTGAAATTGATTAGGGTTAGCTTCTTGCTTGTGGATGTGCTTGTGTGTTTGCTTGTGGATTTGTTTGGAGCCTTGGTTTGGTTGTGGCTTTGCTTGTTCCTGGTCTGAGATGCTTGTGGCCGTTGTTTGTCTAGGGTTTGCTTGTGGGTCTGTTGTGGGTTTGCTTGTGGGTCTATTGTGGGTTTGCTTGTGGGTTTGTTTGCGGTGTTGGTTTGGTTGTGGGTTTGCTTGTGGGTCTATTGTGGGTTTGCTTGTGGGTCTATTGTGGGTTTGCTTGTGGGTCTATTGTGGGTTTGCTTGTGGGTCTATTGTGGGTTTGCTTGTGGGTCTATTGTGGGTTTGCTTGTGGGTCTATTGTGGGTTTGCTTGTGGGTCTATTGTGGGTTTGCTTGTGGGTCTATTGTGGGTTTGCTTGTGGGTCTATTGTGGGTTTGCTTGTGGGTCTATTGTGGGTTTGCTTGTGGGTCTATTGTGGGTTTGCTTGTGGGTCTATTGTGGGTTTGCTTGCTGGTTTGCTGCTGGCCTGAGATGCTTGCAGCCGTGTTTTGCTTGTTATTGTTCCCAATTTATTGCCTTTTCACCTGATGTAACATAACATTTGCTCGTGTTCGTTAGTAACATAACATTTGCTCATGTTTTGCTAGCTTTTCCATTGAATACAATTGTGTTTGTCTTTTTGTGGGAGGTAAGCTCACCAACGGTTCTTATTTTCACCATCCATTATTTGAGTAATCCATATCTTTGTTTGCTACAACTCAAGATTTGAAATTCTAAAAATTGTAATGCTAGAATTTGAGTTTGAAACAAATAAAAGATTACAAATTATAGTATTTGGGGTCCCAAAATTGATGAAACAAACAAAGTTTATGGAATCCCAAAACTTTATAAAAACCGTATGGATTTGAAATCCCATGGTGAAATCCATATCCACAAATTTTGGGATTTGAAACAAACACCCCCTTATCATATTCTGGGGATATTAGTAACAAAGAGAGTGATTGGAAGTGTTGGGTAGGTTTGTTACACCAGAGAGATGTCATACAAAATACTATAGTAGAAACATGTTCTCTTGACTCATCTTTCATAAGGCAGCTGCATTGACTTTTTAAGTAGCTTCCATGCAGTCAACAACAATTTCGTGAATATTTAGATTTTCTGACGTGTTAGGTTTACCATTAAGTTTCGAGCTAGAAAATGGCCATTTTGTGGTCTCAGTATAAGCATTAGTTCGGGGTTTGTCTCCCTTATCGTTTTTCCTTCTAAACATAGTGTCTTTTTTGTGCTTTTTTGTAATTGGATGTCATGGCAATTCTTTCAATTTTTGGGAGAAAAAACTATCAATGTACAGCAACCCTTCTCCTTTGCTTATGCTTAATGGTCTCGACTCCCCAATATGAAGGATTATATTGCTATGTCAGGCACTACCTGCTTTATTTTTCACACGAAGCAGATTATGATTCTCTATTCAGAAATGCAACTAGGTTCTACCAAGGATATTTAATATATCTACTTAGGCTCATCCAGTTATTTCATCTCCAGATTCTTTGGGTTATTGATTCTGCGGTCTTCACTAGATTGATAAATCTAATATATTTCCCCCGACATGCACTAAATTGTATCTTATTCGGACTAGTTTGTTGCTGTAAAATCCTGAAAAGGCCACACTAAGACCCTTCACTTCAGCCAAGAGCTGTAGTAAATAGCCTCTAGCCTTGAAGTCTTTCTTGGGTCCACCTCAGGGGCTTGAAACTTAGTTTCAACCTTCTTTCTTGTGAGCAAAAGAAGGTTCCAATTTGATGCTTCATGTACTTGTTATGTCCAACTACACTCGATTAAAATCAACTTTGATTTCATAAATATGTATTATCGAAACTCTCGGTGTCTTAGTTATAACTGAAACTACATTGTTTAGAGAAAGGTGTGCCTCAAAAAAAACTTCCAAGCTTCAACTACTTATCTTATTGTTTTAATAATTTTAGTTCAGAAGGATCTTCAGTCCTTCAGTCAAATCTCTTCAATACTTATAGCGCCTTCTTCACTTTTGTTTTGATGAAATAAACTTTTTATCTTTTTTTGACACCTTCAAGTTTGTCATCCTTCATATATCATTCTTTCCTACCTCGCATCTGGGATCTGACCAACATCTGAACTCCAACCAATGTTACTGCTCGCTAGTGATTTTGATACCAGCACCATGTTCTCATCATCCAGCTCCGTCACCTCCTCAGTATCTGGCCCTTCACAATTATGGCAGTATGATCATGCTGTCACTGTCACCAACGTCTCTATCCAGTAAAAAAAGTGGAAAGACACTTCCTTTTTGACTGGACCTTTACTAACTGAACAGTTGAAATGCCATTTCTCTGTAAGGAACCACATATAGCAGAATCCTTTTTCAAGCAACAATAAACAAAATAAACATATTCTTACCTCTTCAACATATCATTATTGTGCCATTATTTTGTATGAAGATTGGAAATATTCAAATCTAGGCATGTAATTGGCATTTATTAAAACTGTATTGGATAAGAGAGATTCAACTGACCATCTCTTAAATGGTTTATTTTGAGCTTTCTTGTTTTCTGCTAAGCTGCTTGATTTATACTCTCAACATTGTGTCTGTGACTGTAGGCCCAGGCTGCCGAAGCCCAAAATGTATCTCCGGATGCTCCAAAGGACCAAGGATCTGCCGTACAAGGGAAAGGATCTGTCCCCGTTTCTAGTGCTAAAAAGGAGCCATATTTTCGTGGCAGACTCATCATTTCTAAAGAGGTTAGACCACAACAATAAGAATAAATTAGTTTGTTAACTTGTTTTTGGTATTTAAATTACTTTATGTTTCTATTCAGGAGGAGCAAAAAAGGACATTGGCAGAGGAAAGAGAAAAGAGAGCAGCTGCTGCTGAGAGAAGAATTGCAGCTCTAAATGCCAATCGAACAAATGCCACAGTAGCAGCTCCAAGTAATTCTGGATCCAAAGGATGCTCAAATGATGTTGCTTGCTCATGTTGTAATGCTTCCTTGGCTGGAAAAATTCCTTTCCATAGGTATAATTACAAATATTGCAGCACGACATGTATGCATGTTCACAGGGAAATGTTGGAGGATGGTTAACATATATATATATATATATATATATATATATATATATATATATATATATATATATATATATATATATATATATATATATATATATATATAGAGCAAGGCTCTATGAACTTAAGTTCATAATGAATAGTGGTGCACCAACTTTTCTAACCACTCATCTTGCTTTGGGATCCGTGAAAGATATAAAGCCCACTTTGAGATTTGTGCATCACAAATCTCAAGACAAGATGAGTGGATAAAAAGTTGGTGCACCACTATTCATTATGAACTTAAGTTCATAGGACTTTTCTCTATATATATATATATATATATATATATATATATATATATATATACTTGATTATACTTTTGTTTTTCTCTCCTTTTTTGGCTTGAGTATACCATATGTTCTGTGTACGTTGTATTTAAACAAAAACAAAATCTAGCACTTGATGCTTCAAAAATTTTCCTTTTTTATTTAATATATATATGGATTGGAGCCTTCGTCTACTTTTGATGTTAGATATTGAAATTGCTGGTTGTTTGGCCTTTGATTTGAAAACATGTGAAGCCAAAGTTTGTAGGATTTCCAAGGTTGGAAAATTATCGCGCGAAAGAAGACGTTAACCTAAGCTTCACGAGAAAGAGTCTATTTTCCTCAATGTGATTGCATATTTAACGCACAGGAGATAAATCAAAGAGGCATTGTTTCAGGGTGGCTGAAAATTTAAGAAGTTTTGTTTGATAGTGTGTTTAATAAGCAGCTCTTTCCTGATGAGTTATATTCAGGATCTTCTTTACTAAATTTGAAAGAGCCAATCTGAAGCTGTTATTTGGCTACTAAGGTTTGTTTATCCGAAATGAAGCAAGCTAGATGCATCGTTGGTCGTTGGTATGTTTGCAAGAAATCAAGTTGGTCGTTGGTATGTTGGCAAGAAATCAAATTGGCATTGAAGAAATTTCATTTCCTTCTCAGGAGATTTTGAAAATCATATGGCAAATTATTCCGTATTGCCTAAAGTGTGCTTGTAGCTTGGGTATCTCATAGTTGAGCTTTAAAACAAACTCAAGCTTAACTATGACCTGTTAAGGAAACAATCGGAAGACAGCGGTCATTGCCCTTACGCACAATCTTGGGCACCAGATGCCCAAAAGTACATACAGATGAGCATAAAATAGAGGAAAAGAGAGATTTCAGGTAATTTTCATTCATGAAACATACTAGCTAGGTATCAAGAGGACGCAAATATTCAGACGTCAAGGATGAGGTATCAACGATAACTAGGGTGTCCATTCGGACCCAAGGCCGGGCCGGCCCGGGACAAGCGGAAAACCAGGGCGACCTGCCTAGGCGGGCCGGGTTGTCTTAGTGAAGCCGGGCGCCCGGTTATTGTATATATATATATTTTATATATATTCAATATATTTTATATATATTGTATATATTTTTTATATATAATTATATTATGATATGGTCATTAATGTATACATATATATATTTCTCGGTGTATATGGTTTTTGAGGAAAATGGCCGTAGCTTCATAGACTCCTAAGTGTATATAGTTGTATATATTTAAATGCATAAATATATATATATATATATATATATATATATATATATATATATATATATATATATATATATATATATACACACACACACTCTTAGCATGGTATATTAAGATATAAGAATATAAATATATATAATGTGGTTATAAGTATACTTATATGTGTATATTATAGAATTACAGTTATATAAGTATATATAAGTACATAAGTATAATTATATATAAGTATATTGCATCTACTATATATAAAAGTATATCATATAAGTAAATTGTATAACTGTACTTAAATAAGCACAATGTAAGTATGTAACAAATACATATATAACTATATAATATGTATTTATAAATAAGTAATATGTGCTTATTTGATTCTCTCTCTCTCTCTCTCTCTCTCTCTCTCTCTCTCTCTCTCTCTCTCTCTCTCTCTCTCTCTCTCTCTCTCTCTCTCTCTCTCTCTCTCTCTCTCTCTCTCTCTCTCTCTCTCTCTCTCTCTCTCTCTCTCTCTCTCTCTCTCTCTCTCTCTCTCTCTCTCTCTCTCTCTCTCTCTCTCTCTCTCTCTAAAGAGGTTAGACCACAACAATAAGAATAAATTAGTTTGTTAACTTGTTTTGGTATTTAAATTACTTTATGTTTCTATTCAGGAGGAGCAAAAAGGACATTGGCAGAGGAAAAGAGAAAAGAGAGCAGCTGCTGCTGAGAGAAGAATTGCAGCTCTAAATGCCAATCGAACAAATGCCACAGTAGCAGCTCCAAGTAATTCTGGATCCAAAGGATGCTCAAATGATGTTGCTTGCTCATGTTGTAATGCTTCCTTGGCTGGAAAAATTCCTTTCCATAGGTATAATTACAAATATTGCAGCACGACATGTATGCATGTTCACAGGGAAATGTTGGAGGATGGTTAACATATATATATATATATATATATATATATATATATATATATATATATATATATATATATATATATATATATATATATATATATATATATATATAGAGAGAGAGAGATGAGCTCCTATCAACTTAAGTGGATAGGAGCCAATGTCCACCAAATTTTTTATCCACTCATCTTGTGTTTAGATTTGTACCATCAAGAGATGCACAAATCTCAAAAGACTCTTCACATCTTTCATGGATCCCAAGGTAACATCAATGGATAAAAAAGTTGGTGGATGACTATTTCCTATCCACTTAAGTTTATAGGAGTTTTGCACTATATATATCGAAACCTAATCTCTCCTCCCATACCCATACCCGACCCATATCCGAAACCCATACCCATTGTTCGCGGGGAAAGTTGGTTCCTTGATTTTCATTGCTTTCGAATTCATTACACCTTTATGGGTTTACAAACGAATTCGAAAATAAAAGAAGATCGCCTTTTTATAAGGCTACAATGAGGATCAAAGAAAAATTACAACGTTATCTCCCTTAAACAAACGCGGGATCGTTTATCGAATCCCGCTTGCGTGGGTGTCTTTGCTGTCTTGGGAACTTCTTTTTGTCCGTGGACCACCGTATAATCCGGATCGGTCGCGAGATCTACACGATCAAGAGGGGTTATTTCACGAAGGAAACAAGAGCCCAAGCAAATGAGATTGACTAAGCGAAATCAAAGCTCTTCTCGAGATCAAAACAAGGTTTAATCTCGAGGAACTGATGTGGATCTGATGTCGAAGTTGATCGCCTCCCGAAAGCTAGATCCGGATCTTCAAAAGCGTCGCCTTTATCGCCAAAACTCTCTCTCTCTCTCTCTCTCTCTCTCTCTCTCTCTCTCTCTCTCTCTCTCTCTCTCTCTCTCTCTCTCTCTCTCTCTCTCTCTCTCTCTCTCTCTCTCTCTCTCTCTCTCTCTCTCTCTCTCTCTCTCTCTCTCTCTCTCTCTCTCTCTCTCTCTCTCTCTCTCTCTCTCTCTCTCTCTCTCTCTCTCTCTCTCTCTCTCTCTCTCTCTCTCTCTCTCTCTCTCTCTCTCTCTCTCTCTCTCTCTCTCTCTCTCTCTCTCTCTCTCTCTCTCTCTCTCTCTCTCTCTCTCTCTCTCTCTCTCTCTCTCTCTCTCTCTCTCTCTCTCTCTCTCTCTCTCTCTCTCTCTCTCTCTCTCTCTCTCTCTCTCTCTCTCTCTCTCTCTCTCTCTCTCTCTCTCTCTCTCTCTCTCTCTCTCTCTCTCTCTCTCTCTCTCTCTCTCTCTCTCTCTCTCTCTCTCTCTCTCTCTCTCTCTCTCTCTCTCTCTCTCTCTCTCTCTCTCTCTCTCTCTCTCTCTCTCTCTCTCTCTCTCTCTCTCTCTCTCTCTCTCTCTCTCTCTCTCTCTCTCTCTCTCTCTCTCTCTCTCTCTCTCTCTCTCTCTCTCTCTCTCTCTCTCTCTCTCTCTCTCTCTCTCTCTCTCTCTCTCTCTCTCTCTCTCTCTCTCTCTCTCTCTCTCTCTCTCTCTCTCTCTCTCTCTCTCTCTCTCTCTCTCTCTCTCTCTCTCTCTCTCTCTCTCTCTCTCTCTCTCTCTCTCTCTCTCTCTCTCTCTCTCTCTCTCTCTCTCTCTCTCTCTCTCTCTCTCTCTCTCTCTCTCTCTCTCTCTCTCTCTCTCTCTCTCTCTCTCTCTCTCTCTCTCTCTCTCTCTCTCTCTCTCTCTCTCTCTCTCTCTCTCTCTCTCTCTCTCTCTCTCTCTCTCTCTCTCTCTCTCTCTCTCTCTCTCTCTCTCTCTCTCTCTCTCTCTCTCTCTCTCTCTCTCTCTCTCTCTCTCTCTCTCTCTCTCTCTCTCTCTCTCTCTCTCTCTCTCTCTCTCTCTCTCTCTCTCTCTCTCTCTCTCTCTCTCTCTCTCTCTCTCTCTCTCTCTCTCTCTCTCTCTCTCTCTCTCTCTCTCTCTCTATATGGATTGGAGCCTTCGTCTACTTTTGATGTTAGATATTGAAATTGCTGGTTGTTTGGCCTTTGATTTGAAAACATGTGAAGCCAAAGTTTGTAGGATTTCCAAGGTTGGAAAATTATCGCGCGAAAGAAGACGTTAACCTAAGCTTCACGAGAAAGAGTCTATTTTCCTCAATGTGATTGCATATTTAACGCACAGGAGATAAATCAAAGAGGCATTGTTTCAGGGTGGCTGAAAATTTAAGAAGTTTTGTTTGATAGTGTGTTTAATAAGCAGCTCTTTCCTGATGAGTTATATTCAGGATCTTCTTTACTAAATTTGAAAGAGCCAATCTGAAGCTGTTATTTGGCTACTAAGGTTTGTTTATCCGAAATGAAGCAAGCTAGATGCATCGTTGGTCGTTGGTATGTTTGCAAGAAATCAAGTTGGTCGTTGGTATGTTGGCAAGAAATCAAATTGGCATTGAAGAAATTTCATTTCCTTCTCAGGAGATTTTGAAAATCATATGGCAAATTATTCCGTATTGCCTAAAGTGTGCTTGTAGCTTGGGTATCTCATAGTTGAGCTTTAAAACAAACTCAAGCTTAACTATGACCTGTTAAGGAAACAATCGGAAGACAGCGGTCATTGCCCTTACGCACAATCTTGGGCACCAGATGCCCAAAAGTACATACAGATGAGCATAAAATAGAGGAAAAGAGAGATTTCAGGTAATTTTCATTCATGAAACATACTAGCTAGGTATCAAGAGGACGCAAATATTCAGACGTCAAGGATGAGGTATCAACGATAACTAGGGGTGTCCATTCGGACCCAAGGCCCGGGCCCGGGCCCGGGACAAGCCCGGAAAACCCAGGCCGACCTGGCCCTAGGCCCGGGCCCGGGTTGTCTTGGTGAAGCCCGGGCCCGGCCGGTTATTGTATATATATATATTTTATATATATTCAATATATTTTTATATATATTGTATATATTTTTTATATATAATTATATTATGATATGGTCATTAATGTATACATATATATATTTCTCGGTGTATATGGTTTTTGAGGAAAATGGCCGTAGCTTCATAGACTCCTAAGTGTATATAGTTGTATATATTTAAGTCATAAATATATATATATATATATATATATATATATATATATATATATATATATATATATATATATATATATACACACACACACTCTTAGCATGGTATATTAAGATATAAGAATATAAATATATATAATGTGGTTATAAGTATACTTATATGTGTATATTATAGAATTACAGTTATATAAGTATATATAAGTACATAAGTATAATTATATATAAGTATATTGCATCTACTATATATAAAAGTATATCATATAAGTAAATTGTATAACTGTACTTAAATAAGCACAATGTAAGTATGTAACAAATACATATATAACTATATAATATGTATTTATAAATAAGTAATATGTGCTTATTTGATTCTCTCTCTCTCTCTCTCTCTCTCTCTCTCTCTCTCTCTCTCTCAAGTTATAACTTATAAGTATATACAATATATTTACATAAAATATATGTATATATAATATATAGCTATATAATAATATGTAAGTATATATTAATACATACTTATATAAATATAATAAGGTTAATCTAATTTTTTAACAATTTTTACTAAAAAATTCGGGCCGCCCTGAGTTCTGGCCAGGCACTCCCGGTCCTGCCACCCGCTTTGCCCAACTCGCACCAGATTCTCAACCGCCCGGATGGACAGGTTTAACGATAACCATAAAGACATAGTGGATGGTTAATGTCAAGAAAGTTGGAAGGTTTCCATATTCATTTTAAATGTAGAAAACATATAATAAGAAAGGAAGCAAAGCAAAAAATAAATAGAACAATTAATAATAGAGAAGACATTTCTACTTAAGCGCAAGTGTTACAATTCTGCAATCAGTCGTAATGGTTTTATTAGTGAGAACAGAATATATCACATCTTTTACACAAAATACCCTCTTCTTGCCCCTTTAGTTGATGGTACCATGGTAACATCTGTGTACCCGCTGTGGGTGATCCGAATGGTTGGGAGATTCCAATATGACTCCCACGGTCTTGGGTTCGATTTAAATTTGAGAGTTATATATATATATATATATATATATATATATATATATATATATATATATATATATATATATATATATATATATATATATATATATATATATATATATATATATATATATATATATATATATATATATATATATAGAGAGAGAGAGAGAGAGAGAGAGAGAGAGATGAGCTCCTATCAACTTAAGTGGATAGGAGCCAATGTCCACCAAATTTTTTATCCACTCATCTTGTGTTTAGATTTGTACCATCAAGAGATGCACAAATCTCAAAAGACTCTTCACATCTTTCATGGATCCCAAGGTAACATCAATGGATAAAAAAGTTGGTGGATGACTATTTCCTATCCACTTAAGTTTATAGGAGTTTTGCACTATATATATCCGAAACCTAATCTCTCCTCCCATACCCATACCCGACCCATATCCGAAACCCATACCCATTGTTCGCGGGGAAAGTTGGTTCCTTGATTTTCATTGCTTTCGAATTCATTACACCTTTATGGGTTTACAAACGAATTCGAAAATAAAAGAAGATCGCCTTTTTATAAGGCTACAATGAGGATCAAAGAAAAATTACAACGTTATCTCCCTTAAACAAACGCGGGATCTGTTTATCGAATCCTCGCTTGCGTGGGTGTCTTTGCCTGTGCCGGGAACTTCTTTTTCGTCCGTGGACCACCGTATAATCCGGATCCGGTGCGAGATCTACACGATCAAGAGGGGTTATTTCACGAAGGAAACAAGAGCCCAAGCAAATGAGATTGACTAAGCGAAATCAAAGCTCTTCTCGAGATCAAAACAAGGTTTAATCTCGAGGAACTGATGTGGATCTGATGTCGAAGTTGATCGCCTCCCCGAAAGCTAGATCTGGATCTTCAAAAGCGTCGCCTTTATCGCCAAAACTCAGATCTTGATCCGGCAGAGCTTCCTCGTCTCACCAAAATTTCGGATCTGAACAAATGAGTCCCTACCCTCATATTTATAGCATCAAAAGCGGATAACGGGTCGAAACTAGACCCGAGGCCCACCTAGCCACTTGCAAGTGGCTCGGCCACCGAGCCACTTAGAAGTGGCTCGGTTTTGGCCGAGTCACCCAAGTGCTGGTTTTTCGGTCTTTTTCGCAGTCCTCCGGTGTTCCGAGCCCGATTCAATTCAGGTTTATTGGTTTTCACTGATCCGGAGCTTCAAAGTCGGGTTTATCCCTTCGCTCGCATGCGATTCGTCACTTTATTGGCCTTGGATGCTTTGTCGACTTGCTTTATGCACCTCGTCGACTCGGTTTATTGACCTGGACGCTTCGTCAACTTGCTTTATGCATTGGTGCCGACTCGCTTTATGCGTTGGCGTCGTGGTGACTTGTAGTTGTATCATTGACGGTTCACCGTTATGTCGTCGGATGGCTCGCCGATCATCAACTCCTTATCGTAAGCTGTGTTCGGGAGCGTATAGACAAGTTTCAATACCTACAGATACCCCCTCCAAAGTATTTCGGCCTTGCTCTTTTATAGAAGAAGCCGGAATACTTTGGATATGATAGGCCCCAACCTTCAGTCGGTATAACGGGACCTGCAAATGGCTTCGAGTCTTGACTTCTCCAATTCTTTCGGACTATCCAGTGCTTTGTAGGATGTCTGAAAGTGTCGCGGTGCTGCATTTATTGTCTGATCGCTGTTGAAGTCTTGAATCGAAAGCTGATGAATGAACTATTTGTTTTAGCTCGTGTTGGTGAGTTGTCGTCGAACTGACCATCCAATTTCATATTTCATGAGGTTTAGCCTTGAATTGGCAAATTCTCCGATGCGTCACTTGGCGTTGGCCTAACCACAGTGGGAGGAGATCGGGGGTTCGGCCTCTAATCGGTGGACTCTCCGTTGTGACGCTCATTACAGGACTGACCACAGTGGGAGGAATCTTCTTGAGATGTGACGCGTTGACCGCCGTCAGAAATTCTACCTTCAACCGGTGATTTTTCATTACGACGCGTTGGCCGGCGTCAACACAGTTTATACTCATGCGTTCACTGGAGTTTCGTGAATTAGTTTATCCTCATATACCCATTCGGAGGTGGTCGAGTTATCCTTAAGATATTTTCCAGGAACTTCTCGCCAAAATAGGAAATAGTTTACACTCGTATACCTTATTGGAGTATCCCCGTGGGAGGAAAATGGGGGTTGTCGAGTTATCCTTAAGAATATGAAACTATTCTCCAGGAACTTTTCGACAAAAATTAGGAAACAGTTTATACTCATACACCTAGTTGGAGTATGATTGGGGTTCGCACAACTCGAACCATATGAGAATTGACCCTTGATGGGTGACGACCTTGTGTGGGAGAGAGAAAACTGATGGGGATTCGAGTTTGGTCGAATCCTACTTTGACTAGGATTGGCGAATCCTTCGAAATCTCTTTGGGACTAGGATAAGTGAAATCTGTTGTGGTGGGATAACCGAAATCCTTTGGGGCTGGGATTACCGAAATCTGTTGGGATGGGATTCGAAATCCTATTGTGGGATTCCAAATCTGTTGTGTTGGGATTCCAAATCTGTTGTGTTGGGATTCCAAATCTGTTGTGTTGGGATTCCAAATCTGTTGTGTTGGGATTCCAAATCTGTTGTATTGGGATTCCAAATCTGTTGTGTTGGGATTCCAAATCCTGCTATAACTGGGATTCCAAATCCTGTTGTGACTGGGATTCCAAACCCCCTTTGATTAGGTTTTCAAGTCTTCTTTGATTAGGTTTAGGATTCCACACCCACCACAACTTGGTTTGGTCAAACCTGCCTTTAACTAGGTTTCCCTCTTTCTTTTTCTTCTTTCCTTCTTCTAATGAGTTTGGGCCTAAATAAAACCCTCTCCCCTATAAATAGGACCGCCCCCCCTTTTCCTTTTCTTTCTCTCTTTTTTTTTAAAGAATTTCGGCCCCTCCCTCTCTCTTGTTTCGGCCGAACACCTCCCCTCTCTTTTCTCTCTTGTTTTCTTCTTTTCCTCACCTCATCTCCCTTAAACCCTAAATAGCATCAGGGATCCAAGCTTCCTCCACGTGTCGGGCTCAAGGATTCCTCCAAATCTACATAATTTTTGAGTCCCTTCAAGCCTTTTGAGCACTTTCTTTCAGATTCAAGCTCGAGCTTTTCTTCAGGTAAAACCCTTATAACTCTTGCATATTTAATCTTTATTTCATCATGTAAATCAGGGGGTAGACGTGCAAGAAATTAGGGTTTTGATTGCACACCTGAAATTAGGGTTTTTGGGGGTGAAATTGCATGAAGTTTGAAGGCTTTTGATCATGAGAAAGAGGGCTGAAATTTGAGGGGCTTTTGTGCAAAACTTGGACTGTAATTTGGAGGGTTGGTATGCCAATGATCACTGGGAATTCCTGAATTTTTGTTTTGGCCAAAGTTTGGGGGGGTTATATGCAAATTGTGGCTGAAATTCATGGAGTTTTGTGCAAAAAGGCTGAAATTCAGGGGGTTTTGTGCGAAAATAGCCCCAAAACTTTGGATTTGAGGGTTATTTGGGTGGCTGAAATTTTTGTACTTGAAAGTGACCTATATGGTCAAAATTTCAACCTGGTCCCAGGGGTATTTTGGTCATTTTATGGCCAAATTTGGTTAGGAGAGGTTTTCAAGCAAGAATCAAACCCGATGTCAGCGCATATGCTCCTTGTAGGTTCAATTCGAATTCGACCAAGAAATCCCATATGCTTTCTTAGGATTTTGGTTCTGAATTCATAGTTTCCCTTTTGTATTTCCGATTCTGACCTGTATGACTCCTCTTTGCAGGTCGAGATGTCATCGAGGAGATCCCGCGCTTCGAGGAGTCAACGCGCTGCTCTGTTACCTGTGAGTGCGCCTTCATCACTTTCTGGTGAACTTTTCTAACTCTCATTGCATCCAAAACTTGCATTTGGTTTACTGCATTCCCACTTTGTTTTCCTTTATGAGGCAAACTGGGAAAAGCCGCGATTCTCCTTCGTGAGGGTCGTCGCTTAAAAGATAGGCTTTGCTTAGTCAACTCCTATCTTACGGGAGCGATTCCATGATGCATTATGCTTCGTACGGCAGGGTACATTGTCGCTTTCTTTGTGCGATGATATACATTGCCTTATAAATGCATAATGTAGCTAAAATCATCTCAACCGTTATAAGGCAGTGACTCTATCTCACAGATTCGCGAGATGAGTTCGACCCGCTTATATTGCTTTTAAGAAATTCCTCATAAATGATCTGTTAACTGTTTGTTCTCTTGTGGTAGACGGATGCTCCGATGATTTCTCGTCTATTTTGAAGACTCCAGACGTCAGGTCTCGATTCTTAAGGTCATCCGGGAGAACACCTCTTTCCACAGAGGTGGCGAACCATCACAGGCTTAACGCCGCTAGAAGAAACCAAAGAAAGCCTCGAGCCTACTATCATAATTTCAGATGATGAGTCTGAGGGATTGCTTCCATCATCTGATCCGCAGCCTTCCTCACAGCCTCAGCCGAAACTAAAATTTTCCAACCCTCCGAATCTTGACGGACCATTTTCACGGATTCAACCTATCACCGAGATTGCCCCGGGCCAGAAATCTGTTGTTCCCGATTCCAGTTCTGTGAGGGGTCTCCTCCAGCAGTTAGAGAATGGTTTGAAACAGGCGATCTCTATTATCGAGGTTAGATGGGCGACCTTTATGGACTTCTACCCATTCATATTGAGTAGCTTGGAGGAAATTCAGCGTGTCGGTGGCCCTCAACTGGCTAATCGCTGTGATCAAAAGCTCACCAACTGGCTAACTCTTGCGTATCATGTGGATAGTTTAGCCTTTTCCAACTCATGCAATGAGGTAAGGCGACTCATCGGCGAGGCTCGGGTCAAGGCTTCTCGTGAACGTGCAGCTCGCGAGAGGAGAATATCAGAGCAAGAGGTCATTTTTGCGAACTCATATGAACGGCAGCGTTACTTGCAGCATCAGATAGACTTGCACCACACCCATGTCAATCGCACAGGAATTAGGACTGTTCAAGGGGAGAAGGCCTCGAAGAATTTCATGCGTGAGTGCGCGAGTGTCCAGGGCATCACTGAACGTGAGAAGCAAGTCCTCGAGGCGATGTGTCGGGAGCATGCAGCCGCTATTGCTGCGAACTCTGAGGAGGAACTCGAGAAGGAAGCCAAGCTCGGGTTCAAGCAAAACAGGAGGAAGAACTAGCCGCCGTTAAAGCCGACCATGCTTCCTTCACATTACTAGACTGCGCCAATGAAGTCTGATGTGTTGCTTCGGTCTCGAGACCTTTCTGTTTTCTTTGTCCAGCCACATCGTTGTGATTTTTGTTCAGATGTATTATCACAACTTTGCTTGAATCGATTGTCTCAACATTCCTTTATAAATGAAATTCATTGCTCGCTTAACTCCTATGTTGATCAACTCCTAGGATTTTTGGCAAACCCTCAGCCATCAACGGATTTGATTAGTCTTTACCGATTACCGTTTGAATCGGGCTAGCATGCGGATTGTCTAATCCGTTCCACACGTGACGTTGGAATGAAACTCTTTTAGGCTTAATGCTATGATGTCGAATACATAAACTTTATCATCTTTTACGGAAAAGAGACTAGCAGAGCGGTTAGGAACTAGCGGCAGCGCTGTTAAGTAGACTTATCCTACTTAGGCTTGGGATAAAATGCCCGATTTGGATTACGGTATCTTCTTCAATCGGAGAAAAGACTAAACCGGCAACGCGTGGTAGGCGTTGGCTTTAGGGTTATTGGCCAACCCCCAGCCATCAACGGATTTGATAAGCCTTTACCGACTACCGTTTGAATCGGGCTAGCGTACGGATTGTCTAAACCCGTTCCGCACGTAACGTTGTGCTAAAATAATGAAACTCTCTTAAACTTATTGCTACGATGTTGAATACGCAGACTTCGTCATGTTTTACGGGAATAGACTACCCGAACAGTTAGGAACTAACTGGCAATGCCTGTTAGGCGTAGACTTATCCCTACTTAGGCTTCGGGATAAAATGCCCCAGATTTGGATTCTGGTATCTTCTTCAATCGGAGAAAAGACTAAACCGGCAATGCGTGGTAGGTGTTGGCTTTAGGGTTATTGGCAAACCCCCAGCCATCAACGGATTTAATTAGCCTTTACCGACTACCGTTTGAATCGGGCTAGCGTGCAGATTGTCTAAATCCGTTCCGCACGTAACGTTGTGCTAAAAGAATGAAACTCTCTTAGACTTATTGTTATGATGTTGAATACATAGACTTCGTCTTTTATCACGGGAATAGACCACCCGGCTGCATGTGTTACATGTAGACTTATCCCTACTTAGGCTTCGGGATAAAATGCCCAAGGTGAACTTGGTGTCTTCTTCAATCGGAGAAAAGCCTAAACCGTAAACGAAAGATCAAATTGATGTGGGAAAGGAAGAATTTTATATTCTGTTTTCCGATGATGGAGAGGAAGAATTTTATATTCTATCTCTAAGTCTTCTTTTAGGATAAAGACGAACCCAAAATAAGAGAGGATGGATTTTATATTCTATCTCCTGCCCCTGGAGAGGAAGAATTTTATATTTTATCTCTAGGAAGGAAGAAACTAAAAGTGGGATCTCCACTTCGAGAATCAGAAGGGGTGAAACTAAGAGTGGGATCTCCACTCCGAGAATCGAAAAGAGATTAAGATAACTTTCACTTTTATAGGATTCATTATCTGATCTGAAAATAAAATTCTCATTTATCGAGATGAAATTCCAACTTCGGCCCTGACCATGGGAAGGTGTGATCAAAGTGGAGGGAGAAGATTAAGATAGCTATCGCTTTTATAGGCTTCGCTTCCTGATCTTAAAAATGACTTTCTCGTTTATCGAGAGGAAATTTCAACTTCGGCTCTAACCATGGGAAGGCGTGAGCGAAGTGGGGAAGATAGAATTCTTCTGTTTATTAGAAGGGGATCTCAATTTTGAAAGTGGGCCTCTTGTTCATTGAAAGGAATCAAGAGGGGATTCTGCTGGTGGATTAGACCAGAAAATTTTTTGTTTAGTAGACTCACCGCCAATGAGTTTGATCAGTGAGAGAATTTGGTGGAGGATAGATTTAGGGTTATCCTCAAGGACAATAGAAAATTGTTTTCTGAGGAACTTCCCTTCAATATGGGTTATCCCGAATGTACTAAGGGTAGTACTTTTTCAGAAACCTCCCATTTATCGGCATTAATTGCCTGTCGCCATTTTGAGTAATTAGGCGATACGCACCATTTGAGTAGACCTTGTCTATCACAAACGGTCCTTCCCATTTGGGTTCGAATTTACCTTTCTTCTTGGAGTCGAGAACTATCGGTCGTCGAGCAGCGAGAACCAGGTCTCCTTCCTTAAAGCTTCTCTGTCGGACTCTCTTGTTGAATGCTCTCGACATTCTGGCTTGGTAAAACTCAATGTGTTGTTGAGCTTCCAGGCGCTTCTCATCCAACATCTTGAGCTCTTCAAGACGTCTTTGATGTTGTTCCTCCGTCGTCATCTCAGTTGCGAGGGCGATCCGAAGTGATGGAATTTGGATTTTCAACGAAAGTACCGCTTCACATCCGTATACCAGAGAATATGGGGTAGCTCCAGTTGGCGTGCGAATCGTGGTGCGATATGCCCAGAGTGCTTCTCCGAGTTTATCATCCCAATCACGTTTATTGGTCTTCACAAGCTTCGACAAGATCTTAATGATCATTTTGTTAAACGCTTCAGCTAAACCGTTAGCAGCGGGATAATAAGCCGTTGACGAGACGTCTTGAATCTTGAACTTTTCGCAAAACCTGATGAAGGCATTGCTGATGAATTGAGGACCATTATCTTGTATGATCCGCCTTGGCACGCCGTGTCGATAGATGACGTGATGCTTGATGAACCTGATGACGTTGTTCGTCTTCACCTCTTTAAGTGGAATTGCTTCAGCCCACTTAGAGAAGTAGTCGGTGATTGCGAGAATGAACCGATCACCTTTAACTGATGGGGGAAAAATAGGATCTACGATGTCCATACCCCACGTCTTAAAAGGCCATGATGTAGCAGAAGGATGCAAGTGCTCCGGGGGTCGATGCATGTAGTTCACGCGTATTTGACACGCGTGGCACTTTCGAGCGTACTCAATTGCATCATTAACCATTGTTGGCCAGAAGTATCCCATTCTTCTGATGCGATCATAGAGCTTGGGACCAGGTTGGTGTGCGCCGCACTCTCCACCGTGTGATTCCCTAAGAACTTTCTCTACTTCTTTGCTTGAAAGACCCGAAGCAGCAAGCCATCGTACCCGCGACGATATAACGTTTAGGTCTCTGAGTTATAAAAGAATCTCGACGCTCTTCGTCAGATTGATTCCCTCTCCTTTACGTCTTCAGGCAGAATACCGTGTAGGATATAATCGATTATGGGAAATCGCCAATCCCGGGGCTCTAATTCAATTCGGGTTGAGTGCACCTCTTTGATGACCACCTCTTTGTCGTCGACTTCTTCGCCATATATTGGCACAAAGAGTTGGTGAGTTCTCACAGTGATTGATTATCACATTTTAATTACATTTTTATACCCTTATTACCTATGTTATATGAATAACGATATTACTAATAATCATTTTTATCTTATTTTGCAGGCTAATAAAGAAATAATGAATAAAAGCCCAAATGACTCAAATTCTCTGAATTTCTACCAATATTTGAAGCCCAAATCTGAAGACAAACAAAGGCCCAAGATACCAAATTGATCCAAGAGAAATTCGTGAAGAAAAATCAAGAAAAGACAAATTCGGTTGGGAACCAATCGGTTGACCAACCGGTTGGCTAACCGGTTGGCTAACCGATCGGCCAACCGATCGGTTCCCAACAGATTCCGAATTAATGGTGAATTTCTCTTCCTTTTTGGCTAGGTTTGATCCAATGGTTCACATCAACTCCGTTGGGCTATAAATAGGGGTGAAGGCTGAGTGTTTTGAGTGTGAAATATTTTGTAAAAACTCCATTTGGAGAGGAGGGTCACTCTTCATTGAGAAGACCTTCCAAAATTATAACTTTATTACACAATAAATGAAATGTTTCACCTTCAATTTCCTATCTCTTCTTCTAATCCAAGGACCAAAGGAGGATTAGATTAAGATCAAGAGTTGTTGGTTTCTATTTTATTTCTTTTTATTTTCTTCTTTATTTTCTTGTTTGTAGAATAGATTTACTTTCATGCAATTTACTTTCATGCAATTTACTTTCATGCAATTTAATTCCTTGCAATTTACTTTCATGCAATGTATTTAATTCTTTTATATACTTTCTAGAATAGATTTTTCTTTCCTTTAATTCACCTTGAGGCTAGAACCCTCTAGGGAATTACCCTTTCTAAGTGTGGAGCTAATATTAGTGGGATCCTAGAGATTGTTTGAAACTAGCTAACAAATCCAACTCATTTTCATGAGATTGAGATAAGCTAAGTGGATCTACTCTAGATTCCTCATATCTTTAATTAATCCTCCATACTTTACCTTCTTTATTTTCCTCTTATCCTTGTTTTCATTTGTTTGTTATTTTCCTTTATTTGTGATTTCATTGATTTTTACTTCTCTCTAAATCTCATATTCCCTCCATGTGCATATAATCTCAAACCTAGTTTTGTTGTTATTTGCACATAATCTAACCACATTCTCAACTTCATTTTCTCCTCTTTTGCACATAATCCACAATCCACTCTCTTATCTCTCCACATCCACATTCACCATTTTCTTATTTTCATTTTATTTGTACATAAACTCCTAATTGTCGCGCGCATAATTTGAGAACCAAAACTTGAGCAAAACTCTCCCTACTTCCCGTTCCTCGTGGGATCGATAATCTTTTATACTATAACTTGATCAAGGTTGTATACTTGCAACTAAGGAGGTAATCATTTATTTCCCATCAGTGATCAGCTGCTCGGACTCAGGAGATTGCGCTAACGATACCGCTAATGCCGCTAATGCGTCTGCGTATGCATTCTGAAGGTGTGGAATATACTCAATGAAAAACTCTTCGAATGAATCCGCCATCTCAACAGCCACCTGGTGATACGAAATCAAGTCCAAATTTCTAACTTCATAGTCCCCACGAACCTGTTTGACTATAAGTTGAGAATCTCCAAAAGCTTCGAGATATTCTACCCCAAGCTCTTTGGCGAAACTGAGCCCAATAAGTAAGGCGTTGTATTCAGCCACATTGTTGGAGCACGGCTCGATTAGCGAATAGGCCCGCGACATCACGTGCTTCCCCGAGGAAACTAAGACAACTCCAACTCCGACAGAAATCTTAGAACATCCGGGGGTGCTTGCTACGTTGGTTGCTCGAGAAGCTCCGTCAAAGTACAGCTGCCATATTTACTGATGTGACGTAGTGTTGACCTCGTGGGTTTCATCTGGCAAGTCATCACATAACTCGGCCGTATCCTTTGTTGGATTAGCTGCCAAAAGATCGCAAATTGCTTGTCCCTTGACCGACTTTTGTTGCTTGAAGTGCAGGTCGTATTGGGACAAGAGCAAGGCCCATTTCGCTAAATGCCAATTCATAGAGGCTGGTTGCGTCATGAATATCTGGACTGGGTTTACGCCGGAAATAACGTAAATCGTCTGCCCGACTAAGTAATGTCGCATCTTTTGAACCGCGAACACCAACGCTAGGCATTCCTTCTCGATCATCGGATAGCGGGATTCAGCACCTACTAACGTCCGACTTAGGTAATATACCGCTTGCTCGTGAAAGTTGTCATCGTCTTGCGCGAGCAAAGCGCTTAACGAATGGTTCGTCGCCTTGATGTAAATCAAAAACGGTTTACGACTTGATTACAGCGAGCGGGAGGATTAAGCTAGATATGCTTTGATATCCTCGAATGCCTTTTGACAGGCGTCGTCCGAGACAAATGATACTCCTTTCTTATTTAGTTTGGAGAACGATTGCTATTTTCCGGAGAGGTTTGATATGAACCGCCGGATGTAAGCTAATCGCCCTTGTAACCCTCTGAGTTCTCTTAAATTTCTCGGGGATTGCAATTCATTTATCGCCTTCACTTTATCTGGGTCGATGTGAATACCCTTAGTGGTGATAACGATTCCAAGGAATTTACCACTGGACATTCCGAGAAAAAATTTAGTGGGGTTCATCTTTAACTGATGACTCCGCATGAGATGGAATGCCGTCCTCAAGTCTTTGATGTGGTCATTCTTGTCGTGGCTTTTCACGACTAGATCATCGATGTAGCATTCAACTGTCTTCTGAAGATGTTCGTGAAAAATCTTCGTCATGGCTCGCTGATATGTGGCGCCCGCGTTCTTCAGGCCAAACGGCATGACCGTGTAGCAGAAGACACCAAGGGGAGTTCTAAACGCCATGTGTTTCGTCATCACAGGTGCATCTTGATTTGATTATAACACGAAAAGCCATCCATGAAAGACATTCTCTCGAATCCGCATGTGTTGTCAATGATGACATCCGTGATTGGAAGAGGAAAATCATCTTTTGGGCATGCGGTGTTCAGATCTCTGTAGTCGACGCAGACTCTGATTGTCCCATTCTTCTTTGGAACCGGAATAATATTTAACACTCAATCCAGGTGCTGTACTTCCCTGATGAAACCTGACGTTATGAGCTTCTTTACTTCAGCCACGATTGATTCCATGATTTGCGGACGAAACCGTCTTTCTTTGTTGTTTGGTTGGTTTGACATCCGGCGATATTGGCGATGGGTATGCGTTGGTCGAGCCCTGGCATATCTTCGTAGTTCCAAGCGAAAATATTGATATACTCCCGAATGAGAGCTATCAATTTCTCTTTTTCTTTCGGGGAAGACTGCCGTTTATGAATATAGGCTTCAGATTGGCTTCGCCACCCATATCGACTTGGACTACTACATCTTCGGTCGGAGGTTCTCTTTGCTCGAACCGGTCCCCGTATTGCATATTGAGGTGATGGATCCACGGGTCTTCCCATGTTGGCATCTGTTCATCATCCTCCATCATAGTAGGGTCGGTCGTAGTCATATTTAATATTAACCCCTTGAAAATTTTACCGATGCTGACATCGGAGTCCCAAGCTGAGGAGTCCGATGAATGTCCGTCTCCTGTGTCAGATACTTGGTCGTCAATGAACCAGCAACACTCGTCTTCTGAAGAAGATACATAACCTAACCCTCTTTTGAATCCATAATAATTCAAGGGCTTCCCCTTTGGGACATGCGCAGCTTCGGGTGCGACTCGGGGACCTCGCCCGAAACAAAGACCTTCGCCTCTCGCCAGGTCATACCCCCACTTTTTCATGAGAGCTTGTGCTTCTGGATTATATCTAGATAGATGTGAGCCAGGCTTATCGTCATCGGTATCCCTCTTCAAGAAGTGATCTGGTGGTGGATATGATTCTCCCCTACCGTAGATTAAATCCTTCTCACCTCTTATTTTGGCGGGGATGACAAGTGTTGTTTCGAAGGAATCTCAGAGTTGCTTCTGCGTTACACACGACGATCGGATCGGCATGTGCAGTTCAGGATCATCATACAATCCTTTAATTACATCAAATAAAGACGGGGAGTATTCTAAGTCACCATTTATTGCATTGTCGGCAAGTTGCCAATTACAACTTTTATCCGACGAGTCTTCATCGTCAAGATTGATTACAGCGGGTACAATATCATTTATAACAAAACCCCCTCGTAATCAAGCCCTGCTTCAGCATCAACTTCCTCACCGCTGTCCGTGCCTTGGGCCGATGATTCAGTATCGGACTCATTACCGTAAAGGAGGGAGTCAGTGAAGTAGTTCTCCAACCCCTTAAAAGGCTGTTTGTCCGCGTCCACCATCTTGACTTCATTATTAGTGTCGACATATTTCAGACACTGATGAAGAGTGGAGGGAACTATAACATTATTATGGATCCAAGGCCGACCCAATAATAAGTTATAAGAAGTCTCCACATCAATCACATAGCATGTGACTTCAGACTTCAAATCACCCATTTGGCACTTTATCCGGATTTAACCAAGTGGCCGAGACCCACTGGTGTTAAACCCGTAAATCCTTGTGCTGTAGATGCCGACTTCTTGGCGGGAATCGAGTTTGTACATCGGTGAGGAGGGCATAATGCTCCTGTGGAACCGGATCGACTTGGATCCGGTTGACTTCGCTGGAGCCAATGTACCCGGTAAAGTACAACGGCCTGTCATGTTTGGAATTCTTCGTCTGCATATCCTCCTTGGTGAAAGTTATGTAAGGGATGTGCTTGGTGGCGAGTTACCTTCTTTGGGCCAAAATTGAGACGACTCATGACTTGGCTCGACTGAGTGAAATGCCGAGTCAGCTAGGGCTTCCTGTAGCGCCTCCTTGGTTTCCTTCGATAGCCGCAGTAGCTCATAAAGCGTTATCCTCGCCAGGATATTAGCCAGTTGAGCCATAATGTCGAAGCGTCGCGAGGAGTTTGAACTTTCCGATTTATCTCTTCCAATCGGACGATTGAAACGAGACTGCTTCGAAACTTGATCCTCCTGTTATTGGGGTTGCTTCTCTTTTAGCTTGGCCGTATTTTCTTTAGCGACCACTTGCTGTTGTGACTTTTCCATGTGCGTAGGGGGAGTCATCGCTACCCCCAGCTCCGTCAACGTGTTTGCGTTCGGATTAGGAGCTTCGGGATATTTGTATTGATACTTCCACTCCCGGTGGCGAAGAATTCTTGTTCTTCTTTAGAGAGTTGGAGTGTCATTATCTGCTCATCGTCCTTCTCCAAGATTGCTGAAGTAGCATGACATAGCCTCCCCTTCCCCTTCGACTTCTTTTTAGACGAAGAGGTCGCCCACTGCTCATCTTCGAGTAAATCTGGATGAACCCAGAGGATCTCACCGTTGGTTGTATGAGGTACCGATCTCTTTCCTGGCCATGAGGATGCGTCGTTATTTGTTTTCATCCCAACTTTCACAACGGGCGTCGGTTGGAACCAATCCAAGGGCACTGATCCGAAGCTGATGGAGACTGCGTTTGCTCCTACCTTCTTCTCTTTAGACGCCTTCGGGGTAATGACCCCTACATCGATCAAGGCCTGGATTTTATCCTTGAGATGATAGCACGACTTCGTTGGGTGGTGCACCGCTCTGTGGTAGGCGCAGTACTTCGGGTCCATAACCTTCTTTGCCTCCTCTTAGTTTACAAGCGGCGGCAACTGAATTTTGTTGTTCTCTTGAAGGTATTTGAAAATACCGGGAACTTCATCATCCTTGAAGGAGTAAACCTTAGGGAACCTCGACTCTGACGACTTCTGATTTTGTGGTCATTGTTTCCATTGAGGGCGTGACTGCTGTGGTGCTTGTTACTGCTGTTGTTGTTGGGGCTGCAGCTGGAATGTTTGATTTGCATCAACCGTTTTGGCTGGTGCCTTCCCTCTGCCACGTGGGATGAAGTTTTGCTTATTTGCGTTTGTCGTCGGCTGACCTCTCTCCGCCTTCTTCCTTTTCAGGAATCGCTCGGCTTGCTCCCCACGCACCTACAAGTCCTTCCAAGTCTGGGACGGTGCTGTTCCCATTGCTTCCAACACGTCCAAGGATAGGTTATTGTGGCACGTTTGGAGGATGAACTCCTCAGTTATGGGGTCCCGGCAATTTATCGCCTTATTTCTGAACCTCTTGACGATGTTGTCCACCGTTTCTCCGTCTTTCTGTTTCTCATCTAAGAGCGACCCGATAGATATTTCGGTGTCGTCGTCAAAGAAGTTGGCGAGGAACATGGACTCCATGTCATCCCAACCGTTAATGCTCCCCGGTTTGAGACGGCGGTACCAATCGAAGGCAGCTCCACGAAGGGTACTAACAAATAACCGAACCATTAGGGGCTCGTTACCGGAAATAACTCCCAAGTGGGACTTGAAGTAGATAAGGTGCTGAGTAGGGAATCCCTTCCCGTCGAACGGCGTAAAGTTAATTAGGTTGAACTTTACCGGATACGGGATTGATTCCCATTCTCTCGGATACGGGCACGGTATGCCCGTCTTCTTCACCTCTTGAGCAGAAATGAGAGTGTTGATTTTACTCTCTAAATCTTTTATCTTCTCATTCTTACCTACATCTTTGTCTTGATGATTTTAAGGAGGGACGGCGGTATCGTCACTGGCATTCTGTTCATTAGGGGTATTGTCAGCGTTACGACCTTCATCCCCATCTGCGTCACTATCCGTTTGGTTATCATGGTTGCGACGACTTGACTCGCTTCGGCCATTCAACAACGACAAGAATTACTTGTCTTGAAATTCCCTCATTTGTTGCATGGCCATCTGCATTTCAAGCTGAAAATTTTCCTTCTGCTTGGCGAGAGCCTCCTCGAGCATCTTGGCCACTTGCCCTGAACTAATCATGAGTGCTTCACGGGGTCGTCCGTCACTTGATAACGTATTGTCGGAGGTGAATGCGGAGCCAGCGTCTGACAGTTCGTCATCTAAAGGCGATCTCCTTGGCGCCTTGCCATAGTTGGGGCGTCTAATGGTCCCGGACCGCAACCGAGTCATCCGTTCCGATGTCACGGGAATACCACGTGATGACGTCCCTTTGCTGGTCATATTAATGGAGGCACTTGGCAACTCGTCGTCTTGAGGCATCAATCTTCCCCTGCGGAAACGCCTTGATTTGGGTTCAGATATCTTGGTGCCAAGCCTATCAAAGACCGATAATTTACTCGGAGTCGTCTTGTTGCAATCGCACTCGGACAACACCGCCTTGATCAATCTGGAGCATGGGCAATGCATATTTTTCTCCGGGGATCTCCTTTTTTAAGATCTATTCGTACCCCCAGCGCGATAGTACAACTCATCGACATGAGTGCTGAGCAACCTATCGTGTGTTGGCACGACTTCTCAGGTCTAACGTCCTCGTCCTCAGACGAGAAAGTCTCCTTCTGAGGATGAGCTGCCCTTATAGGGCCATCAAAGGTCACTCGCCGTGACGTACACCTTTGCGAGTGTGAAGCTCCAGTGGGCTCTTGGACTTCAATACGCAGCCCGGTGCGGGTAGCTGCATGAACCTTCTTGTTATAGTTGAGGTGGTAACGACCCCCTGGGTTGGGAGTGACCCGGGATTTTCTCAATGGGCCCAAGCGCTCCTTGATTGGAACCTTCCTTTGATCATCAGGAACGGGATCGAGGCGTTCTAACACCATCTTCCTGCTTTGGGATGAACCGGCGGGATCTCTTGAAGCAGGAATTGAGGTGGACGGCGACTTGGATGGAGTCGGCGATGGTATAGTTAGCTTCCTTTGATGGAGATCAATTCGGGGAGGCTGATCCTTGTTCAACGCTTCGGCTTTAGCCTTAACCGTTGATCCGCGTTTTGGCCTCCATACCTAGTGCGTCTTCGGGGGCTTCTTGGCCACTTCCTCCTTCAACCTTCGGGCCTCTTGGACCAGAATTCGCGCGTGTGCAAGGAGTGCGCGGCACTTGCGGATGCGTTCCTCAAGTGTTGATTGGTTCTGTTTGATGCGGATCCAATAATTTGTCGACGGCTTGGAGGAGTTACAGTGCGCCTGGTTCTGAGGCTTTCCGCCTCTCCTGGATTTGAGATCCCCTCGTAACGGATCCCATCCATCGATTCCAATGCCTTGGCAAATCGGCGAGCCAAACTTTGGCGTCGACGTTGGCGGGCTCTCTTTGAAAGATTCGGCATGCCATCAGTCGGATCCTGGACTGAGGAATTGAGATCTTCATCTCCAGTTACCTTGGGTACCGGAGGGATACTGCTTGTTGCGGCTTTGGCAGCGGCGGGATCGGAATCCTCACCTTGAGATTCAACGTCCGAAGACCATCGGATTCTCCTTACAGTGGTGATCTTCTTGGATCTGCGGGGGGAGGACGATCGGGATGAGGATGAGAGGTACTCCTCAAACTTCTTCTGGTCGAACTCTTACTCGACTTCTTCTTCGACCGGGATCTGGATCCGCGGCTGCGACACGACGATCTCTGACTTGAGACCGTTGGCTCCCACTGTGGTCGCTAGCTTGTTCGCGGGGAAAGTTGGTTCCTTAATTTTCATTGCTTTCGAACTCATTACACCTTTATGAGTTTACAAACGAATTCGAAAATTAAAAAAGATCGCCTTTTTATAAGGCTACAATGAGGATCAAAGAAAAATTACAACTTTATCTCCCTTAAACAAACGCGGGATCCATTTATCGAATCCTCACTTGCGTGGGTGTCTTTGCCTGTGCCGGGGACTTTTTTTTCGTCCGTGGACCACCGCGTAATCCGGATCCGGTGCGAGATCTACACGATCAAGAGGGGTTATTTCACGAAGGAAACAAGAGCCCAAGCAAATGAGATCGACTAAGCGAAATCAAAGCTCTTCTCGAGATCAAAACAAGGTTTAATCTCGAGGAACTGATGTGGATCTGATGTCGAAGTTTATCGCCTCCCCGAAAGCTAGATCTGGATCTTCAAAAGCATCGCCTTTATCGCCAAAACTCAGATCTTGATCCGGCAGAGCTTCCTCGTCTCACCAAAATTCCGGATCTGAACAAATGAGTCCCTACCCTCATATTTATAGCCTCAAAAGCGGATAACGGGTCGAAACTGGGCCCGAGGCCTGCCTAGCCACTTGCAAGTGGCTCGGCCACCGAGCCACTTAGAAGTGGCTCGGTTTTTGCCGAGTCACCCAAGTGCTGGTTTTTCGGTCTTTTTCGCCGTCCTCCGGTGTTCCGAGCCCGATTCGATTTAGGTTTATCGATTTTCACTGATCCGGAGCTTCAAAGTCGGGTTTATCCCTTCGCTCGCACGTGATTCATCGCTTTATTGGCCTTGGATGCTTTGTCGACTTGCTTTATGCACCTCGTCGACTCGGTTTATTAACCTGGACGCTTCGTCGACTTGCTTTATGCGTTGGTGCCGACTCGCTTTATGCGTTGGTGTCACGGTGACTTGTTGTTGTATCATTGACGGTTCACTGTTATGTCGTTGGATGGCTCGCCGATCGTCAACTCCTTATCACAAGCTGTGTTCGGGAGCGTATAGGTAATTTTCAACGCCTACACCCATACCCAAAACTAAACCTAATCTCTCCTCCTCCCCCCGCCCCCCTTCTCACAGCCGCTAGCCTTCTTCTCTCTCTCACCCTCTCTCTCACACTCACCCTCTCTCACACTCACCCTCTCTCACACTCACCCTCTCTCACACTCACCCTCTCTCACACTCACCCTCTCTCACACTCACCCTCTCTCACACTCACCCTCTCTCACACTCACCCTCTCTCACACTCACCCTCTCTCACACTCACCCTCTCTCACACTCACCCTCTCTCACACTCACCCTCTCTCACACTCACCCTCTCTCACACTCACCCTCTCTCACACTCACCCTCTCTCACACTCACCCTCTCTCACACTCACCCTCTCTCACACTCACCCTCTCTCACACTCACCCTCTCTCACACTCACCCTCTCTCACACTCACCCTCTCTCACACTCACCCTCTCTCACACTCACCCTCTCTCACACTCACCCTCTCTCACACTCACCCTCTCTCACACTCACCCTCTCTCACACTCACCCTCTCTCACACTCACCCTCTCTCACACTCACCCTCTCTCACACTCACCCTCTCTCACACTCACCCTCTCTCACACTCACCCTCTCTCACACTCACCCTCTCTCACACTCACCCTCTCTCACACTCACCCTCTCTCACACTCACCCTCTCTCACACTCACCCTCTCTCACACTCACCCTCTCTCACACTCACCCTCTCTCACACTCACCCTCTCTCACACTCACCCTCTCTCACACTCACCCTCTCTCACACTCACCCTCTCTCACACTCACCCTCTCTCACACTCACCCTCTCTCACACTCACCCTCTCTCACACTCACCCTCTCTCACACTCACCCTCTCTCTCACACTCACCCTCTCTCTCACTCACCCTCTCTCTCACTCACCCTCTCTCTCACACTCACCCTCTCTCTCACACTCACCCTCTCTCTCACACTCACCCTCTCTCTCACTCACCCTCTCTCTCACTCACCCTCTCTCTCACACTCACCCTCTCTCTCACTCACCCTCTCTCTCACTCACCCTCTCTCTCACACTCACCCTCTCTCTCACTCACCCTCTCTCTCACACTCACCCTCTCTCTCACTCACCCTCTCTCTCACACTCACCCTCTCTCTCACTCACCCTCTCTCTCACTCACCCTCTCTCTCACTCACCCTCTCTCTCACACTCACCCTCTCTCTCACTCACCCTCTCTCTCACTCACCCTCTCTCTCACTCACCCTCTCTCTCACTCACCCTCTCTCTCACTCACCCTCTCTCTCACTCACCCTCTCTCTCACTCACCCTCTCTCTCACTCACCCTCTCTCTCACTCACCCTCTCTCTCACTCACCCTCTCTCTCACTCACCCTCTCTCTCACTCACCCTCTCTCTCACTCACCCTCTCTCTCACTCACCCTCTCTCTCACTCACCCTCTCTCTCACTCACCCTCTCTCTCACTCACCCTCTCTCTCACTCACCCTCTCTCTCACTCACCCTCTCTCTCACTCACCCTCTCTCTCACTCACCCTCTCTCTCACACTCACCCTCTCTCTCACTCACCCTCTCTCTCACTCACCCTCTCTCTCACTCACCCTCTCTCTCACTCACCCTCTCTCTCACTCACCCTCTCTCTCACTCACCCTCTCTCTCACTCACCCTCTCTCTCACTCACCCTCTCTCTCACTCACCCTCTCTCTCACTCACCCTCTCTCTCACTCACCCTCTCTCTCACACTCACCCTCTCTCTCACTCACCCTCTCTCTCACTCACCCTCTCTCTCACACTCACCCTCTCTCTCACTCACCCTCTCTCTCACTCACCCTCTCTCTCACTCACCCTCTCTCTCACTCACCCTCTCTCTCACACTCACCCTCTCTCTCACTCACCCTCTCTCTCACACTCACCCTCTCTCTCACACTCACCCTCTCTCTCACACTCACCCTCTCTCTCACACTCACCCTCTCTCTCACACTCACCCTCTCTCACACTCACCCTCTCTCTCACTCACCCTCTCTCTCACACTCACCCTCTCTCTCACACTCACCCTCTCTCTCACACTCACCCTCTCTCTCACACTCACCCTCTCTCTCACTCACCCTCTCTCTCACACTCACCCTCTCTCTCACACTCACCCTCTCTCTCACACTCACCCTCTCTCTCACTCACCCTCTCTCTCACTCACCCTCTCTCTCACACTCACCCTCTCTCTCACTCACCCTCTCTCTCACACTCACCCTCTCTCTCACACTCACCCTCTCTCTCACACTTTAGAAGTATATTTCACTTATAAACTGTTGTAAATTGTTTTTAAACTTAAGTAGTTGATTTTGTTCAACTTAGTTTAATTAATTAGTTGAATTAAGTTAGTTTTAGTTAATTTTTGTTAATTTTAGTCTAATCTTGTTAAATTTTAGTTAATTTAGTTAATTTCAGTTTAATTAATTAGTTTAATTAGTTCTTTTTAGTTAATTTTAGTTTAATTACTTAGTTTAATTAGTTAATTTAGTTAATTGTAGTTAAGTTTAGTTTAATCTTGTTCAATTTTAGTTAATTTCAGTTTAATTAATTAGTTAATTTTATTTTGATTAATTAGTTTAATTAGTTAATTTTAGTAATTGTAGTTAAGTTTAGTTTAATCTTGTTCGATTTTAGTTAATTTAGTTAATTTCAGTTTAATTAATTAGTTTAATTAGTTATTTTTAATTAATTTAGTTTAATTAATTAGTTAATTGTAGTTAAGTTTAGTTTAATCTTGTTCAATTTTAGTTAATTTAGTTAATTTCAGTTTAATTAATTAGTTAATTTTAGTTTTGTTAGTTAGTTTTGTTAATTTGAATCTTTATATTTGTCAAGATTTGATGATTTGATAATTTGATCTATGAATGGTTTGTTTGTTGAATTGTTGTGATGTAGAATGTCAGATATTCCTCCTAAGAAATCTGCGGGTTCCACCTCTATTCGCACGAAAGCTCTTGTGAAAGATAAAAGAAACTCGGGAGATATCGGTTGGGAGTTTGGATTTCTTCCGGATCCAACTGATATGAACTTGGTGCAATGTAAATTGTGCTCACACAAGATGAAAGGGGGGGTCTTTAGATTGAAGCAACATCTTACCGACATAGGAAACAGTTGCATTAAGTGCTCTAAGATTTCAGCTGCTGATAGGAAGAAGGTCCAAGAAGCTATGGATGCTAATTCCAGGAGGAAGAAACTGAAGGAGATGCATATCATGGAGTTGGAAGATGAAGCACAGTTCGATAAGCTGGATCCAACGGCTAGTGAAGGAGAGAAAATTGTCTCTTCTACACAAATAGCGGACGGATCTTCAAAGAGGTCTAGAGAGCTAACCGTTGGCCAATGGATGCTTATACTGCTAGTGATTCCGAGCTAGCAAAGAGACTGAAGGGAAAGATGATTCAGCCTGGAGTGAAGGAAGCATATACAAAGGAGAAAAGAGATTGGGTCCACAAGCATGTTGCTAGATAGGCATATGAGAATAGCATTCCTTTTCATGCCCTCTCTACTGACTCCTTTACGCTGATGTGCAGCGCTATTGGGGATTAAGGACGTACTTACCGGCCGCCTAGCATGTATATGTTGAGAGAGCCGTTGTTGAGAGGTGCTGTGAATGAGACTAGGGACACATTGAAGGAGCATGAGGAGGAGTGGGGGAAGAGTGGTTGTTCTATCATAACAGATGCTTGGTAAGTTAGGAAGATACGGTCAATCATGAACCTTTACATCCACAGCAGGCTAGGCACGACTTTCTACAAGTCGATTGAGTGCTCCGGGGACTCGCACACGGGGGACTACATTTTTGAGTGGGTGGATGCATGCATTGAGGAGATTGGGCCACAGAAGGTCATCCAGGTTGTCATGGATAATGCTTCTGCAAATATGTTGGCGAAGGAGAAATTGAAGGAGAAGAGGCCGAGTATCTTTTAGACTAGTTGTGCAGCTCATACTATTGACCTGATGCTTGAGGGCATTGGGAAGTTGCCGACTTTCAAAACCACTATTGACAAAGCGAAGACCCTTACCGTCTTCATCTACAGCCACCACAAGATTTTGAACATGATGTGCCGCATGTGTGAGATGAGGGAGATTGTTAGACCCGGAGTCACTCGCTTTGCCACTGCATTCTTGACCCTGCGGAGTGTTCATGAGAAGAAGCTGAAGCTAAGATTCATGTTTTCTGATGAAGAATGGAGGAAAAGCAAGCATGCTAAGACCGCAAGGGGTAGAAAAGTGGAGGCCATTGTCCTGTGTGAGAGTTGGTGGCAATCTGTAAACAAGCTATTAAAGGTCTATGCTCCCCTTTTTCGCATGTTGAGGGTGGTCGATAGCGACTATAGACCCTCAATGGGATTTGTCGTGGGGATGCTTGAAGACACAAAGGAGGAGATCAAGCGTGTTTTGAAGAAACAGGAGACCCTATGTAAGTCGGTGAAGGATATTATATGTTCCAAGTCTGAGGCTCGATTGTATACACCATTGCATATGGCAGCTTATGTCCTTAACCCTTACTATTTCTTTCGAGATGATGTTGCTAAGAACTCTAAGGAGGGGAAGGAGGGGTTTCTAGATGTGGTGGAGCTGCTCTATCCCGATGAGGAACACCAAGCTGAGATTACTAAGGAGTTCATGGAGAAGTACAGAGAGGGTAAGGGCTCATTTGTCAGAAGTTTGGCGGTGAAATCTACGCAGAAAGTGGAGTTCAACGCAGGTAAATTTAGCTTATAAATTGAATATATCAAATTATCAATCATAAGTTATTTTTTACACTGGTGAATTCAACTAAGACAATGTGTTTGCAGCTAGTTGGTGGTATATGTATGGCGGTGATTGTCCCTTTCTGCAAAACTTGGCGATGAAGGTTCTTAATCTCATAGCAGTTCTTCCGGATGTGAGAGAAACTGGAGCACATTTGAGGGGGTAAATTACATAAATATCTAAAATTAATAAGATGAAGTTATCCATTTATGACTTTACTAATTTGTTCTTTTCTTCTTTAAAGATTCACACGAAGAAGAGAAATCGATTGGAGTCGAAGAGGTTGGAGGATCTTGTGTTTGTGAAGTTCAATGCCAAGCTCAAGCAAAAAAAGAGGAGAGGAGAAGACAAAGGCGCATAACAACGCAGATCATACTACAAAGACGCATGGATCCTAGATGGAGTCCCCTCCGATGACGAGGAAGAGACTTATCCCGGTTCGGGTGTTAGTTTGGCGTTAGTGGAGAAGGTATCTGGAGCGGCTGAGGTTGCGGCGAACCGGAGGAGTGAAAGAATTGCAGGAGCTGCAGGACCTTCGATGATTACTACCGAAGAATAGTCTCTTGCCTCTGACGATGATGTCACGGACGAGGATGAGGACTTCGTGGATATGAACTCAGAGGAGAGCGATCATGCGGGGGAGGATTTCCATGATGATGATGATTGATGATTTCATTAGATTATATGATTATCCTGTGCTAGACATTTAGACTATTCGTGCTTTTTTTCCTTCTTGAGCATTAGACTTTTGAGTTTGCGATATTATTTACTATTTGCGATGGCTTGTTATGTTGGACATGATGATGTTTCTTAGAATTTGGTTACTAATTTGCCTATTTAGTATTTATGCATGGTTAATTATGGATCTAATATTGTTATTTATGTTTTTTTTACAATTTTATATGAACTTAATACATATTTTTGTGAATTATTATAATTAATTAAATTAAAAAATAGGCAAACGCCTAGGCACTAGGCCCCGGCTCGAACGTCTAGTCCGCCTAGCACCTTCTGTAACTTTGGCTATTCTCTTTATATGCATAGCTTAAGAGAAGACCGGCAACAACCAAGAAATAATCTAGAAGGAAAACTAATATAATTGATAACATGTCCACATTTCTCTTGGTTCTATTCCAAACAGTAAAATCACACCTGAAGAAAGGAAATTTTTTTTTGAATAACAATACTATGCATGTTGGATCCGAGAAGCTACCCAGTACCCACCAAAATGTAGAAAATTTTCACAAATATTACTTCAAAAAATCAAATATAGGAAACTAAAAGTATTATTTAAGATACACAAGAAAAAAAGGTGCCGAATAAAATTATTTGGGAAAATTGCTTCTAGCCCCCAAAATAATAATAATTATGCTCCCCCCTCCCAAGACTTTTTCAACCCTCTCAAAACCCCCAAAACCAAAGACAGTAATCTCTAAGCCCCCAAAACACAAAACCCAATATTTTAAAACATTTGGAGACAATAATACCCTCTCTCTCTCTCTCTCTCTCTCTGGAGACAATAATACCCTCTCTCTCTCTCTCTCTCTCTCTCTCTCTCTCTCTTTCTCTCTCTCTTTCTTCATAATGCCACTGTGATGAATAGAAATGGGTTTTGGGGATTCAAGTTCTCTCCAAAACCCAAGAACTTTCCTGCTGCTATCCCCTTCCCTCCATCGGCGACGATCCGCCGGACTTCCGCCAAGGCTTCGACGTCCTTCACGCTATTTCTCTGGCAAATTAGTAGTAGTAAAATGCTTTCATGACTTGGAACGGATCTGACTTTATTAAGTATTATTGACAAGTTTTCAGTTCATATATTCTCATCAGTGAATGTCCTATCTTCTTTGTCCACTTTTTTTTTAAACTATTTTCTCAGTTTAAATTTTCTTTCAGTTTAAGCATCATATATGGCTATGGACTTTGATTGCTGAACAACATATCGAAAAAGCTTTCCGCTGATTGACTTTACTACCTCCAACCATTGATTGAGCGAACAACTTCATGTTGTTACTTCGCTTATGTGCACCAATGCAAGTTATATCTTTGCTCATACTAGTAGGACAATGCATATATACTTTGATGTATCGTTAATACTTAGAATAATATATAAAATAACAAAAAATTACAACAATATAAAAAAATTTACGAGTTGGTTGTTGAGGTTACGGGTTGGTTGTTGAGGATACGAGTTGGTTGTTAAGGTTACGGGTTGGTTGTTAAGTTATCGATTTTAAAAAATTATAATAATATATAGAATAATAAAAAATATAGCATTATGGATTTACTCCAATATATAAAATAATAAAAAATTACAACAATTTATAAAATAACAATATATAAAATAACAAAAGTATGGATTACTATAATATATAAAATGATAAAAATATAGCATTATATAAAATATCCGTCATCGATTTAAAAATTATAATAATCATTACAACAGTAGATAGAATAATTAAAAAATAGCATTATGGATTTACTACAATATATAAAATAATAAAAATTATAACAATATATAAAATAACAAAATTATGGACTTACTATAATATATAAAATAATAAAAATATAGCATTATATAAAATTTTAAGTCATCGATTTAAAAATTATAATAATATATAAAATAACAAAAATTACAACAAAATCTGAAAGTTCTGAGTTGATTGTTGAGGTTCTGGGTTGGTTGTTAAGGTTCTGGATTGTTTGTTGAGGTTCTGGGTTGGTTGATAAGGATCTGAGTTGGTTGTTAAGGTTCGGGTTGGTTGTTAAGGTTACGGGTTGGTTGTTAAAGTTCGGGTTGGTTGTCAAGGTAACCTCAACAACCAACTCATAAACTTTGTATATTGTTACAATTTTTGTTATTTTATATATTATTGTAATTTTTAAATCGATGACTTGAAATTTTATATAATGCTATATTTTTGTTATTTTATATATTATAGTGAATCCATAATTTTGTTATTTTATCTATTGTTATTTTATATATTGTTATAATTTTTATTATTTTATATATTGTAGTAAATCCATAATGCTATTTTTAGAATTCTATATATTGTTGTAATGACTTATTGCAATTTTTAAATCGATGGCGTGATATTTTATATAATGCTATATTTTTATTATTTTATATATTATAGTAATCCATAATTTTGTTATTTTATATATTGTTATAATTTTTATTATTTTATATATTGTAGTAAATCCATAATGCTATTTTTTAGTATCCTATATATTGTTGTAATGACTTATTGCAATTTTTAAATCGATGGCGTGATATTTTATATAATGCTATATTTTTTATTATTTTATATATTATAGTAATCCATAATTGTCACGCTCCGTTTCCCAAAATACCAGGAAACGGTACGTGAACAAGTCCGCGACGTATTAGGTTGAGAAAAAGTACAAATAAAAAATATTTCTCCTCAATCTAATACGCCAAGCGTCAAGTAATAATATAAGTACATCACAGTCAGGAATCCCAATCAGAGCCAGTAAGAATAAATAAATGTCCAGAATAGGAAGTACATATCACCAGAATAAAATAACATCCCAGACTATAAAAGAGTCCACATGTCTGAAACAATACATGTAGCTAAAGAAACTAGAGAATCCTAAACAATGTCAACTAAACTGGAAAAAAATACTGAAATCGGTCTAAGGTTCATCAAACTACTAAAAACAAAAAGGAAACTAAGCTTCAGCTCGATCTACTCTGTCGTCAGGGAGGCTCTCCTGCTGAGAAAACTCCGGCTCAAGTGCATCTCTATACTGGACCTCTCCATCATCTATATCTGACGTATACCAAGGGAATGGAGTATGTCAGCGTGCATGGCACACGACAAGATCCCACAACGAAATGGCAGTATAATAATAAATATAAATGAAAGCAAGTAATCAGAAACTGCGAACGATCAAAGTACAACAATCCGATTAACCAACCATGAAAATCCGATTGAGATTAATATTTAGAAATCTACAAAAAAAGACGTAGTACGTCGAGCGAAATAATCCAAACAAGAAAACCCTCATATATATACCACTTGTCTCAGATTGTAAATAACTAAATAATAACGCCGAACTATACACGGATGGAACATATAACTGGAAATAAAGCATCGACATGTGCATCTCATGTGTCCGTACAACCAGGTGTCCTAACTGTCAAATATCTCAACTCGATGTCAGTATCTAGCCATCTATAACAGGTCACTAGATCATAACTCTCACAGAGTCGAAGTTCATATCACCGGATAACTGACTGTTCATAAATCCTCTACGTGCATCCAATGTCGCGATACCCTTCGATCAAAGGACTACACGCAATCCGATTCCGGCTTGTCGGGACACAAGCAGGACTCAGTTGACGAAACGATTTCACTGGCCACGTGCGAAATGATTCAATGGCCCAACAAACCAGCCCCAAGTGCGAAAACAAGATCACAGCGCAGTGCGGAAGATACATAAACGACCATCACGAATACATGAACCAAGACTTTCCCATCCCATGGTCTCAGGTAAATCAAGTCAATGATACCGATATAACAACGCACGGGTTCACCTCCTAAGCATGGTCAATACACACATGTCACTAGGTCATGTTCAGGACGAACCAAATCCCTAAGTCATGAACTACTAATGATTCTCGACACAACAAGGCGGTGAATAATGTGATGCGACTCTATGCAGCGATATAATGGCATCACGGATACATGAAAATATTCATAAAAAGAGTAATAACTATGAGTAAATGGGGTGTACATGAGCGGTATCTATGAGCAGTTAAAATACGGGGAAAGCAGAAAATCACCAATATCTCACTACTCAAATCCGAAACATCTCATAAAAATTATCACATGGCTGGATAACATGTGACTTAATAGCGATTGTAAAGAAAACTGAAAATAACATGTGTTTCACACATAAAAGTCACGGTTTATAACCATCACTTATATGATCATAATTAAAATAATCCAAAATTAATCTTTTTCCCAAAAATTCCTTTAAAATTAGATTTCCATCACTATTAATCTAAAATAACATTCTTAAATAATAAATTAATAATTTCAACATTTTCTTATCCAATAAATCCAATAATTCAAAATTCTTTTACAACAATAATTCTTCTTTTTTAAAAAATCATTTTCCTCACGATTATTTGAAAAATATTATTTTTAAATAATTATCTCGATAATCCTTTTTGAAAATAACTCATTTTATAAAATATTTCTAATTTTCTCCTTTTTCCATAAAATCTCACATCATTACACTAACGACACAAAAGTCATCATCAGGCAATCTCACGCAGTTCATCATATATCAAAATCACCCGATACATGTGATAATTCATAAATAAATCTAAAAAAAATATAAATACGAGTCAAAGCAACGGGATCTTGCCTACGAGTGAATCATTCTTGAATCAACGCGGTGGGTCACGACAGTTCCGTGGCCTCACTGAAAGTCCAACGGTTAGATTATAAAAGAAAAGTGTTAGTAACAATGAGCGATATTCGAAGTGGTATAGCGAGAGATATATAATGAGCCCAAGCGAAAGAAAGATACCGTGTGATAGTTGGTATAACGGGCTCACGCTCCGGCGAATCTGATTAGGGAAAGCGGGCCGGAGAAGGTCAGCTGCGTCGCGAAACCGGATCAACACTGATTTTCTGATTAAAACTTCGTCGTTAATTTCAATCGCCAATAACAATAGCGGCAATGGCTCAAGGCGGAAGCATGGCTTTCATGGGAAAAGGCGTCAATGAATCCACAATCGCCAAAGGAAAAGCGGCATCATCGTAAAAAAGTTAATGTCAATAAATCGAAAGTAAATCGAATGCAATAGAATAGCCAACAAATTGGCTCAAATGGCAGCGAAAAATTCACAAAATGTCGAAACAACGTTATCAGCAGGTCAATCTGTGGTAAGCAAAAGGAAAAAGAATCTATATAATAAGATAAGTTAGAGAATAAAAGCAATCTAAAATAAAATCATAATAATCATGATAGAAATAAAATAAAATCTTAATTAGTAAAACAAATCAAAGTAAAAAATCATAAAAATGAATGTAAAACTATATTTTGAATTAGTAGAGAATCTTGAAAATTTGAGAAATATTAATAATACCTTTAGAAATAATATTTAACACTCAAATACGAGAATATAATATTTGATATTAGAAAAGCAATATTAGAAGATACACATCGAAAAATATTAGAAAAATAATACTAGAACAATACGTACTGAAATTCTTAGAAAAATACGTATCGAAAATTCACAGGTGTTACATCCTACCCCCCTTAAAACAAATTCCGTCCTCGGAATTAAAATAGGAGCGGAGTATAACAATCCCAAGATAGGGACATGGAATGTAAGACTCAACTAAATATATATGGAGAGATATTCAAAAGAACTATGTATCCATAAAATAGAAGAAGATACGAGGTAGCAGCGATACAAAATGAAATAAGATATAACAGCTAAGAGTCCAAAATAACGGGGAATGTTGCCTTATCTCGACTCTGTCTCCCAAGTCGACTCTCTAAGGAATCAGGTGCCACATCACCTGAGCATAGCGGTCTTGTTAGGAGGTCTTCTCTCTTTGGTCCAAAATCACCACAGGCTGCTTCTCATAGGTCAAATCAGGTAGCACCTCAATCTCCGAGAAATCTATCACATGGCTCAGATCTCCGACATATTTCCACAACTGAGAAACATGGAATACGTCGTGCACTCTAGCCAATGCGGGTGGCAATGCAAGTTGGTACGCCACTTCTCCAACTCTCTCTAGTATGTCGAAAGGTCCCACATACCGCGGACTCAACTTCCCACGCCTTCCAAAGCGAATGATGCCTCGGTTGGGGGAGATCTTCAAGAATACATGGTCTCCAGGCTGGAACTCCAAGTGTCGACGTTTCGTATCTGCCCAATGCTTGAATCGTCTGTGCTATCTTGATGGCTCCTAATGATCTGGCGGCATCAAGCGATTTAGCAATCAACTCGACCAAAAATCTCCGGTCTCCAACATCGTCCCAACTCAAAGGAGGCGGCACTTCCTCCATACAAAGGCTGCGAAGGGGCCATGCCAATGCTAGCACGGAAGGCTGTTGTTGTATGCAAACTCCACCGATTTAGATGATCCTCCTAAGATCCATAAAAATCAAGTATACAAGCTCTAAGCATATCCTCCAGAATCTGAATGGTCCTCTCCGACTGCCCATCGGTCTGAGGGTGATAAGCTGTGTTGAAATTGAGACTGGTACCAAGGCTTGCTTGCATACTCTTCGAACTTCGAGTAAATCGGGTATCCGCGATCGAGGCGATGCACTGCTTGGAACTCCGTGCAATCACACAATCTCCTCCATGTATCTCTGAGCAAGATGCTCCGTCGACTGTCCTACTCGGAATGGAATAAAGTGAGCCGATTTGGTTAATCGATCTACGATCACCCAAACAGCATCATTCTGCCTAGTGCTCCAAGGCAAGCAAGTGATGAAATCCATGGTGATATGTTGCCACTTCCACTCCGGAATTGGCAACGACTGTAATAAACATGCAATGCGCTGATGCTCTACCTTCACATGCTGACAAACAAGGCACTTCGCCATACTACGAGCCACATCTCTCTTCATACCACACCACCAAAAGTTTAGGTTCAAATCCTTGTACATCTTAGTGCCTCCTGGGTGAATAGAATATGGTGAGCTGTAAGCTTCCCGTAATAACTCCTCTCGAACATCTCCTTCGGGTATGCAGATACAACTCCCGAATCGCAAGGATCCGTCCTCATGAATAACAAACTCCGGTCGAAGACCAGCTGCTGCTAACTCTCTGCACCTCTGAAGAAATGAGTCACCTGATTGCGTAGCCTTGATTCGCTCGACTAAGGTCGATTGAATCTGAAGATTCATCAATGTAGCAGTGACTCCTGGAAGTAGAACCTCTATGCTCATATTCCTCACATCCTGCTGAAGTCTCCACTGGGCCGTGAGGGTCATGATCACTGGCAGCCGACTCAAAGCATCTGGTACGACGTTGACCTTGCCAGGATGATATTGGAGATCAATGTCGTAATTTGCCATCAACTCTAACCATCTGCGCTGTCTCATATTAAGCTCCTTCTGAGTAAAGATATACTTCAAGCTCTTGTGATCTGTGAACACCTTCACCTGTTCTCCCAACAAATAGTGCCTCCAAAGCTTAAGAACGCAAACTACTGCTGCTAACTCTAAGTCGTGGGTAGGGTAATTCTGCTCATGCCGCTTCAACTGACGAGATGCAAACACTACCACATGACCCTCCTGCTGTAGAACACATCCCAATCCTCTGCTAGATGCGTCACAAAACACTTTAAAATTCACACTCCTATCTGGTATCGTCAAGACTGGAGCCGAGATCAATCGTGACTTCAACTCCTCGAATGCCTGTTCACTAGCGCCGGACCAGACAAATTGAACATCCTTCCTCGTAAGTCTCGTCATCGGCTCTGCGATCTTTGAGAAATCTCTGATGAAGCGTCGGTAGTATCCAGCTAATCCCAGAAAACTCTTAATATCAGATACCGACATAGGGGTTAGCCAATCCCTAACAGCAGATACCTTATCCGGGTCCACAGATATGCCATCTCCTGACACCACGTGTCCTAGAAATGCAATACGGTCAAGCCAGAACTGGCACTTACTGTACTTGGCAAATAGCCGATGCTCTCTCAAGGTCTGCAACACGAACTGCAAGTGTTCTGCATGTTCTTCCTCGCTCTTAGAATACACCAAGATGTCACCAATAAAGATCTTGACAAACTTATCCAGCACATCATAGAATACCTGATTCATCAGATTCATGAAGGTCGCCGGTGCATTGGTTACGCCAAACGGCATCACTAAGAACTCATAATGCCCGTATCTTGTCCTGAATGCGGTCTTAGGAACATCAGAGTTCTTAACCTTCACCTGGTGATATCCACTCCGTAGATTCAGCTTAGAAAATACTCTCGATCCTCCCAATTGGTTAAATATATCATCAATACGGGGAAGAGGATACTTGTTCTTCACTGTTATCGCATTCAACTCCCGGTAGTCGATGCACATCCGCTTGGATCCATCCTTCTTACCCACAAGCAACACAGGTGCTCCCCAGGTGGACACACTGGGTCATATCAAGCCTCTCTGCAAAAGATCATCCAAGCGTGTGCGGCTTCGGCCAGCTTCGGTAGGAGGCATACGATAAGGGGTCTTAGAGATAGGGGCACTTCCAGGCTGCAGCTCTATAGAAAACTCGATCACTCGATCCGGTGGCAACCCATAAATATCATCAGGAAATACATCTCCAAACTCTTGAACTACTGATTGGCACCAGTTCCACGCATTGCATCTAGCGTCGCCTTCTTCTGTTTAGCTCTATACTCCACAGGTCCAGCCGATGTATTGCCATTAAGAAACTCAAACCTCGGGTGATCCGGTATCTCAAACACTACACTCCGGCGGCGATAATCAATGGTGGTGAAGAATGACCCCAACCAATCCATCGAAAACGCGCCGAGCTCGATAAATCAATCACCGTGAAGTTCGCAAAAGTTCCCTCCATGAGATGACCAGGGGCATGCTTCATAACCATTGGATGCTACTAAGACTCCGCTACCAGTGTTGATATTCCAGCCCGTGGTCAAAGGAGCGATAGGAAGAGAGTGAGTGGTCGCAAATTGACGAGACAAGAAATAGTGGGAAGCTCCTGAGTCAAAGAGTGATAGAGCGGGGACGGAAGAAACGAGGACTTTGCCTATCACAGGAGAAGGTCAAGGTAACTAAACTTAGTACTCATAAATGATTCCTATTATGATATCCTCAGGTAATGCTAAATAACAAAATTATATGAACGTAAAACTAGAAGTAAACAACTCTTACCAGTGATAACCTAGTCGTTCGCCTCAACTTCCACAGCTGACATCATGAGCGTCGGCATGTGGTTCTTTCTTCTCAGCTTCGGAAAATCTACTTTTATGGAGGAAGAGGTCCTGCCCGAGGATACGGTCCGCGCGGAGCTGGTGCTGTTGGAGCTGGTCGAGGTGGAGCTGGAAGAGCTAGCCGATCTGGAGGTGGAGGCAAACGGGGCTACTGCTTCTGTGGGCAACTTGGACTGAGGTGATCGGGGGACCCACATCCATAACACAAGCGAAGGCGTTTGCAGCATTCCTGATAGGTGTGCCCAAGGAAGCCACAATAAGAACACCTCGCCGAGGACTGACCGTGAGGCTACACTCGAGTCTTGATAAGGATCTTGCGATGGGAAGTGGGCAGCGGGAAAGCTGCGCCTGCGGAGTATCTTTGTTCTGTTGAGTCTGCTGCCTCGGAGGAGGGCCTTCGACGATACGGGCTGAAACTACGGTGCTCGACCAATCACATGGGGTCTTGGGCTCCTTCGAGCGCTCTCAATCTCGCGTGCTGCATCCAAAACGGCGTCGTGGGTCGCAAGTGCTCTACCAACTAGAGCCAATCTGATATACTTGTCCAGACCCTTTTGAAACTGATGTCTCCTGATAGCGGGATCTGTAACAAAATGGGAAGCGTACCGACTGAGGGAAGAGAACTCCACCTCGTACTCATCAACGGACCGACCTCCTTGCTTGAGCTCAACTAACCTACATAAAAGCTCGTCTCGGGCTGATTGGGGAAAGTACTTCCGATTGAAGCGCTCTATGAAGATCTCTCACAAAATTGGCCTCTCCAAATGGGTCTTCTCTGCAGTCCACCAGATCCGGGCCATATCGGTAAGCTGAACATCCATGAGATCTACCCACTCTGCAGGGGGAATATGAGTCACCGTAAGGATAGTCTCCGTGGCCTTGAGAAACTCCTCTGCTGCTAGGGGTCCCTCGACGCCAGAAAAGGATGGAGGTCGTATATATCGGAACTCCCTAACTCTGGGCTCCGGACGAGGGAATCTTTGGGTAGGAGCTCTTGTATGTACCACCTTAAAATTGCGATTAATTGCTTGAATCATTGCCAAAAGCTAGGTTGGATCTACATCGGGCATCTGGCCACCGCTACCGGATGGGTTACCGTTACCACGAGTACCCACCATGATTCCAAGGAATCAAACCATTAGAGAAAGGGTCAGAATCAAATCAAAATCGAATCGAGTAAGATAGTAACTAAAAGATATTTAATCAAGAAAATAGGATAATATTCAGGTATAATCTCACGGATCAAACAGTGATATGCATCTAAATTATCATATTCTCACTATGGAACTTCGAGGCGTGAGCTGACCGGGCGATCGATTTGGTCGAAGGACTGCATGGGCCACCACCAAAAACCTGTCACACCCCGTTTCCCAAAATACCCGGAAACGGTACGTGAACAAGTTCGTGACGTATTAGGTTGAGAAAAAGTACAAATAAAAAATATTTCTCCTCAATCTAATACGCCAAACGTCAAGTAATAATAAAAGTACATCACAGTCACAAATCCTAATCACAGCCAGTAAGAGTAAATAAATGTCCAGAACAGGAAGTACATATCACCAGAATAAAATAATATCCCAGACTATAAAAGAGTCCACATGTCTGAAACAATATATGTAGCTAAAAAAACTAGAGAATCCTAAACAATGTCAACTAAACTGGAAAAATACTAAAATCGGTCTAAGGTTCATCAAACTACTGAAAACAAAAAGGAAACTAAGCTTCAGCTCGATCTAAAATAATATTCTTAAATAATAAATTAATAATTTCAACATTTTCTTATCCAATAATTCAAAAATTCTTTTACAACAATAATTCTTCTTTTTTAAAAAATCATTTTCCTCACGATTATTTGAAAAATATTATTTTTAAATAATTATCTCGATAATCCTTTTTTGAAAATAACTCATTTTATAAAATATTTCTAATTTTCTCCTTTTTCCATAAAATCTCACATAATTACACTAACGACACAAAAGTCATCATCAAGCAATCTCACGCAATTCATCATATATCAAAATCACCCGATACATGTGATAATTCATAAATAAATCTAAAAAAAATAAATACGACTCAAAGCAACGGGGTCTTGCCTACGAGTGAATTGGCTACGAATCGTGGTCGCGGGTCACAACAAGTTCTCGGGCCTACTGAAAGTCCAACGGTTAGATTATAAAAGAAAAGTGTTAGTAACGACGAGCGATATTCGAAGTGGTATAGCGAGAGATATACAATAAGCCAAAGCGAAAGAAAGATACCGTGTGATAGTTGGTATAACGGGCTACGCTCCGGCGAATCTGATGGTGAGCGGAGGCGGAGGAGGTCAAAAGCTGCGTCGCGAATCGGATCAACACTGCAGTTTTCTGCAGCGCAAAATTCGTCGTTAAGGCTGTCGGCTGCGGAACAGCGGCAACGGCAAGCGAAACGAAGGCTGAACAGTCATAGGAGAGGCCTTAACCAGGTCGTAGTTCGCGGTGGCGGGCGTCATAAGCGGAGAACGCAGGTTAATGTCATGCGATGAGAGTGGTAATGAAACAGATATGGCAGTGAAGTCGAGGCAAAGAAAAGCGAATCAAGAAATTTCAGAAGTAAAGAGAAGCGAAGCGGAGGATAAACGTCTGTGGCGAAGCGGGGAAAGGGCGAACGCAGCATTAGGGATCTGGGTTTGGAAGCGGAAGTCAGGGCGAAATTGGCGGCAATAAAGGCGGCGGTGAGGCCCGAGGTGTAAGCGTGTAAAATTACCTATAAGTCCCGAGCGTAACTTCGTGGCGATGAGTTGATGATTGACGGACCGTCAACGATGTAAATGCATAAAACAAGTGAACAAAGCGCAATAAGCACATCGGTGAAGCATACAGGTCAATGGGAACGGCAAAACAACGAAGAAACGACTCAACCATGAGCTGCAGGGTACCCATAAAAGACTTAGCACCATGTGTGTCTTGCTCCCACCATGGGTGGTTCGGCTATGAAAGGTTTTAGATATCCTCTCCAGCTTTCTAACGCATCTTGGATCTACTCATTCTGAGAACGGACGAGAGAGTTAAAGCCGAAACAACCAAGAGGGTTCAGGCTGTTTCACACCTGTAGGACACCAATGATGTCTCACACATTTCGGCCATGATAAGTTTCGAATATGAGGAAGTTCAAAACATAACAGTTTTATCTCTCTTCACCAGATTTCTAACGCATCTTGAATCACCTCATTCAGAGATCGGACGAGGGATTTATCGCCAAAATGGTGCAGAGTGTCTCGGCAGTGGCTGAGACACAAAAAGTGTCTCGGTCATGGTCGAGACACCAAATTTCTTGCCAATTTTGGCTATGGTACGATTTGAATCTAAAGAAGTTCAAAACATAAAAGTTGTAGCTCTCCTCTCCTGTTTTCTAGCATCTTGAATCACCTCATTCAGAGATCGGACGAGGATTTATCGCCAAAATGGTGCGAGTGTCTCGGCGATGGCTGAGACACAAAAAGTGTCTCGGTCATGGTCGAGACACCAAATTTCTTGCCAATTTTGGCTATGGTACGATTTGAATCTAAAGAAGTTCAAAACATAACAGTTTTATCTCTCTTCACCAGATTTCTAACGCATCTTGAATCACCTCATTCAGAGATCGGACGAGGGATTTATCGCCAAAATGGTGCAGAGTGTCTCGGCAGTGGCTGAGACACAAAAAGTGTCTCGGTCATGGTCGAGACACCAAATTTCTTGCCAATTTTGGCTATGGTACGATTTGAATCTAAAGAAGTTCAAAACATAAAAGTTGTAGCTCTCCTCTCCTGTTTTCTAACGCATCTTGAATTACATCAATCGGAGGTCGGACGAGAGAGTTATAACCAAAATAACCGAGCCACCTTGGCCAAGGCCGAGCCACTTGGAAGTGGCTAGGCGGGCTTTTGGGCCCAGTTTTGACCCGTTATCCGCTTTGAGGCTATAAATATGAGGGTAGGGGCTCATTTGTTCAGATCTGGAATTTTGAAGAGAGGAGGAGGCTCTGCCGGATTAAGATCTGATTTTTGGCGACAAAGGCGACGCTTTTGAAGATCCAGATCTGACTTTTGGGGAGGCGATCAACTTCGACATCAGATCCACATCAGTTCCTCGAGATTAAACCTTGTTTTGATCTCGAGAAGAGCTTTGATTTCGCTTAGTCGATCTCATTTGCTTGGGCTCTTATTTTCTTTGTGAAATAACCCCTCTTGATCGTGTAGATCTCGCACCGGATCCGGATTATGCGGTGGTCCACGGACGAAAAAGAAGTCCCCGGCACAGGCAAAGACACCCATGCAAGCGAGGATCCGATAAACGGATCCTGCGTTTGTTCAAAAAGGAGAAAAGTTATAATCTTTTTTGATTGTTCGTTGTAAGCCTTATAAAAAGGCGATCTTTTTTCTGAATCTCGTTTGTAAACCCATAAAGGTGTAACAGATTCAAATCAATGACAATCATACCGACTTTCCCCGCGAACAAGCTGGCGACCACAGTGGGAGCCAACGATCTCAGATCTGAGATCGTCGTGTTGCAACCGCGGATCGAGATCTTGCCTCCAAAGAAGGCCTTTTCATGGAGGAGGGCGCAAGAAGACAACCCTCATTCAACCGTTGTCGAGATCCCCCTCGCGACTTTATTCTGGCAATCCAGCAAGCCGGGGGTTCAGATCACAATGTGTTGACTTCGACGAAGAGGGCACGTCAAAGCGGCATAGCGCCAAGCTTCGTCAACTTGCAAAGGCGTTGGAGCAGGTTGATGGACTCGCTACTATCTGAGACTTGGAGTCGAGGCGTCGGCCGCCTCAAATAAACTTGCAATTCCTCCAAGCCATCGATCGACGAATGGGTTCTCGTCAAGAGGACTCGTTCGACCCTGAAGGAGCGTATTCAGAAGCGCCATGCACGTGCCGCTCAAGCTCGCGCTCTTGCAAGAAAGACACAAGACTTGAACAAGAGGGAAGTGTCAAAAAACCACAAAAATTCCATCAAGTTTGGGTGCCAAAGCCCAAGACGACGCAAAGATCAGAGTGCAATACAGTCGAACCCTCCTTCCAACGCCGACGCAGTCCAAGCCGTCTCGGCCCCAAGATTGGGGGTCGCGTATGCACTCCCGTCAGACCGATCACTACCCAAAGGTGTCCTGTCGCATCCAAACAAACCAGAACACCTCAATGTACGTGTTCATGCACTGTGCATAAGAGAATTCTAGTCACGTCTAGACTGGGGGTTCATGACGAAGCCAAGGAGCCCGTTAAGACTCCACGCTCGCAAGGAGGTGGTCTTAAACGAGCGACTCCTGATGCAACCTTGGATTGTTCAAAGGCGACAACAAATAAGCCCGAGAATGTCAACAAGGTTCTTCATCCCCAAAAGATGACGTGTCCGTTAAAAGACGACGTTATACTTGGGGTACCGCACCAACAAGCGATGGATTGCTCCAATGAGCTGCACCATCAGGCTGGAGGTGTGAAGAAATCCCAAAAGGAGAGTGTTCAAGAAACCAGCTCTCGCTCTCCATACGGGAGACTTATCAGGGCAGTATCGTCAAAATATAGCTGCCCCAGGACCGTTTCACAAAAGGTCTCGATGTTCGAGAAACTTACTGCTGAAGCATCGAAGCCCAAGCCAAAACACTTCCACTAGAGAAAATCCTCCCTCCAGGATGATGAATTCCTTGAAGTCACCATCAACATGGTTGGCAAAGAAAAGTCGACAATTACTTCAAAAGTCTCTAATCCTAACTTTTCTCCTGGAAGAAAAATTGATTCAGGGATAGCTCAACGGATGTCTCAGCTCCAACTAGAAGCTGTCAGACATAGGGATTACCCAGAGATCCTTGAAGGACTATCCTCGAGTGATGAACTTTCGGATGCTTGCTCTGCAATCACCTCTGACGAAATAATGTCCAGCACGGGACAAGCTCGGGACGTGTTCATGGTCACTCCTGATCAGGTGACCCAAATAATTCAGGACGCTCTAGCCAGGCAGAAAGAGAACTTCACGTTCGAAATGGAGATGGCTATGCAGCAGATGAGAGAGATGCATGACCAACAAATCCGAGCTCTGACGAATCATCAGGGTGAAACGAGTCGTCGCAATAACACCGACCAAGAGGAAAGCGACTCAGACAGGGATGAAGATCGCAATGCAAATAGCCAAAACTCTGGGGGTGGTCCCATTGTTCTTCCTCAAAATCGTCTGAAGGAAAATGCAGGTGAGGATGAGATGATGAAAGAGCTGGAGGATAAGGTCAACGCCTTGATTTCCGCTCAAGAGGTAAAGAAGACTGGGATGCCACATCTGTACCCAAGAGAGTGGGAGTCGATCCCGTATCCGTCGAAGTTTAATTTGATTAACTTCATACCGTTCAACGGAAAGGGATCCCCCACTCAGCATTTGGTCTATTTCAAATCCCACTTGGGCGTTATTTCTGGTAACGAGCCCTTGATGGTTCGGTCATTCGTTGGCACTCTTCGAGGAGCTGCCTTCGATTGGTACCGCAGTCTCAAGCCAGGGAGCATCAATAGTTAGGACGACATGGAAAGCTCGTTCCTCAATGTATTCTTTGACGACGACATTGAAGTGTCGATCGGAACCCTTTTGGACGAGAAGCAGAAGGATGGGGAGTCTGTTGATAACTTTGTTAAACGCTTCCGCAACAAGGCTATGAACTGTAGGGATCCTGTCACAGAGGAATTCATTCTGCGGACGTGCCACAATAATCTTTCCATCAATGTCTTGGAAGTCCTAGGGGTTGTACCGCCCAAGATCTGGAAAGAGCTGAAAGAGCGCGGGGAGCAAGCTGAACGCTTCCTCAAAAGGAAGAAGGCCGAGAGAAGCCAACCGACGGCTAAAGCACCTGCAACTGCTGATGACATTCATCAACAGCAACCTTGGAGGCAACAAAGGACTCCTAAACTGAGATTCCAGGAGGAGTATTCTTTCAATGATGATGAAGTCCCAGCCATCTTTAAATATCTCCTTGCTAATAACAAAATCAAGCTACCACCTATCATGAATCAGGAGGAAGCTAGCAATACTTCGGATCTAAAGTACTGTGCGTACCACAAGAGGGTCCATCACCCCACCAAGGCTTGTATTACTCTGAAGAATAACATCCAAGCCTTGGTTGACACCGGCGTTATAACGCCAAAATAGGCCAAAGAAGAATGACAAATACTCCAATAAGGTATATGAGTATAACATATTTCCTATTTTTATCGAGAAGTTCCTGGAGAATATATCTTTAAAATATTCTTAAGGATAACTCGACAACCCCAATTTCCTCCCACTGTGATACTCCAATAAAGTATACGAGTATAAACTATTTCCTATTTTTGGCGAGAAGTTTTTGGAAAATATTTTATGTTTTAAGGATAACTCGACCACCTCCGAACGGGTATATGAGGATAAACTAATTCTGAAAACTCCAATGAACGTAGGAGTATAAACTGTGTTGATGCCGGCCAACGCGTCGTAATGAGAGTTCACCGATTAAAGGACGAACCCTCAATCTCCTCCCGCTGTGGTCAGTCCTACGGCTGGCAACGCAGTGGAGAATCGCCGGTCAAAAGTTGAATTGCGAGAGAATTTTAACGCCGATCAACGCGTCGCGATGGAGAATTTGCCGATCAAAGGTTAAGTCTCAAAAAATTGGATAGTCAGTCCGATGACAACTCACCCAAACGAGTTAAAATAAAACAAATTCATCGGCTTTTGACTCAAGATTTCGATAGCGGTCAAACAACAAATGCAGCACCGTAACACCTTCAGACATTCGACAAAGCACCGGATAGTCCAAAGGAATTGGAGAAATCAAGATTCGAAGCCACTCCGTAGGTCCTATTATGCCGACTGAAGGTTTAGGCCTATCATACCCAAAGTATTTTGGCCTCTTCTATAAAAGAGCGAGACCGAAACACTTTGGAGGGGGTATCTGTAGGCGTGTAAAATTACCTATAAGTCCCCGAACGTAACTCGTGACAGTGAGCTGATGATTGACGGACCGTCAACGATGTAAATGCATAAAACAAGTGAACAAAGCACAATAAGCACATCGGTGAAGCATACGAGTCAATGGGAACGGTAAAACAACAAAGAAACGACTCAACCATGAGCTGCAGGGTACCCATAAAAGACTTAGCACCACGTGTGTCTCGCTCCCACCATGGGTGGCTTGGCTATGGAAGGTTTTAGATATCCTCTCCAAATTTCTAACGCATCTTGGATCAACTCATTCCGAGAACGGACGAGAGAGTTAGAGCCGAAACAACCGAGAGGGTTCAGGCTGTTTCACACCTGCAGGACACCAATGATGTCTCACACATTTCGACCATGATAAGTTTCGAATATGAGGAAGTTCAAAACATAACAGTTGTATCTCTCTTAACCAGATTTCTAACACATCTTGAATCACCTCATTCAGAGATCGGACAAGGGATTTATCGCCAAAATGGTGCAGAGTGTCTCGGCAGTGGTTGAGACACAAAAAGTGTCTCGGCCATGGTCGAGACACCAAATGTCTTGCAGATTTTGGCTATGATACGTTTTGAATCTAAAGAAACTCAAAACATAAAAGTTGTAGCTCTCCTCTCCAGTGTTCTAACGCATCTTGAATTATATCAATCGGAGGTCAGACGAGAGAGTTATAACCAAAACAACCGAGCCACCTCGGCCAAGGCCGAGCCACTTGGAAGTGGCTAGGCGGGCTTTTGGGCCCAGTTTTGACCCGTTATCCGCTTTGAGGCTATAAATATGAGGGTAGGGGCTCATTTGTTCAGATCCGGAATTTTGAAGAGAGGAGGAGGCTCTGCCGGATCAAGATCTGATTTTTAGCGATAAAGGCGACGCTTTTGAAGATCCAGATCTGACTTTTGGGGAGGCGATCAACTTCGACATCAGATCCATATCAGTTCCTCGAGATTAAACCTTGTTTTGATCTCGAGAAGAGCTTTGATTTCGCTTAGTCGATCTCATTTGCTTGGGCTCTTGTTTCCTTTGTGAAATAACCCCTCTTGATCGTGTAGATTTCACACCGGATCTGGATTACGCGGTGGTCCACGGACGAAAAAGAAGTCCCCGAACAGCAAAAAAACACCATAGCGGGATCCGATAAACGGATCCTGCGTTTGTTCAAAAAGGAGAAAAGTTATAATCTTTTTTGATTGTTCGTTGTAAGCCTTATAAAAAGGCGATCTTTTTTCTGAATCTCGTTTGTAAACCCATAAAGGTGTAACAGATTCAAATCAATGACAATCATACCGACTTTCCCCGCGAACAGAGGGCGCTGGCGGTGAGGACTGAGGTCGGGGCTGAGGGCGAGGTTGAGGTGGAAGATACGGGTGATGGCGGTGGCGGCGTGAGGGCTGGTGGAGAGGAGGAGGTGGGCGAGGATGTTTTCGAGGAGGTGGGGGCTGCGGTCGGTGGCTCGGCTGCGAAGAGGAGGCGGCGTGGGTTGAGGGTGAGAACGAGAGAGAGAGTACGGGAGAGATGAGGGAATGAGAGAGAGAGAGAGATATAAAGAGAGAGAGAGAGAGAGAGAGAGAGAGAGAGAGATGGTGGGTCAAGGAGGAAAACATGGGAGAGGGTTTATGCGCAGGTTTGGATTTTGTTTTTTTGTTTTTTTAAAGAAAAAGGGATAAATATATATTTATATGTATATAATGACGATACCAAGCTCGTATTACAAAATCATTAATAATATCAAAAATCAAGATTAAGACTGAAAGTATTCAAAACTATTAAATTTATAATTTAGTTAAATCATAAAATGAATGTAAAACTATATTTTGAATTAAGTAGAGAATCTTGAAAATTTGAGAAATATTAATAATACCTTTAGAAATAATATTTAACACTCAAATACCGAATATAATATTTGATACTAGAAAAGCAATATTAGAAGATACGATCAAAAATATTAGAAAAAATAATACTAGAACAATAATGCATCGAAATTCTTAGAAAAATACGTGTCGAAAATTCACGGTGTTATAATAATTTTGTTATTTTATATATTGTTGTAATTTTTATTATTTTATATATTATAGTAAATCCATAATGCTATATTTTTTTATTATTCTATATATTATTGTAATTTGTTTAAAAACGATAACTTCACAACCAACCCGTAACATTAACAACCAACCCGTAACCTTAACAACCAACTCGTATCCTTAACAACTAACCTGCAGCCTTAACAACCAATCCGTAACCTTAACAACCAACGCGTAACCTTAATAACCAACTCGTGTATCCTCAACAACCAACCCGTAACCTCAACAACCAACTCGTAAACTTTTATATATTGTTGTAATTTTTTATTATTTTATATATTATTCTAAGTATTAACGATACATCAAAGTATATATGCATTGTCCAACTAGTATGAGCAAAGATATAACTTGCATTGGTGCACATAAGCGAAGCAACAGCATGAAGTTGTTCGCTCAATCAATGGTTGGAGGTAGTAAAGTCAATCAGCGGAAAGCTTTTTCGATATGCTATTCAGCAATCAAAGTCCATAGCCATATATGATGCTTAAACTGAAAGAAAATTTAAACTGAGAAAATAGTTAAAAAAAAGTGGACAAAGAAGATAGGACATTCACTGATGAGAATATATGAACTGGAAACTTGTCAATAACACTTAATAAAGTAAGATCCGTTCCAAGTCATGAAAGCATTTTGCTACTACTAATTTGCCAGAGAAATAGCGTGAAGGACGTCGAAGCCTTGGCGGAAGTCCGGCGGGTCGCCGCCGGTGGAGGGGAGGGGATAGCAGCGGGAAAGTTCTTGGGTTTTGGAGAGAACTTGAATTTTTCCCCCTAAAACCCATTTCTATTCATCACAGTGACATTATGAAGAAAGAGAGAGAAAGAGAGAGAGAGGGGGGGTATTATGGTCTCCAAATGTTTTAAAATATTGGGTTTTGTGTTTTCGGGGCTCAGAGATTACTGTCTTTGGTTTTGGGGGTTTTGAGAGGGTTGAAAAAGTCTTGGGAGGGGGAGCATAATTATTGTTATTTTGGGGGCTAGAAGCAATTTTCCCAAATTATTTTCAAGATGAGTTTACCATAACTCATCTTTATTGATAAAAATTGAAGAAATTGAGCAAATAAATCAAAGTTGCATGTAATATAAATTCACATTGGAGCTTATTCTTATATTGCAATTGATGAAATAAAACCAGTCAAAAATCATAAACCCTTAAAATAATATGAATTCGCAATTAACAAATCAAGAACTTAAAACTTAATTAATCAAAACAATAAAGTACTTCACATCAAATAGCCATAGAGAATGAATTTCTCAGTGGAATCATGTAAATTTCCCCAACTAAAGTAGATGACCAAGAAATTTCACAAAATAGGGAGCAACTGTTGAAAATGAGCGACAACTACCTAAGGCCATACTTACCAGCTATAATTTCCAGATTGTATCCAAGCTGACTGTGACACATAGGCTGAGGAAAGACTAATCTTGAACAGGGAACATTAAAAAATATGAAAAGGCCATAAACAATAATTTCACATAAAAAAGTAAATCATGTATTTGTTTAACTCACCATACCAGAATATTTGGGTACCTTGCAAATGTAAAATTTGGGTACAAACGAGTTGAAAAGCTTGACTCTCTTGCTCAATCATGCTAAACTGTTACCTCATCCCTTTTTCCCCTTGAGTCCGCTTGAAATAAATTTTAGCTTTGTGTAGCTCCCATGTTCTTAACTAATCTGAAATATTTATAGCTGGTTGTAATCAATGTTGTGCACACTAATGGTCATTAATAAGAGAAAAACTGACACAAAACAGTACTCAATTTCATCATCATGATATAAATCATCAAAAGTTCAGCTCAAATATTAGCATATATATGACATAAGCATCACCCTCTAATAAAGAATGATTTGAGCCTCAAATTTTTTATAGAAAAAAAAATTCTTTGAGACATTTGAGCAAAGCTTCGACATATATTGATATTGATATCAAGCAGTAGTAGAACATATAATCAAGCAAACTGAATCTTGAGCAAAACATATAATCAAGCAAAATGAATCTTGAGAAACATTTGAAATATTGAAGTCTCTCTTTAAGAAAACTTACTCTCACCCTTAATTCCCAATTTTTGGATTGATAAATTTTCAACGAGTATCAAGCACTAGACAAACTCGTAAGGAAAACTTTTCAATAAACATAGCATGCTTGATTCAAGGCCATTATTCCCAAACTTTCCTTCATACAGTTCAAAGTCTCAATCTTTTGACGATAACAAGAAGTTTCACAAAATAGGGAGCAACTGTTGAAAATGAGCGACAACTACCTAAGGCCATACTTACCAGCTATAATTTCCAGATTGTATCCAAGCTGACTGTGACACATAGGCTGAGGAAAGACTAATCTTGAACAGGGAACATTAAAAAATATGAAAAGGCCATAAACAATAATTTCACATAAAAAAGTAAATCATGTATTTGTTTAACTCACCATACCAGAATATTTGGGTACCTTGCAAATGTAAAATTTGGGTACAAACGAGTTGAAAAGCTTGACTCTCTTGCTCAATCATGCTAAACTGTTACCTCATCCCTTTTCCCCTTGAGTCCGCTTGAAATAAATTTTAGCTTTGTGTAGCTCCCATGTTCTTAACTAATCTGAAATATTTATAGCTGGTTGTAATCAATGTTGTGCACACTAATGGTCATTAATAAGAGAAAACTGACACAAAACAGTACTCAATTTCATCATCATGATATAAATCATCAAAAGTTCAGCTCAAATATTAGCATATATATGACATAAGCATCACCCTCTAATAAAGAATGATTTGAGCCTCAAATTTTTATAGAAAAAAATTCTTTGAGACATTTGAGCAAAGCTTCGACATATATTGATATTGATATCAAGCAGTAGTAGAACATATAATCAAGCAAACTGAATCTTGAGCAAAACATATAATCAAGCAAAATGAATCTTGAGAAACATTTGAAATATTGAAGTCTCTCTTTAAGAAAACTTACTCTCACCCTTAATTCCCAATTTTTTGGATTGATAAATTTTCAACGAGTATCAAGCACTAGACAAACCTGTAAAGGAAAACTTTTCAATAAACATAGCATGCTTGATTCAAGGCCATTATTCCCAAACTTTCCTTCATACACGGATTCAAAGTCTCAATCTTTTGACGATAACAAGAAGTACAAAATCAATAACAAACATCAATATATTCTTCAATAAACCACTTATATTTCATGTTTTCACCTGAATATGCCAAGAATCTCCGCCAGCAGCAAGGATCTAGCCATAGCAGCAGAACGAAGGGGAGTTTCGATGAGAAGAAGAAAAATTGGAGGAGAATTCTATAGATGTTAAAGGGGAGAACATATTTTCAATATCAAATCAAATCATGGAGCACCCCATTGCCACATCCTCACAAAAGGAGTACATATCCCTGCAAATGGTACAAACCTATATCCATATCCTCTTAAGGAGTACTAAGCCATTCCACACACTATTCCCCTTCCCATCATGGCAGAAGCCCACTAACTACCCGTGAATGAATGAAGAAAATAAAAGGTGAAAGGGAGGCTGAAATTTTATGCAAACCTCCCCCAAAATACCCCAAATTTAAGGGAACACTGATCAATAGCCAAGAGGGTAAAACAAGAAGATAATAGACGAACAGTAGGGTCAAATTTTGGCGCACTGTGTCCCCAAAGTATCCTCTAACCCCTCTCAATAATAGAGAGCAGGAACACGAAAATGAATACTTATAAGAAAGGATAGAAAGGGAAGAGGAAAAAAATGTTCATTTAGCTTTTATACAACTAGTAAATATGGGCCTCACCATGTGGTTATCTCTTGGTAGCTAATTTAGCAAAATGAGCACCATTGATATCAAGTAGTAGTAGAACATATAGTCAAGCAAACTGAATCTTAAGCAAAACATATAATCAAGCAAAATGAATCTTGAGTAACATTTGAAATATTGAAGTCTCTCTTTAAGAAAACTTACTCTCACCCTTAACTCCCAATTTTTGGATTAATAAATTTTCAACAGTATCAAGCACTAGACAAACTGTAAGGAAAACTTTTGAATAAACATAGCATGCTTGATTCAAGGCCATTATTCAAACTTTCCTTCATACACGGATTCAAAGTCTCAATCTTTTGGCGATAACAAGCGATACAAAATCAATAACAAACATCAATATATTCTTCAATAAACCACTTCTATTTCATGTTTTCACTGAACATGCCAAGAATCTCCGCCCGGCAAGGATCTAGCCATAGCGTGAGCGAAGGGAGTTTGATGAGAAGAAGAAAAATTGGAGGAGAATTCTATAGATGTTAAAGGGGAGAACATATTTTCAATATCAAATCAAATCATGGAGCACCCCATTGCCACATCCTCACAAAAGGAGTACATATCCTGCAAATGGTACAAACCTATATCCATATCCTCTTAAGGAGTACTAAGCCATTCCACACTGTTCCCCTTCCCATCATGGCGAAGCCCACTAACTACCCGTGAATGAATGAAGAAAATAAAAGGTGAAAGGGAGGTGGAATTTTATGCAAACCTCCCCAAAATACAAAATACCCCAAATTTAAGGGAACACTGATCAATAGCCAAGAGGGTAAAACAAGAAGATAATAGACGAACAGTAGGGTCAAATTTTGGCGCACTGTGTCCCCAAAGTATCCTCTAACCCCTCTCAATAATAGAGAGCAGGAACACGAAAATGAATACTTATAAGAAAGGATAGAAAGGGAAGAGGAAAAAAATGTTCATTTAGCTTTTATACAACTAGTAAATATGGGCCTCACCATGTGGTTATCTCTTGGTAGCTAATTTAGCAAAATGAGCACCATTGATATCAAGTAGTAGTAGAACATATAGTCAAGCAAACTGAATCTTAAGCAAAACATATAATCAAGCAAAAATGAATCTTGAGTAACATTTGAAATATTGAAGTCTCTCTTTAAGAAAACTTACTCTCACCCTTAACTCCCAATTTTTTGGATTAATAAATTTTCAACGAGTATCAAGCACTAGACAAACCTGTAAAGGAAAACTTTTGAATAAACATAGCATGCTTGATTCAAGGCCATTATTCCGAAACTTTCCTTCATACACGGATTCAAAGTCTCAATCTTTTGACGATAACAAGCAGTACAAAATCAATAACAAACATCAATATATTCTTCAATAAACCACTTCTATTTCATGTTTTCACCTGAACATGCCAAGAATCTCCGCCGGCAGCAAGGATCTAGCCATAGCAGCAGAACGAAGGGGAGTTTCGATGAGAAGACGAAAAATTGGAGGAGAATTCTATAGATGTTAAAGGGGAGAGCATGTTTTCAATATCAAATCAAATCATGGAGCACCCCATTGCCACATCCTCACAAAAGGAGTACATATCCCTGCCAATGGTACAAACCCATACCCATATCCTCTTAAGGAGTACTAAGCCATTCCACACACTGTTCCCCTTCCCATCATGGCAGAAGCCCACTAACTGCCCGTGAACGAATGAAGAAAATAAAAGGTGAAAGGGAGGCTGGAATTTTATGCAAACCTCCCCCCAAAATACAAAATACCCCAAATTTAAGGGAACACAGATCAATAGCCAAGAGGGTAAAACAAGAAAATAATAGACAAACAGTAAGGTCAAATTTTGGCGCACTGTGTCCCCAAAGTATCCTCCAACCCCTCTCAATAATAGAGAGCAGAAACCCGAAAATGAATACATATAAGAAAGGATAGAAAGGGAAGAGGAAAAAAATGTTCATTCAGCTTTTATACAACTAGTAAATATGGGCCTCACAATGTGGTTATCTCTTGGTAGCTAATTTAGCAAAATGAGCACCATTGATATCAAGCAGTAGTAGAACATATAATCAAGCAAACTGAATCTTGAGCAAAACATATAATCAAGCAAAAATGAATCTTGAGTAACATTTGAAATATTGAAGTCTCTCTTTAAGAAAACTTATTCTCACCCTTAATTCCCAATTTTTGGATTGATAAATTTTCAACAAGTATCAAGCACTAGACAAACCTATAAAGGAAAACTTTTGAATAAACATAGCATACTTTATTCAAGGCCATTATTCCCAAACTTTCCTTCATATACGGATTCAAAGTCTCAATCTTTTGACGATAACATGCAGTACAAAATCAATAACAAACATCAATATATTCTTCAATAAACCACTTATATTTCATGTTTTTACCTGAACATGCCAAGAATCTCTGCAGGCAGCAAGGATCTAGCCATAGCAGCAGAACGAAGGGGAGTTTCGATGAGAAGAAGAAAAATTGGAGGAGAATTCTATAGATGTTAAAGGGGAGAGCATGTTTTCAATATCAAATCAAATCATGGAGCACCCCCATTGCCACATCCTCACAAAAGGAGTACATATCTCTGCCAATGGTACAAACCCATACCCATATCCTCTTAAGGAGTACTAAGCCATTCCACACACTGTTCCCCTTCCCATCATGGCAGAAGCCCACTAACTGCCCGTGAACGAATGAAGAAAATAAAAGGTGAAAGGGAGGCGGAATTTTATGCAAACCTCCCCAAAATACAAAATACCCCAAATTTAAGGGAACACAGATCAATAGCCAAGAGGGTAAAACAAGAAAATAATAGACGAACAGTAAGGTCAAATTTTGCTGCAATGTGTCCCCAAAGTATCCTCCAACCCCTCTTAATAATAGAGAGCAGGAACCCGAAAATGAATACATATAAGAAAGGATAGAAAGGGAAGAGGAAAAAAATGTTCATTTAGCTTTTATACAACTAGTAAATATGGGCCTCACAATGTGGTTATCTCTTGGTAGCTAATTTAGCAAAATGAGCACCATTGATATCAAGTAGTAGTAGAACATATAGTCAAGCAAACTGAATCTTAAGCAAAACATATAATCAAGCAAAAATGAATCTTGAGTAACATTTGAAATATTGAAGTCTCTCTTTAAGAAAACTTACTCTCACCCTTAACTCCCAATTTTTTGGATTAATAAATTTTCAACGAGTATCAAGCACTAGACAAACCTGTAAAGGAAAACTTTTGAATAAACATAGCATGCTTGATTCAAGGCCATTATTCCCAAACTTTCCTTCATATCACAGTTCAAAGTCTCAATCTTTTGACGATAACATGCGATTACAAAATCAATAACAAACATCAATATATTCTTCAATAAACCACTTCTATTTCATGTTTTCACTGAACATGCCAAGAATCTCCGCCGTGACAAGGATCTAGCCATAGCAGTGAGCGAAGGGAGTTTCGATGAGAAGACGAAAAATTGGAGGAGAATTCTATAGATGTTAAAGGGGAGAGCATGTTTTCAATATCAAATCAAATCATGGAGCACCCCCATTGCCACATCCTCACAAAAGGAGTACATATCTCTGCCAATGGTACAAACCCATACCCATATCCTCTTAAGGAGTACTAAGCCATTCCACACACTGTTCCCCTTCCCATCATGGCAGAAGCCCACTAACTGCCCGTGAACGAATGAAAAAAATAAAAGGTGAAAGGGAGGCTGAAATGTTTTGCAAACCTCCCCCAAAATACCCCAAATTTAAGGGAACACAGATCAATAGCTAAGAGGGTAAAACAAGAAAATAATAGACGAACAGTAAGGTCAAATTTTGCTGCAATGTGTCCCCAAAGTATCCTCCAACCCCTCTCAATAATAGAGAGCGAGGAACAGAAAATGAATACATATAAGAAAGGATAGAAAGGGAAGAGGAAAAAATGTTCATTCAGCTTTTATACAACTAGTAAATATGGGCCTCACAATGTGGTTATCTCTTGGTAGCTAATTTAGCAAAATGAGCACCATTGATATCAAGTAGTAGTAGAACATATAATCAAGCAAAATGAATCTTGAGCAAAACATATAATCAAGCAAAATGAATCTTGAGTAACATTTGAAATATTGAAGTCTCTCTTTAAGAAAACTTATTCTCACCCTTAATTCCCAATTTTTGGATTGATAAATTTTCAACAAGTATCAAGCACTAGACAAACCTATAAAGGAAAACTTTTGAATAAACATAGCATACTTTATTCAAGGCCATTATTCCCAAACTTTCCTTCATATCACAGTTCAAAGTCTCAATCTTTTGACGATAACATGCGATTACAAAATCAATAACAAACATCAATATATTCTTCAATAAACCACTTATATTTCATGTTTTACTGAACATGCCAAGAATCTCTGCGGTGACAAGGATCTAGCCATAGCAGTGAGCGAAGGGAGTTTCGATGAGAAGAAGAAAAATTGGAGGAGAATTCTATAGATGTTAAAGGGAGAGCATGTTTTCAATATCAAATCAAATCATGGAGCACCCCATTGCCACATCCTCACAAAAGGAGTACATATCTCTGCCAATGGTACAAACCCATACCCATATCCTCTTAAGGAGTACTAAGCCATTCCACACACTGTTCCCCTTCCCATCATGGCAGAAGCCCACTAACTGCCCGTGAACGAATGAAAAAAATAAAAGGTGAAAGGGAGGCTGAAATGTTTTGCAAACCTCCCCCAAAATACCCCAAATTTAAGGGAACACAGATCAATAGCTAAGAGGGTAAAACAAGAAAATAATAGACGAACAGTAAGGTCAAATTTTGCTGCAATGTGTCCCCAAAGTATCCTCCAACCCCTCTTAATAATAGAGAGCAGGAACCCGAAAATGAATACAAATAAGAAAGGATAGAAAGGGAAGAGGAAAAAAATGTTCATTCAGCTTTTATACAACTAGTAAATATGGGCCTCACCATGTGGTTATCGCTTGGTACCTAATTTAGCAAAATGTGCACCACCTCATACCCATCAAACCCTATAAATACACGCGCGCGCGCACAAACACACATACGAGCAATATGGAGGAACTTGGTACTAAGTACAAATTTTTTTGCTTGGTAGTGAGGTGGTTCATTCTCATCCACTCATTCAAATGGGGGACTATATTTACATGGGCTGGAGAGTGGATGTGAATGAAATACCTCACTACCAAGCATAAAATTTGTGCTTGATATCAAGTTCCTACATTTATATATATATATATATATATATATATATATATATATATATATATATATATATATATATATATATATATATATATATATAATGAGTATGCTTGGTACTAAGCACAAAATTGGTGATTGGTAGTGAGGTGGCTCATTCTCATCTACTTATTTAAAGAGGGGACCACATTCACATGGGTGCATATGGACTGGATAATTGAATAAGTGGATGAGAAGTGGTCACCTCACTACCAAGCACCAAGTGAATAATGTGTACTCTTGGTACCAAGCATAAAGTTGATGCTCGATAATGTGGATGAGATGGTACATTCTAATCCACTCCTAGTTATCCAACCCATGTGCACCAATGTGAATGTGGTCCTCCCTTTAAATGAGTGGATGAGAATTAACTACCTCATTACCAAGCACCAAGTTTGGTGCTTAGTATAAATATATCCATATTCATCATATATATATGATGAATATATATATATATATATATATATATATATATATATATATATATATATATATATATATATATATATATATATATATATATATATATAGAGAGAGAGAGAGAGAGCAAGGCTCCTATGAACTTAAGTTCATAATGAATAGTGGTGCACCAACTTTTCTAACCACTCATCTTGCTTTGGGATCAGTGAAGATATAAAGCCCACTTTGAGATTTGTCGTCACAAATCTCAAGACAAATGAGTGGATAAAAAGTTGGTGCACCACTATTCATTATGAACTCTGGAGTGACACCTCGGATTACGCTTAAGTTTATAGGAGCCTTGCTCTATATATATATATATATATATATATATATATATATATATATATATATATATATATGATTGATAGTTGTGAGGTTGCGGCTTATTTAACACAATGAGCTACCAAGAGATGAAATTGTGAGATCCACACATTTTGATGTGACAATTAGGGTGAGCCTCATCGCATATGCGCATCTTGATAGTTCATTTTGTAAAATGAGCCGCCACCTAACATTTGCGTATCACATGTTGAATTTGTCATGTTCTATATCTAGAGGAGGAAAGGGGGAAAGAGGAGGGGGGAGAGGGAGCAGAGGAATCCATATTTCCTAACTCAATTTGTAGATCAAGGGTGTTAATGATATAGCCAGTATATATATTGTGAAAAAACATTGCATTCTTTATATAACAAGTTAACCTACACTACAATAAAAGTTGTATGTGTCCACACTTATTTTATGACACATATAAAAGTATTATTTTATTTGTAAAGGATTAAACAATAGTGACATAAATAAAAAGGGTGACAAATCATGGCACATATTTGTGTCATTAGATATAAAATAAAATTTTTTTGAAAAGGCTAATAGTCCCATATTGGTTGTGTGAGGATCTATTGATGGGCTTAAATAATATGTCTTAGATTTTAATTATCTTGATCATTAGACATATATGATCTTGTATAAGTCAAACAATTTTATGGTTAAGTGTGCTTTGATGAAAGTAATCTTAGGATTGGTAACCTTTTGGGAAATTATAATGTTGAATGTTGATATTCTTTATATTTTTATGATCTAGACACAACTATGTGTCACTACTCTTGACACATGCATGTGTCACGAGTTTTGTGGCACATGTATGTGTCACCACTCTCGACACATATATGTGTCGTGAGTTTTGTGACAGATATATGTGTTGTGAGTTTGATGACACATGTATGTGTCACAAGTTTTGCGACACATTCTCACATGTGTAGAAAAACGCTCTCCACACATGCTCTACCCACACTTTTCGTATGTGTCGTGCTCCATTTGTACAACACAAAATTGTGTCGCACAGGGACAAAAAATATATAATAATTTACAACTTCTGTTGCAGTGCTAACATAATATCAGAAAACAAAGCATCACATTTACGTATATTTATCAGTTACACGTCCCTTAATCAATTAGTTATAGAATATACGTATACACAATAAATTATGATGTATGATTATTCTTATGGAGCAATATAATTGTACAACTAATATGCAATGATTATGTGTATACATGCATTCGTCATGTATAATAACTTCATCAAAAATTCGTCATGTATAATCACTTCATCAAAAATGTAACTTCATATATAAAACTATAGTCTAAGTTGTAGAATTCTAATTTCACACTCATATTAACTTTGAACCTCATGTGCATTGACTATCTGAATGACTAAATTGAAGACATCCATTTGTGTATACTTTTTTGCCCCTTTTTTTTTCCCCTTTCCAGTGTGAATGTTCGTTTTTTTCCCCCGGCAAACAATGACCAGAAATAAACAGTCTAGCCTGTTAGCCAGCTAAAGATCCACATCGTAAAAGCAAAATTAAAAGAAATGGCCCAAAAATAACCTCACAGCCTGCTTGCATTGCCATTCAAGGAAGAGGAAAGAGAGAGAGGGGGGAAAAAAGACTCCTAAAGGGTCAAATTCATCCCCCGTGAATAAACCTACACACACAAAATCACCACCATTCTTTTCCCCCGTCTTTAATTTCCTCTCAAACAACTCATTAAATCAAAATCTCGCTCCCTTCAAATTAATTAAGCCACAAATAAAATCCCCAATTCTTTACCCCCGTGATCCCTCTCTCCCAATCCCCCAACCAACAAAGATAGAAGAAAGAAAAGAAACAAAAAACTCTTTTCTTTCTTTCTTTTGTGGCTCTCATCTCCTCTCCATGCACACGTGAAACTGAAAAAACAAAGAAAAACCTTTCCAACCCCTCATGTTGACATTTCTCCTATAAAACCAGCTCCCCTCAAATTCTAGAGACCCCTCCATAGATCATAAACCATGGAGAATGGCAACATCTCACCGCCACCTCACCGCGTCATCGACATCCAGCATGCGACAGACGACACCACCCGCAGCATGCCCCTCAACCTCGGGCAGCACGACAAGCGGCCGATGGGCCCCAGTGGACGCCGTATCAACCGGCAGGTGTCTCTAGAGACCGGGAGCAGCAGGAAAGAGAGGAAGGCACTACCTCGGAGCGGGAAGAGCGTAGGAGCAGGGATGTTGAGAGTAGGAGCAGGAGGGGGGAGAGATCAAGAAGTACAGGGAGAGAGGAAAGGGGATTTTAGTATGTTTAGGACGAAGTCGACGTTGGTGAAGCAGATGTCGATGAAGCCGGCGAGGAAGGATAATAATGGGAGTAACTATGATGAGGAGGAGGAAAGGAGGAAGAATAGTGAGAATAATGGGAATGGGGAGAGTGGAGGTCATAGTCAGGGAGGAGGAGGAGGAGGAGGGATGGGAGATAAGAATGTTCCGGCAGCCGGAAGGTATTTTGCGGCGTTGAGAGGGCCGGAGCTTGACCAAGTCAGGGTAAATTACATGAGCCATTGATATATCCACTCTTTGTGGGGGGTATCCATGCATATGCGTGGGTAATTTAAGCTTATATTTGCATGCATGGCACTTATTGATTCTAGTCGGTTATATAGGATTTCAGTTACAGTTATATTTTGAGTAAAAATTGTAGGAGTTTAGTTTCTAAGGGCATGTTTTGTTTGCACGGTAGTAATTGTGAAGTAGCTAAATTAAATGAAGTAAATGTTACTTCTAAGCTAAAAAGACATATTTATTTCTCTGAAAACCTTACTTTTAACACTTCCTTAAATGCTGATGTGGTGCATATGTGTTATTCTTACTTCCTAAATATTTTTCCACACCTCAATGCTCAAAAGTAACCCGAAAGTAGGTGAAATATGTATTAATTAGGAAATAAATAATTTTTCTTATTAATATTTTCTTTATTAGTTACTTCCTAACAACTTTTCATTGCTATCCAAAAGAAAAAACAGAATGAACAAGAAGAAGTACTATTTCCACTACTTCAAAATATGTGAAACAAATAAATAAATATTACTTTCACAACTTCCTACTTCATAAATTTAGAAGTTACTTTTTGATCCATTCTTACTTTCGGTATTTCTGTCAAACCATACGAGCCCTAAATAATACTAGTTTAGCTGATCGATGTAAATGATATTAATATATCTTACTAGATTTTCAATTTAGCAACTTTTATAAGTTCAACTTTAATTTGGATTCTACTGGTTTTATTTTAGGAAAACCACTTTTTAACTTAATCAATCAAATTGTTTATAAAGTAATAAATGGTACTCGTGAATTTCCAAAAAAAAAAAGGAAAGCAGTACTCGTTAGTATCAAAATAAGTCCCGCCTCAATTTTGAGTGCGTATTAAGTAGTTGATAGTAAATTTATCTGTTTTCTTTAATATTTGATTGAAAGCTTTCCACTGTCAAAGTTTAGTCTTGTTAATTCAGTAGGATTTGCGGAATAAGCTCATGGATCAAACATTAAGTTGCCCGCGATTTTATCAAAGTGATTATTCTTATTTCTTATGGTAATATATATATATATATATATATATATATATATATATATATATATATATATATATATATATATATATATATATATATATATATATATATATATATATATATATATATATATATATATATTATTTTTATTTTTAAGTACTATTTTGAACCTGCAAAGTAGAATATAAAGGGCTTTGATCTTGAACACGGTTTTGTCCAGAAGTTATGGTTGTGGAGCACCTTCCCCTTGGTCCACAAACTAAAAACAAATTTGATCATTTTTGGTCTAGTTTTTGGCAAACAAAAAACACTCTGTAACCGGGCAAGCGTGGTTGTGATGTAGGATACGGAAGACATCCTCCTCCCAAAAGACGAGCAGTGGCCGTTCCTCCTCCGCTTTCCTATCAACTCCTTCGGAATCTCTCTCGGCCTCGGCAGCCAAGCCATCCTCTGGAAGTCTCTCTCCTCCTCCCCCGCCACCTCTTTCCTCCACATAACCCCCGACATAAACCTGGTCATCTGGCTCCTTGCCCTCTCCCTCCTCCTCTCCGTCTCCATCACCTACTCCCTCAAATCTCTCTTCTACTTCGAGGCTGTCCGCCGCGAGTACTCCCATCCTGTCCGTGTCAACTTCTTCTTCGCCCCCTGGATTGCTTGCATGTTCCTCACCGTTGGTGCCCCCAAAATATTCCTTAGCCGCTTTCACCCCCACCCCTCTCTCCTGTGCGTCTTCATCCTGCCGATATTCATCCTCGAGCTCAAGATCTACGGCCAGTGGCTCTCTGGCGGCAAGCGCCGCCTCTCAAAAGTCGCCAACCCATCATCACATTTATCCGTCGTCGGAAACTTTGTCGGCGCGATTCTTGCGGCGAATGTTGGGTGGGTGGAGCCGGCGAAGTTCTTGTGGGCGATCGGGCTTGCACATTATCTGGTGGTGTTTGTGACGCTTTATCAGAGGCTGCCGACAAGTGAGACGTTGCCAAAGGAGCTGCATCCTGTTTACTCTATGTTTATTGCTACGCCATCTGCGGCAAGTGTTTCGTGGAGGGCAATTTATGGGGAGTTTGATGCGGTTTCGAGGACATTTTTCTTTATTGCGTTGTTTCTTTATATCTCGCTCATTGTTCGGATCAATTTCTTCAGAGGGTTCAAGTAAGTACTTTAACTGTATGCAATAATACATTTAGATTTTTTCTGAGGTTTGATTTTTGGTTGCAGGTTTTCTTTGGCTTGGTGGTCATATACGTTTCCTATGGCTACGGTTTCTGTGGCGACTATAAAGTACGCGGAAGCCGTTCCTTGCTTCTTCAGCAAGGGGCTCGTAGTGAGTCTCTCGCTCATGTCGTCGATGATGGTAGCTGTGCTATTTGTGTTGACGCTGCTCCACGCCCTTTGGTGGCGTACTTTGTTTCCAAATGATCTCGCCATCGCCATTTCCAAGAATAAGAACAGGAACATCAACCCAAGAGTTCAACCGACTAAGTAGAAAATGCCTGGTATAAAGGGTTATGATATCAAGCTATGGGCGAAGGAGTTTTCGCTAATGCTTACTACTTCCATAAGTAAGAAAAGGAGGCGAATGAGAGTTGAGAGGAGGCACACTTCTCCCTCGAAGCTAAAATAGAGCAAGGAAGCTGCGCGAGAGGAGAGTCTCAGCTGTGTATAGTTCTTCCAACAAAAAATTTTTGATCAATAAATGCTTTATATGTATATACTTACATTCTATATATATTTATACCCAACATGAAATGATTATCTGCTATCAGTTTAAAATATTAGGCCTGAAAGCTTACTTTGAGCAAACACTGGAATGTAAGCCAGAACCAAATGAATATATATATATATATATATATATATATATATATATATATATATATATATATATATATATATATATATATATATATATATATATATATATATATATATATAGACACACACACACATGAACGTAATAGGTTTCCAATAGAAAAATCAGCAGAGTTACATTACCCTCAAGTTATTTGTTTGCAGTGGACTGTCGGGTGGTCATGTATGATGGAAACGTAGAACAAACTATAAAATTAGTACAACATTACTTAAACTTCTTACATAAAGTTATTGCTACCTTGTATTAACGGTCGGAAATTATAACACAGATTTAAATTCCTCATTTTTCTAGTATAACAGCAGCAAATATATATTTGCTGTTGACGCCTTGAAGAACATAAACACTGTGTTTCTATATGATTGTAAAAACTTCAATTCTTTGAGACTGTATGAAGATGGTACATGTACAAGCTTTCACCAGTTACACTTCCACAACTGTTTCTGAGTTCTCTACTTCAGCTTCCTCAGCTGGTTGACATTTACAAGCTCCATTACAAGAAGCACCACCGCCACTCATCAGGTCTAAGAGGAAATCGAAATTCTAAACACCCTGCTATATTATAAAGAGGTAAAATTCAGGAAAACCACTAGCAAAATTCAGGAGCATCTTTCAGGATTCCATGAGGATCTTTCAGGATGTTATGAAGAAGATTTGTTCAGGCATACTTTCAACTCAATCTCATCACCGGATACCCAAACTTTCCCGGTAATTCCTGAATCAGAGGTTACCAGAAACATAATAAGCACTTATATGATGAGAATAATCATATGATATTCTTATTTAGAGCTCCAAAAAAACCAATGCCAGCATAGTAAACGCATAGGTTACAAGGACAAGAAATTTATAGCATGTCAGGGTTACCATATATAACCCCATTAAAAAAAAGGAAAAAAGACAGAAAGAAAGATTACAATATATAACCTTTCCTTTTCTTGAGTAAAGGAGAAAGGCATTAAAATTAGGGTTTGGACTGGTCGGGCTGGGCTAACACGGGCCCAAGCCGGCCGGTTCAGTGATCTAGGCGGATCGATCCGCCAACCTTGAGTTCGGTTTGACCCAAAGCACGGGTATCCGGGCTGCGAACACAACCCAACCCGCCCGTTGAGTCGGGCGGGTTGGTCAACCCACCCACAACTTTTCCTTTTCTTTCTTTTATTTTTGACTTTTTAAAACCTTGATTTAGATGAATTTCAACCAATCGGTAGCGATTTTGTTGCATCTTGAGGAAGGTTTTGGACTCGACATACCAATTTTTGCTTGAAAAAGACTAAATAGTTCATAACAGTTAGTTAGTTACTAATAACTAATTTACTTTACTAAAACTAATATCATTATGGGGATTGGGTGTGAGTTAAGTTCCGTGCTTAGTTCGGGCCGGCCGGTTCGAGCTGATCTAGGCGGATCGATCCGCCAACCTTGAGTTCGGTTTGACCCAAAGCACGGGTATCCGGGCTGCGAACACAACCCAACCCGCCCGTTGAGTCGGGCGGGTTGGTCAACCCACCCACAACTTTTCCTTTTCTTTCTTTTATTTTTGACTTTTTAAAACCTTGATTTAGATGAATTTCAACCAATCGGTAGCGATTTTGTTGCATCTTGAGGAAGGTTTTGGACTCGACATACCAATTTTTGCTTGAAAAAGACTAAATAGTTCATAACAGTTAGTTAGTTACTAATAACTAATTTACTTTACTAAAACTAATATCATTATGGGGGCTCACATGTAGAACTTGTTCCATTTTATAAAATGGACCGTCATACCCAAGATTTATATATATATATATATATATATATATATATATATATATATATATATATATATATATATATATATATATATATATATATATATATATATATATATATATATATATATATATATATGACACACACACACACACACATGAACGTAATAGGTTTCCAATAGAAAAATCAGCGCGCGCGCGCGCGCACACATACACATGAACATAATAGGTTTCCAATAGAAAAATCAGCAGAGTTACATTACCCTCAAGTTATTTGTTTGCAGTGGACTGTCGGGTGGTCATGTATGATGGAAACGTAGAACAAACTATAAAATTAGTACAACATTACTTAAACTTCTTACATAAAGTTATTGCTACCTTGTATTAACGGTCGGAAATTATAACACAGATTTAAATTCCTCATTTTTCTAGTATAACAGCAGCAAATATATATTTGCTGTTGACGCCTTGAAGAACATAAACACTGTGTTTCTATATGATTGTAAAAACTTCAATTCTTTGAGACTGTATGAAGATGGTACATGTACAAGCTTTCACCAGTTACACTTCCACAACTGTTTCTGAGTTCTCTACTTCAGCTTCCTCAGCTGGTTGACATTTACAAGCTCCATTACAAGAAGCACCACCGCCACTCATCAGGTCTAAGAGGAAATCGAAATTCTAAACACCCTGCTATATTATAAAGAGGTAAAATTCAGGAAAACCACTAGCAAAATTCAGGAGCATCTTTCAGGATTCCATGAGGATCTTTCAGGATGTTATGAAGAAGATTTGTTCAGGCATACTTTCAACTCAATCTCATCACCGGATACCCAAACTTTCCCGGTAATTCCTGAATCAGAGGTTACCAGAAACATAATAAGCACTTATATGATGAGAATAATCATATGATATTCTTATTTAGAGCTCCAAAAAAACCAATGCCAGCATAGTAAACGCATAGGTTACAAGGACAAGAAATTTATAGCATGTCAGGGTTACCATATATAACCCCCATTAAAAAAAAGGAAAAAAGACAGAAAGAAAGATTACAATATATAACCTTTCCTTTTCTTGAGTAAAGGAGAAAGGCATTAAAATTAGGGCTGGGGACTGGGTCGGGCTGGGCTAACCTGGGCCCAAGCCGGCCGGTTCCGAGCTGATCTAGGCCGGATCGATCCGGGCCAACCTTGAGTTCAGTTTGACCCAAAGCCTGGGTATCCGGGCTGCGAACACAACCCAACCCGGCCCGTTCGAGTCGGGCCGGGTTGGTCAACCCAGCCCACAACTTTTCCTTTTCTTTCTTTTATTTTTTGACTTTTTTAAAACCTTGATTTAGATGAATTTCAACCAATCGGTAGCGATTTTGTTGCATCTTGAGGAAGGTTTTGGACTCGACATACCAATTTTTTGCTTGAAAAAGACTAAATAGTTCATAACAGTTAGTTAGTTACTAATAACTAATTTACTTTACTAAAAACTAATATCATTATGGGGATTGGGTGTGAGTTAAGTTCCAGGCTTAGTTCGGGCCCGGGCTCGGTTCGGGCCCGGGTTCGATCCGAACTGGGTTGGGTTTGCGGGGCAAATTCAAGTTCAGGCCTGGGTTTCAGAAATAGACCCATACCCGGCCCACTTTGAGATCGAGCCAAGCCACATCCGCTCCGCATTCTACCGGGCTGGGTTAAACCCGATTCAGAACGAGCTTGTTCAATATGGGTTTTGGGCCAACCCAACCCAATCGCCACGCTTATTTAAAATGATAACATAGTGTTTGGCATTCTTAGGCTAAAATACCAGATTGACATTTTAAATCGACCCTAAATGACAATAGAGTATTTTAAATAGCTCCGACTATAATAAGCATCATAATTGTTCAAAAGTGACAATAAGACCCATATTTTCGCCGGACTCCGGCCAACTCCCCTCTCTCCTCCCTTCAAGCTCCCCACACCTCCATAGCTGACCTCCCCTCTCCCTCTCCCTCCCTGAATCCAAACCGATCAAACCCAACAACCAAAAATATCTCGCATTCACCCTCAACCTCTTTAACTCCGCCCTCGTCGCCACTCACTCCTTCTTTCTCCTGAACACCATTCTCTCCTCCACCCTCGCCCATGGCACATTCACACTCTCCTCTTCTCTGAACTCTAAGACTTGTTGAACTAATTCTCGTTGGGGTTCGGGTTTGGCTTTACTGAGGTTTTTAATGTTGTGGACTATCTTTCTCATGGCTTGGCAGCCGTGGTGAGGGCGGAGTTGGAGCTTCCGATGGAGGAGTTGAAGAGGTTGAGGGTGAAGGCGAGAGGTTTTTGATTGTTGGGTTTGATAGGTTTGGGTTCAGGGAGGGAGAGAGAGAGGGGAGGTCAGCCATGAAGGTGTGGGGAGCTTGAAGGAAGGACAGAGGGGAGTTGGCCGGAGTTCGGCGAAAATATGGGTCTTATTATCACTTTTGAATAATTATGATGCCTTATTGTAGTCGGAGCTATTTAAAATGCTCTATTGTCATTTAGGGTCGATTTAAAATGTCAATCTGATATTTTAGCCGGCATTCTTGTGAAAATTTGATGCTTGGTAATAGCCTCATGGATTCAGAAGGGAGTTTTTACAACCACCAATTGAAAGCTATTGCTAAAAGAAGTCAGATTTTCACTTCCCCCTGTAGAAAAATAAAAGAGGCCCAACGCATGTAGTTTCCTATTCTCACTGGTATGTTTATTTTTTACAATTTTGGTATCTGATTTCTTTCTTTTCTTTTCTTTTATTACTATTTGACACATTCTTTATTTGGTTTCTGAAAGAAATTTCCTATCTGCTATTTAATGTGATTTCCTCTTTCTTTCCTCTCTTCAAGACTTTGGAATAAATGCATTTCAGCTTGAGTCATTAGTGGAGAATAACTGCTCAAGCATGGTGCACTACTTATCAGACTAGTGATCAGCTTAATTGGCATAAGCAAATGAATGGCCATTGTCCATGCAAGCAACTATTAAACCTAGGTCAATTTATAGTCCGATATTCATGAAAAATCACTGTCTATAGAAAAATAAAGAGCAGAAAACACTGGAAAGCACAAATGCATATAATTCATACAAGCACAGGATATATTATTGCAGATGAAAAGAGAAAATGTGGAAATAACTTTCATTTGCAACAGGCAACACATTGTTGGCTTATATATATATATATATATATATATATATATATATATATATATATAAGCATATTCTATGAGATGCAAGATTCATATAGGATATGAGATGCATAGATCTTGACCATTGATTTAATCTTCAATAATCTCCACCATCCAATAAAACAAAAGAGAAAACCCAAATCCTACCATCTTCCGCGTTTTGGCAGTCACCCCTGCCACCACCCCCCTTCACCTCCGGCATACCCTGCCCCTCACCTTCGAGTGCTCTCTACTACCAATTTAATCTCCAACTCACAGAATTGTATAAATATTTAGTTATAAACAAGCATATGAAACAATTTTAGATTCTCTCATCAAAGAAGGCATTAACCCACTTACAAGAGAGGAAAAATAATAAACATATGTCATCTAGACATAGTTAAAGTATGTCCAGCCATAGACTTTTTATTCCATTCCTATTTGCACCAATAACTTTATTAAGCATTAGTTGTACAGTGGGTTTTGTAAATTCTTGCACAGGGCTCAGGAAGGTTCTCGACCAATTAGAGGGCTTTTTTTTGTTTTGGGGGTCGTTGCTGGACATGGGCAGCGGGTCACGGCCGGAGGAGGCGGGGGGTGGCTGCCTGAAGGGTGTAGATGGTAGGGTTAGGGGTTTTTTCTGTTTTTTTTTATTGGATGGTGGAGATTATTGAAGATTAAATCAATGGTCAAGATCTATGCATCTCATATCCTATATGAAGCTTGCCTCTCATAGGATATGCTCCCTATATATATATATATATATATATATATATATATATATATATATATATATATATATACACACACACACAGACGCTTTATTTGTATATGGTAGAAGGCCTTGTGCCTTTCTTTTGTGCCTAGTTTATTGTTTCTGGAATTATATATATATATATATATAGAGAGAGAGAGAGAGAGTAAAGCTTCTATAAACTTAAGTGGATGGGAGCACTTGTCCACCAAACTTTTATCCCTTCATTATGCTTTGAGATTTGTGCTACACATCAATGCTATCTTTGAGATTTGTGCATTTATTTTTATCACATGTTAGCACAAATCTCAATGCAAAATCAATGGATAAAAAGTTGGTGGACAAAGGGCTCCTATCGACTTAAGTTATTGAGCTTTACTATATATATATATATATATATATATATATATATATATATATATATATATATATATAATTACGAAACAATAAACTAGGCACAAAAAGGCACAAGGCCTTCTACCATATACAAACAAAGTAAATTATCATGAAAGCTTATCTGCCACCAATCATACACAAACAAGACTTTTTTCCTTTTTCTTTTTTTTCCTTTTTTTCTTTTTGAAAAAGTTAGAAAGAACATATCAGGAATTGCACACAATGAGGGTTCTCTAGAATGCCTTACATGTACAATGCGTAATTCTAAGATAACTTGATTTACTCAATATGATATCAAACTTAGAACCCAAAAGTTATTAGAAAGACTAGATGCTGCATACAGCATTCAGTAGACAAGAGGAACCTTTATGTAATTATGAACATTCTCTGTGATAAATGAAGGCATATCAATTCCTAGGCAACTAGCATTTATACTCGGTAAAAGCCAATAATATTCATAACCAGTGGGTAACATATATATATATATATATATATATATATATATATATATATATATATATATATATATATATATATATATATATATATATATATATATATATATATATATATATATATGCTTACCTCTGCTTATTCAATTTTGATCTATTATCAGGAAGCTGGAAGCCCTAGATTCAGTGTCCTTGATTCCATGCCTTTTAATCTCTTCCTTCACATGAACATCCTACATGGAGGTTGGTAATTGCTAATTCAGAATCAACCAGATAGATAGTTGTGATGATTAGGAAAAAGGACATGCCTATAGCTATTGAAACCCCATAGTTTTATTTCATAGCTGTGCAGCTTACCTTATGGCCTTGTGGGATAGTAGAATTTATGTTCTCTTTACAATCCTTGCAACAAGTCAAGAGCCACATGAGCACATTTAAAGAAACCCCACAAAAATTCACTAAAAAACCTCTGATTTCAAGTGGGAAAAAAAAAAAGAAAAAGAAATGAAAACCTTATTAACTCCATTGTTTTATTTCATAGCTGTGCAGCTTACCTTGTGCCCTTGTTGGATAGTAGAATTTATGTTCTCTTTCAAATCCTTGCAACATGTCAAGAGCCATATGAGCACATTTAAAGAATCCCCAGAAAAACTCACTAAAAACCACTGATTTCAAGTGGAAAAAAAAAAGAAATGAAAACCTTATTAACTCCATTGTTTTATTTCATAGCTGTGCAGCTTACCTTGTGCCCTTGTTGGATAGTAGAATTTATGTTCTCTTTCAAATCCTTGCAACATGTCAAGAGCCATATGAGCACATTTAAAGAATCCCCAGAAAAACTCACTAAAAAACCACTGATTTCAAGTGGGAAAAAAAAAAGAAAAAGAAATGAAAACCTTATTAACTCCATGGGAATGATATAGCGACATAGTGTGCGATGCTGAAGACTGATGCATCCCAGTGTTTAAAGAGAGCTGCTATGGCAAAAAAAAAAAACATGCAGCAAGAATGGCTGCAAGAACTTAAAAAGAGAAAGGAAGTATGAACAGTAGCAACAGCCAGGATAGGTAGGAAAGTTATAGATCATGTGTACTGCAATAAAAAATTCAACAAATGAATATTTTATTGCCAAGCGTGAAAATGTGCACGAAGTCAACCTTGTTGAAAAGCTCAGTTGGTGGATCCTGATGACATCTTTTGCTTGTTGAAAAGTTGAATTCCTAGTAAAAAGGAGAAAGTAGAACATGAAACAACTATGATTCCGTAAAGAATAAACATTTTTTTTTAAGTTGCTTGTTGAAAAGTTGAATCCCTTGTAGAAAGGAGAAACAAAGGATGCGAAGCAAATGCGAGTTCACAATTAGATACCATGGGTTTCGTTGTTTCCCTTTTGGTACTTCGGAAGATACCAACATCACCTTTGCTTGATAAAATCTGCCAATGGAAAGCAGTCAGTTTGTAGTACAGTTAAACCTCTACAAACAAAGAGCAAGCCTCAAAAGTTTCTTGAAGATGAAAAAGGAATCTAGATGAGGCGGCACAAGCTTAAAACGAGAGAGTATAGTTCTTTGGTTCCCTCTTATCAGCAAAAGGGCACTGTCAAGGACCATCTGATAGTCCCTGTGATTATTAAAACAAAAACTGAACATTCACAAATTGGATTTTTCTTATATTGGTCCCCCAAATATAACCTATTTTAAAATAAGTCCCCTAGATCTCATATATTTTAAATAAGCCCCCCAAATCTACAGGTATTCCTAAACACGTCTCCCAAATCTGATATAAGTTTAGTTCCCAAAACTATTAAGTCTATAAGTTTTCTTAAATAAGTCCCTCCATGTTAAAAATTGTTAACTCTAAATTAACGACACTTCTTGATAGTTTTCCCCTCAACTTTCTTAGATAGTTATGCCTTAATACCTGCAACAAAGTGCAATAGAGACTTCTCAAAAAATGGCAAACAGTGGGCGGAGCAAAGAGTTTCATTGGGAAATATCTAGGAAAGAGGACGGCAAAAGATGCAATGTTAATGGAGTTTAGTTAACTTGGTGTTAAATTAATAGTTTTAAACATTGAGAAACTTATTTCAGAGAACTTATAGAGTTGAGACTTACTTAAAATATATGAGATTTGGCAGACTTATTTAAGAATACTTATAGATTTGGGGAACTTATATGAGATTTGGGGATTTATTTAAGAATACTTATAGATTTGGGGAACTTATTTAAGATATATGAGATATGGGGGTCTAAATTTAAAAATATGTTAAATTCAGGGACCAATGTAAGAAAAACCCTTATACCACTATGCATCTTTTGTTACAAAATGGATGGTTTCCTACAGATGTTTGCTCGATATGTGGACGCATACCTAACAGAACAATTTTTTTAGCAAGTTTAAGAAAAGTGGGATGCATAAGTTGAAATTTCATAGTGTTAACGATCTAAATATAAAGTATGCAATAAAAAGAATAATATTTTCTGATGTTCTAAAATTCTTCTCATCAACCAGCATGCTACTTTGTATAACACATTTTTGCAGCCACTTGACGATCCATAAGAAGCCTCAGGGAAAAAATAGTCTTCGGAGGCGTTGGAAGTGTTAGATCAAAGCCAACAATATGGGTTTTAACTTGAAGTAATTACTTGCTCATAAATGCATAAGAATGTCTCTCTTAATTCTGACCCGACTTACCTTCTTATTTAAAGGTTGGGCTTTGAACTTTGGCTGTGCACTACCATGTCCTTCTGATTTCTGCTCAACACTGTACAGTTGAAGAACAATGGTAAGAACATGAGTGTATTTGAACACACATACAAATTATATTCAGAAGAAAGCATGGGTGCTTGCAAGAGAGGTTGATATTTCTAAGTTTTATGTTTGGCATATCTTCATCCATTCAGGTTCAACTGTGAATTTGGCCTAGACTGTCTAATAAAGGATCATATATGGAGATTTAGTCCCACATTAAATAAATGATTGTAGGAATATGTGGTCAAATATGTCTGGACACATGAATCAAATAAAATCTTTCTGAGTCAATGTCATTCCAGATTAATTAGTCTAGGAATCTCCATCATTGAACTTGCAATTCCTAACATATCAGAGTGACAGTCTATGGTTTAATGCGACCTTTGGATGGTTGGGTCTTCATGGCGTTGTTGGAATTGGTTAGACATACATTTGGTGGACTGGCCCAACATGGTTAGGGTTCTGTTGTGCGTACACGTTGTCACATTTAAGGAATGATGTAATTTGGTTTGTCTCCAAAGTGTTAGATGACATATTATTTCCTTTGGCGTTAGGTAGATCACTCGGGCTTGAGTTGTGCACAATTAGATCGAGCAGATGTGAAGATTTCACCTTTCTTTCATGGGCTTTTCCATCCTATTTACTTACCAGTATCAACTAACTCTACTTAAAAAACACAAATCCAGCCACATCCAAAAACAAGAAGTTACTCGACAATATATATGCATCCTGGTCATGAAATAGCATGTATATACCCATAAAGCTATATAACTGAGTGACTTTTCTACGTTACAGGAAACAAACATATTTCTATAATAATCATATTAATTACTAAACTGTCAACATAATGGAGCATAATACATTAATACAGACTAAAATTTCCTTCAGTTTGCTAGCACCAATAGCTGCTCAAATTTTGAGTGATTATTGCATAACACAGTTGAAACAAAAGAATGCACACCCTAGTGCATGATGATAGTGATTCTCAAACCACCCCCCCTCACACTGTGGTCACCCCTTGCTCGTCTTTAGTCGCCTCAACTATAATGCCCCCTCCTTGATCTTATGTTTTTTCACACTCATTCTTGATGTTATCTGCAGAATTGAACTTTTCCTAGGTAGGGATATTAATGTATTTCGCATAATTTGTATATGTACCATAATCATTGGAAAATGCTGGTTTATCAAACACATGAAATCAATGTTAACCAAGATCTTCGGAGCATGTTGACGGGGAACAGAAAAGCTCCGGGGAAAAAACTTTTGGATGAACAGTACCAGTGAATAACAGTGTCAAACAGTCTGTGAAAAACTTTTTTACAATTTTAAAGCACAAGATAAACTAAATATAGAAGATAGGTTGTTAGACAGGTTTCACACACAGACATCCAACCTGGAAGATGGCTCCACACCTTGAGGAATCACTCCAAAAATCTCATGTAAACATAATTTTATTCATCATAAACTCTCTACTGCCTTACAAGAATTCCCGTCACTCTTTTATAGAGTTTGAAATCCTTATCTAAACTAAATAAAAACCAACTCTATCTCTCAAATCAATTCAACCTAATCTATAAAACAAATTAAATAAATTCAACCCTATCCTAACGGAAATAAAATCCAATAACTATTTCTAGTCTATTTAAAATTAAAATCCAATATAATTTTAAAATCCTAACAACTTTATCTTCTACAATCTGAATCAAATCTGATGTTTGAATTTGTCCTGCATCACATGTCCAAACATTGCAAACTTAAAGCTAAAAAAATCAAATTTTTGCTGTTACCTTCTGAATTTCTGAATGCCAGCTTGAAACGCAGGCAACCGAGGTGTTTTCTTTTGTGATAAGGGCAAGGAAGGAGCCTCAAGAATCTGTGGAGTTATAACCAAAGACTGTTTATAACAAAATAACCAGGATTTTGAGAAAATGCAAGAAACTACCAACTTTTCTGTTTAAAGGGCGTGCTCTGAATATTGGTATAGCTGTTGCTTTCGCTTCCGGTGGTTGCTTTACATCATCATTCCTGAATCATATTATAGACGTGTGTGAATATTTTAGATATCATAATCAGCATATAGAGACAGCATACTTGAGGTTTATAAGTTAGCCAACCTTAACCTTTGAACCCTCTGTCTTTGTGCCCTTTGCGCTGTCTCTAGTTCAGGTTCTCTTGGAATCGTGATTCTTAATCTTGAGTTATGAGGATTAAAATCAATAGGCACACTCTTCTGGTCCATTCAGAAAAGATATGTGAGCAGGTTTGCTCAATGTGCTAGCCAAACTATTGTCACAATATCAGCATCCACAGATGATATGAAAGATGCCCAGAGTTCATACTAACAGGTCTGTTAGCAAAAAACCAAAGGAGAAAGCAGTAGTAGCAAAAAACTCAACAGGTCTGTTAGCTGGTGTAAATCTTGCTGACGCTAAAGGACAAGACTTGATACAAGAACTTTGAGATGAAGACCCCATAGGAACAGAACAGATGATTTACAAAGTCTTGAACAATAAACTAACATTTGGAAGATAGAAAAAACTATTTTGCTAAGAAAAAAATCACAGCTAAAGATGAGACAAGCTTTGCATATCAAACCATAATTGTTGAAACTATACAGTTTTACAATTATCAGTTAAGTTGAATAGTCAGATAACTTAAGATAGAAATAGAAATCATAGAAAAAGCAACAATCCTTATTATCCAGGATAAAAAAAAAAGATTACCTTTTGTGGGGCCTTGTGCAACAAATCCGCCGGTTCTTTCAGATGAGCAACCTGTAGTGCAGAATGAAGTGTTTAACTAAATACAGCAGCTACAATAAGTGTACAAATACAATTGAAAGCCATCAATAAATAGGAAGGAAAATCTTTATTACACCTTCCGCAGATGACCTCCCTCAAGCTTCTGTCGTTTGGAAGAATGACCCCCAATCTCAGATGAATCCTCAGTGATTACCGCACGCTTTTGCATACCTGGTTTTGGGAACCTGACAAATAGAGTGAAATGGGAGTCAATATTGTTATTTTTTATATTAAGCTAAACAGAAAAGTAAAATGAAATTATATATTTATCATAAAAGTAGATGAAAATTGCAATCAGAGACTGAAAGAAAGGATGAAAACAGGAAATACATTAGAAAACATCGCCGAATGAATATTTGCATGGGATAACATAATCCAGACAAATTCTTAAAGAATAAATTTTAGGGATAGCAAAAAGTACCTATGCACAAGATGATTACATTTTACTTCACGAAGATGGTTTTGCTTGGCCAGATGACTTGCAGTTGGTTTCATCAATGTTGAGCCTCTAGAGAAAGTGCCCTTCATAAATTTCTTATCCTCTCTAGGGACATCTTTGTTCATGCCACATTGAATTGCACAGACAAGCAGAAAATAGAAATAAAATAAAATATTGTTAACCTTCTGAACCATAAGGTTCAATTTATCAGAGAAAACGGTTCTATCCACCCTGTCATCTAACCTCTCAACAAAGCCTACAAAGAGAGCTATACATAAAAAAAATTTTAATCATAAGGAACTGGCGGAGCTCATAAGTTCTCAAGAAAGTAATGATGTACACTTTTAAAACATAGACATGAAAAGAAAGTAATGAAAACATTTTCATTTTGAAACCAAAAATAAAAAGCTTCAAAAGGTTAATGATGGATATAGTGTCCTGTCTTCAATAGGATAAAGAAGGCATGAGTAATGTCTAAAAATTGAAATACACATAAATTCATGATTGAATAATAACATGAAGCATTTATGGATGTACGAATACCTTCAGTAGTTTCATCAGGTTCAGAGAATTTGGCGCCATTATCAGTATTTGACTGAACACAAAGATAATCAGAACTTTCTGCATCTTTGAACTTTGGAAGGGTATTTATTCCCATAAGGAATTCTTCACCAATATTTAACCTCGCTATAAAAGCTGAAATCAACAAAAAAGAGAGGGTTTAAGTATCTTTCCATAATATTATTATATGTACATGCCCGCTCTCGTGCACGTGTCATGCGTCGTGTGGGTCGTGTGCGTCGTGTGCGGGCGTGTGTCATGAAATTCACTCCATTAAACCAAAAGGATTTGGGACCCAATTCTTTCCAATGAAATTTAGAAATTTACCATTTGACAACTAACATGAAAATTCACTCCATTAAAGTCCATATATATAATATTAAGTGTCTTAAACAAAAAATCAAACACTCTAAAAAGCGGCCTAGGCGGACGCAGGCATAAGAGTTCCTCTGGCCGCTCAGAAATGGCCTGAGCGGCCAGTCTAGGTGTCAATCACACTAACGCAGCTTCAGCGCCGCTTAGGCGACCGCTTAGCGAAGTCGCCGTGTTTCCATATACGAAAGCCCAAAATGGGCCCAAATAAGCCCAGACCCAAACATTTAAACCAAAATAATTTTTCATAACCAAACCCGACCCAATATCTCAAAACCCAACCGACAAACTTAAACCCAAAACCTAACCTAAACACTCGTCATCTCTCTTTCTCCCCAGTTCGCATTCGCAGCTACCGAAACCCAAACCCTATCTCAAAACCGGACCTCCGCCCTGCAACTTCCTCTCTCGTCGCCGCGTCTTCCTCTCTCGCCACAACTTCTTCCTCTCGCCACAACTTCTTCCTCTCGCCACAACTTCTTCCTCTCGCCACAACTTCTTCCTCTCGCCACAACTTCTTCCTCTCTCGCCGCCTTCTTCCTCTCTCGCCGCCTTCTTCCTCTCTCGCCGCCTTCTTCCTCTCTCCCTGTTGCTCTAGCCACCTTCGACTTGATTAGGTAAAATTTTAAAGTCTAATTTTTTTCAATTATCTTTTGCTGCTGATTTTTTATTTGATTGTTATGAATGGTTTATTAACTATTTATTTTAATTGTTTTATATTTTTTGCAATTTTATATGAATTTAATGCATGTTTTTATAAATTATTATAATTAAATAATTAAAAAATAGCCAAACACCTAGGCTCCGCCTAGGCATTAGGCGCTAGCTCAAACGCCTAATCCGCCTAGCGCTTTCTACAACGTTGTACATAGATATAGCAATTGAATTTAGAAATGTGCTAAAAGTAAATGGACAAGCTCCAAAGGTCAACGAATGATATGAGAAGGTATTCGTGATAGAAAATGGTATAAGATAAAACTTGGACCGCAACTTTGATATAGTTAGCCTAATCTAGGTATGGAACTTGGAGTATCCTACATTATAGAAGAACATCTTCATAATTTTAAAAGTTGAGCAAGTGATATAGTAGTATTGCCACATAAGGACAAAAGTGTAAATTGTTGAAAAATATAAATAAGTTTGTTGCCTCAAGTTAATGGTGTCATTACGAAAAGGTAAAAGTATGGGTATAAGGATAAAAGTGACATTATATATTGACCAAACACTAACATCCTCTTGTGCAAAAAGTAGTTGTACTTCATATTAAGCCATATCTTTTTTTCCCATTCATAGCATTACAACACCTTCTTGTACTTCATGAGCATACATCAGAATAAAATCCTCTTATACTGAGCCACCAAATCCTCTTATACCAAGTAGCCTTATACATTTAACAAACGGTATGGACAAGAAACAAGCATTCTCCCAATTAAAGATGTAGATGAAATGTTTGTCCAAGGATGTTTTAAAAATTCTAGCACTTTCGGAAGAATCCTTTTCAATCCTATCAATTGTATTTTGGAATACAATGAAAACCTAACCACATACAATAGAAAGAATGAAAAAAAAAAAAGAAACAATCACTAGCTAAGACAAAGAGACTTACGAGGTTTGACAATCATTGTAATCACCTACATCCTCGAGGTACAATCAAGTCAAGATTCTACTACTAATCAATGAAAATTATAGTCAATCTCTCAAACCCTAATCTCACCTGTCTGTTATATAAATATATATATATATATATATATATATATATATATATATATATATATATATATATATATATATATATATATATATATATATATATATATATAAAGAAAGGAAAACAGAGACACAAAATTTTAACGAGGTTCGGCAATTAATGTAATTACCTACATCCTTGGAGTACAACCAAGTCATGGTTCCACTACTAATCAGTGAGATTGCAATCAATATCTCAAATCCTAATCTCACCTCCTTGTTGTTTCCATTTTTCCCTTTTTGGATACAAGACTAATAGGCGGCTGAAGATACACATATAGCAATGGGTTTCTGTCTACAGGGTCGAGATTCAAAATATATAAAATACCCCCGGGACTCCCCTAGTCAGAGAGCAATTCTGTAGGTGTCCAATTTCAGGTCCTGGTGATATGTATTATCCACGTAAATCAAGCTTCACAAACAACATTATATGCTTTAAGAGTCCTTTTCACAAATCCATTCAAGTTTTGCACTAGATATCAGCTAGCTAAAGCAGTCCTCTATCTGGTTTTGAAGACACATTTGAAAGATATATAAAACAGTCATTTATTACATTTTGAAACACAACGAGAACGAATCTGATGGATAAGTAAAAAAAAAAGTCAGCATTTTAAGACTTTAACTTTGAAGACGGCTGATTGAACATCGAATGAGGTAATCTTGCTGATAGAAAGAGTTTAAACAACAGCAAGAATGAACAAGATAGAGGACCCTGTCCAAAAGTTGACAATTTTGACAGGAAAACAAAAGAACAACTTCCAATTAGCTCTCACACGGTGTAGAAAAACGAGCGACTCACAATAATGACAAAGCTCTGCTAAGCTCCATAATTTAAAGGGTTAGTAACATTAGTTTAAGCAGATATTAAAACAGGACCTGCACTCTAGTTTTCCATAAAATTTCTTTGATGATAATCAAAATTGTTTATTTTACCAAATAATTCCACATAAAAACTAATAACCATTACTTTAGATTAGATAAAGCCATGATAGAAAAAGGTATTACCCTTTCTTACACAAATTACTCCTGGTTTTTAAAATTAAAGTTTTTGTGAAGATATAAAAATAACTTTTATGTGTATACTTTTACTTTACAGTTTATTTACTTCTGTGATCCATCTATCTTCTTGTGAGCATCTTTCAATCTCCAATAATGACATAATATGCAGCTGAATTCCCATCTTAATTTATTGAATTTGATTTTGGGATTTTCTGCACAATGCCACCTTGCAAGACCATCTGGACTCAGAAAATTGGTCCCTAGGCTCTCAGCGTAGAGGGTGGAGACTGGACATAATCCACTAATCCTATATAATCCAAATAATAACCTATTAAACATTAACAAGAAAAAAAAAAGAAACTTTATCCCTTTCTCGTCAAATTTACACAAAATCCTTCCGCAATTAAGAATAAAAAGCAAGAAATTCAAGCAAAAACCAAATATTAAACAAAACTAAGCCAATAAACAGTCACTGGATCAAAACCCTAAATTTCAAACGTAACGATAAAAAGGGTTAGGGTTTGTACGAGAAGGGGGATAACTGCCGGCGGTCTCGAACCACAGCTGAGCCTCCCAAGCTTCAGCAAACGACTCCTCTCTACTGAAATCGAAGTATCGAACAGCATCGAACTCGTAATCGAGATCGATCTCCAAACTAGAAAAATCCCCTTTGGAGGGCTCCCCCATTTCTTCATCCATTATCATATCGCCGATCAAGAACCAGAGAAGCGCCGCGGTCTGGTCACCGCCACCGGTGACCGCACTCCTCCGCCGATCTATTTATGGTCGGATTCGAGAATGGGGAAATTATAACGGAGGCGGCAGAAATTTGAATGCGGGGTCGGGGCTGACAAAGTAAAAGACGGAGTTACCCTTCGTCGTCTTGGACTGAAATCCTGGGCAATGAGTTGAGTTTAATGCGAATACAGATTTTAGTGGAGCCCAGGGGTAATTTCGGATATACATAGGGGTATATTCGGTAAGAGGAGATGTTTCGGGCGTGGGAGCTGCGAGGTTGGGCTGCGAACGTTTCGCGGATTTGAAAATTTTGACGATCTTGAATTCTTGATTGGGAGAAATTAATGCGGTTATTTTTTCCCCAGCCTCCTTCTTAGGGTATTAACGAATGACACATTTAACCTTAGGGCCTGTTTGTTTCATCTCCAAGTTTTAGAAGAATAGAATTTCAATGAAAATAATGGTTTTTTGAGTTTTTCAAACATTTCATGGAAAAGCTTTTTTTTGCTTTGTTTCACACACAAAAAGGAAGTGAGAAAACTCTCTCATCACAAATCCTTGCTTTGGATCAAACTTGAAAAAAAGAAAATAAACATTTTGAGAAAAGACATATATTCATATTCCTCAGTTTGGTATTGCAGAACATCATTAGAATTTTGTATAAAAAAACCAGTGGTGAGAATACCACTTGCAATATACAACTTGAATTACATACAGTGACCTAACTGCTATGAGGATCACATTGATTTTGCTTTGGGGCCAATTATGTATACTTCAACAAAAAATACCAAATACAAATCACAACATTCGTCAATGTACAATACTTACAATATACAATCTTGTTTCTAACACTGGAATTGTATCAATCTTGTTAAAACTAAAATTGATACGATTGAAAATGTGGATATTATGTACCACTTATAATATACATTCTTGTTCCTAAAAGCGAAATTGTATCAATCTTCTTTGCTAATATAAAGTATGAATCCACAACTTCCAAAGAATGTACACCACTTCTAATAGATAGTGTGAATCCAACAACTTTCATGAAAACAACCACATAGACAACTGAAAATCTAAAAAATAGAAGTTATCACTTAAAACTCGAAATATCACCATTAGTGTGTATAAAAATAGTCGGTTCTGAGTGTAAATCCAAATTATCATATTAGGTCTCAACAAAGAATTGAAAATCTTAAGCATTTTTCACAATTCACTGTAATTTGAGAAATAAGGAATCAGTATGTGATTTACTCACAATATACAAGGAATCTTTAAACCGTGAAAAATTTTAATAGTTAGAAATATGAAAGTTTAAAACTTTAATTTGAAAATTTGCTCAGATATAGGTCTCTTAAACCATAAAAAGCCTCGCCTAAACATTAGTACTACCAATAAGCTGCTAATCTCAGCACTTCATACAAAATGATAGTTTATTGGAGGGTCTACGCCATCATAGATAGCCTCGCCAATGTAGCAGTACTAATGTAGGCTGCTTATCTTAATATATAGACCAATCATCATTGCATAAATTGTAAAAAAGAAAAGAAACCATACCGTTACACTATTGAATGTGTAGGGTATTGTCTGAACCATCACAAAAGGTATTAATATTGTTCCCAATAAGTATCCTGCATATATGTGGAAGAACAATATTAGAATCAATTAACATTGTCAAGCAAACTATTTTAACACTAAACATTACCGCATCCAAGCATAAAAAATTTTTAAATAGTGACAGATTTAACAATACTATGCCATATAAAAATAAGAGCAATGTATGTGAATATTTCACATCATGAAGTAAAAGCACACACCAACTACTAATCCATAACACTCACCAACCTATAAGTAAGAAATCTATGTGAATATTAGACATCATTAAGCCAAAGTGGGCGTTGACCTGAGTGTTCACAAAATACTTAGACCCCCAGCTGCACAAAATATATCTCCCATCTGCACAAAAAATATCCCCAGCTGCACAAAATGTTGACTTGCACTGCACAAAATGTAACCCCAGCTGCACAAAAAGTTATCCCTCTACTGCACAAAAAGAAACAAGATGATCAGCCATCAGTTTGCCCCCTAGAGAGATCAAAGACTCTCTCCATCCCAACCATGTTCCTTCACCAAGCTCTCAATAATCTTTATTTGGCCCTCCCTAGATTTCCCTATAAAAAGTCTTTCATCGTCTTGATTCCTATAAAGTTTTTCAAAAACATTGTCCAGTATTGCATTAGAAAATGCATCCTTGTGATGGAAGATCTCTTGAGATAACTTCTCAGACCAATGTTGAACGTGTGCATGTTGGATAGAGTAGGAAACATTATCTACCTTCTCGATAAATTTATGCATTAAGTCAATGTCCTCATTATTCTTACCAACCTTCTTCTTACCTTTGGTATTGTGACATGAGTTAGCAGGAGCATTCTTAGTTGGCTTAGATGGCTTAGAACTTGTGGGATTGTCTGATCCTCCATCAGTCTTAGGACTCAGATCCTCCACCTCTTCATCATCATCCTCATCATCATCTACATGAATAGGTTTCTTAACCCCAAGTCTCTGCGATGTATCCTTTGTGAACTCACCTCTCGCTTGATCATCTCCCATGATAATTTGCAAGTTCTCAAAGTGTGGAAGAGGCTTATTGAAATAATCCTTGAGTCTAGAACTAGAAAGTTTCTGATCCTGCATTATACAGATTTAAAGTGTGTAAGTGAACAATGATATAGATGAGTGATTATGATGAAGTGTGACTATGTAAAGTGTGCATACAAAAAGAAAAAACAACATATGAACAAAGTGTGTATATTCAAAGAACTGCATAAACATAAATGAATAATTGCTACCTGAGTCCATCTATCAAATGCGGATTCATCCAATGTAATCATCTTCTTTTCACTGTCCCAACCAGCCCCACTCATGTTGTAACAGGTCATCATATCTTGGAACGTCTTCCTCAAGCTTTTTATACGATGTTGAACATTTTCTTTTGAGAAGTCCTCATTACACTCCATGTTAACTTCAGATGCAGCCATTGAGAAGGCTGGCTGCTTAAAGTTTTTATCTACCTTAAGCCCTCTTTTAGCAAGCTTGGCAAGATACGGAATCAATACATCATCATGTTGTGGCAACCAAAACTTGTTAGGCACCCCTCTTGAATTGACATGAGACTTAACAGATTGAGACATTGGTGCTTTACCCACTACCTTCTTTGACCTCTTTCTTGGTCTTGCCTTATCAAGATCCTCAAAGTCACAAACACCCTTGTCTACATTAGGAGATACAGGATTACCACCTACAGGTGAGCTCTGGTTGTTTACAAATAAGGGAGGGATATTGTTAAGCATAGACATGTAAGATGGAGGAGGCGGTGGTATGAAATTAAAGCTAGGATCAAGCCCCTGAACACCATTATATGCTTGGCCAGATGAGGTATATGGTGTGAAGCCCATATTAAAAGCATTTGTTGGCTTTGATGCATATGGAGATTCATATACAGTCTTCTTCCCATTGTTCTTACTACTTTCAGCCATACCTACATAATCAAATACATTTGAAACAAATATCCATAGTTATATATAAGTGAGCCTATCAAAGTCCAATTAATGATATTGAGCTAATATAACATAAAACATAAATTTACAAATAACTGCATAAGTTTACACAATAAAGAGTTAAACCTACAATTATTACACGATGAGTCACAAGTGTGCAAGCTTGAACATTACTACATAAATTTAGTCGGCAAACATAAACAACTAGAAAAGTTTGCATTTAAAGGGTAAATACTCAAGCATATATCAAGATCAACTCTCTGTTGTGTCACCCTCACGATGATGTGCACAATAATCCACCCACATATCCCAAGCAATTTGGTCCCTACGATTCTTCCACTCATTCCGCGATTCGGTTTGTTCTCTTTGTGTCATTGTTTGTGAGTAGTCAATAATGCCATCAACATCCTCATCTTCTATTTCACCATCATCATCTTCTTCATCAACATTAGTATGTAGAAAGTCATCGGTGGGATCAACTATTGCTATAAAGTTGTGGAGAATAGCACAAGCTAATACAATGTCAACTTGTGTAGGAAAAGGGTAATGTGGCTTGGCAGAAAGTATCTTGAACCTATTCTTCAATATTCCAAAGGTAGATTCAATTTTTGACCTAAGCTTGGAATGACGCAAGTTAAATAATTCTTTCCTATTATTGGGTGTTTTCCCCGCATGTTCTTTGAGGTGATATCGTACACCACGATATGGAGAAATGAACCCTGGCATTGTTGTATATCCCGCATCACAAAGGTAGTATTTTCCTACACATGTATTACATGTAAAGCGTGTCAGTGTAATGTTTCATATTCTATAAAAAATTTTAATTAAGTTATAATTGCATTACCATCATATACCCTCAAACCACGGGGTTGTGGTCTCGATAAAGCATCTTGAAGGATTCTAAAATCATTAGAGGCCCCCTCCCATCCAGCTAAAACATATGTGAATAACTTGTTAGGAGTGCAAGCTGCAAGAACATTTTGTGTAACTCCTTTTCGACCTCTAAAACGTGCTACGAGATTAGCTGGAAGCATTGCATCTACATGTGTACCATCTATCATACCAATGCAATCGTATACAAATTAAAAGAGAATCACAATATATTATCACCTAACCATTAAAAACTACTTCATTATGATTAAGGAAGGATATGAAGAATTACCTTGAAATAAGGGGAAAATGAAGGATTGTTCGCAATTTCGGTAGGCACTTCATTTGGTGCTTGCCTCAAATAACGATCACGTAAATAATTCATGGCTTCCAACACATTGTTGAAGTATCTACTAACGGTTTCCCCCGATCTAATGAAGTTAGACCGTATATTTCTATTTTTTGTTAAATGGCCCATTATATTCAAGAAGATTGCAAGTTGTTCCTCCACTACAACATGTCTTGTGTCTTTTAGTAGGTGCTTCCTCCTCATCAGCCGTGCAAGTTTATGAAAAGTCTTGGGACGCATTCTAACATAGTCTAGACAACTATCATTGAAACCAGTCATTACTCTAAGCAAGTGATAGTTCCTCATAAACCTATTCATTGAATTTAAACCACTGTGTTCATGAGTGATTCTCCTCCTCCTAGATTGATATCTCCTCAACATAGTGACCATAGCAAGTAAAACAGTCATACCACCGGCAGAGATAATCCGCATGACCATCTCTTCCTCCACATTATCCATCTATAAAAAAAACTAATCCAGTCATGAATTTGTGCATAACTTAATAAGTCTAAACTAGGAAATTAAACTAAAATAGAAATATTATGTACCATAACAAACTTTCATATATATATATATATATATATATATATATATATATATATATATATATATATATATATATATATATATATATATGTGTGTGTGTGTGTGTGTGTGTGTGTGTGTGTGTGTGTGTGTGTGTGTGTGTGTGTGTGTGTGTGTGTACCACATTCATACATATATAACTTAAGTCTAAATATTATTGTAACACAAATAACTTACGTACATGGAAATTCATTCATAATCTGATATAATTTGCATGCAAGCATAAACAACTCATATAAACACTTGACATTATCTACATGCATGGTAATTCATTCATATTAAATATCAAATAAAAATTGCATACACTCAATTACAATCACAAAAGTATTTTACTAAAAATTAAATGTAATTAAACTGACATTTTGTTTACATATACATGCACCATAGAAAATACCCCTTTCTTTTATATTAGTTCCTATTTCAAGCTGTGAGCTAAGAAATCTTTCATATCTTATTTTATTTTTTTCTATCGACAAAAACATTATTCTATTCTTCCCATTTTTTGACTACCACGTTTGCTTCCCTTATGAACTTTACTTTATGTATGACCTTCAGATTTTATTCAAAGAATATAAAAAAAAGTCTCCTAAGATCCATTTCGCATGTAAGCTTTGGAGATTAAAAAAATTAATTTGTTAAAAAATCATAACTTTTTCTCTTTAAACTAACCAAAACAAAAGGAAGACACCAACCAATCTGTAGATTGGTCGTCCCCACAAGCTCTTTGATACATGCCCCTGATGAAAAAAATGAGTGCATTTGAGCAAGCTGTTAGCTTGAACATGAACTTTCAATTTGTATTTTATTTCTTTTGGTAATTAGAGCTTATTAGGGCCAGAGGCTTTCTGATTTTAGTGATTAGTAGAGGGGTATTTTTTGAAATTAACCATTTTTCTACTGCATGCAACCTCAAAATTTCAAAATATTTATCTTTATATAAATCCAAAAAAACTGAGAATATTAACAGTAAATTTTGAAGTTTTCATGAAAAGTTACATCTTTTAACTCATTAACCAAAAAACCTAAGCAATTATTACTTGAAAACTGAGAATTTTTTCAAAGAATTGGAACAACTCAGTGTAGATCTGGGAAAAAGGGAAATTTTTACCTTAAAACACAGCTTTGATGTCGTTCTTAGTGAAGGAGATGAAATTCAAAGAGATTAGCCCCAAAAGATCCACCCGATCTGATCTTGAAGAAGGAACAAGCGAAAAAATAGTGTGGAATCAAGAGGAATTGTAGCCACAGTGAACCCTACCCATTAGATGAGAGATGAAACCCCATTTCTTTCACAATTTTGGGTGGATTTTAGGGATTTTATCAAGGGGTTTCACAGACAAATAGATGAGGTCTCTGTTATGGCGGCAAGAAAGAAAGAGGGGGGAAATAATGGCGGTTATACTTCTTTCCCCAAATGTTCCCGCTGGAAAGCCCTAAAAAATGTTAGCCATTTTTTAATTAATTTTTTACTCACTTTCCACCCAATTCAGCTTTAAAAAGTGGGAATTGGCTTTTCCACAAAACGTACAATTTTTTGACATTTTCAACAACTTTTCCAAAAAATTTTCTAGTGAACCAAACTGAGGAATAGAATTACTTTTTAATCAATCTGACAAAGAAAAGAGGTGTCAGTTTTTTTTATATGTTTTCCAATCAAATTTTTTGAACCAAACAGGCCCTTAGCATTGGATTCGAATTTGAGAAAGTGCTGATACTGCTGTCATTACGAGGGTAGAAGGGTAAGAAGTTAAGGTTTTGGTTGTATGTCAAATTTTGCCTCGTTGGGCTTTGCTCGGGTGACGTTTCTGGACCGTTGAATTTTTTTCTTTTTATTAGTTGCGAGGAAAACAGAAGAAGGAAAAGGACAAACCTAAAAAGAGATACCAAATTCAATAGCTTTGTGCAGTCCGCTCTAGTTGACACGTGTCATGTGTGCTTGCATCAAATCTCAGTTGAAACCTGATGAGGAAAGATGAAGGCGGTTGAGGACTACACATACTCTTAGAACCATCTGCGGCCGAAACTTGGGGGACAAATTATTAAATTGCCCCCTGTTTTGCACACGGAAGGTCAGAACCGTCCGCTCGCATGTGGCGATTCTGATAGGAACTGTTATGGTGCTTCGACCGCCCGGACACTAATCACCAATTAATAGCGGACAAGTGTCCCGCATTAGGCATAATCCTCCCAATTCACCGCGACGAGGAGATCAGTTCCCAGGGCCGGGCCGACTCGAAAGGCGAGATGAGTCGACACCTTTCACCGAGTCCACTCAAACAACGGTACGGGTCGACCCCTCTATCAAGTCGACCTTACAAAGGATGTCTTGTCGTGCCGTCCACCCGACCAAGCGCCCCAGGCGACTCCTCGAAGTGTCGACTCGAAAGGCGAAACCTCGTGACACCCCACACGGTGCCTCGCAAGATAGCTGTTGTCTCGGGTCCCACGCTAACAAGGCATCGCTATCGCAGTAAATGCATGACCAATGTATCGCAACCTCTTCCCCATGCCTTTAAGACACATCGGACCACGCCAGCGCAGCACTCTCCCCGTCAATGTCACATTTAATGCTGAGATGAGCTCATCCCTTCCGCTACCGACACCTGTAAAGGCGAATCTGACTCAGCCGCCGTCCCATGCCTGGCCGAAGTGACCCCTGTCCACTCAGCGTGCGACACCTATGGGGCTAGGGCTGACTCAGCGGCCAGCTCATACTCAGTCGAAGTGACCGCATTACCCCTCACACATGCTATAAAAGAGAGAACTATTCTCAATACCAAGGTAAGCTGATTCTAGACACTTTTCTGCATTAGAACTCTAACAGTTTATTGCCATTCCTCCCCTCAAAGCACCAGCTGACTTGATCGTCAGAGGAACCACCGGGGTTCTAAACCCTAACCTCTTATGGGTGTTCATCTGTGCAGGATCTGGTGGCCCCTCTTCAGACCTTATATCTGGAGAAAGTCAGCGAATCCCCATCATCGTCCTCAAACACCATATTAATTAATTAACTGTGTGATTTAGAACATCAACAGTTTGGCGCCCACCGTGGGGCCTCTTTCTTCTCCGAAGTAAGAATGTCTGGTTCTGAGCAGAGGAACGGCCAGTCCACCCCTGGAAGACCACCCCGAGGCTAGGTCACTCAAGCTTAACTTGATGACGCCACCAAAGCGATCACCCATTCTCTCCAACTCCAATTCACAGCTTTCACTACCGAGCTTCTCAGTCGCCTTCCGATTCAGCAGCCCGGAACCTCCGATGCCCATCGCCACTCGGGCAGCCGACGCTCCGAAACGCGTCATTCTTCAGTAGCCAAACAGCCGCCGCCGCCCAAGACTCCGCACGCTACCTCTAAGCGACGGAGAGATCATGCCGAGCGTGAGCCCTCACCACAGCCATCGCCTCCGACTCACCGTGACTAGATCCATCGACGCCGTCTCCATTTCTCAGAAGCCACAGGCGAGAGCCCTGGTCCCAGTCACCGCTGAGAGGAAACGACGAGGAGAACTTCCCGGCCCCCTCAGCCTGATAATACCCCAATCCCTCGATCCCCAAACCGGCAACCGGGTATGATCGAGCCTTCCGACCAGTCGCTGACGCCATCACAAAGAATACCCCTTTCACTGACGATATCATGAACGCAACAATTGAAAAGTTCAAGATGCTGAATCTGGACAAGTACAAGGGTGAAGGAGACCCTGCTGAACACGCCCAGAATTACTTCGACATGATGCCCATGCTGCACGCGTCTGACGCGGTCATCTGTAGATGTTTCCCCATTACTTTGACAGGAAGTGCCAAGCTTTGGTGGAACGCCCTTGAGAAGAAGTCTGTTGGCAACTTCCAACAGCTCAGCCAGAAATTTGTGCACCACTTCCTGGTTGACTCCAAACAAAAACTACCGCCTCACGTCCTCATCTACACCAAACAAGAGCAAGGAGAGAGCCTTCGGGACTATTTCAAGAGATTCCAGGCGAAAAGGCTGGAGGTCAACAACGCGAGGAGCAAAGTCGCCATGTCGGCTCTCATAGCTGGCATACTACCCAATGAGTTACCCGACTCGCTTGCTAAAAAGCTGCTCGACAACTTCTAGCAGCTAATGGCTAAAGCCCATGGATATATGGACATGGAGGACGCCATGACTTATAAGCTGGCGAGCTCTAAGGCGGAAGCAGCCGCCGTGGTGACCCCAGCACCAGCTGAGACCGCTATCCAACCACCCCCGACACTACCTTAGCCAGCAGTGGCGACAACCCCGGTGGCGATACCTACGCAAAAACTAACCAGAGAGCCCCTGCCGAGACAAGAGTGGCCCCGAGCTGACAACCGCTCTAACCGGTCCGACCGAAGAGATCAGAGAAAGGAGCCAGCACCCAGAGCGACCCTCACGGTCCTCAACACCTCTCTCACCTACGCCCTCTATATGGTCCAGAGGGAGGGACACCTGAATGAACCCCCTCCCCCAATGAGGTCGAACCTTTGGAACCGGGATTACAGGCAGTACTACCAGTACCACCAGGACCATGGTCACCTCACCAACGATTGTCGAGTCCTGCAGAAGGACATTGAAGACCTAATCCAGAGGGGATACTTTAAGAAGCTGGTCTCCTAGAGAGATAGGAGCAGGACCACCCCTCGAGAAGCCGACAGGACTCGCTCTCAGTCACCTCGCCCATAGCAGTGGTGCGAGCACCCACCCCCCAGAGCCAGCCATAAGGGCACTATCAACACCATAAGTGGAGGTCCCACGACCGGAGGATCCTCAAACAACGCTCGCAAGAAGTATGCTAAGCGGGCGCTACAAGTCAGTTCGGGCGACAAGAGGTCGAAGACGGAGGACCCCATCTCCATTGGCGACACAGACCTGAAGGGTGTGGAGACACCTCACGACGATCCCATCGTCATTTCAGCTGACATCGACGGCTTCCAAGTGAAGAGGATCATGGTCGACACTGGAAGCTCGGTCGACGTCCTGTACATCGACGCCTTCAACAAAATGGGCATCGATAAGTCCAGGCTACAGCCTTGCCGGGCCCCTCATCGGGTTCACCGGGCACTCCCTCGTACCTGAAGGAGTGATTACACTTCCCATGACAATCGGCGAATACCCCCGAGTATCCACTGTCCAGGTCCAGTTTCTAGTGATGGACCTCAAGTCGGCCCACAATGTCATATTGGGCCGAACCGCTCTCCACCTGCTGCGGGCCATCCCTTCGACCTACCACCAATGCCTAAAGTTCCCTACCCCCGAAGGAGTCAGGGTCGCCAGGAGCAATCAGCGAGAGGCAAGATCCTGCTACCTGCTCTCCACCAAAGGGAAAGGAGTGTCGGAGACCCTGCCCGTCGGCAAGATTTGTTCTCAAGCGAAAAAATTGGAGGAACGAGAGAGGACGACCCCCGTAGAAGAGCTACAGGAAATACCAATCGACTGAGAAGGAAAGAAGACGGTCAAGATCGGGAGCAGCCTTGAAGAACCCCTTTCGGGGAGCCATGATTGAGTTTCTATTGGCAAACCTAGACGTGTTCGCTTGGGGTCCAAAGGACATGCCGGGAATCCCCTCGAGGTGATAACCCATGAGCTTTCAGTCGACAGGCACACCAAGCCAGTTCGACAGAAGAAGATACACCTCAGCCCAGAGAGGCAGAAGGCAGCTGCTACAGAAGTCGACCGACTCCTAAGAGCCGGGTACATCCGAGAGGTACAGTACCCTGAGTGGTAATCCAATGTGGTGTTGGTAAAGAAGGCCCTCAATAAATGGAGGATGTGTGTAGACTACACCGACCTCAATAGGGCCTGTCCCAAAGACAGCTACCCCCTCCCCTGGATTGATCAACTAGTTGATGAGAGCGCCGGGCACGAGCTCCTTAGTGTCATGGACGCGTTCTCCGGCTACAACCAGATCTTCATGGCAGCGCATGACCAAGAAAAGACATCGTTCATCATAGACCAAGGAACCTACTGCTACAAAATGATGCCTTTCGGTCTTAAAAATGCGGGGGCCACGTACCAAAGATTGATCAATAAAATCTTCAAGCCGCAGCTTGGTCGCAATGTAGAAGCTTATGTGGATGACCTCCTGGTGAAGTCAAAGCAGGCGTCCGCCCACATGGCGTATCTGGACGAGACTTTTTCCACCCTCCGACGTTACTGCATGAAACTCAATCCCGCCAAGTGTGCCTTCAGGGTATAATCGGGGAAATTCCTTGGATTCATGATAACTCAGAGAGGCATAGAGATCAACCCGGAGAAGATAGCCGCCATTGAACGACTACCTGAGCCTCGCACCTTAAAGGACATCCAAAAGCTGAACGGGAAGATAGCTGCATTGGGTCGCTTCCTATCCAAATCAGCCGAGAGGAGCCTCCCTTTCTTCAAAACGCTATGAGGGACCTAGAAGCACAAAGAGAGCATGGAATGGATGGCTGAGTGTTGCGCTGCCTTCCGGGACCTCAAAGCATACCTCAGTACAAAGCCTCTGCTGAGCCATCCAAGAGAAGGAGAGACTTTATACTTATACTTTGTTGTCTCCCCAGAAGCCATCAGCTCTGTCCTGGTTTGGGAAGAGTAGAATACCTAGAAATCGGTATACTATATCAGCCGGATCTTGAAGGCGGGCGAGCCCAATTATCCGCTTATAGAGAAAGCCACTTTCATCCTCATCACCACGACAAGAAGGCTACGCCCATACCTTCAAGCCCACTCTATAATTGTGCGGACCAATCTGCCCTTAAAAAAGGCGCAGGGAAGTCCCACCACTTCGGGGAGGATGGTCGTTGGTCGATCGAGCTGAGCGAGCATGACGTGCAGTTCGAGCCCCGGACCACGATCAAAGCTTAGGCCTTGGCAAATTTCCTCATCGAGTCCACTTCCTCAGACGATGAGCCAACAATGCCCTCGCCCGCCGCACAGCCGGGACCCTCTATGTCGTAAACCGCCCCAGAGCCTACCCTTCGGACATGAGACGCCGTCCAATATGATTCACCAGAGTTCGCCTCATGGTGGCTACTGAAGGTCGATGGATCTTCAGGAGAAGCTGGCAGTGGCGTGGGAGTGGTCTTGCGCAGCCCGAACGGATCAACGCATGAGCACTCCATTGCATTTAAGTTCTCAACCTCGAATAATGAAGCCGAGTACGAAGCACTCTTGGCAGGACTCCGAGCGGCCTTAGCAATAAAGGCCGACTACCTCTACATCCTCGCCGACTCCCAACTTGTTGTCCATCAAATAAAAGGAGAATATGCCACCAAAGACCCGAGCATGGCCCTGTACCTGAAAGCAGCCAAGGAGCTGTTGGCTAACTTCATTGACTACAGAATTGCTCAAGTCCCTCGCGCCCTCAACGCTCGGGCAGACGCCTTGTCCAAGCTCGGCTCAACTAGCTCAGGGAATGGGGCGAGGCCTATCTCTACTGATATCCTTGAGTGCCCAAGCATAGTGGCAGCGACCAAGGTGGTCATGCAAACTGAGACAGCTGCAGAACCTTATTGGACGGACCCACTCGTCCGATATCTAACTCAGGGGACCTTGCCAGACCGAGTCGCCGACGCGAAGATTCTACAGAGGAATGCACGGCGCTACCTGATGCTCGACAACCAGTTATACCGAATATCATATGCTAGCACTGGCGTGGAGCCCTATCTCCAATGTCTCTGGCCCGCGGAAGCCCTTTATGTCCTCAAAGAGATCCACAAGGGGACTTGCGGGAACCATCCTGGAGCCAGAACTCTCGCCCAGAAAGATATCCGCCAAGGATATTATTGGCCCACCTTGCAAGCCGACTCCAAAAAGCTCGTCGCTTCGTGTAAAAAGTGCCAGCTCTTCTCGGCCATCCCACGAGCAACAACGATCGAGCTCACTTCCATCTCGAATTCGATTCCCTTTGCCCAATGGGGTCTAGATTTGTTAGGCCCTCTTCCAATTGCCTCGGGGCAGCGAAGGTTCCTGATTGTGGCCATTGACTAATTTACCAAATGGATTGAAGCTGAGCCCTTGGCCAAGATAGGGGAGAGCAACATCACCAGCTTTGTTTGGAAGTCCATCATCTGCCGATTCGGCGTGCCGCTCTCCTTTGTAACAGACAACGATACCCAGTTCGATAGCAGAGGCTTCCGAAGCTTTTGTGAAGAATACAACATCCACTTCAAATTTGCGTCAGCCACCCATCCCAAATGTAATGGGCTCGCAGAAGCCGCCAACAAATGCATCCTCCAAGCCCTAAAGACAAGGGTGGGAGACGCGGTCAGGAACTGGGTCGACGAGTTGCCCAGCATACTCTGATCTTACCGCACCACCCACAAAAACGCCACAGCGGAAACCCCCTTCATGCTGACTTATGGAGCTGAGGCGGTTACACCGGTTGAGATCGGCATGCTAACCGTCTGACTGCAACATTTTGATGAAGCATTAAATTTGGAAGGACTCTGAGTCGGGCTCGACCTGGTGGACAAAGCTCGAGCAAAGGCATTCCGATCCCAGGTCATCAATCAACGGCGGATCGCTCGATACTATAACAGCAAGGTCCGACCCAGAAGATTCAGTGCCGGAGACCTGGTCCTGCGGAAGGCTACTTTCGACAAAGACACTCAACGAGGCAAGCTAGCTCCGAACTGGGAAGGACCGTACACAGTCCTCGAAGAACTGTGATCGGGCACTTATCGGCTAAGAGCCCCGGACGGAAGGATCCTGCATCATCCCTGGAATATCGAGCACTTGAAGAAATATTGTCAATAATATTGTAAAAGAATATTACCTTAAATAAAAAAAATCTTTCTTCATATCTGACTCAGTTGTGTTGTTTTCGCAGTACTTAGCGCGAAAGGGGCGAGGGCCCTTGGCGCCCAAAACCCAAACGAGAGCCGTGTGATCAACTCCCACATTATCTCTCGACCGGCGGGACCGAAAAGACCTTGGCACCTACACTAAGTCCAAGGCACTCGACCCCTTGGTCGTCATTGCCGAAAAGACCTTGGCGCCAACACTAAGTCCAAGGCACTCGACCCCTTGGTCGTCATTGCCGAAAAGACCTTAGCACCAACACTAAGTCCAAGGCACTCGACCCCTTGGTCAACATTGCCGAAAAGACCTTGGCGCCAACACTAAGTCCAAGGCACTCGACCCCTTGGTCGTCATTGCCGAAAAGACCTTGGCACCAACACTAAGTCCAAGGCACTCGACCCCTTGGTCGTCATTGTCAAGGAGACTTTGGTCGTCATTCTGCCACCGACGGAAGACTCATAAAGGCGAACCACTCGACTCACCTCTCGCATCCTAAAGGTGCCTCTATGCAATCTGTCCAACTCGTCAAACCTCTCGGAGCAAGATTGTGTGAACAAAAGATGGTGAGGCAAAAGCAAAATTTCTCATTCATATGTCGAAGATTATATTACACACATCACCCACCCAAACAAAAAATAATCTACATATGCAAACAAAAAGAAAGAAAGGTCCTCAACACTCCCTGCCAGGGTCGGGAGTAGGGCTCGGGAGATCGCCACTGGGGCTGGCAGCTGAACCAGCCGCGTCAGAGGGAAGAGCAGAGGGGCCGGACTCTTCTTGATCAGCCCCGGGCTCCTCCTCCTCGTCCCTCTCATCTAGAGTGAGCAACGTCCCCCCTCTGCTCGCCTCCAACTCCTTTAAGAAGTCAAGGTAGGAGGTGACTTGGGGAGGATAGAGCCTATCTGATGAGGGTCTGGACTCGCGAGGGAGAAGAGCAGTGAGATAATCGATGCCAACCTTGCACGACAGCGCCACCTCGACCTTCCCCAAGGAGCTGTGGCGATACTCCTCTATCACCTTCGTCCTATGCTCTTGTGAGTCCAGACGAGCGAGTCGAGCCTCCAAGTCCTGAATCTCGGCTCTAGAATCATGGTGTGTCGACTGCTCCTGGGAGAGGTCCTTTTTCAGACCCTCGACAGTGAGACGGTCCAGCCGGGCGCTCTCTTGGGCCTCTTCCCGACGCTGCTTCTCAGCCCCGATCTCAATCCCCAGGGAAGAAATGCAGTCGTCCCGCTCAATAATCTCCCGCTTGAGGTGGTCAATATCCTCCTTAAGCGTGGCCGCGTCACCGTGGAGTTTCTCGATCAAGGTCGTCTGCTTAGTGTGCTGCAGCGTATACCCCCTGATCAGTCTCTCCTTGGCATCCAACTCCCGGTGCCACGAGGCCTCCTCGCGACTCCGCTCAGCCTCTAGGGTTGCCACCCTCTTCTCCGCCTCTTCCCTCGCTGACTTCTCCTTAGCCATGGCCTCCCCGTCAGCGGAGCGCTCGCGCAGATAGGAGAGCCTATCAAATAGCTCCTCGGCCGCCAAACTACCCCTCGCCCATTTCTGGGGCCCGGTAGTGTAGGCCGACTCCTCCCCTCTCGAATTCCTCTGAGGGCTTTCTTTTAGAGGAAGAGCGAGCAGAGCCACCCTCGCCTTGTCGACCTCGGTAGGCGGAACCCTAGAGACACCAACCACTCGAAGCAAAGCCATCTCAAAAAGATTCCCCCTATCCCGAGACCCCGCATAAGAGCGGATCTTCTCTAGCTGCCGCCTCTCCTCGGTCGTCAGCACGCTCACCTTCAGCGCCGCCTCGTTGACCTCTGGATAGCTAGGACAGGACAAGACACAGTCAGCCCCAAAGACCCCCACGTATCTCTCCTTCCGATCCCTGTTAGAAACTGGAGCATCCGCCACCAGTTTGAAGCCGCCAATGTACTGCAGGAAATAGTGGGGATCCTTCACCGTCGACTTCACGCTGACAAGATTCCCCAGTAAATGCATGGTCGGCTCAACGCCAACCCGGTGGCAGATAACCAAGAATGCCACCAAGATGCCTATAGCATTGGGCATAAATTGGGAGGGGGACACCCCCAAGGCAACACAGAAGTTGCTAATAAAGTGCGGGAGAGGCAGCCGGAGCCCATACTCCAAGTGAGCGATGTAGAGCGGCGATATGTTCCCACCGTAGCGGTATACCGGCTCACCTGTGTTTGGTGCCGACAAAGTAAAGGCTCTCGGGAGATCATAGAGATCATGATACATCCCTAGCTCCTGGGGATTCATCCTAGAGCGGATCGGCCGGAGGAGCTTGATCCTCTCCTCATTACGGCTGATGGAAGAAGCAGGAGAAGCCATCGGAGTTTGTCTAGGTAGGAGAGAGTCCGCCGTAAAAAACAAAGCACTAAAGTCTAGGGCAAAGGTTTGTGAAGGAGAACTCCTTTGGGCATCAAGGCGATATTTATAGCATTCAAGAAGGACATGTGGCGAAATCAAAGTCGGTGACGCGAATTGAAATAAACGGGTAGGATCGACCTCGATAAACGAACGGTCTTCACGAAGATCGAAGCGCCGCCCCCCTTCACTCCGCACCCACTCTGCTCAAAAATCGAAGCGACAGCGACACCTGGCACTCCGATGGTGCCATAAAGTCTTTTCACACCATGACGTTTCACCTGCCCTATAAAGATGTCTGGGGACTCGACAAGCCATTACTGTTCAAAATACAGTCGACGCCACCTAAGCGACCCCTCATCTCGGCCAAGTAAAATGCACGGCCTTTAAAAATTGAGCTGTCGAGACCAAATTTCTATGTTAAACAAGTCGCCCACTTGGCCGACCCCACGCCACGAAACGTGGCGCCTTACGGGAAAGTTTGGGAGCAAGACGTGGGCAATTCACCAAGTGTTATTTAAGCCTTGTGCTTGGATCGAACCTCCTTCGGGCTCGACTCATCCTGCGGAATCAAAAAGATTGACAAAACATAACTGACAAGAAAAAGAATGAAGGTACCAAAATATCTTTTCATTCATCTTTCGAAAAAAGTAGTTACAAGTGTACACCTACAACACTATACAAAAGCATCCCTAGATGACTACTAGAGCTCCATCCCCGCTCCTGGAGTTAAGGGCAAAGAACTACCAGTAGCAAGGGACGGAGGAGCCGACCAAGCCTCCCGCTCGGCTTCCTCACCCTTCTCACCAGTTGGGCCCTCACCCGCCCGTCGCCCTCATCCTCGTCCAGATCAAGACCGCCGCCGAGCTCCTCCACTCCCCTAAGTTGGTTCAAACACTGGGCCACCATAGGAGGGTAATGGAAGCGATCGGGCTGACTACCCATCTCGGACAGAATCTGAGCCAGGAGGTAGTCGTACCAGGCCTTGCAGGCTATCGCTATCTCGGTCTTCCCAACGAGGTCTTGTCGGTACTCCTCGATGACCTCGGAGTGATAGGCCTGGGACTCTAGATACTCGACCCGGCTCTGGGTGAGAACGGAAGATTCCTTGAGCCTGTCGCACTCCTCCTAAAGCTTGGCCCTGGCTACATGCTCCTCTTCCAGCTGAGCTCTGGCATGCTGAGCAGCCTGCTTCTCGGTCTTGGCCTGCACACATGCACGATCCCTCTCTCGGAGCACCTCGTCCAACCTCTTGACTTTCTTCTTTCTGTCATAAAGCTCTCGTTTGAGCCAATCGACCTCGGTTGACTTCAGAGCCTCGGAAGCCTTCAGCTCTTTGATCACAGCCTCCTTGGCTGACAGCTCCAGGGTCATCTCCAAGTCGGCCCCACCACTGGCCCTGAGGGTCTCCACCTCTCCTTGAAGCTTCAAATAGGTGACCCGAACCCGCTCCAGCCGGCCGTATAGCTCTTGTTCTATCAAAGCCCCACTGACCAGATAGCTCTGGAGGCACGAATGGAGCCTGACGCTGGGCACCCCCGCCAAGAACTCCTCATCTTGAGGGAGCCAAAACTGTTCCACAGCCCTCGTCTGATAGACACGAGAACTAAGAACGGATCCCCTCGAGTCGAGGTGATGCTCAGGGTCATGTCGATGCTCCTCATCAGGCTCCTGAGTATGCCTGGGGCCGACCTCGGAAGCCCCAATAAGGAACAGCCTCATCCTCTCCCATTCGTCCCCAATCTCATCGACACGGTAGGACAACGGATACTCCAAGCCGCCGGAGGTGGCCGCCTCCTCTTCGGCCGGCTCCTTTCCCAAGCGATGGTCCGGCTCGACACCAGAACCCTCGAACCCTGCTTCGAGCTCCCGATGGCCGGCCTCTCCCCTCTCTTCAGAAGAGGACTCCTAGTCCAACTGAACGACCTCGGTCTCGACAGCCGCGGCAGCCACCTCGGACTCTTGGCCGGTCCCCCGCGCCCTTTTCCTCCTCTCGAGGCGAGTGGCCGAGGGCGACGAACCCTCCAATCTGGATGCCACATCGGCCGTATGGTCACCTCGTGCAGGGGCCCCTCGGTCGACTCTCGGCGGGGGCGGCTTTTGAGCGTCCTGAGCGGCCCACAGTGCTGCGGGCCTTGTTGTTGACCCGGCAACCTCCCTACCGCCTAAGATGTATCGCTGTGCCCTTTCATGGTCTCAATAGGACGGGGGCATGACAGAGACGTTCGCAACCCGCAACACCGAGTTGTCGAACAAATCCTGCACCTTGCGAGAGCCAGCATATGACTTGATCTTGTCCAAGTCATCTCTCTCGGCAGGCGACAGATCCCCCGCCAAAGCGTCCCTCCATATTTCAGGCCAATTCGAACAGCCCAAATCTAAGCCGTCGCATGTGACCCACACGAACTTCTCCTTACAGTCCTTGTTCGAGTCGGGTAGGTCCACAACGAGCTTGAACTTCCCCACCATCGCGAAGTGAAAGTGGGGCTCCAGCTGGGAGACCTTCACGCTGAGCAAACGTCCTAGCACCTTCAAAGACGATTTGATTGCCAGCCAATGGTAAATCACCATAAACGCCACGAGGTTAGCAATGGCGTTTGGCTTCATCTACGCCGGTGTCACCCCAAGGCCTCAAAAACTTGCTTGATGAAGGGATTCAGTGGCAAACGGAGACCAAATTCCAGATGCCTCATGTAGAGAGGAACCCTCTCCGGCCCATGATCATAAACAGCCTCCGACTTCATCGGCGCCGTTATCTCGTACTCACGAGGGATGTCGAAATTCCCATGAAGGACGCTCAACTGAGATCGCACCACCTTAGAGTGATGCTCAGATAGCTTCGCCAATCTTTCTTTGGGGGTTGGAGCGGCCATTTTAATGGTAGTTTCTGAAGGATTGCCGGAGAAGACTGGCCAAGAAGATCCTAGAGTTTGAAAATTGAATTTTCAAAGAGCAAGTAACCGCCTCTCCACAGCCAAGACCCTATGTATACTAAGCTGGATCGACAACTGCCGGAATTTCAATGGCCGGATGAGAATTTAGAGAACAGCCTAGATTGGCCTCGAAAACCGAAGCGTTTTCTCTGGAATCGAGAAACAACCCACCTCCCCTGTGCAGCCTGCAATCTGACACAACTCACGAAGCGGCAAAAGTCAAAAGGAATGTGTTGACATTAGCCACGTCGCTTCTGATCCGACCTCTCAGTTACCTTTCATTAAATGCGCAACAAGAACCGGATCGAGCGACCATCTCGTTTCCCCTGGACCCGACCCATAGTCGACTCCAAGTGAAATGGGCCAACTGTTATGGTGCTTCGACAACCCAGACACTAATCACCAATTAATAGCAGACAAGTGTCCCGTATTAGGCATAATCCTACCAATTCACCGCCATGAGGAGATCAATTCCCAGGGCCGTGCCGACTCGAAAAGCGAGATGAGTCGACACCTCTCACCGAGTCGACTCAAACAACGGTACGGGTCGACCCCTCTATCAAGTCGACCCTACAAAGGATGTCTTGTCGTGCCGTCCACCCGACCAAGCGCCCCAGGAGACTCCTCAAAGTATCGACTCGAAAGGCGATACCTCTTAACACCCCACACGGTGCGTCGCAAGACAGCTGTTGTCTCAGGTCCCACGTTGACAAGGCATCGCTATCGCAGTAAATGCATGACTGGTGTATCGTAACCTCTTCCCCATGCCTTTAAGACACATCGGACCACGCCGGCGCAGCACCCTCCCCGTCAATGTCACATTTAATGCTGAGATGAGCCCATCCTTTCACGGACACTCAGAAGGCGACCGACTCACCACACCCATGCCCGGCCGGTGACCCCGCCCACTCGGCGACACCTATGGGGCTAAGGCTGACTCGGCGGCCAACTCATACTCGGTCGAAGTGACCGCATTACCCCTCACACATGCTATAAAAGAGAGAACTATTCTCAATACCAGAGTAAGCTGATTCTAGACACTTTTCTGCATTAGAACTCTAGCAGTTTATTACCATTCCTCCACTCAAAGCACCAGCTGACTTGATCGTCGGAGGAACCACCGGGGTACTAAACCCCGACCTCTTACGGGTGTTCATCTGTGCAGGATCTGGTGGCCCCTCTTCAGACCTGATATCCGGAGAAAGTCAGTGAATCCCCATCATCGTCCTCAAACACCATATTAATTGACTGTGTGATTTAGAACATCAACACGAACAGTACTCGTTGTTGAGAGGTTGTCTGCCAATTGGACTTGTGTTCCAAATTTTTTATGACAACTAGTTAGGAGGGCACGTGCTTGCTCCGCACGGTTCTAAAAAATTGAAGAGGTGGATAAAGATACACGTAGAGGAGGAAAAAATGTAAAACTTGATATATGCATACATGGAAATATATACAAACCTCAGTGATATATACATAGAAGGAAACGAGTTATTAGAGAGTTTTAGATGTACAACAAAAGATATTGTAGTACTGGAGAGGTTCAAAAATTCACATCAATTATTATTGGAGACTTTCAAAAGGATATATGGACCAAATAATATACAGTTTGCAGTTAGCTTTTGACGGCTCCCAGCACTATGTGCATCAAAAGAATTTTATTGGGGTGGTTTGTGTTAGCAGGTAAAGGGTACTACTGCCTTATTGTGTTCATTGTTGTTGCTTCAATCTGTCCCTTTTAAGATGTTTTTCTCCCTCTACCTGTTTGCCTCCATTAGAGCATTCTCTAACAAATTTTTAGCATCTTGATTTAGTTCGCTGATGAGCTTAAGCGGAGAAGGCCAAACCAGCGATTGCGATTTAATGTGATAGCATATAGTATTTGTGGGGGAGAAAACGTGTGGGACGCGTTTTGTGGGGGCCACCGTAATTGTGGAAGCCTGGAGGGCTGCCACGAGCTCGTGCAGGTGATTGTGGGGGCCACACAATCACGTTCTCACGCGTGAAGGCCCAAGGCCCGCTCGTAAACCGCTCCGCAATTGCCTATATATATATCCCTAAGTATACTTAGGGTTTAGAAGCAGGGCTAAGGTTAGGGTTTTGAGCCGTCATTTGAGGGAGATATTTGTGAGGGTTTAGAGAGTTTTGTTCTAGGATTTTGGTGTGAGATTTGTACCCTATTTGTATTCTCTTTCTCTCTTTCTCTCTAATAGTAGATCTCCTCCTCCTTGCCCCGTGGACGTAGGCAACTTGCCGAACCACGTAAAATTGGTGTTTTTGCTGTTGATTTGATTTGTAATAGCTTTTAGGTTCCCTCGACAGGTCAGTCCTAGAACTGATGAGAGGAAGAGTAAATATCCCACTTTGTTGAGATATTTGCTTCAGATTCTTATTTCCTTGGTGAGACGGGAATTCTTATTGCGATCTAGCTCTCTTGTTGTGGCCATTGTTCTACAGAGGTGTCACAAATTTTCACACAAGACAACAAGTGGTATCGTGAGCCCGTGTTTCAGATCTAGGGTTTTGAAGTTTGGTGGAGGAAGATTCTTGTGTGAAGCTTAGTTCTTGGAGTTCTCGGCCCGGTGGAGATAGCATTAGGAGTTGCCGTTGGAGATTTCGCTTTCCTCGTGTGGTTAGGAAATCTATTTGGAATCCGATCTAGGGTTCGGTTGGGTGATTCTTTAATCCTATCCAAGTTGTTCTTTCTCTACAATTTGGAGTTAGTTTGCAATGGGAGAAGAAAGTGAAAGCAAGTCAATGGCGAGTACAATACAAATGTAAGTTGGTTTTGAACACCAAAATTAATGTGGTGAAGCACGACGGCAAAATCAACTTTGGTTTGTGGATGAGCCGACGCATGTGATGCGCCAATGCTCAAAATTTGGAGGAGACCATCATGGTCCAAGAGAGGCCACCTAAATATGAAGAGGATGTATGGGATAAAATGAATAGGAACACGTGTGGGGTGATCAGGTCCTGTTTGGAACAGGAGCTGAAATATGATGTGATTGGGGTGACGTCTGCAATGAAGATGTGGAAAATTCTTAACAATAAGTATCTCGCGAAGAGTGTTGAGAACAGGTTGCACTTGCTGCGAAGACTCTTCAGGTTTCAGAGGTCCGGGAGCACCTCACTAGCGGCTCATGTGAACAACTATACTAAGTTATTGTTCGACTTGGCAAATATTGATGAGAAGATAACGGATGAGTACAAGGCAGTTATTTTATTAGGCTCCTTACCTGATGAGGAGTATGACACATTTGTACTCACTTTGTTGAACGGACGTACTTCTATCAGCTATAGTGAAGTTACTAACGCATTGACCAACCATGATTTGAGGAGGAAGGACAAGGAGACTTCCGTGCAGTACTTCAAAGCAGGCCTTGTCGACGAAAGGTAGAAGACCATATCCGAAAGGTGGCAATAGAGGGAGGTCAAAGTCAAGAAGGCGCCACCAATTGTCAAAGAACCAATGCGCATTCTGCAAAGAGCAGGGACATTGGAAGAGAGATTGTCCAAAGCTCAAGGAGAAAGAAAATAGCAAGAAAAAGGGCCCGAAGGCCAATGAGGTGAATATTGCTAAATGCGATGATTCCGACGATTAGTGTTATTCTCTATTGATTACTCCGGAGGTGAATCATGTGGAAGCATCAGATTGGATGCTTGATTCCGGCGCTACTTATCATGTGACCCCTAGGCGAGACTGGTTTGCATTTTTTGAGAAAGTCGACGGGGGCGTTGTTGTCATGGGAAATGATCAACCCTGTGACATTTGTGGGATAGGTACTGTGCGGATTAGGATGCACGATGGAGTAGTTCGTGAGTTGAAGGAGGTGAGATTTGTTCCTCAGCTGAAGAAAAATCTTATCTCGGTTGGAGCTTTGGAGGCAAAGGGATTCAATGTGACTTTCAAAAACGGTGTAGGGAAGGTTACTAAAGGATCTTTAGTGGTGATGAAGGGAGTCCGCAATCGAAATTTATACTATCTGAATGGGAACACTGAGATCGGCCATATTGCTTTAGTTGTTTCAGAGGCGGACAGGAGCAGGCTTTGGCACTATAGGTTAGGGCACACAGGTGAAAGGTCACTGCAGGCGTTATGCAAGCAGGGGCTATTAAAGGGAGCCAAGAGTGAAAAAGTTGAGTTCTGTGAGCATTGTGTTCTTGACAAGCAGATAAAGTTGAAGTTGAACGACCATCCATCGGGCGAAGGGTATTCGGACTACGTGCACCTGAGCGTTTGGGGTCCCACCAAGACGGCATCACTTGGTGGTAGACATTGGTTCGTCACATTTGTTGATGACTATTCTAGGCGATGTTGGGTGTACACCATGATGAAGAAGAGTGAAGTCCTAGATATATTAGGTGGAGTGGAAGAAGAGATTAGAACCGCAGACCGAGAAAGATCAAGACGTTGAGATCCGACAACGGTGGTGAGTATACTTTAGACCCCTTTCAGCAGCTATGTCGAGACGAGGGCATAGAGAGACACTTCATGGTTAGTCATACACCGCAGCAAAATGGGGTGGCAGAGAGGTTGAATCGGTCTTTGCTGGAGAAGGTTCGATGTTTATTGGCGCATAGTAGTTTGGAGAAGATCTTTTGGGCTGAGGCACTTACATATACGAGCCACCTCATCAACAGACTGCCTTCATCTGCGATTGGGGGAAAGACCCCTATGGAGAAGTGGTCAGGAGAGCCAGCACGAGATTATGACCAGCTCAAGGTATTTGGGTGCCCTGCATTTTATCATGTGTGAACAGATAAATTGGAACCGCGAGCTAGGAAGGCCATATTTGTAGGATTCAAGCGGTGTCAAAGGATACAAGCTATGGGATCCAGTTGATAAGAAGATTGTGCTGAGTAGCGACGTCACATTCGATGAGGCTTCTATCTTGAAGCTTCCCAACTCTCATCAGGTGGAGAGCGACCCGACGAAGGAGATATCGCAGGTGGTGGAGATCGATGCAGCTCCACATTGTCCAGATGGTACAATATCCATTAGAGTGCCGACTGAGGTGACGCCAGGCGAGCACGACGGTGACACGGAGTATATGAGTACAGATGTGCAGGATCAGGGACCGACGGCTCAGGTTCAGGATTCTATTGCGGTTCGGAGACAGAGGAGAAACATACAGATGCCAGCACGGTATGCCGACACAGTTGCATATGCACTTCCGGTGGAGAGTATCGATGAGATGATACCTACTACATTGAAGAGGCGGCGAGTTCGGAGGCTGATTCGTGGCAGGTAGCTATGCAGGAAGAGATGGAGTCTCTTCACAAGAACGATACATGGGAGCTTGTTGAGCTTCCAAATGGACGGAAGGTAATTGGTTGCAAGTGGGTATACACTAAGAAGGAGGGCATTGAAAGCACTCCATTGAGGTTCAAAGCTAGGTTAGTTGCGAAGGGTTATGCACAGGAGGAAGGTATTGATTATAATGAGGTCTTCTCTCCGGTGGTGAAGCATTCGTCGATTCGGATTTTGCTAGCATTGGTGGCACAATATGGTTTGGAATTAGATCAGTTGGATGTGAAGACAGCATTTCTTCATGGTGATCTTGATGAAGAAATCTATATGACTCAGCCATTGGGATTCCGAGCTGTAGGGAAAGAAAAGTTGGTTTGCAGACTAAAGAAATCGCTATATGGTTTGAAGCAGTCTCCTCGACAGTGGTATAAGCGATTCGATTGTTTTATGCTTGGTCATTCATACACTCGGAGCCAGTTTGATCCTTGTGTATATTTTCACAAGTTGAAAGGAGGTGCGTATATCTATTTGTTATTATATGTCGATGACATGTTGATTGCCTCTATTTCCAGGTCTGCTATAAATGAATTGAAGGCACAGCTTTCAAAGGAGTTCGAGATGAAGGATTCGGGTGAGGCTAAGCGCATTTTGGGGATGGAGATCGGCAGAGACAAGAAGAAGGGCAAAATTTGTTTGACACAGATGGCTTATTTGAAGAAGGTTCTACAGCGGTTCCTGTTAGCATGGATACGAAGCCAGTTAGTGTACCATTAGGAGCCCATTTGAAGCTTTCAGCTGACCTCTCACCGAAGACAGTTGAAGATCGAGTTAATGTCGAAGACTCCATATCTGGCCTTGATTGGAAGCTTGATATGCGCAATGGTATGTACGAGACCGATTTGTCACAAAGCGGTGAGCATGGTTTGAGATACATGCACGATCCAGAGTGGGTCATTGGAACACCGTGAAATGGATTTTGAGGTACATTCGAGGTAACGCCAATATTGGTTTGGTTTATGGCGGGACACTCTGGTGGGGCGGTTGTGCGTTAGTTATGTTGATTCGGATTATGCCGGGGATTTGGATAAACGCCGGTCTACGATAGGTTATGTGTTCACTTTGACTCGTGCGCCGGTGTGTTGGAGATGCACCTTGCGATCTGATTTGCTTTGTCACGACGGAGGCAGAGTATATGACAATTACGGAGGCTGTGAAGGAGGCGATTTGGCTTCGAGGACTTTTAGAGGAACTTGGTATATCGCAACGGTCCGTCACCATTCATTGTGATAGCATGAGTGCTATCTATTTGGCGAAGAACCAGGTTCTTCATGCAAGAACGAAGCATATTGACGTTCGTTATCACTTCGTTCGTGATGTTCTTGAAGATGGTGATGTGGAGATTGTGAAGGTCCACACGAAGGATAATCTGGCAGATATGCTCACAAAGGTGGTTCCAAGCAACAAGTTTGATCATTGCAGAGACTTGTTGCACATTCGTGATTGTTGAGGCCGTTGGCGGCCATTTGGGTGAACTACGTGCGGCTTGATTCCTTGGGCAAGTGGATACGTAGGCAGTCTTTATGATGCAGCCGATGTTGATTTTGATGGGGAGAAGATTATTTAAACTCTCGTTTAGGTTCCCAACTTGTTGTGGATTGAGTCCGTTGTCGTGGATTTATTCACTTCGTCCTGGACGCAACAAGTGGGACATTTGGTTGTTTTGATGTCGGCTCAGTTTTGGGAGAAACTTCACCGAGGTGGAGAATTGTGGGGGAGAAAACGCGTGGGACGCGTTTTGTGGGGGCCACCATAATTGTGGAAGCCTGGAGGGCTGCCACGAGCTCGTGCAGGTGATTGTGGGGGCCACACAATCACGTTCTCACGCGTGAAGGCCCAAGGCCCGCTCGTAAACCGCTCCGCAATTGCCTATATATATCCCTAAGTATGTTAGGGTTTAGAAGCAGGGCTGAGGTTAGGGTTTTGAGCCGTCATTTTAGGGAGATATTTGTGAGGGTTTAGAGAGTTTTGTTCTAGGGTTTTGGTGTGAGATTTGTACCCTATTTGTATTCTCTTTCTCTCTAATAGTAGATCTCCTCCTCCTTGCCCCGTTGACGTAGGCAACTTGCCGAACCACGTAAAATTGGTGTTTTTGCTGTTGATTTGATTTGTAATAGCTTTTAGGTTCCCTCGACAGGTCAGTCCTAGAACTGATGAGAGGAAGAGTAAATATCCCACTTTGTTGAGATATTTGCTTCAGATTCTTGTTTCCTTGGTGAGACGGAAATTCTTATTGCGATCTAGCTCTCTTGTTGTGGCCATTGTTCGGCAGAGGTGCTGCCGAAATTTTCCGCTGCGCACAACAGTATTCTCCTGCCTAGCGGAAAGAATGAATCAATGACTTTAGATTACAACGGGTCAACATCTTAAAGCATTGCACAAATTAGGCTCTATAGACAAATCTATGAACAAAAATGAAGAAGATTGAGACAATTCAGATGACCATAGAGCTTAAATTAGTTATAACACACAACTATAGAAAACATAAATTAGACATTCAGTAATATCCATAAATTGGCAAAACAAACTCTGAAAATAAGAGATTTAAGAATCAAGATAACTCTAGCACATTAATGGAGATAACTCTAGGCCAAAAATAATAACACAATGAAAATAACGAGAAAGAATGAACAGTTTGATGCTTACTGTGCTGAATCCCTTTGAAGTCGATCAGCTTTCCCATGCGAGAATTCCCTTACACAATCTAAACACCCAACACGAGCATCAAAATGAAGAAGACTACTCTCAGGGCATCAACAGTTGGGAAATTATGAGCTAACTCCTAACAAATATAAAGTTTAAAATCTTATATAAATTAAAGTAAGAAAACTTCACTCCTAAAAAAATGGTGAAATGAGACATTAGCATTACCCATATCCATTACTAGGAGCACAAACAAGAGCTCCTTTATCCAATAAAATATGAACACATTCAGGTTTCCTTTGCCTCTCTCCAAGATGCAATGGAGTTGCCCCGTTAATATCACTAATATTTACAAATCGAGAAAATCCCCTATAATTCAACAACAATTAGCAACTTTGAGCTTATAAAGCTATGATCTAAAATATACTATTTTGTTAACACTTACCAGGAATTAGTAACTGAGGTAAGCATCAATTTATATTTATGCAGAACCAAGGTATCACTATCTATTCACCTTCTTTTTCTACCAAGCAATACGCATTTATGCAGAACCAAGGGATGACATTGTATTAACCTTCATCTTTAGGAATTTGAGTAATTAGAGCTCTAAGCTTATTATTCGCTGATGTGGATGATTTGTGACGTGATGTATTCGTCTATAGGGTTTATGATTGCATTTGATATGAAGTAATGCTTCAGGACGTGTAGTGTGTTTATGAGAGATTTGATGCAAGGTGCAAATATGGTAGCCTGAACTCGTGCCCCCTACAAAGAGAGGTGGGGCAATTTTGAGTGTCATAGTTAATCATCACAATCTAAGGTACTTTAGCTTTTCGAAATGCTAAGTGAATAGAGAAAAATATTTCCTGTAATAGAATAAAATCAAAACAATTTATAAATTATAGGAAAGTGATAATCACATTTTATTACAATTTTATACCCTCATCATCTATTTTATACAAATAAATATACCACTAATAATGTGTTTTATCTTAATGTGCAGGTTAATGAAGATTAATGAATAAAAGCTCAAAGAGAAATCAAATTTCTTAATTTTCTAACCTCTTATTGAAGCCCTGGATCAAGCCAAGCAATCTAAACAAGTCGAAGAAACAAGGATCAAAAAAGAAATGAAATCAAGTCAAAATCATATTCGGGATGATTAGTTGCAAAGAAATGACGATATCTCCCAATCCGGAAGGCGAAATTTAACATATAATGTATAAAAATCGCCTATCTCGACGAGACGAAGCCATCTGTCAAGTCAGATTTTTGATCCTAGTATTGATAGTAGTATCGATACCTATATCGATACTGGTATCGATACGATACCGATATCGATACGATGTCGATACCCGATTCTATTACAATTTAAAGGCTGAAATTGATTAACTTGGAGATCAAGTTTAATCCAAGGGTTGATATTGGTTGTAATACTCTATAAATAGGGATAGAGGATAAGGGGTTTGAGCGTGAAAAAATTTTGTAAACTCCTTTTGGAGAGGAAGGGTTGCTCTTAATTGAGAATACCTCCAAAATTTATAACTTTATTGTAAATTAATAAAAGAATTTTTCACCTCTTCATATTTGTTTCTTCACTTTGTCCAAGGAACAAAAGGAGGATGAAGATGAAGAGATAAAATGAGGGTTTGCCATTTATTTCTTTTCCTTTCTTGTTATTTTATTGCTTTGTAAAATAAATTTACTTTCATGCAATTTACTTTCATGCAATGTCTTTAATTCTTGCTCTTTAATTCTTGTAATTAATTTTGATTTCTCTTTTCTTTTCTTTAATTAGCCTTGAGGCTTAAGATCTATTGGGAATCACTCCTTTTCTAAATATGGAGCTATTATTTGGATCCTTAGAGATTGTTTGAAACTAGCATTATATCCAACTCATTCTTGTGAGATTGAGATTTGCTAAGTTGATCTACTCTAGATTCCACCATCTTTAATCATCCTCTATATTTTACCTTCTTTATTTATCGCTTTGTTTATCTCTTTTCTTTTGTTCATGGAGATCATAATTGAGGATCTCTAGAGATTGTTTGAAACTAGCTTCATATCCTACTCACTCTTGTGAGATTGAGATTAGCTAAGTGAATCTACTCTAGACTCCCCCTATCTTAAATCAACTCTCCATCTTTTACTTTCCTGCACTTCATTTAGTTGTTTCTTTTCTTTCTTTTTCTTCTAATTTTCATACTCACATTACTTCTCTCTTGTTTTTCTTTTGTTTGCACATATTCATTCTCACTTCACTCTCAATCACATTTTCTTTTACTTGCACTTATTTCACTTCCACATTCTAAATCTTTCCACACTCACTTTCTTTCTCATTTGTATTTTTATTCGCACTAAATCACAACCACTTCCACCATGTTTTAATCCTAATTGTCGCGCACATAACAAGAGAACCAAATTTGATTAACATCATACAAACACCTTCCTCGTGGGATCAATAACTTTTTATACTATAACTTGATGGTTGTATACTTACAACTTTAGGGTTCACATTATTTACCAATCAGAAAGACAGAATGTGATGGGAAAAATTAAAACAAGAGAGAAAGCAAAAGACAAAGGAATAACAAATCAAGGATGTGAAAGGAGTTGTTCATTTAAACAAAACTAGTGTTTTAGCCCGTGCTAAGCACGGTCTTATCGTAATTCATCTATATTTCATCGCGTTTCATCACTCTCATTTTAATATAATTTTAAATTTCTAACGATTCAACCCCCTTCGAAACACGTGAACCCCACTCTCACCCACCCCCGTTGAGGTTTGAAAATATATCATTGTCTGGAAATTATAATAAAGTTAAAAATTAAAAGATAATAAATCATAATTAAAATCCTAATAATAAATATGGTAATTATGCTAGTTATATTTCTGCACTAATTAATTTTTAATTGGTAGTTATTTTTATGAATTTTCTTATATCTAATGTAATTTCCATTTTATCTATTTACAGGTTATTTTAAATGGAAAAGGCAACTCAAAATAATTCTAAGAACACCAAAAATACATTTACTACAACAAACTGACTTTTATCTTATTAGTTTTCTAGTTTTGGTATTTACTTTATGTTTAATTATACTTGTCTTTTTCTATTTATTTTATGCTATAATATGAATGTATAGTCATGTATTTACTAATTTTATTATTGTATGCCTATTTCATTTGATTTCTATGACCTATATTATATCCAAATAAACTTGATTGAATTTATTGTAATTTTTCAACTTAAAAAGGTTAATCTAGAAGTTTTCTTAGTTCAAATCCAAGTAGGTCAAATTTATGTTTAATACCGTATGATATTGATATTTGTTATATATCAAAAAGAATCCACTAATTTCTAAAAATTGTTATGAGATATCCAGTTAGATTTTTGTTATGAAACATCAATTATAAAAAGTAAAAAATAATAATAATTGTAGCAAAGGGAAATATTTAAAGACTTTCATTAAGTGTAAATTCTAACCTAGAGTTTAATCAAGAAAAGAGGCTCAATTTATAATTCTAAAACACATTTTATTGAGTTCTAAAAATATAAATAAAATAATTAGAGAAAATTTGAATATTTAGAAACTTTCATTAAGCAGAGATTCATTAATAATTGAGAATAAAATTTAGGATAATAAAAATTTAATAGAAACAAATCGAATTAATTGAAATCAAGGATAAAATTGGATATTAGTTAATTAAACTAAATAAATTTAGTAAAAGTTAGATTTTTGAAATAAAATCAATCAAGAAATCCTATCCAAATAGTTCTCAAATAATTTAAATCTCTAAAATTTCATCCTCTTTATTTTTTCCATTATTTTAAAACCGATGCAATTATATTATATTAAAATGATATGATATAAAATAAAGAAAAGTAAGATAAATACCATGAGTGTTCAAAGTCAAGAGAAGAGCCCCAATTGCAAATATCTCTTGATCCTAAAACCCAAAATAAAATTAATAGTTTCAAAAAGAGCGGAAAACTATTAAGAATTCATGAAAAGAGCGAACATTTATAGCTTATTGGTCTTATCTGAACTCATCAAAGCATTATCCTGAAAAATAATATTAAAATTGTTAAAATTCATGAAAAGATCAAAAATTATTTTGTGAAATATTTTTTGGAAGAATAGTTGAGGACCCATCAGAAGTGTAGAGGTAAAGAAAAAGGAGGGGTGGGAAGGGGGATTTTGTATCTTTAGGATTATGTTAAATAATATTTATTTTATGAATATTTATAAAATAATTATCAAATTTCAAATAATTAGCAATTTACAAAATATTTCAATTTCAATAAACATTTGGTTTTGAAATGAAAAAATATAACAAATTAGTTAACAAACTAAATTATTTTCTAAATTTAAAAAAGAGGGAACAGTTTGTTTTATAAGTTAAAACAAATCTATTTTAATAATTATGTTACCAATAATAAATTTCTAACTCCAAAACAATATTAACAAAAGATACCTAGAATATATGATATTTGTTAACAAATTTGTTATATTTTATATAATTATATGTTATAAAATCTGAAAATAAAAAGTAAATAAAATATTAAAAATTTCAGGCATATCCTATATTAATTATGCTTATGTTATATTTTATATAATTATATATATTTTGAATAAAATCCGAATATAATATGATATTTAAGCATATGATCTATTGAAATTATTTATAATTTAACAGATTTAGTTACCAAAACAAATTTGACTAATAATCTAACATATAAAAGAGAATTTTATTTTTGTAAATATGAACAAATTATGAAAGTTAGTATTTTATTAGACCTCAAGTCAACTATAATATCTTGATTAAGTTATCAAAAATAAAATTTGCACATATAATATAGTTTCTATATCCATTTAAAATTTAAAAATAGAGGGAAATAAAACTATAAATGTATGTAATATATCTTAAAGATAATAAAATATGGGTAAATCATATTTTTAAAATTTACTTCTATCAGATAATGAAAATTTAGATATATGTGGGATCCGTCAATAAATTTTACATCTAAAAGATATTTTATTTATATCTTTTATATGATATAAAATCTAAAAATAACGGGTAAATCAAAGCCTAAAAAATAAAAATATCCTATATTAATTTGTTATTTAAAAATTAAATAGATAATTTCATATTTCAGAAAAATCCAAAAATAATCAAAATTCCAAAAATCATAATATTTAAATCAAATTAAAAATAAATGAAAATAGGAATAATTTTAGTATAAACTGATATTTTGTTTAAAATTAAAATTTTTAAATTCCAAAACTATATATATATATATATATATATATATATATATATATATATATATATATATATAAAGAAAATATAAAATTTATGAATATAATCCTATTCTCATAAAATATTAAGGAGGTATTTATTTCATTGAATCAATTATTGAAATATTTATTTTTATACTAATTATTAATGAATCAATTATTGACAATTATGCAGATAAACTCATATTTTAGAAAAATATTAAAAATAATCAAAAATTCAAAAATCAGAATAACCAAATAAAAAATAATTTTAAGACATATATAAAAATAAAATTTGACAACTATCTTTAAAATTTACAAAATCTAAATTAAAATTTGAAATTCCAAAACTAAATAATTTCAAAAAGAAAATTTCCAAATTATTTAAAATAAAAATAAAATTTGACAACTATCTTTAAAATTTACAAAATCTAAATTAAAATTTGAAATTCCAAAACTAAATAATTTCAAAAAGAAAATTTCCAAATATAATATAGTTTCTATATCCATTTAAAAATTTTAAAAATAGAGGGAAATAAAACTATAAATGTATGTAATATATCTTAAAGATAATAAAATATGGGTAAATCATATTTTTAAAATTTACTTCTATCAGATAATGAAAATTTAGATATATGTGGGATCCGTCAATAAATTTTACATCTAAAAGATATTTTATTTATATCTTTTATATGATATAAAATCTAAAAATAACGGGTAAATCAAAGCCTAAAAAATAAAAATATCCTATATTAATTTGTTATTTAAAAATTAAATAGATAATTCATATTTCAGAAAAATCCAAAAATAATCAAAATTCCAAAAATCATAATATTTAAATCAAATTAAAAATAAATGAAAATAGGAATAATTTTAGTATAAACTGATATTTTGTTTAAAATTAAAATTTTTAAATTCCAAAACTATATATATATATATATATATATATATATATATATATATATATATATATATATAAGAAAATATAAAATTTATGAATATAATCCTATTCTCATAAAATATTAAGGAGGTATTTATTTCATTGAATCAATTATTGAAATATTTATTTTATGAATATTTATAAAATAATTATCAAATTTATGATTTTAACTAATTTCTTAATCATTATTATATTTAGTATACAAATATTATACAATCATAACTCATGATAAATATTTGTTGCAAAATCTATTCTAAAGCTTATGATCCAAAATATTACATTCAGAAAATTTAATAAATAAAAATTAATATCATAAACATCAAAACTAAAGATTCATGAATAATTTTTTAACTATTTTAAAATAAAAATAAAATCTGGATATTTTATGATTTATGAAAATAGAAACAAATTTCATATAAACTAATGTTTTGAATAAAATTAGGTTTTCATAAATTTAAAAATTTATTTTTGGAACTATAAAAATCACAATTTATGAAAAAAATCCTATTTTTAAAAATTTTAAAAATTTCTGAATTATTTAAAATAAAAATAAAAATTCAAATTATTTTAGGTATTCATTAATCTCATTATTTCTATTTTTAAAAATTTTAAAAATTTTAAAAATTTTAAAAATCCAAAATATTAAAAATTTCAGGCATATCCTATATTAATTATGCTTATGTTATATTTTATATAATTATATATATTTTGAATAAAATCCGAATATAATATGATATTTAAGCATATGATCTATTGAAATTATTTATAATTTAACAGATTTAGTTACCAAAACAAATTTGACTAATAATCTAACATATAAAGAGAATTTTATTTTTGTAAATATGAACAAATTATGAAAGTTAGTATTTTATTAGACCTCAAGTCAACTATAATATCTTGATTAAGTTATCAAAAATAAAATTTGCACATATAATATAGTTTCTATATCCATTTAAAAATTTTAAAAATAGAGGGAAATAAAACTATAAATGTATGTAATATATCTTAAAGATAATAAAATATGGGTAAATCATATTTTTAAAATTTACTTCTATCAGATAATGAAAATTTAGATATATGTGGGATCCGTCAATAAATTTTACATCTAAAAGATATTTTATTTATATCTTTTATATGATATAAAATCTAAAAATAACGGGTAAATCAAAGCCTAAAAAATAAAAATATCCTATATTAATTTGTTATTTAAAAATTAAATAGATAATTCATATTTCAGAAAAATCCAAAAATAATCAAAATTCCAAAAATCATAATATTTAAATCAAATTAAAAATAAATGAAAATAGGAATAATTTTAGTATAAACTGATATTTTGTTTAAAATTAAAATTTTTAAATTCCAAAACTATATATATATATATATATATATATATATATATATATATATATATATATATAAGAAAATATAAAATTTATGAATATAATCCTATTCTCATAAAATATTAAGGAGGTATTTATTTCATTGAATCAATTATTGAAATATTTATTTTTATACTAATTATTAATGAATCAATTATTGACAATTATGCAGATAAACTCATATTTTAGAAAAATATTAAAAATAATCAAAAATTCAAAAATCAGAATAACCAAATAAAAAATAATTTTAAGACATATATAAAAATAAAATCTGGATATTTTATGATTTATGAAAATAGAAACAAATTTCATATAAACTAATGTTTTGAATAAAATTAGGTTTTCATAAATTTAAAAATTTATTTTTGGAACTATAAAAATCACAATTTATGAAAAAAATCCTATTTTTAAAAACATTAGATAATAAATCTGATCTACAAAAATAAATATTTAAGAAAATTATGATTTTAACTAATTTCTTAATCATTATTATATTTAGTATACAAATATTATACAATCATAACTCATGATAAATATTTGTTGCAAAATCTATTCTAAAGATTATGATCCAAAATATTACATTCAGAAAATTTAATAAATAAAAATTAATATCATAAACATCAAAACTAAAGATTCATGAATAATTTTTTAACTATTTTAAAATAAAAATAAAAATTCAAATTAATTTACGTATTCATTAATCTCGTTATTACTATTTTTGAAAACTTTTGCTATTAATTTATTTCAAAATTGGTATAAAATACAAAATAATTTGAAAAATAGGAACACGATCTAAATTTGGTAATTTGACTAAAGTAAGAATTTTTCTATTAGTACTAAATTTGGTATAAAAATAAAATTTGACAACTATCTTAAAAATTAAATAGATAATTCATATTTCAGAAAAATCCAAAAATAATCAAAATTCCAAAAATCATAATATTTAAATCAAATTAAAAATAAATGAAAATAGGAATAATTTTAGTATAAACTGATATTTTGTTTAAAATTAAAATTTTTAAATTCCAAAACTATATATATATATATATATATATATATATATATATATATATATATATATATAAGAAAATATAAAATTTATGAATATAATCCTATTCTCATAAAATATTAAGGAGGTATTTATTTCATTGAATCAATTATTGAAATATTTATTTTTATACTAATTATTAATGAATCAATTATTGACAATTATGCAGATAAACTCATATTTTAGAAAAATATTAAAAATAATCAAAAATTCAAAAATCAGAATAACCAAATAAAAAATAATTTTAAGACATATATAAAAATAAAATCTGGATATTTTATGATTTATGAAAATAGAAACAAATTTCATATAAACTAATGTTTTGAATAAAATTAGGTTTTCATAAATTTAAAAATTTATTTTTGGAACTATAAAAATCACAATTTATGAAAAAAATCCTATTTTTAAAAACATTAGATAATAAATCTGATCTACAAAAATAAATATATAAGAAAATTATGATTTTAACTAATTTCTTAATCATTATTATATTTAGTATACAAATATTATACAATCATAACTCATGATAAATATTTGTTGCAAAATCTATTCTAAAGATTATGATCCAAAATATTACATTCAGAAACTTTAATAAATAAAAATTAATATCATAAACTTCAAAACTAAAAATTAGTGAATAATGTTTTTGAACTATTTTAAAATAAAAATAAAAATTCAAATTAATTTACGTATTCATTAATCTCGTTATTACTATTTTTGAAAACGTTTGCAATTAATTTATTTCAAAATTGATATAAAATTCAAAATAATTTGAAAAATAGGAACACGATCTAAATTTGGTAATTTGACTAAATTAAGAATTTTTCTATTAGTTTACTTAAAATATGAATCAGTTGTATATAAATTTAGTAACTTGAATTTGGTAACAAAATTTTATAATTTGAAATTCACTGAAGTTTTGAAATTATTTAACATCAAAATTATTACTAAATTTGGTATAAAAATAAAATTTGACAACTATCTTTAAAATTTACAAAATCTAAATTAAAATTTGAAATTCCAAAACTAAATAATTTCAAAAAGAAAATTTCCAAATTATTTAAAATAAAAATAAAAAATCAAATTAATATCACAAATTTTGAAAATAGAAAACCGTGAATAAAATTAAAATTTCAGAACTATTTAAAAAGTAGAAAATTCAAATTATTTTAGGTATTCATTAATCTCATAATAATTAATATTTTTGAAAATTTTTGAAATTAATTCATTTCAAAAATTGCAATTAAATTAGAAAAATAGGAACACAATCTAAATTGGGTAATTTTTAGATTTCATTAATCTCATTATTTCTATTTTTGAAAATTTTTGAAATTAATTCATTTCAAAAATTGCAATTAAATTTGAAAAATAGGAACACGATCTAAATTTGGTAATTTGACTAAAGTAAGAATTTTTCTATTAGTACTAAATTTGGTATAAAAATAAAATTTCAGAACTATTTAAAAAGTATAAAATTAAATTATTTTAGGTATTCATTAATCTCATAATAATTAATATTTTTGAAAATTTTTAAATTAATATATTTCAAAATTCGTATTAAATTGAAAATAATTTGAAAAATAGGAACACGATCTAAATTTGGTAATTTGACTAAATTAAGAATTTTTCTATTAGTTTACTTAAAATATGAATCAATTATACATAAATTTAGTAACTTAAATTTGGTAACATAAATTTCGTAATTTGAAATTTAATGAAGTTTTGAAATTATTTAACATCAAAATTATTACTAAATTTGGTGTAAAATAAATTTTCACAACTATCTTAAAAATACAAAATCACCAGAGGTCAAAACAAAAATATATTTTTAAGAAAATTTTTAAATATTTTTAATAAACTGAAATTAAAAAATTAAAACTTTTGAAAATATTAAAACAATTTATTTTCTTTAAAATATCAAAAATTAACTTCCCAAAAGATATACAAACCTAAAATCTTTAAATGATATATATTAAAATTAACTTCCAAATGACTTCCAAAATTTCTAAAATTAAATTATTTAAATTATTAAACATTAACTTCCAAATAAGATATACAAACCGAAAATCTTAAAAATTAACTACCAATTTGATACTATAATTGTTGTAATATTATTATCGATAATTCATATTTTGTCAAAACCAAATATATATTTTAAAACCAAAAATATTTTTAAGAAACCAAAATTTTAAAAATTTTAAAAATCCAAAAATATTAAAACAATTTATTTTCTCAAAAATATCCAAAATTAACCTCCAAAAAGATATACATACTGAAAATCTTTAAATGATATATATTAAAATTAACTTCGAATAACTTCCAAAATTTCTAAAATTGAAATATTACAATTATATTTAAATTATCAAAAATTAACTTCCAAATAAGATATACAAAACGAAAATCTAAAAATTAACTACCAATTATATTCTATAATTTTTGTAATATTATTAAGAAAAAATTGATATTTTTCAAAACCAAAAATAAATTTTAGTTTTTATGGTTATAATTTTTAGTTTAAATGAAAACCGAATATATGAAAACTCTTTTATATGAAAATCAAAATTTCTAAAATCATGCAAATAATTATGGTGGTATTTTGAAATTTAATAAGATTGTTTCTCTAATAAGATTGTACCTCTAACCTCATTTTATCAATTCATAGGAGGATCCCTCTACTAAGAGGAAGAACAACAATATTTCTCTCAACCGAAATCAAATTTTTAAAAATATTTGGAATTTTAAGATCATGCAAATAATTATGGTAGTACTTTAAAATTTTCTTCTAAATTGAATTTTTGAAAAGATTCGAAATTTCTAAAATCACGAAAATAATTATATACGAATTTTAAGTAATTAAAATTTTAAAAATTTCTGAAATGATTTGGAATATTTAAAATCATTTTTGAAAATATTTGGAATGTTTTGATATATAATTATTAATTAGCAATTTTGAAATCAATTTTGAAAAGATTTGGAATAAAATTGGAATATCTAAAATCTGTAATATATCTATAAAAGATTTTTGGAATATTTTTAGATTTCAGAAAAGATTTGGAATATCTAAAATCCTATTTGGAATATCTAAAATTTTGGAAATCATTTTTCATATATTTTCTACCAAATTGGATTTTTGAAAAGATTTGGAATATCTAAAATCATGGTCAAAATTATTTTTCAATTTTAAAGGATTGAAAGTTTTGAAAAGGACGGCTAAAACATAATTTGGTTTTTAATAGAAATGGAAGGGTAAAATTATACAAAATTCACTGGAATTATAAAAAGCAAAAATAATTATAAAAAGATAGAAAAGCAAATATATTTAGCAAACTAAAATTTTAAAAATAAATATAAAAATTTGAAATTATTAGAATATTTAGAAATATTTAAGAACAAATTCGAATTTTAAAAAATAATAAATTTTTAAAATTATTTTTTGTCAAAACTGATTATATTTTTTTCTAAAATAGAAAATTTACATAATTGTTGTAAAAATATTTAGAAAATATAATTGTCAAAGCGGAAAATCTTACTTTAAAGGAAAACCTAAATATTTTTAAAATGAAAATTTAAAAATTATAAAACATTCACTGGAATTATAAAAAATTGAAAATAATTATAAAAAGATAGAAAATATTACAACACTTTATTTTTGGAAAATAATTCTAAAAATAAAAATGTTAAAAATAGACTGGAAAATTAAATTAGAAGTTCTCGGCGTTGTTAAATTTTACACAACTTTAAATAAATTCGGCATAAATATCTTTTAGAGAAATTAAAATAACCAAAATATTTTTCAGCAACTAAAAATTATTTACCTGATGTATTTCTTAGAGTTTATTGAATTCCTTATTACAAATCCATAAAAGCATAAGCATGATTGGAGTTGTTCACTGCACTCAAGCTAAAAATGTCTATATGATATTTTACAAATATATAATTCAAAATTTAAATATTTTCAAAAGCTAAAAATATTTTAAAAATAAATTAATTAGCTCGTTTGATCTTTTCATTAGAGGCTCTCTCTAAGACTAAGATCTCGCACCAATAACCTTAAAATAATGAGAAATATATATATATATATATATATATATATATATATATATATATATATATATATATATATATATATATATATATATATATATATATATATATTGCATGTTTGTATATCAATTTCTTGGGTAGGTAATCAACTGAAATATTTTAAAAATTATGCCTAATCTATTTAACTAATTTAACTAATATAACCGAAATATCTTACCATCCTTATACTTATTTAACATAATGCAAAAGTTTTTATCAAAAATTAGTTAAAATTTATTCGGTAAGTATATATCAATATTTCGGTTATTTTTTGATGGCGTCTTTAGCGAGATGGGAATCGAACCTGTGCCCCCACGAGGGAGCGACACGGCTTTGCCATGTGACTTCTTGGGCTGCCCCAATATTTCGGTTATTTTAAATATCTCAAACTAATCAAAATACAATAATATCTTACCACCCTTATTTAACATAATCCCAAAATTATTTACCAAAAATTAGTTAAACTATATTCTGAAATTATATATCATGAATTTTGAATATAATTTCTGTTAATTAGTTATATATTTTTAACTAACTTACCAAAATTGTCCTTATTTAACATATTACGAAATTATTTACCAAAAATAAGTTAATCTATATTCAGTCACTATATATCATGAATTTTGAATATAATTTCGTTAATTAGTTATATATTTTTAACTAACTTACCAAAATTATTTAACTTTTTAAATAAACTGAATCACTATCTATTTCCTTTTAAAATTTTTGGTAATTTATAAAAGATATTATTCGGTAATTAAAGATTTTGTTTTTAAATTTTTAAAAATTCGATATTTTCAAAAACATACCAAGATATTATTCTAAATAATCAAATCTGAAAATTATTTTAGTAATTTTTAGAGATTTTTATTAACAACTTAACAAAATTATTTACCTAATTATAAATCAACCCAATCCATAATTATTTTAGTTTAACTAATTTGTGCAAGTTTTAAAAATCAAAATAGATACATTATCATTAGAAACAATATATTTAATGAAATATTTAGTTAAAGTTTCAAAGATTTACACAAATTATTTTGATTTATGTATTTTTGGTAATTTTGATATAAAACCGAAATAGAATACATTTCTTTTAAAACTCTAATTAATTATTTAACTTTGTGTATGTTCGGTTAATTAGTTAGATATTTTTAAAATAACTTACCAATTTAACTAATTTAACTAATATAACAAAAATATCAAGATTTCTAATTATATTAGGTAAGTATATATACCGAAATATCAATATTTCTAATTACAACTGAAATATAATTACCGAAAGTTTTACCAAAAATAATTAAAATATATTCGGTAAGTGTATATCAAGATTTCGTTTATTTAAGATATCTAAAATTAACCAAATACAATAATATCTTACCATCCTTATTTAACATATTCCTGAAATTATTTACCAAAAATTAGTTAAACTATATTCAGTAATTATATATCATGATTAAGAAAAGTATATTTAGTTAATTAGTTAGATGTTTTTAATTAACTTACCAAAATTATTTAACTAATCATAAATAAACCGAATCACTATTTATTTCCTTTTAAAATTTTTGGTAATTTATAAAAGATATTATTCGGTAATTATAGATTTTAGACATTATTCTAAATAATAAAATCTGAAAATTATTTTAGAAAATTTTTAAGAGATTTTTATTAGCAACTTACCAAAATTATTTAATAATTATTAATCAACCTAATCCATAATTATTTTAGTTTATCTAATTTTGGTAAATATTTAAAAATCAAAATAAATACAGTGTCATTATAAAAACTATTTAACAAAATATTTGGTTAAAGTTTCAAAGATTAACAAAAATTATTTTGGTTTATGTATTTTCATAATTTTGATAAGAATCGAAATAATTAGAATACATTTTTAAAAAATTCTATTCAATTATTTAACTTTGAGTATATTCGGTTAATTAGTTAGATATTTTTAAAATAACTTTGCAAAACTATTTAACTAATTTTAAATAAATTGATTCACTAATTATTTCCGTTATAAATTTTGGCAATTTATAAAAGGCATTTTTGGTAGTTATAGATTTCGGTTTTAAGTTTTTTTAAAAATCCGATATTTTTAAGGATTTATCAAGATATTATTGTAAATAATCAAATCTAAAAATTATTTTAGTAATTTTTAGAGATTCTTTTAACAAATTACAAAAATATTTCATTGTAAAATTTTCAAATTATTTTAACAAATTTAACTATTTTAGTCAAAATGAAAATCTTACATTAAATGAAATATAATAATTTCAGAAATTTTCTTTAAAATAATTAAGAATTGATTGAAACTATAAAACATTTAAATATTTATAAATCCGAAAATATAAGAATTTAAAGTAAATATTAATATTTTTAAAATATAACATCAATTAATACACTAAATTGTAAATATTTACTAATCCAAAAATATAACAATTTAAAATAAATATTAATAAATCATAAAAATAACATCAATTAATACGCTAAATTGTAAATATTAAAAATATAACAACAATTAATATTAAAAATATTAATCTCAAAATATTTACAAATCAGAAATTATAACAGCCATTTATGTGATAACAATTAACTATTAGTACCAAAAGAGCAAAAATTAATTTTAAAATAAATATATTAATTTTAAATAAATATTCAGTTAATTAAAAATTAATATTATCTGTAATAAAAATACATAAATATTCAAAAAATATAACAACCAAATAATATATTAATTAAAAATGAATAACGGTTATATAGTAAATATTTAAAAATATAGCAACAATTAATATGTAAAAATATTAATCGAAAAATATTTAAGAATCAGAAAATATAACAACAATTAATACAAAAATATGTAACAAAAATTAGTAATTTTCCTACTTTAAATGAAAAATGTGACAAAAATTAACAATTAACAATTAACAAAAACTTAATTTAAATAAATATAACAATTTTAAATAAATATTCGGTTAATTAAAACATCCATATTTTTCAATAATAAAAATATATAAATATTCAGAAAATATAAAAGCCAAATAATATAAATTGTCTAGAAAATCAAAACATTTAAACTTTTAAACATTAATACATTAGAAATTTAAAAACTATTCAATTAAAAACATTAATACATTAGAAAATATAACAACAATTAATACACTTAATTGTAAATATTAAAAATATAACAACAGTTAATATAAACAAATATTAATATGAAAATATTACAAATCATAAAATATAACAACAATTAATACAAAAATATATATGACAACAATTAGTAATTTTCTTAATTTAAATGAAAAATGTGATAACAATTAACAATTAATACAAAAATAACAAAACTTACTTTAAATAAATATAACAATTTTAGATAAATATTGGGTTAATTAGAAAATCCATATTTTTCAGTAACAAAATTATATAAATATTCAAAAATGTAAAAACTGAATAATAAAAATTAATTAAAAACTGAATAATATTTACATAATGTATTTTCTGAAAATTAGAACAAAATCAAAATATTTAAACAATTTACAACAATATTTTTATTTCAAAAACCAAAATCCTAATTGAATTGTTGTAAACATATTTTTGAAAATATATTCAAACAAACCAAAAATCATTATTTAAAATTAATATTTAAATATCCAAAAGAAATAGGAAAACCGAATATTTTGAACAAAACAAAATTTTTAAAAATTGAATATAAAAAGAATGATTTGATTGGAATTGATCATTGCATTTTGCACTCAACGAAAAAATAAATGAAATTTCTAGAAATATTCAAAAAATTATAAATAACTAAAAAAAATAAAAAAGTAATATACAAATAACAACTAAAACTTATTCAAAATATATAAAACTTTGAAAGTAGTTCACTAAAAGTTAATTAATTACCTCGTTTGATCTATCATTGCGGGATTTCTCTTGGCATTAGATCGTGTACCTATAACATCAAAACATTAATCAAAATCCGAAAGTATAACAACAAATAATATAAAAAATTTTTAAAAACATAAAATATTACAAATGAAAATTCAGCGTTATATAATTCTAAATGCATATATTTTCGTTTTACAATTTAAAAAATGGAGAATGGAGGTAATTTTGAAAAATCAGCAATTTTATGTACAAACTATATTAGGTAAGTATATATACCAAAAAATATTAATCAAATTAGGTTTTGTTTATTTAGTATATAAAGATTTGGTTTAGACATGATTTATCCGAGATTTCTTAAAACATTAATTACGAGATTTCTTAAACAAACTTGGTTTTATTTATTTAGTATGTAAATATTTGGTTTAGATATTTATCCGAGATTTCTTAAATTATTTCGGTTTTGGTTATGGTGTAAATATTTGGTTTAGATATGTTTTGATTTTCGAATTTTTGAATGGTTAAAATTGATTTTGGAATTTTATTTAAAATTGGACGGCTTAGATTAACGTCCACGTGTCAAAAAAAATTGTGAAGGAGGAATCCTATGTGGCAAGCTCTAGTGAATTTTTAGGTCATTTGGTTTTGCTTTAGTGTATACCCTAGTAAAAGATAAGAAAACTCAGCGACAATGAAGCTTAAGAAGCATAGATTCACTATTGCCTCACTCCGTTCACAGAGACTAATTTCTCATTAGAGTTAGATACAATTATCTCAGAATAATCTATAAATTATAGAAAAGAACCTGTTTGTTAGAAATATTAAAGGACATTTCATTTCTATTAATGAGGGGTTTTAATTGAACTGAAGTTACCCAACCAACGAAAAGCTAATATTTGCACAGCTAAACATGTTGCAATTTGTATGTAAAACTAAATGTTGGTCACACATGTATCCAGAAATATGGTGAATATGAATACTTTCAAGCCTAAGAAAGGTGAAAGGAAAATCCATTTTCGTAACACAATGGAATAACTGAATCTAATGCAAGAAATATCAAAGGTTGAGGGAAGTAGCTACGTTTATTTTCTCTGATTTCTTCAAGTAAAAAACTGGGAAAAGTATTCGGGACATACCTGTTCACCAACAAGTTCCAGCTACTCACACCAAGTGGTGCAAGATCTGTGCAGATTGGATTTCTGTAGAATTAGGACATAAGCAGTCTAATTTATTGTTTGTGTGTTAATGTCTTTGATGTATTATATATATATATATATATATATATATATATATATATATATATATATATATATATATATATATAGAGAGAGAGAGAGAGATGGATGGAATATATATATATATATATATATATATATATATATATATATATATATATATATATATATATATATATATACACCAGTGGGTTTCTCATACGCAGTGATGCATCTGAAGTGGCCACTTAGGTGGGGGTTTATTGCAAAAATCCCAATCTCTCCCGAACTCCCCAACCTCTCTCAAAATCTCGTGACCACTTCGTGAACTCCCCAACCTCTCTCAAAATCTCGTGACCACTTCGTGAACTCCCCAACCTCCCTCAAAAATCCCAATCTCTCCCGAACTCCCCAACCTCTCTCAAAATCTCGTGACCACTTCGTGAACTCCCCAACCTCCCTCAAAAATCCCAATCTCTCCCGAACTCCCCAACCTCTCTCAAAATCTCGTGACCACTTCGTGAACTCCCCAACCTCCCTCAAAAATCCCAATCTCTCCCGAACTCCCCAACCTCCCTCAAAAATCCCAATCTCTCCCGAACTCCCCAACCTCTCTCAAAATCTCGTGACCACTTCGTGAACTCCCCAACCTCTCTCAAAATCTCGTGACCACTTCGTGAACTCCCCAACCTCCCTCAAAAATCCCAATCTCTCCCGAACTCCCCAACCTCTCTCAAAATCTCGTGACCACTTCGTGAACTCCCCAACCTCTCTCAAAATCTCGTGACCACTTCGTGAACTCCCCAACCTCTCTCAAAATCTCGTGACCACTTCGTGAACTCCCCAACCTCTCTCAAAATCTCGTGACCACTTCGTGAACTCCCCAACCTCTCTCAAAATCTCGTGACCACTTCGTGAACTCCCCAACCTCCCTCAAAAATCCCAATCTCTCCCGAACTCCCCAACCTCTCTCAAAATCTCGTGACCACTTCGTGAACTCCCCAACCTCTCTCAAAATCTCGTGACCACTTCGTGAACTCCCCAACCTCTCTCAAAATCTCGTGACCACTTCGTGAACTCCCCAACCTCTCTCAAAATCTCGTGACCACTTCGTGAACTCCCCAACCTCTCTCAAAATCTCGTGACCACTTCGTGAACTCCCCAACCTCTCTCAAAATCTCGTGACCACTTCGTGAACTCCCCAACCTCTCTCAAAATCTCGTGACCACTTCGTGAACTCCCCAACCTCTCTCAAAATCTCGTGACCACTTCGTGAACTCCCCAACCTCTCTCAAAATCTCGTGACCACTTCGTGAACTCCCCAACCTCCCTCAAAAATCCCAATCTCTCCCGAACTCCCCAACCTCCCTCAAAAATCCCAATCTCTCCCGAACTCCCCAACCTCTCTCAAAATCTCGTGACCACTTCGTGAACTCCCCAACCTCTCTCAAAATCTCGTGACCACTTCGTGAACTCCCCAACCTCTCTCAAAATCTCGTGACCACTTCGTGAACTCCCCAACCTCTCTCAAAATCTCGTGACCACTTCGTGAACTCCCCAACCTCTCTCAAAATCTCGTGACCACTTCGTGAACTCCCCAACCTCCCTCAAAAATCCCAATCTCTCCCGAACTCCCCAACCTCTCTCAAAATCTCGTGACCACTTCGTGAACTCCCCAACCTCTCTCAAAATCTCGTGACCACTTCGTGAACTCCCCAACCTCTCTCAAAATCTCGTGACCACTTCGTGAACTCCCCAACCTCTCTCAAAATCTCGTGACCACTTCGTGAACTCCCCAACCTCTCTCAAAATCTCGTGACCACTTCGTGAACTCCCCAACCTCTCTCAAAATCTCGTGACCACTTCGTGAACTCCCCAACCTCTCTCAAAATCTCGTGACCACTTCGTGAACTCCCCAACCTCTCTCAAAATCTCGTGACCACTTCGTGAACTCCCCAACCTCCCTCAAAAATCCCAATCTCTCCCGAACTCCCCAACCTCTCTCAAAATCTCGTGACCACTTCGTGAACTCCCCAACCTCTCTCAAAATCTCGTGACCACTTCGTGAACTCCCCAACCTCTCTCAAAATCTCGTGACCACTTCGTGAACTCCCCAACCTCTCTCAAAATCTCGTGACCACTTCGTGAACTCCCCAACCTCTCTCAAAATCTCGTGACCACTTCGTGAACTCCCCAACCTCTCTCAAAATCTCGTGACCACTTCGTGAACTCCCCAACCTCTCTCAAAATCTCGTGACCACTTCGTGAACTCCCCAACCTCTCTCAAAATCTCGTGACCACTTCGTGAACTCCCCAACCTCTCTCAAAATCTCGTGACCACTTCGTGAACTCCCCAACCTCTCTCAAAATCTCGTGACCACTTCGTGAACTCCCCAACCTCTCTCAAAATCTCGTGACCACTTCGTGAACTCCCCAACCTCTCTCAAAATCTCGTGACCACTTCGTGAACTCCCCAACCTCTCTCAAAATCTCGTGACCACTTCGTGAACTCCCCAACCTCTCTCAAAATCTCGTGACCACTTCGTGAACTCCCCAACCTCTCTCAAAATCTCGTGACCACTTCGTGAACTCCCCAACCTCTCTCAAAATCTCGTGACCACTTCGTGAACTCCCCAACCTCTCTCAAAATCTCGTGACCACTTCGTGAACTCCCCAACCTCTCTCAAAATCTCGTGACCACTTCGTGAACTCCCCAACCTCTCTCAAAATCTCGTGACCACTTCGTGAACTCCCCAACCTCTCTCAAAATCTCGTGACCACTTCGTGAACTCCCCAACCTCTCTCAAAATCTCGTGACCACTTCGTGAACTCCCCAACCTCTCTCAAAATCTCGTGACCACTTCGTGAACTCCCCAACCTCTCTCAAAATCTCGTGACCACTTCGTGAACTCCCCAACCTCTCTCAAAATCTCGTGACCACTTCGTGAACTCCCCAACCTCTCTCAAAATCTCGTGACCACTTCGTGAACTCCCCAACCTCTCTCAAAATCTCGTGACCACTTCGTGAACTCCCCAACCTCTCTCAAAATCTCGTGACCACTTCGTGAACTCCCCAACCTCTCTCAAAATCTCGTGACCACTTCGTGAACTCCCCAACCTCTCTCAAAATCTCGTGACCACTTCGTGAACTCCCCAACCTCTCTCAAAATCTCGTGACCACTACTCACAAAGAGCCGAAGTGGTGAAATAAGAAGGAAGGAGTATGTTTATTTTAAACAAGGAAAATCTCCAAGAATCGCGGATGTTGGAAAGAAAAGACGCCGAGGAAGCGTAGGCGAGTTATCTTGCCAAAATTGCGGTTTAAAATCAAACTCGGAAAATACATTGTTACTATTTTTAATGAGAACCTGACCACCGCTATCAACACCATCAAAGGTTCATCTTTTAAGGTATCATCGTAACGTTTCAGCCGCAATAAAATCTTTAACTAAACAGTTCTCCATGGTGAATATACCTCAGCATCAACAGTTTAGTTTTCTTGGAGTACAATCTGGAGGTATAGAAAATATTGGGTGCACTCAAAGAGATTTGTATAATCATGAAAGGGATATACGTGCTGATATGAAGGGTCATGATGGTGAAATATTTTATGAGTATTTAAAATTGGAACAAGGAAAGAATTCCTCGTTTACTTTTAAAATTGAGGCAGATGAGGAACAAAGGATTACTCGTTGTTTTTGGTCCGATGCAAGTTCAAGGCGGGCTTACAATTTTTTCGGTGATGTTGTAATCTTTGATACTACTTATAACACTAACCGCTATCGCTTGATATTTACACCAATAATGGGGGTTAACAATCATGGTCAAACAATTATTTTTGCTTGTGGATTTTTAAATCATGAGAGCGTTGATGACTTTGTATGGTTATTTAATCAATTTTTGGAAAGTATGCCTGGTGGTGCCCCGAAGATGATTATTACCGATCAAGATCCAACTATGACTAAGGCATTCCCTCTTGTTCTTCCAAATAATTTTCACAGGTATTATAGTTTGTATATATTATTGAAAATATTTATATACATAGCCTTTCTTTGTAACACTTTATTTAATTCTTTTGACAGGTATTGTAGTTGGCATATATTAATGAAGTTTTCTGAGAAAATTGATGCAGTGAAGTATAGTATTTATAAGAGTGAGTTCTCGGCATGCATTTGGAAATCGGAGACTCCTGAAGAATTTGATTTACAATGGGAAGGTCTGATTCAGAAAAGTGGGTTAGAAGAAAATAAGTGGTTGCAAGACCAATATGAACTTCGGTCAAGATGGATTCCTGCATATGTTAATCACGTTTTCTCAGCTGACATGTCACAGTGTGTATCAAATTCAAAGAAAGAAGCTCGCAACAAGTAAAGTCCGCGAAATCATTTATGATAAGGACTTGGATTTGGTTTCTTATAGTTGTAAAAAGTTTGAAAGCGCTGGAATCCCATGTACGCACATTATCTCATATTTGATGAAAATTGATGCTGAGATATTGCCCGATAAATACATCTTAAAGAGGTGGACTAAGTCTGCAAAATCGGGTACAGTGGAAGATGATAAAGGCATGCAGATATCCCCTGAGAATTCTTATTTTTTAAAGAGGAGTCAATTTATCCAATCATCTTTGGATTTAGTTGACAAGTCCCTCGTATGTCAAGAAACAAGGAAGATGTTTACCGATGGATTGCGTAGCATTAATGAGCATATTGAACAATTTCTTAGTAGCCGCATGGCTGTAATGAGCTTCACCGAGAAAAGTAATCCAATATGTAGTAATATAATTGGTGATAGTACTAGTGTGCACGGTTCTTGTACTTTTCAAAATAGTTACAATGAACCCGATCAAGTGCGAGCAAAAGGGTGCGGCAAAAGGTTGAAAGGAGGAAAAGAGAAAGCAATGGCTAGAGCCAAAAATAAAAAAGATAGACGTTGCCACGGGTGTGGTAAAGTAGGCCAATCACATGATAAGCGAAATTGTCCGGCACTCACAAATCCGTAAGTAATAATTCTTTTATTATTTATGTTGTCTTATTTTTCACATTCTAGTGTCCCTCTTGATGTATATATAATGCAGGTCTTCTACATGCGGTGATACAAATTTACAAGAGGGTAATGGGTCATCCAGTGAAGATGGGGATGATATAAGCCTTTCTTGATCCGTAGTTGAAGATTAAGTGTTCGAAGAATTGTGTGAATCTTTTTGAAGTAAGTGATGCAAATTCTGTTTTTAAGAAAATTTGAACTAATCTATCTGAGATTGACATCTGTTTATAGATGGATTGATGTATTTGAAGTTATGTTGCTGAGTTTCTTTCAAATTGCACAGCATTCTTTGCTTCTAGTGATTAATTTTACCTTACTATTTTAAGGCATTTCATCCTTTCTTATTTAAAAGAGCATCTTCAATACGTATTTCCTCTCAAATATCTGGTGTTTATAGCTCTGTATGTTTTAGGAACCTTCACAGTAACTTAGTTTTGTTGAATTTGCAAAGCATTTTTATATCTTGCTGTCTCTTTCACTTTCTCATTTGCTGTAACTTTTCCTGCAGAATGGTTGTCCCTCGTCAATGGTTGGATTGGGCATGCTTGTGACAACGACGAGGAGTCTGTGGGCGAGGAGTCAGTGGTCTACATGCTTATATGCCTCAGAACTATTTATTCTCTATGTCCCAAACTGGAACACTTGATCTTTATGTTGAGGTTTCGATTTTAAGAAATGGTTGTATGATGACGTTTGTTCCTAGTTATTGATGGAATTGTGGTTTTGATTGGAATGATAATATGGATTTAGTCGTGGTTTGGCTTGTGATATTTGATTGAGTTCAATTTTGGGAGCTGAGCTTGTTTGGCAATCCATTGTCTGCTCAATTTAGATAGTATGACTGATGGATTATTGTTACCCAAGTATCTGAAAGTTTGTTAATGAGTTGATTGGTTATGTGGCTTTTCTAATGCCCTCCTGTTTCACCGTTCCATTCAGATTCCTGGCTACAGCTCTGCCAATTCTGCTCAGTGCCATCTACAGCTCCTGTTTCACATGTTCTAGTGGGCTGAATATCTTTGGTTTGTGAGATTGTAACGTCCTTTAGTTAAATATAATGTTTACATTTGCAGATTATCTACAGAACTTGCTTCAAGCCAGCAAAATGGGGTTGCATTTCAAAAGAGAAATAGCAATGAGAATTTATTTCAGCAAAGTTTAAGCAGGCAGGAGGAACCCTTAAGCGACTCCACTCCACGTTCTCTTAGGTGATTAGTGATAGCAATATTACCTCAGCTTTAAAAGAACTGCATCAACAGTAAGATGTGAACTGATGCACACAATTTAAGTCACTTCTCAAGTAAATAATCACTTCACAAAGTAAATAATCACTTCACAAAGTAAATAATCGCAAGTTGATGCACACAATTTAAGTCACTTCTCAAGTAAATAATCACTTCACAAAGTAAATAATCACTTCACAAAGTAAATAATCGCAAGTTGATGCACACAATTTAAGTCACTTCTCAAGTAAATAATCACTTCACAAAGTAAATAATCTGCAAGTTGATGCACACAAATTAAGTTCACTAATATTGCAACGATATATACTAGAAACCAATAAATTCACATATCCAATTCACATACACAGCGTCAAATCACTTCATCAAATTCTACAAATTCCAAGCATCAAATTCTTTTTGCAATGGAGAAACCAACAAATACTGCAACGATACATACAAGAAACACTAATATTGTAAAAACCGAACCTAATACAAAAGCATAGATGGAGGAAATAGCGGTTTCCCCAAGTTTTTCCTTGTTCTCATCCAGATTATGCCCCTCTGGAAATTTTTGTTCTTGAACATAAACAGGTGTCTAGACAAGCCTTGAGCTGGATGCTGAATCACGAGCGATGGTGTGCTTCTCCCATTCAATCAACGCCTCTTCGTACATTGCATACCCTTTGTAGGAGGCATTTGGGAATTTATCCACTTGAGATTTGCATTCCTCCCAATTAGTAAAAATCCCACATCGTCGACCTCTCTTCACAACATAAAAACTCTTTCTTGCCATGTACTTGAACCTATCTCTTGTTTCCTGTAACTTTGTTAGGAAGCAGAAGCATGTGATAAGAGGAATTAAAATACAGAGAAGATCACACAGAGATGAAGATGAGGAGTACTATTTAATGCGAAGACAGAAAAAGAATCTACATATGAAGTCAATTCGAGGAGAAGCTGAGGTACCTTAATCAGCACAACCCCAACAATACATGATATCTATTCAATATAAAGGGGAGCCAGCTAATTTCTCTAGTTAAAAAAAAGTAGTAGTTAAGGTTCCTTAATCAACAGGAGATCACCCAAACCTACAGTTGCAACCCATAAGGATTAAGGAGATGTCACCTAATGCCTGAGGTCCGGTCGGCGGCAAACTTGGGCCGTCGATGCGGTGCAAATGGGAGTTGGGTGAGGGTTAGGATTTGAAATTTTAGGGGATGTTGGGTCTCTGACTCTGAGAGAAAGAAGGGAGTTCATCTTGGGGAGTCGCCGGGGTTGGGGGATGTCGTCGGGGTTGGGGGAGTTCGGGAGAGAGATTGGGATTTTTTGAGGGAGGTTGGGGGAGTTCACGAAATGGTCACGAGATTTTTTGAGAGAGGTTGGGGGAGTTCACGAAGTGGTCAAGAAATTTTTTTAGCAGATTGGGATTTTTGCAATAAACCCCCCACGAAGTGGCCACTTCAGACGATCACTAATGAGAAACCACTATATATATATATATATATATATATATATATATATATATATATATATATATATATATATATATATATATATATATATATATATATATATATATATATATATATATATATATATATATATATATATATATATATGAAATAAAATTGAGATTATTTTTGCAAGCATTAATATTTCAAGAAAGACGATATTTTTAGCACAATCGTCATATGAGTTGTTAAGATTTCACTTTATGAGTATCTTAACAGAGTTAGCAACTCTAGCACGTGATAAGGCAACATATAGTTGTCTATGAGCGAAGACAGGTTGAGGAAGGTAAATTCCTACATAATCCAATGTTTGTCCCTGTGCATTGTTAAATGTCATAGCAAGGCATAATCGAATATGAAATTGTGTTCTTTTAAATAAAATTGCATATTTGTCACTCTCTGATGGTTGAAGAGGTATTCTTGGAAGGAACACTCTTTTTCCACGAGGATATCTAATTGTTATCTCTGTGTCAATAATATTTTTTTTCAAATCGACAATAGATTAAACGTGTTTCATTGCATAGACCTTCTGATGGATCAATATTTATGACCAATATAAGCTGGACAATTTGGTTTTAAGGTTAATATATGTGGAGGAAGTCTATTTAAAGTGAAGCTATTTAAAAGTCTTCATGTTGACCTTGTTCTATAGGATCGATTATTTTGTCAAAGCTATGATATGTGATAAGTTGTCGAGAAAACACGGTAATAAGTAAATTATTTATTTCATCAATATTGTCATATTTAAGCATTATTATTGCTCGGTTTGTTATTAATTCAGGAGAATAAGCAAGATTTTCTACATAAGGTACAATCATAGGAGAAGGAAGTCTTATCATGTCATCTATTGCAAGCTTTTCTATTCTGTCTCCTACGTAGTAAATAAGTAGTAAACGAAGGATCATATTTAGCTCTCATATTTTTAGTTAATCGAATTTCTTGTAATAAAGGTCATATTCTTGATTTCACTAAGCTTGTATCTATTATTTCTTCTCTTGGAGCTTTAGGGACTACATGTAGTACTTGGTGGGAATCATCACCAAATTCAACAACTTTTCCACTAAAAGGTAATTTACAATCTTTTATATCTTTTTATATCTCATCGAGAGCTTCTATTGCTTGTCATTTGCCATTGTAGCCTTATCCCATATAATAACTCTTGCAGCATGTAACAACTTAGCAAGTCCACTTTGCTTACTAATATTGCAAGTAGTATTGTTATCTATGTTAATAGGCAATTTGAATCTTGAATGTATTGTTCTAGCATATGGTATATTAGATGCTGCAACTCCAGATATTGCAGTAGGTTAAGCTATGAGTCCATTTGATCTAACAGCAGCAAGAATTATAATATATAAATAAGTTTTCCCAATTCCACCCGGACCATCTATAAAGAAAAATGCAGGAGTGTTTGAGAATATCTTTTGGGTTATAATATCAAATGCATATTTTTGTTCTTAGTTTAGTTTTGATATTGTAAGGTCTTCTTCAGATACATTTGTTATGGTCATAACCGCTAATTCATGATTAGAAGAGAAAACGCCATATGCTTTAGACAAACAAACATCTTAACCCGATTAACTAAAAGGCAATCTAAACTTGCCGGCCAAACCAAATGAACGAGTCGCCTCCTCTACATGGTCCGACCATCCAAATTGACAGGCTAACTTCATGGACAACGTGAAAGGTGGTGTTGGTCGTCCCTTCAGCTATCTATCTTTGTGGACGACGCGAAAGGCGGTGTTGGTCGTCCCTTCAGCTATCTATCTTCGTGGACGACGCGAGAGGCGGTATGAGTTGACCCTCTGGCCTCATCTCCCCTCTTCTTCACCCAAGATGGCTCCCTCAACCTAAATGACGGTTACAAGAAATCTGATCCTGATAACGCGTCAATATCTCATTAAATGCATTGTCAGCCCCTTAATATCTCCGTCTCTCACAGTATTTAAGGCACCTCGGACTAATCCGGCTGCGGACGTCGCTGATCCCATCTCATGAATGAACTCATTAATGACGAAGTAACAACCCTAACTCTTAAGTCACCCCAACGCTTGACACCTATAAAGGCAAGGCCATCGCGACCAACAGCAAAAGACATCTGTCTAATTGTCAATAAACACGTGGAAGGACGGGCTGACTCGATTGTTAGTTTTCTCACCAGTTGAAGAGATAAAAATACCCTCCTACCCTAGGTATAAATAGTAAACTATTCAAAGAACCAAAGGTAATCTCCTTTTCTCGGTGAATTCCTGCTCCTTCACTTTATCATCTTCTTCATATACTGACTTGACCGTCGGAGGGACCACCGGAGATCCCAACTCCACCCTCCCACAGGTCCTTTCTTTGCTGTAGGTGAGCTTCCAGCCTGACACCATCACCAGATATAAGAAAGGAAGGCGGACCCCATTCAATTAAAAACTAACCCAGCAGAGTTTAGTGACTGTGTGATTTCATACGTCAACAGTTTGGCACCTACCGTGGGGCCTCCTTTCTTCTTCTAGCAACCATGTCCGGAGGTGATGATCTTACCAGGATGGGGAACCTACCCTTGGGCTATGTTACTCAAGCCCAGCCTGTGAATCCACCGAAGATCACCCAAACCATGCAAGCCCACCAAAGCCTTTGCCGACGAGCTCTTCAACCGCTTCTCGCCCCGCAAAGAAAAAACCACTTCTACGCTTCAACCCTCTCAGCCCATCATTCTATCGCCATGGCATCCATCATTTCCTAGCTAACTCCAAACCCAAGGTACCACCAGTGTACTCATCAAACCGGGCAAGAGCGGATGAGGATCTCAGAGCTTACATTAAAAGATTCCAAGCAAAGAGATTAGAAGTCGAAGATCCAGGGAACAAAGTCGCTATGGCGGCTCTAGTGGCGGGACTATGACCAGGCGACCTGTCAAAAACCCTAAACAAGAAGCCGATCAAGAGCTATGAGCACCTGATGGCCAAGGCACATGCCTATATGAATATGGAAGAAGCCGAAGCTTACAAGATAGCAGCAAAAGCAGCGGAATCGGTCGAACAAGCTGTCCCGGCCTCTAAGAACTTCAGATCCAGCTCCAAGTGACTCCCAAATTTATTCACCGACTCCATCTGTAGCCCCTGCTACGACTCCGGCCACCTTCCCAGCCAAGCCAAGTCAAAATCCGCCTCGAAGAGAAGAGCCCAGCAATCCCCCAAGGAACTCCTTCCCTAAGAACAACAACCGGAACGACCGGTTCGACAGGAGGGACGACAGAAGAACCGACGCCCCTCCCCCAGTTTTCACGATCCTCAACACATCCCTCTCTAGGGCCCTTGATAGGGCCCAAAAGGAGGGACTCCTTACCACTCCCCCGCCGCCGATGAGATTAGATCCTCGCAGGAGGGATGAGCGACAGTTCTGTCGATACCATAGAGATCATGGCCATAACACTAGCGACTGGCGTGTCCTCTAGAGAGACATTGAGGATCTCATCAATAGAGGATTCTTGAAGAACTTAATCAGGAGAGACCCACCTCCCAAGAGAGACGATCGGAGGTCCCGCTCTAGGTCGCCTCAACCTCGACCCGCATTGGACCACCGAGAGACTAGGCAAGGCAGTCGGGGGGTCATTAACACTATCAGTGGTGGCCCTACTCTTGGAGGAGAGTCCAATAATGCTCTCAAAAGACATGCCAAGCATGCTTTGCGAGTGAATAGTTGTGACAAGAAGCTACGATTGGATATGCCCATCTCTTTTAGTGATGCCGACTTAGAAGGGGTTGAGACGCCTCATGACGACCCCATTGTCATCTCGACCGATATTGATGGCTTTGAAGTGAAGAGAATCATGATAGATATGGGGAGTTCTGTCGATATCTTATTCTTGGACGCATTCAACCGCATGGGCATTGACAAGACAAAGATACAACCGTCTCTGGGTCCCCTCATCGGCTTCACAGGACATTCTCAACTGGCAGAAGGATTGATCACTCTCCCCCTAACGGTCGGACGTCCCCCCTGCCAGTCGACTGTCAACGTCCAATTTGTGGTGATGGACATCAAGTCGGCACACAACATCATTCTAGGCCGGACGTCCCTTCATCTCTTGCGGGCTATCCATCCACTTATCATCAGATGATCAAGTTCCCAATACTGGGTGGAGTCGGGATAGTCAGGAGCAACCAGCGGGATGCCAGAGCCTGCTACGTGCTCTCTACCAAAGGAAAAGGGGTAGCCATAGCCATGTCCATTGAGAAGACTAGCCAACAGTTCGAGAAAAAGATGGGGCGAGAGAGGACAACCCGGTTGAAGACTTACATAAAATCCCTGTAGACGGCGAAGGCAAGAAGACAATCAAGATCGGCTCAAACCTTTCAGAGCTGCGACGGGGAACATTGATTTCTTTCCTCCTAGCAAACCTTGATGTGTTCGCCTAGGGGCCAGAAGACATGCCAGGCATTTCTCCCGGTGTTATTTGCCATGACCTCTCTGTCGACCGACATAGCGAGCTAGTTTGACAGAAGAAGAGACACTTGGGCCCTGAACGGCAAAAGGCAGCAGCTGAAGAAGTCGAGCGGCTCTTGAAAGCCTGCTTCATTCGGGAAGTCCAATATCCCGAATGGTTAGCCAATGTGGTGCTAGTGAAGAAAGCCAATGGCAAGTGAAGAATGTGTGTGGACTTTACGGACCTTAACAAAGCTTGCCCCAAAGACAGCTACCCCCTCCCACGCATTGATCAATTGGTGGATGAAAGTGCAGGACATCAACTGCTAAGTTTTTTGGACACTTTTTCTGGCTACAACCAGATCCGCATGGCGAAGCATGATCAAGAGAAGACAGCTTTTATCACTGACCAGGGAACATTCTGCTACAATGTCATGCCCTTTGGTCTCAAGAATGCTGGGGCCCCTTATCAGAGACTTGTGAACAAGATTTTTAGGTCTCAAATCGGTCGCAATGTGGAAGCTTACGTAGACGACATCCTGGTAAAGTCGAAGTTAGCTGCTGCTCACATAGCCGATCTTGAAGAAACTTTTTCCACCCTTCGGCATTACCGCATGAAGCTCAATCTGGCAAAATGTGCTTTTGGAGTACAGTCGGGAAAGTTTCTAGGTTTCATGATTACCCAGCAAGGTGTTGAGATCAACCCGGAGAAGATAGATGCTATCGAGCGACTACTTGAACCACGCACCATGAAGGACATCCAGAAGCTCAACGGCAAGATAGCCGCCTTGAAACATTTTCTCTCCAAGTCAGCTAAGAGGAGCCTCCCTTTCTTTAAGATGCTCAGGGGAACCAAAGACCCCAAAAAGAAGTTGGAGTGGACCGAGGAATGCTGCGCCACCTTCAAAGAGCTCAAAGCATACCTGAGCACCAGGCTACTGTTGAGCCAACCAGTTGAAGGAGAAACATTGTATCTTTACTTAGCCGTCTCCCCAGAGGCGGTCAGCTCAGTCTTAGTTTGAGAGGAGGACCATATTCAAAAGCCGGTGTACTATGTCAGCCGGATCCTCAGAGCAGGAGAGTTGAAGTACCCTCTGGTCGAAAAAGCATCTTTTGCCCTCATTACAACTGCTCGTAGGCTTCGTCCTACTTTCAAGCACACTCCATCATTGTGCAGACAAGCCTACCCTTAAAGAAAGCTTTGGGGAGTCCGGCCACCTCTGGAAGGATGGTCGCTTGGTCAATTGAACTTAGTGAATATGATGTGCTGTTTGAGCCATGCACCACCATCAAAGCTCAAGCTTTAGCTGACTTCCTCATCGAATCAACCTCACCATATGGCGAACCAGCAGAACTTCCACCCACAGACCAGTCCTCCCCAGCAGAAAAAGAAGGCAAAGAGAAACAATCGGCAACTCCCCCTGCATCCTCCACTCCTGAGTCCAACTCACCAGAGTTTGCCTCTTGGTGGCGGCTGAGGGTGGATGGATCATCGAATGAAGCTGGTAGAGGAGCAGGCGTAGTCTTGCACAGTCCAGACTGCACGGTTGTTGAACAATCCATCGCCTTCGAATTCCCAGCCTCAAACAATGAGGCCGAATACGAAGCACTCATCGCCGGTCTAAAAGCCGCCCTGGCAGTCAAAGCTGAAAGCCTCTACATATTAGCCGACTCTCAACTCGTAGTCCATCAAGTCAATGACAAATATGCAGCTAGAGACAAAAGAATGGCTCAGTATTTGAAGATAGTCAAGGATTTGTTGGCTCAGTTCGCCAAGGTCAAGATTGCTCAAGTCCCTCGTGCCCACAATGCCCGGGCGGACGCCTTGTCGAAACTTGCATCAACCAGTTCCGCTAACAGTTTAGGACCCATCTACACCGACACACTTAAATGTCCCAGCATTACAGAAGCCTCTTCGAATGTCATGCGGGCCGACCGATTCGAACCATCTTTGGATGGACCCTCTCATCCAGTTCTTAACCAGTGGAGTCCTACCTGCTAATGTTGCCGAGGCGAGGAGCCTGCAGAGAAATGCCCGCCGCTACCTCATGATCGACAATCAACTCTATCGGCTGTCGTATCACAGTAGTGGTGTAGGGCCTTATCTTCTGTGCCTCCGACCCGCTGAAGCTGATTATGTCCTAAGGGAGATTCTTGAAGGTGTCTGTGGAAATCACCCAGGAGCAAAAACGCTTGCTCAGAAAATCATTCGGCAAGGATACTACTGGCCCACAGTAATAGCCGACTCCAAAAAGCTCGTCTCAAAGTGCAAGAAGTGGCAGATTTTTGCCGAGATACCAAGAGCTACTGCCACAGAGTTGACCCCCCATCTCAAGCCCCATTCCTTTTGCCCAGCGGGGCCTGGACATACTGGGACCTCTCCCCCTTGCTTCAGGGCAACGCAAGTTCCTAATAGTCGCTATCGATTACTTCACCAAGTGGATCGAAGCTAAACCCCTAGCGAAGATTGGAGAAAGCAACATCACTAGCTTTGCCTGGAAATCCATTGTATGTCGGTTCGGTGTTCCCCGCTCATTCATCATAGACAATGACACCCAATTCGCCAGCAAGGAATTCCAAGATTTTTGTGAAGAATGGGGGATTCGACTCAAGTTCACCTCGGTAGCTCACCCTAAATGCAATGGACTAGCAAAAGCCGCTAACAAGTGTATTCTCCAAGCCTTGAAGAAGAAAGTAGACAATGCAGTCAGAAATTGGGTCGAAGAATTGCCAAGCATCCTATGGTCGTACCGGACGACTCACAAAAACTCTACTGGTAAAACCCCCTTTAAGTTGGCCTACGGGGTGGAAGCGGTGACTCTAGTAGAAGTTGGCATGCCTACCATCTGCCTACGGCACTTCGACGAAGATGTGAATTCTGCAGGACTTCGGGTAGAACTAGACCTCGTCGATGAAGTCTGGGTAAAAGCATTGTGCCACCAAATTGTCAACCAGCAACGAGTCGCCCGATACTACAATAGCAAAGTCCGACCAAGAAGGTTTAGCGTCGGCGATCTTGTTCTCAGAAAAGCAGCGTTCGACAAGGACACCAAGCGTGGCAAGTTGGCGCCCAATTGGGAAGGACCATACACCGTCCTTGAAGAATTGCGACTAGGTACCTATCAGCTTAGAAGCCCAGATGGAAGAATACTACAACATCCGTGGAACATCGAGCACCTTAGGAAGTTCTTTCAATAACTCTTGAATTGTAAATCTTAGTTATGATATTTTGATATAAATAGACTTTTGCCCCTAACTATAATTGTCTCTCTTATATTGTGCAAGGAACGTCTTAATGACCTAGTCGCTAATAGACAGCATGTCATTCACCGCGACAGGTCGAAAACGTCCTTCTTGCTAAAAGCGAGTTGTATCAACCCAATCTCACTTGACAAGTCGGGAAAATTTCTTGGTTGAATCCGAGTTCAGGAGACCCTTCTGGCTAAGCTGAGTCAAAGAACCCTTCTCTTCAAAATGAGTCAAGGAACCCTTCTCTCCTAGCCACGATAGGCAATCTAACTCGCTCAATTAAGAAGACATACCCCGCACGTTAAGTCAAATCGGATTGACCAACCTCGTTAAGCCAAGTGGAGACATTCGTATCTGCTCGCCACAACAGAACAACATTAAGGCGTCTCTCATCTTTCGTCATAGCCGAGTCGCCGCTCCCACTGGGGGCGACTCCCAAAAGACAGGCTTACTCTTTGCCTTAAAAATAGAGGTCGGCCATGCCGAAAAAGACCTAGGCGCCACGTAAGTCCTAGGCACCTAACCTACGGGTTGTCAATTGCTAGGTCGCCACTTTCACTGGGGCCGACTCCAAAAGACAGGCTTACTCTTTGCCTTAAAAATAGAGGTCGGCTATGCCGAAAAAGACCTAGGCGCCACGTAAGTCCTAGGCACCCAACCTACGGGTTGTCAATTGCTAGGTCGCCACTTTCATTGGGGCCGACTCCAAAAGACAGGCTTACTCTTTGCCTTAAAAATAGAGGTCGGCCATGTCGAAAAAGACCTAGGCGCCACGTAAGTGTAGGCATTGAAAATTGCCTATACGCTCCCGGACACAGCTTGTGATAAGGAGTTGACGATCGGCGAGCCATCCGACGACATAACGGTGAACCGTAAATGATACAACAACAAGTCACCGCGACGCCAACGCATAAAGTGAGTCGGCAGCAACGCATAAAGCGAGTCGACGAAGCGTCCAGGTCAATAAATTGAGTCGACGAGGTGCATAAAGCAAGTCGACAAAGCATCCAAGGCCAATAAAGTAACGAATCGCGTGCGAGCGAAGGGATAAACCCGACTTTGAAGCTCCGGATCAGTGAAAACTAATAAACCTGAATCGAATCAGGCTCGGAACACTGGAGGACGGTAAAAAAGACCAGAAAACTAGCACTTGGGTGACTCGGCCAAAACCGAGCCACTTCTAAGTGGCTCGGTGGCCGAGCCACTTGCAAGTGGCTAGGCGGGCCTCGGGCCCAGATCTGACCCGTTATCCACTTTGAGGCTATAAATATGAGGTGCAAGGCTCATTTGCACAGATCTAAAATTTTGGAGAGACGAGGAAGCTCTACCGGATCAAGATCTGAGTTTTGGCGATAAAGGCGACGCTTTTGAAGATCCAGATCTGACTTTTGGGGTAGGCGATCAACTTTGACATCAGATCTACATTGTTTTCTCGAGATTAAACCTTGTTTTGATCTCGAGAAGAGCTTTGATTTTGCTTAGTCTATCTCATTTGCTTGGGCTCTTGTTTCCTTCATGAAATAACCCCTCTTGATCGTGTAGATCTCACACCGGATCCAGATTACGCGGTGGTCCACGGACGGAAAAGAAGTCCCCGACACAGGCAAAGACACCCACGCAAGTGAGGATCCGACAAACGGATCCCGTGTTTGTTTTAGGAAGAAAAAGTTGTAATTTTTTGATTGCTCGTTGTAAAGCCTTATAAAAAGGTGATCTTTTTTTCTGAATCTCGTTTGTAAACCCATAAAGGTGTAACAGATTCAAATCAATGACAATCATACTGACTTTCCCGCGAACAAGCTGGTGACCACAGTGGGAGACAACGGTCTCAAGTCAGAGATCGTCGTGTCGCAGCCGCGGATTCAGATCCCGGTTGAGGAAGAGGTCGAGTACGAGTTCGACCAGAAGAAGTATGAGGAGTACCTCTCATCCTCATCCCGATCGTCCTCCCCCCGCAGATCTAAGAAGATCGCCACTGCAAGGAGAATCTGATGGTCTTCGGATGTCGAATCTCAAGGTGAGGATTCCGATCCCACCGCTACCAAAACCACAGCAAGCAGTATCCCTCTGGCACCCAAGGCAACCGGAGATGAAGATCTCAACTCCTCAGTCCAAGATCTAACTGATGGCGCGCCAAATCTTTTGAAGAGAGCCCACCAATGTCGATGCCAGAGTTTGGCTCGCCGATTTGCCAAGGCATTGGAATCGGTGGACGGGATCCATTACGAGGCGGATCTCAAATCCAGAAAAGGTGGAAAGCCTCAGAAGCAGGCGTACGGCAACTCCTCCAAGCCGTTGACAAATGATTGGATCCGCATCAAACGGAACCGATCAACACTTGAAGAACGCATCCGCAAGCGACGCGCACTCCTTGTACACGCTCGCGTTCTGGTCCAAGAGGCCCGAAGGTTGAAGGAGGAAGTGGCCAAGAAGCCCTCGAAGACGCACCAGGTATGGAGGCCAAAACCCGGATCAACGGTTAAGGCTAAAGCCGAAGCATTGAACAGGGATCAGCCTCCCTGAGAATCTTTCCATCAAAGGAAGGCTACCTCATCGTCAGCTCCACCTCCGGCGGTTACACCCAAGTCCCCGTCCCCATCGATTCGCCCTTCAGGTGATCCCGCCGGTTCATCCCAAAGCAAGAGATCGGTGTTAGAGTGCCTCGGTCCCATGCCTAATGATCGAGGCAAAATGCCATTCAGAGAGCGCTTGGGTTCGTTGAGGAAATCCCGGATCACTCCCAACCCAAGGGGTCGTACCCACCTCGACCACAACAAGAAAGTTCATGCAGCTACCCGCACCGGGCTGCGCATTGAAGTCCAAGAGCCCACTAAAGATTCACACTCGCGAAGGCGTACGTCGCGACGAGTGACCTTTGAAAGCCCCAATAAGGCGGCTTACCCTCAAAAGGAGACGTTCTCGTCTGACGACGAGGACGTTATACCTGAGAAGTCGTGATAACACATGATGGGTTGCTCCGACATTCATGCCAATGAGTTGTACTATCGTGCTGGGGGTACGAATAAGTCTCGGAAGAGAAGTTCCTCAGAGATGAACACGCATTGTCCATGCTCCAGATTGATCAAGGCGGTGTTGTCTGAATGCAATTGTAACAAGATGGCTCCGAACAAGGTGTCAGTTTTTGACAGGCTTGGTGCGAAGATGCCTGAACCCAAGCCAAGGCGTTTACGCAAGAGAAGATCGGTACCTCAAAGTGATGAATTGCCAGGAGCAACCATCAACATGACCAGCAAAGGGACGTCATCGCGTGGCATTCCCACGGCATCGCAACGGATGACTCGGTTGCGGTCTGGGACCATTAGACGCCCTAACTATGGCAAGGCGCCAAGGAGATCGCCCTCGGATGGCCATGCAACAAATGAGAAAATTTCAGGACAAGCAAATCTTGTCGTTGTTGAATCGCTGGGGTGAGTCAAGTCATTGCAACCATGATAACCAAATGGATAGTGACGCAGATGGGGATGAAGACCATAACGCTGACAATACCCCTAATGAACAGAATGCCAATGACGATACCGTCGTCCCTCCTCAAAATCACCGAGACAAAGATGTAGGTGAGAATGAGAAGATAAAAGATCTAGAGAGTAAAATCAACACTCTCATTTCTGGTCAAGACGTGAAGAAGACGGGCATACCATGTCCATATCCGAGAGAATGGGAATCAATCCCGTATTCAGTGAAGTTTAACCTAATTAACTTTACGCCGTTCGACGGGAAGGGATCCCCTACTCAGCACCTTATCTACTTCAAGTCCCACTTAGGAGTTATTTCTGGTAACGAGCCCCTGATAGTTCGGTGATGGGTAAATTTTGAGTGATTACCTTAGTTGCAAGTATACAACCTTTATCAAGTTATAGTATAAAAGATTATCGATCCCACGAGAAACGGGAAGTAGGGAGAGTTTTGCTCAAGTTTTGGTTTCCAAATTATGCGCGTGACAATTAGGAGTTATTCAAATAAAATAAAAAGAAGAAAATGGTGAAAGTGGATGTGGAGAGATAAGAGAGAGTGGATTGTGGATTATGTGCAAAAGAGGAGAAAATAAAGTTGAGAATGTGGTTGTGGTTATATGCACATAATAACAAAACTAGGTTTGAGATTATATGCACATGAAGGAAATATGAAATTGAGAGAGAAGTAAAAATCAATGAAATCAAAAATAAAGGAAAATAACAAACAAATGAAAAACAAGGATAAGAGGAAAATAAAGAAGGTAAAGTATGGAGGATTAATTAAAGATATGAGGAATCTAGAGTAGATCCACTTAGCTTATCTCAATCTCATGAAAATGAGTTGGATTTGTTAGCTAGTTTCAAACAATCTCTAGGGATCCCACGAATATTAGCTCCACACTTAGAAAAGGTAATTCCCTAGAGGGTTCTAGCCTCAAGGTGAATTAAAGGAAAGAAAATCTATTCTAGAAAGTAAATACATTGCATGAAAGTAAATTGCATGGAATTAAATTGCATGAAAGTAAATTGCATGAAAGTAAATTGCATGAAAGTAAATCTATTCTACAAACAAGAAAATAAAGAAGAAAATGGTGAAAGTGGATGTGGAGAGATAAGAGAGAGTGGATTGTGGATTATGTGCAAAAGAGGAGAAAATAAAGTTGAGAATGTGGTTGTGGTTATATGCACATAATAACAAAACTAGGTTTGAGATTATATGCACATGAAGGAAATATGAAATTGAGAGAGAAGTAAAAATCAATGAAATCAAAAATAAAGGAAAATAACAAACAAATGAAAAACAAGGATAAGAGGAAAATAAAGAAGGTAAAGTATGGAGGATTAATTAAAGATATGAGGAATCTAGAGTAGATCCACTTAGCTTATCTCAATCTCATGAAAATGAGTTGGATTTGTTAGCTAGTTTCAAACAATCTCTAGGGATCCCACGAATATTAGCTCCACACTTAGAAAAGGGTAATTCCCTAGAGGGTTCTAGCCTCAAGGTGAATTAAAGGAAAGAAAATCTATTCTAGAAAGTAAATACATTGCATGAAAGTAAATTGCATGGAATTAAATTGCATGAAAGTAAATTACAAGAAAGTAAATTGCATGAAAGTAAATCTATTCTACAAACAAGAAAATAAAGAAGAAAAAGAAATAAAATAGAAACCAACAACTCCTGATCTTAATCTAATCCTCCTTTTGGTCCTTGGATTAGAAGAAGAGAAAGGAAATTGAAAGGGTGAAACATTTCATTTATTGTGTAACAAAAGTTATAATTTTTGGAAGGTCTTCTCAATTAAGAGTGACCCTCCTCTCCAAATGGAGTTTTACAAAATATTTCACACTCAAAGCCCTCGCCTTCACCCTATTTATAGCCCAACGGAGTTGATGTGAACCATTGGATCAAACCTAGCCAAAAGGAAGAGAAATCCACCATTAATTGAATTGTTGGGAACCGATCGGTTGGCCGTCGGTTAGCTAACCGGTTAGCCAACCGGTTGGTCAACCGATTGGTTCCCAACCGAATTTGTCTTTTCTTGATTTTTCTTCACGAATTTCTCTTGGATTAATTTGGTATCTTGGGCCTTTGTTTGTCTTCAGATTTGGGCTTCAAATATTGGTAGAAATTAGAAATTTGAGTCATTTGGGCTTTTATTCATTATTTCTTTATTAGCACGCAAAATAAGATAAAAATGATTATTAGTAATATCGTTATTCATATAACATAGGTAATAAGGGTATAAAAATGTCATTAAAATGTGATAATCAAATACCCCCACACCTAAACTTTTGCTAGTCCTCTAGCAAAGAAAATAAAAAGAAAACCTAACTCACTTTCGCAGGAATCGCGGTTGTATTTAGCACATACAACAAGCCTTTAAACCCCTAGGTTACCCTAGTGGGCGAGTTGTAGTCGTGAGGGTTTGTAGTGAATATACCCACAAATTCAGTCAACTTGCCAAATTAAAGAAGTTAATAATATAATTAATTCATTTGATATCTTCAAACATTCCAATTGAAGTTGGTTAATACTCAAGAAAGCGTTTTATCATAACTCCAATGTAATTTTCTTAAGAAAATCCTTCCATTATAGTTATACAAAACCAAGTTTAACTCAAAAATTTAATTTGAAAGTTTTGAAAAGAACATGCTAACTCTTTGTTTTAAACAAACTTCAAGTCTTTAAATCCATTTAATTTTTCAAGAACATATACAAATATAACTATATATAAAAACATGATTAGTATGACAAATTTTTTTTTTTTAACTCTTTATTCCTTGGTGGTTTTGTTCTTTTAATCGGCTTTCTAAGTGACCATTTAGCGAGTTTTGGGCCAATGAATCCCAACCCAATTGGGCTTAGGTCATTAAGCATAGAAATACTCCTCGGGCTTAATTACTCAGTCAACTTAGGCTTAGTAAAATAGAACCACCAATGATTTTAAGAGAAATTTTTCTTCTTTTGTTAAGTTAGTATAATATATATATATGTATATGTATATATATTCGAACAATATTTGGATCAAGACAACTTGAAAAATTATTTTCAACTCTAAGTTAGGCATGCAAAAATTCCATTACTTTAATTAAAAATCTAAGTTAAAACTTAAGTAAAGTATACTACTTGAAAATCATTTCTTAAGAAATTTATTTGGAGTTGTCATAAAAGGTAAACTTGAGTATAGAACTAACTAAGGATTAGAAGACTTAAATTCTATCAAATTGATCAATTATTAATCAACTCTATTAAGTTGGCAAGTGACTATTTTTTTTATGATGAAAAGAAGGAAAAAATGACATAAAAGAATGGTAAGAAAAAGAAAAATAACTAAGATAAAGATAAAATGACTAATTCCCACCCCACACCTAAATTTTGCATTGTCCTCAATGCAAATTCTATTATGCACAAAGTAAAAGCAGATAAGAATGGAAGCACTTACATTTGTTCGGTCGACTTGAACAATGACAAAATTCTGTAATTACCTTTGGTATGAGAAGGTGAAGTCAAAATTTATTCTCTCTTTTTTTTCTTTCTTTTTTTTTTCATTTTTTTTCTTCATATGTTTTTTTTTTGAAAAGAACAAGAAACTCTCACATGAGAGAAGAATAAATTCTTTTATTATTATTGTGGGACAAAAATAAAAATGTAGAATAAAAGATGAAACATGAGAAGCTCACGTTCTACATTAAATCCTATCTTATTGCTGAAAATTCTACCCGAAATTTAAAGAATTTTAAAATGATATGATCAATGATGTGCTTAAATTCCAAAAATTTCGTGGTTTTAGTGATGTGTGCGACAATGGAAGGTAGGTATTAATGGTTGTATGCTTTTGAACTTAGATTAGTTATTAACAAAATTTCATCAAAATGAAATCTTGTTGTTTTCTATTTTCTAAAATCTAAGTTCATTGACAAAGGGTTCTTCAAATGTTGGCTTCAAGATGCATGTATTCAGCGTAATTCTCTGGATTACGAAGGACTTGATTATTAACACAGTTCTGGGATTGTTGTGAATGGATTGCATTCACTTGATCTTGAAAGTTGAACTTGACCCGCGTTCTTTGGATTGGTCACGGGTTGACTTCGGAAATGATCCTTTCTCTCTCTCACTTATAGCTAGCTAGTTGACCAAGCCGGGTTTCTAATCTAGCTATGGCTTGAGTGTTGAGTTGAGAATTTGTCACATTGATTGCATAAAGGAGTTCATCGTGTTAGATGTTTGAGTCAACAAGTTCGTGGTCCGTGTAGAGGTTTTAATCAAGGCTTCCAAACCCCTTTCCAAAACATTAAGGCGTTTCTCAACATTTGAAGGAATATGATTTGTAGGTTGATGATGAGGCCCGATTTGGAAATGGTGATTTGGTTGTGGAAAATTGGTTTGAGAACTGAAAGAAGCTGCGTTGCCCTAGGGAATTGTTGGTTTGAAGAGGAGTGAAATTTTGATTTCAGAAATTACCACGATTCCATGCAAAATTGGATGATTTCTCCAACTTTGGATTATAGGTTGGAGAAAATGGATCGTGTCGGATCTTTGGAATCGGCATTCATCATTCTAGAGATTGAGTATTTCCTAAGAGTGGACATTGCTCAAGCATGGGTCAGAAAGACAGCTATGACAACCTCGAGGCGTAAACTTGATTGATTTGGTAGGAGCTCGTTCTTTGGTTTCTAAAGTTTCTAACTGCGTAGAATTGTAGCCATCTTAGCTTCAGAGGCTATGTTTGACTCTAAGGAAGGACTTCTAGAATTGGATTGGGTAGCGATGAATCCACGGTGTTCCCCTTTGCATAGTTTTCTCGGATAAATTCTCTAAGAAGTCCCAAGCTTCATCGGCATTTTTCTTCATGAAATCCCCTTGACACATTGACTCTAAGGAAGTTTTTGAAGAATAATCCAATCCTTCATAAATGATTTGGCATAATCTCCACTTTTCAAGACCATGGTGAGGACATTGGATAAGAAGATCTTTGAATTTGTCAAAATACTTCCAAAAGGTTCTCGGGACAATTTTAAAATTTTGAATCTTTGTTTCTAAGCTTGACCGTTTTGTGGATAGGAAAGAATTTTTGAGAAAAACTTTTACAAATTCACCCCAAGTTGAGATGGAATCGTGGGCAAGCTATCTGACCATTTTTGGCTTTGTCCTTAAGGCCATATGGAATAAATCGGAGTTTGATCGCATCTTGATTAAGTCCCTCATCTTAATCATGAGGCAAACTTCTTCAAATTAGGAGATAAAGATGTATCGTTTTGGTTTGACTCCTAAGAATTTGGGAAGCATGTTTATGAAATGCGGTCAAGTTCAAAATTGGTTCCATTTACCTCGGGGAGTTTTATGCAAGAGGGATTGCATTTCTAGTGGGGTAACAAACATCTTGAAGAACGAGGTGAGTTGGTATTAGCCATTTCGTTTGGTTCAAGAGATGAATCAAAAGCAATTAAATGATTGGTATTATCCCTAACCCAAGTTTGCATACACCAAAATCAAAATAATTTTTTTAATTTTTATGAAAAAGGATAAGAGAAAAAGTTAAGAAGATGATGAGAGAAAGAAAAAAATAAGGAAAAGCTAACTAAAAATAAATCAAAGCAATCACTTTTCAATCACCTAACTCTAGGGTTAAGCCTAAACTTGACTTAGACCGACTCCTAACCAAAAATTCCCATAGTGAAAAGATCAAAGTTTACTTGGGTAATTAGCCGTAAGGATAGTACTAGAGGGAGATCAAAGATCAATTAAGTACCTCTTTCCTTTCGGAGCGCCTTACGCAACCCCTACACCTTGCCTTAGACACCAATTAATCCAAATAAACTTGGACGGTTCACTTAAGAAATTATTGTTCCTTAATGAGCTCGAATCCTTAGGGGCCAGCGTCTAATCAAATTTTAAGAGGCTTGGGTAAGTATAGTGAGGAATTAGTGATTTTGGGCTAAGGAAAGGGTGATGAAATCCCTCACCTTATCTTGATTAATGGGTTTTGCCCTTAAGATATTTTCAAGTGTGTGCCAAATCAAGATGCTCAAATCACTTTGTGAATTCCTACTATTATATGAAATGCAACCCTAAGAATTAAAAGCAACTAAAAAGGATGCAAAAATAATTTTTTTTTATTTTTTATTATGGTCGACAATAAAAAAAATGAAGTTTATTAGGGTCGACAAGGAAAAAATATAAATCCTTTTATTTTTTTTATTTTATTTTATTTTATTTTTATCCTAATTGTCTCTAATGTATATGAACTATCTAAAGGGTGGAATTGAAAATACTAGATTGAGAAGTTACCCACACAAAAGCAATGCAAAGCCTCGTTGGAGGCAATTCTTCAATCTTGAATCTTCAACTCTTGATCTTCAAGCTCCAAGTTCCTACACAAAAGAAAACACACAAAATAAAAACCAAACTTAATGAAAATCCTACTTATGCACGCTCCCGACATGGCCAAAACTTGATGGGTAAATTTTGAGTGATTACCTTAGTTGTAAGTATACAACCTTTATCAAGTTATAGTATAAAAGATTATCGATCCCACGAGGAACGGGAAGTAGGGAGAGTTTTGCTCAAGTTTTGGTTCCCAAATTATGCGCGTGACAATTAGGAGTTATTCAAATAAAATAAAAAGAAGAAAATGGTGAAAGTGGATGTGGAGAGATAAGAGAGAGTGGATTGTGGATTATGTGCAAAAGAGGAGAAAATAAAGTTGAGAATGTGGTTGTGGTTATATGCACATAATAACAAAACTAGGTTTGAGATTATATGCACATGAAGGGAATATGAAATTGAGAGAGAAGTAAAAATCAATGAAATCAAAAATAAAGGAAAATAACAAACAAATGAAAAACAAGGATAAGAGGAAAATAAAGAAGGTAAAGTATGGAGGATTAATTAAAGATATGAGGAATCTAGAGTAGATCCACTTAGCTTATCTCAATCTCATGAAAATGAGTTGGATTTGTTAGCTAGTTTCAAACAATCTCTAGGGATCCCACGAATATTAGCTCCACACTTAGAAAAGGGTAATTCCCTAGAGGGTTCTAGCCTCAATGTGAATTAAAGGAAAGAAAATCTATTCTAGAAAGTAAATACATTGCATGAAAGTAAATTGCATGGAATTAAATTGCATGAAAGTAAATTACAAGAAAGTAAATTGCATGAAAGTAAATCTATTCTACAAACAAGAAAATAAAGAAGAAAAAGAAATAAAATAGAAACCAACAACTCCTGATCTTAATCTAATCCTCCTTTTGGTCCTTGGATTAGAAGAAGAGAAAGGAAATTGAAGGGTGAAACATTTTATTTATTGTGTAACAAAGTTACAATTTTGGAAGGTCTTCTCAATTAAGAGTGACCCTCCTCTCCAAATGGAGTTTTACAAAATATTTCACACTCAAAACCCTCGGCCTTCACCTATTTATAGCCCAGCGGAGTTGATGTGAACCATTGGATCAAACCTAGCCAAAAGGAAGAGAAGTCCACCATTAATCACGGAATCATTTGGGAACCGATCGGTTGGCGATCGGTTGGCGTCGGTTGGCTAACCGTTGGTCAACCGATTGGTTCCAACCGAATTTATCTTTTCTTGATTTTTCTTCACGAATTTCTCTTGGATTAATTTGGTATCTTGGGTCTTTGTTTGTCTTCGATTTGGGCTTCAAATATTGGTAGAAATTAGAAATTTGAGTCATTTGGGCTTTTATTCATTATTTCTTTATTAGCCTGCAAAATAAGATAAAAATGATTATTAGTAATATCGTTATTCATATAACATAGGTAATAAGGGTATAAAAATGTCATTAAAATGTGATAATCATTCGGTCATTCGTTGGCACCCTTCGTGGAGCTGCCTTCGATTGGTACCGCCGTCTCAAACCGGGGAGCATTAACGGTTGGGATGACATGGAGTCCAGGTTCCTCGCCAACTTCTTTGACGACGATACTGAAATATCTATCGGGTCGCTCTTAGATGAGAAACAGAAAGATGGAGAAATGGTGGACAACTTCGTCAAGAGGTTCAGAAATAAGGCGATGAATTGCCGGGACCCCATAACTGAGGAGTTCATCCTCCAAACGTGCCACAATAACCTATCCTTGGATGTGTTGGAAGCAATGGGAACAGCACCGTCCCAGACTTGGAAGGACTTGAAAGTGCGTGGGGAGCAAGCCGAGCGATTCCTGAAAAGGAAGAAGGAGGAGAGAGGTCAGCCGATGGCAAACGCAAATAAGCAAAATTTCGTCCCACGCGGCAGAGGGAAGGCACCAATCAAAACGGTTGATGCAAATCAAACATTCCAGCTACAGCCCCAACAACAACAGTAGCAACAAGCGCCACAGCAGTCACGCCCTCAATGGCAACAATGACCGCAAAATCAGAAGTCGTCGGAGCCGAGGTTCCCTAAGGTTTACTCCTTCAAGGATGATGAAGGTCCCGGTATTTTTAAATACCTTCTGGAGAATAATAAAATTTAGTTACTGCCGATTGTAAACTAAGAGGAGGCAAAGAAGGTTACAGACCTGAAGTAATGCGCCTACCACAGAGCTGTGCACCACCCGACGAAGTCATGCTATCATCTCAAGGATAAAATCCAGGCCTTGATCGATGTAGGGGTCATTACCCCGAAGGCGTCCAAAGAGGAGAAAGTAGGGGCAAACGCAGTCTCCATCAGCTTCGGATCGGTGCCCTTAGATTGGTTCCAACCGACGCCCGTTGTGAAAGTTGGGATGAAAACAGTCAACGACGATCCTCATGGTCAGCGTGAAAAGGGACTCGTACCTCATACAGCCCCGAACGGCGAGATTCTCTGGGTTCATCCGGATTTACTCGAAGATGAGAAGTGGGCGACCTCTTCGTCTAAAAAGAAGTCGAAGGGGAAGGGGAAGGGGAAGCTGTGTCATGCTACTTCAGCGATCTTGGAGAAGGATGATGAGCATATAATGACACTCTAACTTTCTGAAGAAGAACAAGAAGTCTTCACCACCAGGAGTGGACAAGAGTATCACTACAAATATCCCGAAGCTCCTAATTCGAATGCAAAGACGTTGACGGAGCTGGGGGTAGCGATGACTCCCGCTACGCGTGCGGAAAAGTCGCAGCAGCAAGTGGCCGCTAAAGAAAACACGGCCAAATTAAAAGAGAAGCAGCCCCAACAATAGGAGGATCAAGTTCCGAAGCAGTCTCATTTCAATCGTCCGATTGGAAGAGATAAACCAGAAAGTTTGAACTCCTTGCGACGCTTCGACATTATGGCTCAACTGGCTAATATCCCGGCGAGGATAACGCTTTACGAGCTACTGCGGCTATCGAAGAAAACTAGGGAGGCGTTACAGGAAGCCCTAGCCGACTCAGAAGTGTTTTTCACTTAGGTCGAGCCAAGTCATGAGCTGCCTGAATCTTTGGCCCAGCAATGCAATCTCGCCACCAAGCACATCCCTTGCATAACTTTCACCAAGGAGAATATGCAGACGAAGAATTCCAAACATGACAGGCCACTGTACTTTATCAGGTACATTGGCTCCAGCGTAGTCAACCGGATCCAAGTCGATCCGGTTCCGCTAGAGCATCATGCCCTCCACCGATGTACAAACTGATTCCCGCCAAGAAGTCGGCATCTACAGCACAAGGATTTATGGATTTAACACCAGTGGGTCTCGGCCACTTGGTAAAATCTGAATAAAGTGCCAAATGGGTGATTTGAAGTCTGAAGTCACATGCTATGTGATTGATGCGGAGACTTCTTATAACTTATTATTGGGTCGGCCTTGGATCCATAATAATGTTATAGTCCCCTCCACTCTTCATCAGTGTCTAAAATGTGATGACACTAATAATGAAGTCAAGACGGTGGTCGCGGATAAATACCCGTTTAAAGGGTTGGAGAACTACTTCACTGACTCTCTCCTTTACGGTAATGAGTCCGATACTGAATCATCGGCCCAAGGCACGGACAGCGGTGAGGAAGCTGATGCCGAAGCCGGGCTTGATTATGAGGGGGGTTTTGTTATAAATAACATTGTACCCGCTGTAATCAATCTTGACGATGAAGACTCGTCGGATGAAAGTTGTAATTGGCAACTTGCGACAATGAAATAAATGGTGACTTAGAATACTCCCCGTCTTTAGTTGATGTAATTAAAAGATTGTATGATGATCCTGAACCGCACATGCCGATCCGATCGTCGTGTGTAACGTAGAAGCAGCTTCGAGATTCCTTCGGAACAATACTTGTCATCCCCGCCAAAATAGGAGGTGAGAAGGATTTAATCTACGGGAGGGGAGAAGCATACCCACCACTACATCACTTCTTGAAGAGGGATACCGACGACGATAAGCCTGGCTTACATCTATCTAGATATAGTCCAGAAGCACGAGGTCTCATGAAAAAGTGGGGGTACGACCTTGCGAGAGGCGAAGGTTTTTGTTTCGGGCGAGGTCCCCGAGTTGCACCCGAAGCTGCGCATGTCCCAAAAGGGAAGCCCTTGAATTATTACGGATTCAAAAGAGGGTTGGGTTATGTATCTTCTTCAGAAGATGAATGTTGCTGGTTCATTGACGACCAAGTATCCGACACAGGAGATGGACATTCATCGGATTCCTCAGCTTGGGACTCCGATGTCAGCATAGGCGAAATTTTTAAGGGGTTAATATCAAATATGACTACAACCGACCCTACCACGATGGAGGGTGATGAACAGATGCTAACATGGGAAGACCCATGGATCCATCACCTCAATATGCAATACGGGGACCGGTTCGAGCAAAGAGAACCTCCGACCGAAGATGTAGTAGTTCAAGTTGATATGGGTGACGAAGCCAATCCGAAGCCTATATTCATGGCTGATCTTCCCGGAAGAAAGAGAATTGATTGCTCGTCAGGGAGTATATCGACGCTACCGAACTACGAAGATATGCCAGGGCTTGACCCGAACGTGGCTACTCATCACCTCAATATCAAGCCGGATGTCAAACCAGTCAAACAACAATAAAGACGGTTTCATCCGCAAATCATGGAATCAATCGTGGCGGAAGTAGAAAAGCTCATAACGTTAGGTTTCATCAGGGAAGTGCAGCACCCGGATTGGGTGTTAAAAATTATTCCAGTTCAAAAAAAGAATGGGACAATCAGAGTCTGTGTCGACTACAGGGATCTGAACGCCGCATGCCCAAAAGATGATTTTCCTCTTCCAATCACGGATGTCATCATTGACAACATGTGCGGATTCGAGAGAATATCTTTCATGGATGGTTTTTCGGGTTATAATCAAATCAAGATGCACCTAGATGATGTGAAACACACGGCGTTCAGAACTCCCCTTAGTGTCTTCTGCTACACGGTCATGCCGTTTGGCCTGAAGAACGCGGGCGCCACATATCAGCGAGCCATGACGAAGATTTTTCACGAACATCTTCGGAAGACGGTTGAATGCTACGTCGATGATCTAGTCGTGAAAAGCCGCAACAAGAATGACCACATCAAAGACTTGAGGACGGCGTTCGATCTTATGCGGAGTCATCAGTTAAAGATGAACCCCACTAAATCTTTTCTCGGAATGTCCAGCGGCAAATTCCTTGGATTCGTTGTCACCACTAAGGGTATCCACATTAACCCAGATAAAGTGAAGGCGATAAATGAATTACAATCCCTGAGAAGCTTAAGAGAACTCAGAGGGTTACAGGGGCGATTAGCGTACATCCGGCGGTTCATATCAAACCTCTCCAGGAAATGCCAGCCATTCTCCAAGTTAAATAAGAAAGGAGTATCATTTGTTTGGGACGACGCCTGTCAAAAGGCATTCGAGGATATCAAAGCATATCTAACGAATCCTTCCGTTCTCGTTGTACCGAAGTCAGGTAAACCGTTCTTGATTTACAACAAGGCGATGAACCACTCGTTAAGCGCCCTACTCGTGCAAGACGATGACAACGGTCACGAGCAAGTGGTGTATTACCTAAGTCAGATGTTAGTAGGTGCTGAATCCTGCTATCCGATGATCGAGAAGGAATGCCTAGCGTTGGTGTTCGCGGTTCAAAAGATGCGACACTACTTAGTCGGACAGATGATTTACGTTATTTTCGGCGTAAACCCAGTTCGGATATTCATGACGCAACCAGCCTCTATGAATTGGCATTTGGTGAAATGGGCCTTGCTCTTATCCCAATACGACCTGCACTTCAAGCAACAGAAGTCGGTCAAGGGACGCATAATTTATGCATCTTTGGCGCCTAATCCAATAAAGGATACGGCCGAGTTGTATGATGACTTGCCAGATGAAACCCACGAGGTCATTACGTCACATCAGTAAATATAGCAGCTGTACTTTGACGGAGCTTCTCGAGCAACCAACGTAGCAAGCACCCCCGGATGTTCTAAGATTTCTGCCGGAGTTGGAGTTGTCTTAGTTTCCCCGGGGAAGCACGTGATGCCGCTGGTTTATTCGCTAACCGAACCGTGCTCCAATAATGTGGCTGAATACAACGCCTTACTTATTGGACTCAGTTTCGCTAAAGAGCTGGGGGTAGAATATCTTAAAGTTTTTAGAGATTCTCAACTTATAGTCAAACAGGTTCGTGGGGACTATGAAGTCAGGAATCCGGACTTGGTTTCGTACCACCGGGCAGCTGTCGAGATGGCGGATTCATTTGAAGAATTCTTCATTGAGTACATCCCACACCTTCATAATGCATACGCAGACGCATTAGCGGCATTAGCGGTATCGTTAGCGCAACCTCCTGAGTCGGAGCAGTTGATCACTGTGAGAACTCACCAACTCTTTGTGCCAATATATAGCGAAGAAGTCAACGACAAAGAGGTGGTCATCAAAGAGGTGCACTCAACCCGAATTGAATTAGAGCCTCGGGATTGGCGATTTCCTATAATCAATTATGTCCTACACGATATTCTACCTGAAGATGTAAAAGAGAGGGAATCAATCCGACGGAGAGCGCCGAGGTTCTTTTATAATGCGGAGACCCAAACATTACATCATCTGGGGTACGACGGCTTGCTGCTTCGATGTCTTTCAAGCAAAGAAGCAGAGGAAGTTCTTAGGGAAGCACACGGTGGGGAGTACGGCGCACACCAACCTGGTCCCAAGCTTTATGATCGAATCAGAAGAATGGGATACTTCTGGCCAACAATGGTTAATGATGCAATCGAGTACGCTCAAAAGTGCCACGTGTGCCAAATACACGCGAACTACATGCATCGACCCCCAGAGCATTTGCATCCTTCGGCTACTTCATGGCCATTCGTGACGTGGGGTATGGACATTGTGGGTCCTATCTTTTCACCGTCAGTTAAAGGTGATCGGTTCATTCTCGCAATCACCGACTACTTCTCCAAGTGGGCTGAAGCAATTCCAGTCAAAGAGGTGAAGACGAACAACGTCATCAGGTTCATCAAGCATCACGTCATCTATCGACACGGCGTGCCAAGGCGGATCATACATGATAATGGTCCTCAATTTATCAGCAATGCCTTCATCAGGTTTTGCGAAAAGTTCAAGATTCAAGACGTCTCGTCGACGGCCTATTATCCCGCTGCTAACGGTTTAGCTGAAGCGTTTAACAAGACAATCATTAAGATCTTGTCGAACCTTGTGAAGACCAATAAACGTGATTGGGATGATAAACTCGGAGAAGCACTCTGGGCATATCGCACCATGATTCGCAAGCCAACTGGAGCTACCCCATATTCTCTGGTATACGGATGTGAAGCGTTGCTCCCATTGGAAATCCAAATTCCATCACTTCGGATCGCCCTCGCAACTGAGATGATGACGGAGGAACAACATCAAAGACGCCTTGAAGAGCTCGAGAGGCTGGACGAGAAATGTTTGGAAGCTTAACAATATATCGAGTTTTACCAAGCCAGAATGTCGAGAGCTTTCAACAAGAGAGTCCGTCAGAGAATCTTCAAAGAAGGAGACCTGGTCCTCGCTGCTCGGCGACCGATAATTTTCGACTTCAAGAAGAAAGGTAAATTCGAACCCAAATGGGAAGGACCGTTTGTGATAGACAAAGTTTACTCAAACGGTGCATATCGCCTAATTACTCAAGAAGGCGACAGGCAATTAATGTCAATAAATGGGAAGTTCCTGAAAAAGTACTACCCTTAGTACATTCAGGATAACCCATATTGAAGGAAAGTTCCTCAGAAAACAATTCCCCATTGTCCTTGAGGATAACCCTAAATCTATCCTCCATCATAAATTCCCTCACCGATCAAACTCATTGGCGGTGAGTCTACTAAACAAAAATCTTTCTGGTCCAATCCACCAGCAGAATTCCCTCTTGATTCCTTTCAATGAACAAGAGGCCCACTTTCAAAATTGAGATCCCCTTCTGATAAACAGAAAGATTCTATTTTCCCCACTTCGGTCACGCCTTCCCATGGTTATAGCCGAAGTTGGAATTTCCTCTCGATAAATGAGAAAGTCATGTCAAGATCAGGTAGCGAATCCTATAAAAGCGAAAACTATCTAAATCTTTTCCCCCCACTTCGATCACGCCTTCCCATGGTTAAGGCCGAAGTTAGAATTTCATCTCGATAAATGAGAATTTCATTTTCAGATCAAATAATGAATCCTATAAAAGTAAAAGTTATCTGAATCTCTTCTCGATTCTTGGAGTGGAGATCCCACTCTTAGTTTCACCCCTTCCGATTCTCGAAGTGGAGATCCCACTTTTAGTTTCTTCCTTCCTAGAGATAGAATATAAAATTCTTCCTCTCCAGAGGCAAGAGATAGGATATAAAATCCTTCATCTCTTGTTTTGGGTTCGTCTTTACCCTAAAAAGAAGACATGGAGACGGGATATAAAATCCTTCCTCTCCATCGTCGGGAAACAGAATATAAAATTCTTTCTTTCCCACGTCAATTTGATCTTTCATTTACGGTTTAGTCTTTTATCCAATTGAAGAAGACACCAGAGTCCGATTCTAGGGCATTTTATCCCGAAGCCTAAGAAGGGATAAGCCAACGCCTACCATGCATTGCCGGTTTAGTCCTTTATCCGATTGAAGAAGACACCAAGTATCATCTTGGGGCATTTTATCCCGAAGCCTAAGTAGGGATAAGCCAACGCCTACCACGCGTTGTCGGTTTAGTCTTTTACCGATTGAAGAAGACACCAAGTATCATCTTGGAGAATTTTATCCCGAAGCCTAAGAAGGGATAAGTCTACGCGTCACCCGTGTTGCCAGTTAGTTCCTAACTGTTCGGGTAGTCTATTTCCGTAAAAGATGACAAAGCCTACGTATTCAACATCGTAGCATTAAGTCTAAAAGAGTTTCATTCTTTTAGCGCAACGTCACGTGCGGAACGGGTTAGACAATTCGCATGCTAGCCCGATTCAAACGGTAGTCGGTAAAGGCTAGTCAAATCCGTTGATGGCTGAGGGTTTGCCAATAACCCTAAAGTCAACGCCTACCACGCGTCGCCGGTTTAGTCTTTTCTCCGATTGAAGAAGACACCAAGTATCATCTTGGAGAATTTTATCCCGAAGCCTAAGTAGGGATAAGTCAACGCCTAACACGCGTTGCCGGTTAGTCTCTTTTCCATAAAAGATGACGAAGTCTATGTATTCGACATCATAGCATTAAGCCTAAAAGAGTTTCATTCTTTTAGCACAACGTCCGCGTGTGGAGCGGGTTAAACAATGCCGCGCTAGCCCGATTCAAGCGGTGTCGGTAAAGGCTAATCAAATCCGTTGATGGCTGAGGGTTTGCCAAAAATCCTATAAGCATGATGGCTAATTACTTCAAGTGAAATCACACTGAACATCGATAAAAGGAAGATAGGGTCTTATTCAATTAATGAAGAATCAAGTCTTTCAAACTACAGGCATTCAAACATTAAGATTACGACCACGAGTTTGTTGTTCGGTGGGACAACTCATTATTAAGCTTGATGGAGCTCCTCTGTAACTTCGGCCTTAAAAGATTCCTCACTCATTATTCGCGATGCGTGCGGCGTTCTCCTCAACCGACCAATTTTTGTTAGAGCTCCGGCTTCTTGGATAGGATTGTCAGCTTCCTCTTCGTTGTACAGTGGTGCAAAGTGCCTAAGTTCTCTTTCTTGGCTTGGAGCTCTTGCTTAAGTTAGCTATCTCGGCCTCACTTTCGAAGCAATAAGAGAATCAATGTGGCTCAAGGATCTTGATTTCTCGGCGGACAGTCTTAACGATCTACGACCTCGGCGCACCTCAACCTCGAATTCATTAAGAACTCGAGCGTTGTGCCACACATCTAGACGAGGACCCATTGGATCAGCCACATATGATGAAGCACTGTAAACTGCGGTGCCGGTAACCGAAGATCGAGTTCCAAGCGATCAAGATCATCGACAATGGCCTGGGCTAACTCTGGAAAATTGGCGTCCCTTATCAAAACCGTACGTGGGTCAAGAATGGGCCTAAACTGACGGAGGGAGAGCCCTTTATGAAGAAGCTGGTCGATCACCATATTCATGAGAGAGAAAAATGATCGGACTTCAATGCAAATGATAAGCCGATCAGGATCATCATCCAAGATCAGCGCCTTAGCCAAATCGAGAAGCTGAGATATATGCCCTGCAAAATAAGACAGTGAGCATTTCAGAATCTTAAATCAAAGGTCGGTATAGACATCCTTAGCTGAATAACTCGCACCTGGCTCAACCGGCACCGTTTCATGGTTTGACGGGTCCATCGAATATGAGCGCTCTTGGCGCACCAAGCTGCTGCGGTTGGTCTCGTGTACGTTGTCGAGCATAGCCGCCGACATGGTACCCAATTCTGAAGGAGCGTGGGAATGAGGAATGCTTGCTAACGACAGAATGAATTCCTTAGATTTATTGAATTGTAGTTGTATTAGTCATAAATAGCTAGTCCTACAATTAATGGGAGAAAGAACCCATACCTTTAGAGGAATGAACCTCAGCAGTCTCGGGGATCTTTGGCTCAGGCGATATATCAGCGGGAAGATGATCATCTCGAGGAGAATCGTATGTCAAATCCATTTCGGGGATGTCCAGAGGCAGTCCAGCTTCATCAAAATCTTCTAGCGAGAAGTCTGACACGAGGAGACAAAGATGAAGAAAATGAAGTTAAGAAATCTGCAACGAGTAAAGATGGCTTACCTCCTATGGGGGGATTTGTCTCTTTAACCCCAGTATCCTCATTTGCCTCCTGCAATTTCTCTAAAAGAGCAAGGAGCATAGAGGTAATTAGGGGAGGCATGGGTTTCGAGTCATTCAATTCTTGCACTCGCCATCTAAATGGAGTATTACCAATGATAGATGTACCTGGATTTGTTGAATCAGGTCCTACATCGGTAGTCCCATTAATCTGAATGGATTCTGCGGAGTCTTCCACCAGGGACTCATGCATCTGTTGAGTGAAGTTGGGTCCCTCGAAAGAAGTGAAATCATCATGATGGAGATCGAAATCACTCTCGCATCCGCCTGCACAAAAGGTGAATGAATGTGAGTTCTAAACTCGAGGAATTAGGTGGCCAGAGGCGATTAAGCATTACCTCCTCCGCTAACGAAGTCATCACCGGTTAAATCCATCACAAAAGCTCGCGGATCCACGTGTGTTTTGTGGACTAACTTCTTCCGCTTAACGGCTAGATTTCCAGCTTGAGAGGCATGAAGCTCCTCCACTTCAGCGGCCATACCTGAAGCGACAAAATAATGTCAATAACTCCAAAAGGGGAGAAAGAAGAAGAGAGAGGAAATGTTGACAAACCTGGCCCAACATCTTCTTCGTCAGTCTGGTCTTCTCTTGGCGGTCTCCGGCAGAGCTGGATATCTCTTCTTCCTATCGTCGCCTCGACGAAGTCTTACGCCGCCCCGTGACCGAAGCCGCTCGAATCATCCGAGCATTAGCCTTAGAAGTCTCTTCGGCCACTAACGCTGAGATACATCTCACATGAACAGGTTCATCAACTGCTAACAGCCACGTGCAATATAAGAATGTCAGCTCAAGCGGACGATCGATTACTGGAGGCCCGAACTTGGCGGTGCACCCGTCATACTCGGCACGGGCTCGGACACCGTCTACTAATCCACCACGAGTGCGAAGTTGTCGGCCAGTTCGACATAAAGGCGATCATAGCCAAGCAGTGAGCGGCAAGGCAGATATGGCTCTATAAAGCACTGATTCCTAACCCGGAATGTTAAGTAGCTTGGCCTAATATTCACAAGCCAACTAAAGCAGCCGACATCAAGAGAGGTCCGACTCACCCCCGGCATCTCTTCGTCGATCAAGGACTCGCCGTACTGGCCGGAAAATCGGGGAAAACACCTAGAGAAAATCTAGCCCTTATGAATCTGCAATTCCCTTCTTGCGTCTAAAAATACTTGCCCCTTCCATTTGCAGCCTTCTAATAATTACAATAAGGGAACAGAGGGGTCTGCGATATTCGGCGTCGTCATCATATCGGGGCGGTGAAGGACGAACCAAGCCATCAAGCAAGTATAGGGGAGCTCCACCTTTATAAGAGGAATCCGAGCTGACGGCCCATCCTCTACCTGAATATAGGTGTTAACTATCTGCCGGAGCCCACGATGGATGTTAGCCACCATCACCGGGAGAAGAGAAAGCTTCTTTTTGTGTGCAAGCTGAACTACAGGATAAAGGACCTCCAAAGGTAAAGCATCGCCAGACTGATAAGGTACCACGCACCTCTTCAGCCAGAGCGCGAGATAACCAGCCAGGAGAGTCATCGGCTGAATCGGCTTCATGGCATGCCATAGAAATATCCTGAACTTGGTACCTGTAGGAAAACCTCCTTCAGTACTCCTAGTGGTATAAGAGCGAGCGTTGGACTTCTGAATCAGTTTGTTGATTTCTGAAGGAGAGAGTGGTGCCAATTCATAAATTGCCTCACCAGAATCGCTCTCCAGATTCTTGAACAAGTAACCTGCAAACTGCTTCACACTCACTTGCGGCTTAGACTTCTTTGCTAATGGCTCAGTCTGTGCTAAAGCAAGGTGATAATGACAAGTGAGATCCCATAAAGTATCGTGGCAATCAGGCATACGATCTTTCAGCTGAATCAGTTCGCGATTCGAAGGGAAATACTCCTGGTATAGCATCCTCCCCATCGGCAAGCCGGACACTTGATGCATTTCATGAAGAGCTAACCCCAACTCTCCATGCCTGGTCAAAAAGGTGTTTGAATCTGGATCGTAGAGCTCTAACAGCGCGAAGAAGGATGGGAATTGATCGGCAGCCCATACATGGTGGCATGAATGGCCGCATATAAACCGCAGGCGTGTAATTCCTCGCTCCATCGACTGAGCACGTAGTTTGTCATCTGAGCCCACCAGTGTTTATCTGAAGAATGGAGCCAACCGTAAAACCTATGGCCGTGAGCAGGCATCTCTCACCCCAGCTTCGCGAGACGATTCCTCAATGTATGAGCAGCAATAAATATATCACCACGGGTTGGTGCATTCAAGCCCAGTACACCAGGACGTAATCCGACAACACGATTACGGTCCGAGCCCGGAGTTGCCTTATGGGTAATATACCCACAATGAATGCCGTCATGTTCCTCTGTCAAGCGCCACGACATATCACGTGTCACAGCTTGATTCCTTAACTCAACCAACGAGCGATGGCGAGGTATCGGCGGGAGATATAAAAGCCTAACTTCATCTTTATGCAGCCACTGTTCGCTCTTAATAAAGGTTGAGTCCGGGTCTTTAACGGAATCTCCGAATAAGTAATCCGTCTTGTTCAGTGGCTGAGTGGAACTGGTATCCCTCACAAACGGTGCATCAGTAATCAACAGGCGGAGCACACGAGGACTTCCTTCTTGTATCACCTGAATGGTCTCCGCAGATGTACCCGGTGCGAACTGAGGAGTAACCGGAACAAGCGGGGAATATCAGAAGTGGCATAATGCTCGCCACGGCGTCCATCAATCGCATTTGAAGGGAACGCTCCAGAAGGATACTCAACTGTAAACGAGTGATCAAAATTCGTTAAATCTAGCCATGAAGGACATTGCAAAAGGTAGCGTAGGGCGTAGAACTCATCTCATAAACCTGTGAGAGAGAGTCACGACCTTATAGCGGGTGAAACGATTCCAGCCACATTATGCACTCGTAGGACAACGTATAATGTCGCACAAATGAAAGCAACAGTATACCCCATCTGACGTAATATAATATGACATAGAATCGCCCCCGTAAGATAGAAGTTGACTAAGCAAAGCCTATCTTTTAAGCGACGACCCTCACGAAGGAGAATCACGGCTTTTCCCAGTTTGCCTCACAAAGAAAAACAAAGTGGAAATGCAGTAAACTAAATGCGAGTGTTGGATGCACTGAGAGGTGGAAAAGCTCACCAGAAAGTGATGAAGGAGCACTCGTGGGTAACGGAGCAGCGCGTTGGCTCCTAGGAGCACGGGATCTCCTCGATGACATCTCGATCTGCAAAGAGGAATCATACAGGTCAGAATCCGAAATACAAAAGAGAAATTGTGAATTCAGAACCAAAATCCTAAGAAAGTATATGGGATTTCTTGGTCGAATTCGAATTGAACCTACAAGGAGCATATGCACGGACATCGGGTTTGATTCTTGCTCGAAAACCTTTCCTAACCGAATTTGGCCGTAAAATGACCAAAATACCCCTGGGGCCAGGTTGAAATTTTAGCCATCTAGGTCACTTTCAAGTCTAAAAATTTTAGCCACCCAAATATCCCTCAAACCCAAAGTTTTGGGGCTATTTTTGCACAAAACCCCCTGAAATTCAGCCTTTTTGCACAAAACTCCCTAAATTTTAGCCACAATTTGTATATAACCCCCCCAAATTTTGGCCAAAACAAAAATTCAAGAATTCTCAGCGATCATTGGCATACCAACCCTCCAAACTACAGTCCAATTTTTGCACAAAAGCCCCTCAAATTTCAACCCTCTTTCTCATGACCAAAAGCCTTCAAACTTCATGCAATTTCACCCCCAAAAACCCTAATTTCAGGTGTGCAATCAAAACCCTAATTTCTTACACACCTACCCCCTGATTTGCATGATGAAATAATAATCAAATATGCAAGAGTTATAAGGGTTTACCTAAAGAAAAGCTCGAGCTTGAATCTGAAAGGAAGTGCTCGAAAGGCTTGAAGGGATTCAAAAAGCACGTAGATTTGGAGAAACTCTTGAGTCCGGCACGTAGAGGAGGCCTTGATCTCTGATATTCTTGGAGTTTGAGGGAGATGAGGTGAGAAAAAGAAGAAGACAAGAAAGAGAAGGAGGGGGGTGCTCGGCCGAACCTAGAGAGAGAGAGGGAGGAGGCCGAAATTTTGAAAAGAGAAAGAGAAAGAAAAGAGAGGGGGCGGTCCTATTTATAGGGGAGAGGGTTTTATTTGGGCCCAAACCCAATAGAAGAAGGAAAGAAGAAAAAAAAGAGGGAAACCTAGTTGAAGGCAGGTTTGACCAAACCAAGTTGTGGTGGGTGTGGAATCCTAAACCTAATCAAAGAAGACTTGGAAACCTAATCAAAGGGGGTTTGGAATCCCAGTCACAACAGGATTTGGAATCCTAGTTACAGCAGGATTTGAAATCCCAAGCATAACAGATTTGAAATCCCAAGCATAACAGATTTGGAATCCCACCATAGTAGGATTTGGAATTCCAAATACAACAGATTTGGAATCCCACCATAGTAGGATTTGGAATTCCAAATACAACAGATTTGGAATCCCAGTCATAGTAGGATTTGGAATTCCAGTCACAACAGGATTTCGAGAATCCCAGTCCCAACAGAATTTTGATAATCCCAGTCCCAGTAGGATTTCGGTTATCCTAGTCATAACAGGATTTCACTTATCCTAGTCCCAGCAGGATTTCGGCAGGATTCGGCCAATCCTAGTCAAAGTAGGATTCGACCAAACTCGAATTCCCATCAGTTTTCTCTCTCCCACACGAGGTCATCACCCATCAAGGGTCAATTCTCATAGGGTTCGAGTTGTGCGAACCCCAATCCTACTCTAACTAGGTGTATGAGTATAAACTGTTTCCTAATTTTTATCGAGAAGTTCCTAGAGAATAGTTTTATAATCTTAAGGATAACTCGACAACTCCCATTTTCCTCCCGCTGGGATACTCCAATAAGGTATACGAGTATAAACTATTTCCTATTTTGGCGAGAAGTTCCTGAAAAATATCTTAAGGATAACTCGACCACCTTCGAATGGGTATATGAGGATAAACTAATTCGAAACTCCGATTGAGCATGAGTATAAAGCGTGTTGGCCCGACCAGCGTTGTAATGAAAAATTGCCGGGTGAAGGTTGAACGGCAAGAGAAAATTTCTGACGCCGGTCAACGCGTCACATCTCAAGAAAATCCCTCCCGCTGTGGTCAGTCCTGCAATGAACGTCACAACGGGGAGTCCACCGATTAAAGGGCGAACCCCCAATCTCCTCCCACCGTGGTTAGTCCTATTTGAGCAGCATGGCGAGAATGTGCCAATTCAAGGCTAACCCTCATGAAATATGAAATTGGATGGTCAGTTCGACGACAACTCACCAACACAAGCTAAAGTAAATAGTTCATTCATCAGCTTTCGATTCAAGAGTTCAACAATGTCGACAATAAATGCAAAGATCGCGACACTTTCACCATCCTACAAAGCACTGGATAGTCCGAAAGAATTAGAGAAGTCAAGATTCGAAGCCATTTTCAGGTTCCGTTATACCGACTGAAGGTTGGGGCCTATCATATCCAAAGTATTCCGGCTTCTTCTATAAAAGAGCAACGCCGAAATACTTTGGAGGGGGTATCTATAGGTGTTAAAAATTACCTATACGCACCCGAACACAGCTTGTGATAAGGAGTTGACGATCGGCGAGCCATCTGACGACATAACGGCGAACCGTCGATGATACAACAACAAGTCACCGCGACGCCAACGCATAAAGTGAGTCGGCAGCAACGCATAAAGCGAGTCGACGAAGCATCCATGTCAATAAACCGAGTCGACGAGGTGCATAAAGCAAGTCGACAAAGCATCCAAGGCCAATAAAGTGACGAATCGCATGCGAGCGAAGAGATAAACCCGACTTTGAAGCTCCGGATCAGTGAAAACCGATAAACCTGAATCGAATCGGGCTCGGAACACTGGAGGACAGCGAAAAAGACCGAAAAACCAGCACTTGGGTGACTCAGCCAAAATCGAGCCACTTGCAAGTGGCTAGGCGGGCCTCGGGCCCAGATCTGACCCGTTATCCGCTTTGAGACTATAAATATGAGGTGCAAGGATCATTTGCATAGATCCGGAATTTTGGAGAGACGAGAAAGCTCTGCCTGATCAAGATCTGAGTTTTGGCGATAAAGGCGACGCTTTTGAAGATGCAGATCTGACTTTTGGGGGAGGCGATCAACTTCGACATCAGATCTACATCGTTTCCTCGAGATTAAACCTTGTTTTGATCTCGAGAAGAGCTTTCATTTCGCTTAGTCTATCTCATTTGCTTGGGCTCTTGTTTCCTTCATGAAATAATCCCTCTTGATCGTGTAGATCTCGCACCGGATCCGGATTACACAGAGGTCCACGGACGGAAAAGAAGTTCCCAAGACAGTAAAGACACTCCATCGAAGCGAGGATCCGATAAACGGATCCCGCGTTTGTTTTAGGGAGAAAAAGTTATAATTTTTTGATTGCTCGTTGTAAAGCCTTATAAAAAGGCGATCTTTTTTTTGAATCTCGTTTGTAAACCCATAAAGGTGTAACAGATTCAAATCAATGATAATCATACCGACTTTCCCCGTGAACAGTAAGTCCTAGGCACCCAACCTACGGGTTGTCAATTTCCAGGTCGCCACTCCCACTGGGGCCGACTCCAAAAGACAGGCTTACTCTTTGCCTTAAAAATAGAGGTCGGCCATGTCGAAAAAGACCTAGGCGCCATGTAAGTCCTAGGCACCCAACCTACGGGTTGTCAATAGCCAAGTCGCCACACCCACTGGGGCCGACTCTAAAAGACAGGCTTACTCTTTGCCTTAAAAAATAGAGGTCGGCCATGCCGAACAAGACCTAGGCGCCACGTAAATCCTAGGCACCCAACCTACAGGTTGTCAATTACCAGGTCGCCACTCCCACTGGGGCCGACTCCTAAAAACAGGCTTACCCAACCTACGGGTTGTCTTAACATCCACAAAAAAAAAACAAAAAACAAAATTCTCGGCTGCGGCTCATTTAGACACAAATTATACTCACCTTGTTCTATCGACCGACTCAACTCATTTGGCCTTTTGGCCGACACGGATTCAAGTACTCAGTAAAAACGAAATCGTTTATTACTTCCCATATTATGGTGAGTAATACGCCTGAATCTAAGTCGCAATTGACACTACATACTAATCAGATGAAAGAAAACAAGCCGAATAAAGTTTGGAGTGCTCAACACAAAGAAGTGTAAAACAAAAATTTTCATTTATAAGTTAACAATGTCGACAAATATACAACGGTCTTTTCGACCAAACAAAAGTACAAAAGAACTAGACACCTAAAAAGTGCCTAAGTAACCCTAACTACGATCACAACCATTGCCGTTGTCGCCTTCATCATCATTGTCGTCTTCCTCCTCATTACCGTCCTCATCCTCGTCCGCATCGTCATCGCCATCATCAACATCTAACTGCACTCCTGCCCCTCTCTCCTCAAAACCCTACAAGATGGGTAGACAGTTCTGCACTCGAGGGGGGTAGGTGGGGCCGGGAGGTTGGGGAACGCCGGGAGGAAGCTGAGCCTTTAAATAATCAAAGCCGGCCTTGACAGCCAGCGATAGCTCAACCTTCCCCAATGGCCCGTGTCGATACGCCTCAATAACCTCCATCTTCCCCTCCTCTGACGTCACGTATGCGAGTCGAGTCTCAACGGATCGAACGTAATCTAAGGCCGCCTGATGGGCCGACTTCGACCTATCTAGCTCGACCTTCAGACTTTGGAGGGCAAGTTGCTCAGAGCGAACACTCTCTTGAGCCGACAGCTTCTCACGCTTCTCGGCCTCAACTTGCTTCTCCAACTCCACGACCTGTTTTCCCCATTCAGCGATCTCCCTTTTAGAACCCTCAGCCGTCTCCATAAGTTTGGCCACCTCATCTTTTAAAATTTTTATGGTGGCCAGCTGCTTGGTACGATGAGTCTGAAGGTCAACGATCGCAGATTGCTTCGCTACCAACTCGTTACACCGCTTGGCGTCTACCTCTTCCTTCTCCAACTCGAGAACGGCTGCCCTCTTCTTAGCCTCTTCTCGACCTTCCTTCTCTTGAGCGAGCTTCTTCGACAGCTCGCCGTTAACTCGCATCACATAGGCGAGACGGTTGAAAAGCTCCTCACTAATCAGGGCCCCTCGAATTTGGTAACTCTGGAGGGCCAGCCTCAAGCCAATCGAAGGCACCTCCCTCAGTAACTCCGCATCCCTCAAGAGTGAAAACTGTTCGGCAGCGACAAGTTGAGCCCTTCCCGATAGAAACACCGAGTCCTCCTTATCAAGAAAGCGGCTGGGGACAAACCTATCATCCTCGGAGGGCTCCTCCTTGGATGCATACCCCTACCATAACTCACCGATAAGAAAGGCTCAAAGTTCTTTCCACCTTGAACCGCTAATCTCGGCAACCCAATGAAAGAAAGGAAGCTGAAAGCCTAAACTCTCAAGCAAACATGGAGGAGATGCCCCCGATGCCGATTCATCCGAAACAGCTAACTCTTTACCCGGCCTTTGAGTAGACTCGGGGATAACGTCGACCCTGGCTTGTTCTAGAAGCGCCTCCGTGTCGGTGGGGGGAACCTCCTGCTCCCGCTGACCAAAAACTCCTCCCGGGCCAGGAGAAGACTCATCCACAGTACCAGCCCCGGTTGGTGCGACAGGACCAGCTTCGATCAGTGCGACAGGCAGCTTCTCTAAAGCCGACCCGGCTAACTTGGGGACAGACCTTTCAGGCGTCTCCTTAGGGATCGACTTCTTCATCTTCTTCTTCTTCTGCTTCGGCTTGTAGGCTTGAGGAGAGAGGCCTTCCTCTTCAGCATAGAGGTTATCTGGTCAAAGTTTTGTTTAACATGTCGCTCCTCTTCGGCCGACAATCCTCCTCCGCTCGCCCTCTTTTGGGGCAGCTGCGACTCCATAGTTTTTATCGAACTAGGAGCCCCGCCTTTAGGATCCTTAGTCTGCTTCAGAGCAGCCTTAAGTAGTTCTTTTTCCTCTTCCCTGTTGGCCTCTGTCAGCTGAACAAATGACAACCCGGCCGTCCTCAAGGAGGCGTTGTCGAACAAATTGTGGATCTCCCGAGACCCAGAATATTGTCGGATCTTCTCTGGATCCTATTTTTCATTGGCCGAGAGTGGGAGAGATTTCAACTTTTCCTTTTCGATCTCCGGCCATGATCAACAAGCCAGGATTGGGTCGGCTCCGAAGACCTAAACAAATCTCTCCTTCCAATCCTTATTGGAGTCGGGGATGTTGACGAGCTTGCTGCCCACATACCCAAAGAAGAAGTGAGCATCTTTCTTGGTCACCTTCACCGTGACCAAATGGCTGAACAGCTGCAAGGTCGGCTTGACCCCCACTCGGTGGCATATCACCAAGAACGCCATAATTGTTGCTATAGCGTTGGGTGCAAACTGCATTGGGGAAATCCCCAGACGCTCGCACACCCTCTTCACAAACCGAGGAACGGGGAGCCGTAGCCCATACTCCATATGGACTGTATATAGCGGCGCCTTGTCGGCGCTATGTTCATACACCGCGTTGTCCTTCTCCGACAAGGACAACTTGAACTCGGCCGGAAGATCATATCTCTCATGTAGGCCCTCCAGTTCTTCTTCCTTCATCTTCGTGTGCCAAGAATTAAGCAAACCGATCTTGTCAACCGGAGTAGAAGAAGAAGCAGCCATGGCGATAAGTTTGAAATTCGAAAAGATGGAAAAAGGGGAAATAAACTTTTTAAAAGGCGTAAAGAGAGTTCTCAATAGAGAATAAGTATATATATATAGGCACCCAGAGGGCCCACGTGGCGGCTTTTAGATGGGCTATCAACTCTAAGATCAGCGGTCAAAATTGGTTTCTCCAATCTGAACCGCCTAACGAAAATCGAAACGCCAACCGCCTTTAATACCCCATGTCGCTTCGCTCAGAAATTGAAGCAACGCTGACGGCAAAAGTACTGCTGACGTCATACCCTTTCTCCAACAGTGACTCCTTCCAACCACGTCTTGGAAATCAACCTTACCTATTGTTTGGGGTCCCACCGACCTCGACTGGTCGGCCCGACGAACAAACAAACAAAAAAAGACCTGGAAAATCGACTCCAAATTAACAAACCACTTCTATGAATTCATTCAAACAAGAAAAGTTGGAAAGCCGACCGAGCAATGATACCATATCGCTCAGCTCATTGAGTCGTTCGGACTATTAATATACCACAGAATATAACAAAAAATCTTAAAACAATTCAGATGGCAAGAAAAACTTTTATTTATATCTTTGAAAACGAATACAAGAAGAGACACTTGTTACATAGTGCAGCTGATATTATAAACCTAAACTACGAAAGATCCATGTCGGCTCCGGGAGTCAGGGGCAAAGAAATATTCGCAGAAGGCGGCGGAGTCGTAGGAAGGTCGCACATTACCTCGTCACTCTCCTTCCCGCCTGAATCCTCATCGACATCTTGGTCGTCTCCACCAAGAGGGTCGTCTGCTGACAACACGGTCTCTTCCTCTGCCTCCTCCTCGGCTTCACCCCTATTTACATTGTAACCTGCTCCCGCTTCCTCAAATTTAGAGAGAAGACTTACATGGTCGGCTATACTTGAAGTCTTGAAGCCGACCGAGCAATGATACCATATCGCCACCATTGAGTCGCTCGACTATTAATATACCACGTAATATAACAAAAATCTTAAAACAATTCAGATGGCAAGAAAAACTTTTATTTATATCTTTGAAAGCGAATACAAGAAGAGACACTTGTTACATAGTGCGGTGATATTATAAACCTAAACTCTGAAAGATCCATGTCGGCTCCGGAGTCGTGGGCAAAGAAATATTCGCGGTAGTCGTAGGAAGGTCGCACATTACCTCGTCACTCTCCTTCCCTTTGAATCCTCATCGACATCTTGGTCGCCTCCACCAAGAGGGTCGCTCACGACAACACGGTCTCTTCCTCTGCCTCCTCCTCGGCTTCACCCCTATTTACATTGTAACCTGCTCCCGCTTCCTCAAATTTAGAGAGAAGACTTACATGGTCGGCTATACTTGGGGTACCGCTTCACCAGAAATTTCGATATTCGGCAGTAACCGCTTTGCTATAAAGTCGCCGCCTTGCAAATAGCGCCACCTCGATTTTCCCCATCGAACTTTGGCGAAACTCTTCAATGATTCCAGGCCGACCTTTCTCTATAACAACCGACTGATATTTGTCAGACTCCAGATACTTTACTCTACTTTCAGCTCTAGATAGAGACTCTCTGAGCTGGGCGCATTCGTCCACAAGCTGTTGCTTAGCCGCCAGCTCTTGATCTAGTCGTGTCTTGGCATGTTGCGCAATCTGCTTCTCAAGAGCGACTTGCACCACGGCCAGGTCTCGCTCCCTAAATACCTCGTTAGCTGATCCAAAATCCCCCATACTGCCCTGAAGTCTTTGTCGAAGCTCTTTGATCTCAGCCGACTTCTGGACACCCGATGCCTTAAGCTCCGTGATTGTTTGCTCCTTTACTTCCATCTCTCGACGCCAGTCATCGAGTTCGGCTTGCTTAGCAGAAAGCTCCATAACAACTTGGTCGAGCTCATCGTTCCCGCCGACCCCTGGAGTTACGCGCTCCTTACAGAGCTTTTCGTAAGCGTGATGACCTTGGGCTAACTGACTATATATTTCCTGCTCCACAAGGCATCCTCTAGTCAAATAGCTTCGGAGGATTACATGAAGTCCTACATCACGAATCCTCTTCAAAAACTCCTTGTCTTCAGGCAAGCTAAATTGCTCTATGACCTTGGCCTGCATATATCTAGATTGAAGCATTGATGAGCGAACATCCAAGCGATTAACAGGATTGTACCTGTGCTCCGCATCGGGTTCTCCCTCATAGCGGTCAATCGGAGGGAGCGTCCCTATTAACGAGTCGCTTGCCTTATCCCAAACCCCCACTTCAAATTCAGCCATATAATATGGAGAGGGCCACCCCGCTGGGATGAAACCCGTCTCCTTGTCTCTAGCCGACTCCTTACCTCATCGGCGTGGCTATTCTGCTTGAGAATTAGGAGCCCCCTCTCCCGACCAGGTCTCGGCTCCGCCGAGAATTGTCTCCACAGCAGTTCGGGTCGTGGTTCCTGTCGGCTGAGAATCAACCCTTTCCTGAGTGTCAACTCCGGGCTTGTTTTCAGTAGGTTGAGGACCAGCCTCCTCTTCCGACTCGAATGACCCCACCTCCATAGGGTTTGCTGCACTTTCACCCCGCCATCTCGCTCCTCGCGGACCATGGCTGGTCTTCTTTTGCCGAGTCCTTCTAAAGCCATGAGCAACCGTTGAGGCGATGCCTGTGGTCATTCCTTCACGACACGCGGCCGTCACCCCGCCTTGCCCCTGAGCGGGCACGGCTTCCACTGAGGTCGACTCCTGCCGCTGTCGCTTAGCCTGCCGAGTCTCCACTCCCTCATGAGACTCCTCGGGGAGCTCTTAATTCGAATTCGACGTCGCTACAGCGATTGCACCCGCCATGCCCCCGAAAGTTATGTTGTGAGCTCTTGCTTCGTCTCGAGTGCTAGGGGGGACAGACGAGATCCCATGAATCCGCAACACCAACTTGTTTAGAAGAGCATACATCGTTCTTGGCCCCGTATAGTTAAGAATCTGTCCTAACTCCTTCTGCTCCTCGGCCGACAAAGGCTTCGGCTCCAAAGCTTCTCTCCTTATCTCGGGCTAGTTCGAGCAGCCTAAGTTAGAGTCGTCCCCCTCTATCCAGACAAACTTGTCTTTCCACCCTTTGTTCGATGTAGGGAGACCAAGAACTATCTTGAACTCCCCTATCGTCTGAAGGTGATAATGGGGCGTCTTCTGAACCGTGATGCTGACCAGATGGCTCAGTACACTCAGCTTAGGATGGATTCCCAACCAATAACAGATGACAAGGAAGCCGACCAACGTGGTGATAGAGTTAGGCTTCATCTGCATCGGAGACACTCCCAACTCCTCGAATACCTTGCGGAGGAATGGATGTAGCGGCAACCTTAAACCGCATTCTAAATGTTTGATATAGAGGGGAGCTCTCCCATCGCCATGGCAATACACTGGCGCTGACATCGACGGCGCCCCCAATTTGAATTCCTTGGGAATATCAAATTTTGAATGAAGAAGTCGCATCTGTGCATCGATCACCTTCGAGTGGAACTCATCTAGTTGCTTTCAACAATCGGAATCCATGGAGAATGCTTGTGAAGATTGCCGAATGATCGTTGGAGTTTCCTTCAGAGAGATGCAGAGAATAGAGCTTATCCTCTCTTTGTTTCTTGTACTTATAGAGGGCCCCACAAGCGGTGGATCAGCCTGCGATCAACGGCCAAGATTAAAACTCAGAACCTGAAGCGTTGTCTCAAAAATTGAGAAACCGCCCATTTCGCCTCTACCGGGTCGGATATCGGGCCCAGGAAAATGAAGCGTCAGCAGCCCAAAAACTGTTCGCTGACATCAGCCACGTCCCATCGCCAGAATAGTCGAAAGTTTTCCCGAATTCACTTCCGCCCGACCAGAACCAGGATATTTATTTCATTTGCACCCGTTTCCAACCGGCTCCAAATGAAAGGGGCCAACTGTTATGGTCATAACCGTTAATTCATGATTAGAAGAGAAAACCCCATATATTTTAGACAAACAAACATCTTAACCCGATTAACTAAAAGGCAATCTAAACTTGCCGGCCAAACCAAATGAACGAGTCGCCGCCTCTACATGGTCCGACCATCCAAATTGACCGGCTAACTTCGTGGACGACGCGAAAGCGACGCGAGAGGCAGTACGAGTTGACCCTCTGGCCTCAACTCCCCTCTTCTTCACCCAAGATGGCTCCCTCAACCTAAACGATGATTATAAGAAATCTGATCCTAATAACGCGTCATTATCTCAATAAATGCATTGTCAGCCCCTTAATATCTCCGTCTCTCACAGTATTTAAGGCACCTCGGACTAATCCGGCTGCGGACATCGCTGATCCCATCTCATGAATGAACTCATTAATGACAAAGTAACAGCCCTAACTCTTAAGTCACCCCAACGCTTGACACCTGTAAAGGCAAGGCCACCGTGGCCGACAGTAAAAGACATCTGTCTAATCGTCAATCAACATGTGGAAGGATGGGCTGACTCGATTGTTAGTTTTCTCACCAGTTGAAGAGACAAAAATACCCTCCTACCCTAGGTATAAATAGCAAACTGTTGAAAGAACCAAAGGTAATCTCTTTTTCTCGGTGAATTCCTGCTCCTTCACTTTATCATCTTCTTCATATACTGACTTGACCATCGGAGGGACCACCGGAGATCCCAACTCTACCCTTCCACAGGTCCTTTCTTTGCCGTAGGTGAGCTTCCAGCCTGACACCATCACCGGATATTAGAAGAGAAGGCGGACCCCATTCAATTAAAAAACTAACCTAGCAGAGTTTAGTGACTGTGTGATTTCATACGTCAACAACATTGATATTTGTTTTATCTTCTATCTCTTTACATATCCCATTGTCTTCACAGTCATTATTCTCAAGATTAGTAAAGTTATAATCATTCATATTTTTTTTATCATAGACTCAAGTATGTAATTTATATTTCAAACTTCTTTAAGCTTATTTCATCTTTTTGTGAAGCTATGGACATGTTTGTAGTTTTCAGACATAGCATCTTTAAAAATTTTCCATAAAGCTTTTGGATTTTGGGATCACAATAAATAAGTATACTTACAAATAGTTGTCTTAGACTACAAGGCATTTGATACAACGATGCTTCTTGTAAACAAAGTTGTAAACTATTATCGATTCTAGTAATCCATGTAAGAAAGCCGCTTCACCTAAATGAGGCAAGATTTTCATTATTCACAAGTTGTAGGTCATCAAAACAAGTAATTGTTCCAATGTGATTTAGTAATATACGAAATAATATCTTTCCCTTCAATTGGATTAGTAGTGACAATTCGTCCAATGACATCCTTTCTTTGTCTACAAGTCCATAACTTGATTGTTGATTCCAAACAAATTCTTGAGGGAATTGTTTATATAGTAATTTATTTGGGTTTTTTCATTTTATTCATATGAAGATATTGAGTGAGTATTGTCTCTTTTGATGAATTATAATCTATTATGTTTATGTTGCTTAAATTACCAAACATTCAAAATGTTACAAGTTATTTTCTTTCCAAATGTAATTGTAGACTTTGTCTTGCATCGGACATATCACTTAGAGGAAATTGATTATCACATTTTAATTATAAATTTATACCCTCATTACCTATTTATATGAATAAATATCCTGCTAATAACTGTTTTTATCTTAATTTGTAGGCTAATGGAGTATTATTGAATAAGAGCCCAAATGAAGATTATTTCAAGCCCAAAAGATCTCTAATGAAGCCCAGAATGCCTAAATCCAAAGCCCGCGACTAAGTTTAGAAGCAAAATCTCAACACACATCACTTTCTTGGTCAGAATTATTAATAACTTGGCTTACAATTGAGAATCAAATCAAATATGGAAAAAATAAAGTCTTCTAATCCTTAGTTATTTGCAAAATTTTTATCATTATTCGAAGCTAGCCGGACAAATGTAAGTGCTTCAATTATTATCTGTTTTACTTTGTGCATAATAGAATTTGCATTGAGGACAATGCAAAATTTAGGTGTGGGGGTGGGAATTAGTCATTTTGCTCTTTATCTTAGTCATTTTTTCCTCTTTTTCTTACCATTTTTTCTTCCTATGTCATTTTTTCCTCTTTTCATAAAAAAATAGTCACTTGCCAACTTAATAGAGTTGATTAATAAATGATCAATTTGATAGAATTTAAGTCTTCTAATCCTTAGTTAGTTCTATACTCAAGTTTACCTTTTATGATAACTCCAAATAAATTTCTCAAGAAATAATTTTCAAAGTAGTATACTTTACTTAAGTTTTAACTTAGATTTTTAATTAAAGTAATGAAATTTTTGCATGCCGAACTTAGAGTTGAAAATAATTTTTCAAGTTGTCTTGATCTAAATATTTTTCAGAATATATATACATATACACATATATATATTATACTAACTTAACAAAAGAAGAAAAATTTCTCTTAAAATTATTGGTGGTTCTATTTTACTAAGTCTAAGTTGACTGAGTAATTAAGCCCGAGGAGTATTTCTATACTTAATGACCTAAGCCCAATTGGGTTGGGATTCATTGGCCCAAAACTCGCTAAATGGTCCCTTAGAAAGCCCGATTAAAAGAACAAAACCACCAAGGAATAAAGAGTTAAAAAATCATACTAACCATGTTTTTATATATAGTTATATTTGTATATGTTCTCAAGAATTAAATGGATTAAAAGACTTGAAGTTTGTTTAAAACAAAGAGTTAGCATGTTCATTTCAAAACTTTTAAATTAAATTTTGAGTTAAACTTGGTTTTGTATAACTATAAAGGAAGGATTTTCTTAAGAAAATTACATGGGAGTTATGATAAAAGCGTTTTCTTGAGTATTAACCAACTTCATTTGAAATGCTTGAATATATCAAATGAATTAATTATTTCATTAACTTCTTTAAATTGGCAAGTTGGTGAATTTTATGGGTATATTCACTGCAAACCCTCACGAGACTACAACTCGTCCACTAGGGTAACCTAGGGGTTTAAAGGCTTGTTATATCGCTAAATACAACCGCGATTCTGCGAAAGTGAGTTAGGTTTTCTTTTATTTTCTTTGCTAGAGGACTAGCAAAGTTTAGGTATGGGGTATTTGATTATCACATTTTAATTATAAATTTATACCCTCATTACCTATTTTATATGAATAAATATCCACTAATAACTGTTTTATCTTAATTTGCGTGCTAATGGAGTATTATTGAATAAGCCCAAATGAAGATTATTTCAAGCCCAAAAGATCTCTAATGAAGCCCAGAATGCCTAAATCCAAAGCCCACGACTAAGTTTAGAAGCAAAATCTCAACACACATCACTTTCTTGATCAGAATTATTAATAAATTGGCTTACAATTGAGAATCAAACCAAATATGGAAAAAATAAAGTTAAATTCGTGCTCAGGATGGTCAACCGCAAAGAAAAGGCGATATCTCTCAATCCGGGAAGCAGAATTCAACATATTATATATGAAAATCGCCTATCTTGACGAGACGGAGCCATCCAAATTACCAGATTCTCAAAATTTCATCAGCAGCAGTGATTTATGATAGAAATCCGAATTTAAGTGATATATATTCAATTATTTGAAGGCCAAGTTAAATTCTAAGAAGCCCAAGAGCATTTAAGAGAAGCCCAAGAGTCTTAAAGGAATTAAATATAAAAGAAATAAAGCCCACAAAGCCCATCTCTCAAGGATTAAATCAATGGTCTAGATTATTTGGAGAGATCCTATGGCTATGAGGGTTGTTTAGGGGCTAACCTAAATCCTATGTTTGTGAGTGTTACTTGGGGGCCAAGACAAATCCAAAGGTTGTGAGAGATTCTTGTTATCTATAAATAGAGGGGTAGAGTGAGGGCTTGAGATTGTGAAATATTTTATAAAAACTCTATTTGGAGAGGAGGGTTAATCTTAATTGAGAAGACCTTCCAAAAATTGTAACTTTTGTTACACAATAAATAAAATTTTTCACCCCTTCAATTTCCTTTCTCTTCTTCTTGTCCAAGGACCAAAAGGAGGATGAGATGAAGATCAGGAGTTGTTGGTTTTTTTTTTTATTTCTTTTTCATTTCTTTTTCAATTCTTGTTCATTTATATGCTTTGTAGAATAGATTTACTTTCATGCAATTTACTTTCTTGCAATTTATTTTCATGCAATTTAATTCCATGCAATTTACTTTCATGTATTGTCTTTAATTCATAGATTAGATTTAGTTTCATTGCAATCTTCTTTTCTTTTTCTTTATTTCTTGCTCTCTTTCATTCTTGTAATTATGTTTCCTCCTCTCTCTTGATTTCTTTTATTTTTCTAAGATGTGGAACTAAACCTCTTGTGGGGATCTAGTTTTGCATGAAACTAGTCTAATTTCTCTCTTATATTTGTGAATCACTCTCTTATGCTTAAAAGATCATGTTTAGGCTAATCAACTAGAGAACTAATCGATAGAAGAAGAATTTAATAGTCTATGCTTTCCTTAAGTGGTTTGATAGGTTATGCTTATGAATTCTAGGATTACTATCTTGTTATTATTCTCCTCATGAGTATTGATTTCATTTAGGTGATAATTTGATAGGTTATGCTTTCCTTAAGTGGTTTGATAGTCTATGCTTAATAAATCTAAAATGAAATGTGATAAAAGAGAATGGTTCATATTTTATAAGTGAGATTAGCTAGTGGATTTAATTCTAGATTCCTTCACATCTCTAATTGAATCCTCCATCTTTTGCCTTCTTAATTTTAATTTCTTGATTTCGTTTTCATTTATCTCTTTCTCTCTCTATCTTGTTTTCTTTTATTTACACTTATTCACCTTCACAATCTCAATCTCTCCACAACACATTTTCTTCCTCGTTTTATTTATTTTGCACATAATCCACAATCCACTCTCTAATCTTTTCATGACCACTTTCACCATGTACATAAACTCCTAATTGTCGCGCATAATTTGAGAACCAAAACTTGAACAAAACTCTTCCTACTTCCCGTTCCTCGTGGGATCGATAATCTTATATACTATATTTTGATAAGTTGTATACTTGCAACTTAGGAGGTAACCATTTATTTCCCCCATCAAGTTTTTGGCGCCGTTGCCGGGGAACGGTGCATAAGTAGGATTTTGATTAACTTTGGTTCTTTATTTTGTGTGTTTTCTTTTGTGTAGGAACTTGGAGCTTGAAGATCAAGAGTTGAAGATTCAAGATTGAAGATTTGCCTCCAACGAGGCTTTGGATAGCGATTGCGTGGGTAACTCTTCTTTCTAGTATTCTCAATTTCACCCTTTAGATAGTTCATTCACATTAGAGACAATTAGGATTAAAAAAATAAAAAAAAATTTAAAAAAAAAGAGATTTTTACCCTTGTCGACCCTAATAAACTTCATTTCTTTGATTGTCGATCATAATAAAAAATGAAAAGATTTTTATTTTTGCATCCTTTTTAGTTGCTTTTAATTCCTAGGGTTGCATTTCATATATTAGTAGGAATTCACCAAAGTGATTTGAGCATCTTGATTTGGCACTCACTTGAAAATATTTTTAAGGGCAAAACCCATTAATCAAGATAAGGTGAGGAATTTCATCACCCTTTCCTTCACCCAAAAATCACTAATTTCTCACTACACATACCCAAGCCTCTTAAAACTGATTAGACGTTGGCCTCTAAGGATTCGAGCTCATTAAGGAACAAGAAATCCTTAAGTGAACCGGTCCAAGTTTATTTGGATTAATTGGTGTCTAAGGCAAGGTTTAGGGGTTGCGTAAGGCGCTCCGTAAGGAAAGAGGTACTTAATTGATCTTTGATCTCCCTCTAGTACTATCCTTACCTGGCTAATTACCTAAGTAAACTTTGATCTTTTCATTAAGGGAATTTTTGGTTAGGAGCTGGTCTAAGTCAAGTTTAGGCTTAACCCTAGAGTTAGGGTGATTGAAAAGTGATTGTCTTGATTTGCTTTTAGTTAATTTTTCCTTTTTTTTTTCTTTTTCTCATCATCTTCTTGACTATTTCTCTTTTCCTTTTTCTTAAAAAATTTTTTTTTTTGGTGTATGCAAGCTTGGGTTAGGGATAATACCAATCATTTAATCCGTGTTGATTCATCTTTTGAAACATTTGAAAAAATGACCAACCCTAATCCACCCGTTCTTCATGATATATGTTACCCAACTAGGAATGCATTCCCTTCGTGCATTAAGCTCCCCGATGCAAATGGAACCAATTTTGAACTTCGACCGCATTTCATAAACATGCTTCCCAAATTCTTAGAATTGAAACCGAAGGCATACATCTTTATCTCCGAATTTGAAGAAGTTTGCCTCATGATTAAGATGAGGGACTTATCCGAGGATGCGATCAAGCTTCGATTTATTCCTTTTTCCCTTAAGGACAAAGCTAAAAAATGGCTGTATAGCTTACCCACAGATTCCATCTCAACTTGGGGTGAATTTGTAAAAGTTTTTCTGAAAAAATTCTTTCCTATCCACAAAACGGCCAAGCTTAGAAACAACATTTAAAATTTTAAAATTATCCCGAGAGAACCTTTTTGGAAGTATTTTGATAAATTTAAAGATTTTCTTATCCAATGTCCTCACCATGGTCTTGAAAAATGGCGATTATGCCAAATCATTTATGAAGGATTGGATTATTCTTCAAAAACTTTCTTAGAGTCAATGTGTCAAGGGGATTTCATGAAGAAAAATGTGGATGAAGCTTGGGATTTTTTAGAGTTTATCCGAGAAAACCATGCAGTGGGAACATTGTGATGACCGTGTTTCATCAATTTCCCAACCCAAAACCAGTGGTCTTTCCTTAGAAACAAATATAGCCTCTGAAGCAAAGATGGCAACAATCATGCGTAGGTTAGAAGCTTTAGAAGTCAAAGAACGAGCTCCCGCTCAAATCAATCAAGTTTCAGCCTCAGGATATCATAACTGTCTGTCTCCATCTCATGTTTTAGAGGAATGTCCTCTTTTAGGACCCGGTCAGCCACTAGGTCAGATAAACGCTGCATTCCAGCGTCCGGTGAATGATCCATTTTCTCCAACCTACAATCCAGGTTGGAGAAATCATCTGAATTTTGCATGGAACCGGGGAAACTACTTCGGGAATCAAAATTTCACTCCCTCTTCAAACCAACAATTACCTAGGGGAAACACAGTTCCTCTCAATTTTCAACAACCGAATCTATCATTTCAAAATCAGTCTCCTCATCACCAATCTGCAAATCACACTCCTCAAATTGCTGATCATGATAAACGTCTTAATGTTTTGGAAAAGGGTCTAGAAACTTTGATTAAAACATCTACACAGACCACGAACTTGTTGACTCAAACATCAAACACGTTGAATTCCTTCATGCAATCAACCGGGCAAATCCTTACTTCCAACACTCAAGCCATAGCTAGGTTAGAAACCCAACTTGGTCAACTAGCTAATGCCATGAGTGAGAGAGAGAAAGGAACTTTTCCGAGTCAACCTGTGACCAACCCAAAGGACACGGGTACAAGTTCAGCCTATGAGGCTCAAGTGAATGCAATCCATTCACTCCGATCAGGTAGAAAAGTCGATAATCAGGTTAGAATGCCTCCAAGCCCAACGCATGAACCGAACAAGTTATTTCTCCTTCTAATGAATCACCCAATTTTGATAACCAAGAGCCTGAACCCGAACCTGAGCCTAATTTTGATCCGTTTAAACCAGTTGCTCCATACCCAGATAGACTCAGGCCTAGGAATCACTCCCCTCAGGAGAAGAAGATCCTAGAAACCTTCAAGCAGGTTAATGTCAACATTCCTCTCTTATAAATAATTGAACAAATCCCGACTTATGCCAAATTTTTGAAAGATTTGTGCACTAAAAAGAAAAGAATAAATGTTCCGAAGAAAGTCTTTCTTGCTGCCAATATCACTGATATAATCTCAAAGTCCATGCCTCTGAAACATAAGGATCCAGGTTGCCCTACCATCCCTTGTATCATTGGTCATAGTCACATTGATAAGGCACTTTTAGACTTAGGGGCCAGTGTTAATTTGCTTCCATACTCGGTCTATCAACAACTAGGTGTAAGAGAACTCAAACCTACCAAATGCACCATACAGTTAGCTGATAGATCAGTTAAAGTCTCCAAGGGTGAGATAACAGATGTTTTGATTAAGGTTGGAGAGTTTATTTTCCCTGTGGATTTCATTGTCCTGGAAACGTAGCCTGTTTCCAATCCAAAAGGACAAATATCTGTCATCTTAGGAAGACCGTTCTTAGCCACGTCTAATGCTCTTATCAACTGCAGAACTGGTCAAATGAAGTTGTCCTTTGGGAATATGACTGCTGATATCAATATTTTCAATATAGAGAATCAGCCAACTAATCAACCTTTTGAAATAAATTACATTCAGGAGATAGAAAAAGAGAATGAGATAGACATCAGTTTTGAGGAAATTTTTGCTGAGGAACTGAGAAATTTTGCTGAGAATGAGGAAACTGTTGAAGAACTATTTTCAGATGAACTTAGATTTTTTGAAAATAACCAACCAAAATGTCAAACCTTAAATTTTATATTTGAGGAAATTTTTAAAGAAGACTTGGTTGCACATAATTTTGTTAATAATAAATCTAAGTTCAAAATGCATAACACCAATAATACCTACCTTCCATTGCTGCAAACATCACTAAAAACCCTGAAATTTTTGGAATTTAAGCACATCAGTGATTATATCATTTTGAAATTCTTTAAATTTCGGGGTAGAATTTTCAGCAATAAGGTAGGATTTAATGTAGAATGTGAGCTTCTCATGTTTCATCTTTTATTCTACATTTTTATTTTTGTCCCATAATAATAAAAGAATTTATTCTTCTCTCATGTGAGAGTTTCTTGTTGTTCTTTATTTCAAAAAAAGAGAGAGAATAAATTTTGGCTTCACCCCTCATCTTGAAGGTATTTGTAAAATTTTTATCATTATTCAAGCTAGCCTAACAAATGTAAGTGCTTCAATTATTATCTGTTTTACTTTGTGCATAATAGAATTTGCATTGAGGACAATGCAAAATTTAGGTGTGGGGTGGGAATTAGTCATTTTGCTCTTTATCCTAGTCATTTTTCCTCTTTTTCTTACCATTTTTTCTTTCTATGTCATCTTTTTCCTCTTTTCATAAAAAAATAGTCACTTGCCAACTTAATAGAGTTGATTAATAAATGATCAATTTGATAGAATTTAAGTCTTCTAATCCTTAGTTAGTTCTATACTCAAGTTTACCTTTTATGATAACTCCAAATAAATTTCTCAAGAAATGATTTTCAAAGTAGTATACTTTACTTAAGTTTTAACTTAGATTTTTAATTAAAGTAATGAAATTTTTGCATGCCTAACTTAGAGTTGAAAATAATTTTTCAAGTTGTCTTGATCCAAATATTTTTCAGAATATATATACATATACACATATATATATTATACTAACTTAACAAAAGAAGAAAAATTTCTCTTAAAATTATTGGTGGTTCTATTTTACTAAGCCTAAGTTGACTGAGTAATTAAGCCCGAGGAGTATTTCTATACTTAATGACCTAAGCCCAATTGAGTTGGGATTCATTGGCCCAAACTCGCTAAATGGTCCCTTAGAAAGCCGATTAAAAGAACAAAACCACCAAGGAATAAAGAGTTAAAAAATCATACTAACCATGTTTTTATATATAGTTATATTTGTATATGTTCTGAAGAATTAAATGGATTAAAAGACTTGAAGTTTGTTTAAAACAAAGAGTTAGCATGTTCATTTCAAAACTTTTAAATTAAAATTTTGAGTTAAACTTGGTTTTGTATAACTATAATGGAAGGATTTTCTTAAGAAAATTACATGGGAGTTATGATAAAAACGTTTTCTTGAGTATTAACCAACTTCATTTGAAATGCTTGAATATAACAAATGAATTAATTATTTCATTAACTTCTTTAAATTGGCAAGTTGACTGAATTTTATGGGTATATTCACTGCAAACCCTCACGAGACTACAACTCGTCCACTAGGGTAACCTAGGGGTTTAAAGGCTTGTTATATGCACTAAATACAACCGCGATTCCTACGAAAATGAGTTAGGTTTTCTTTTTATTTTCTTTGCTAGAGGACTAGCAAAAGTTTAGGTATGGGGGTATTTGATTATCACATTTTAATTATAAATTTATACCCTCATTACCTATTTATATGAATAAATATCCAGCTAATAACTGTTTTTATCTTAATTTGCAGGCTAATGGAGTATTATTGAATAAGAGCCCAAATGAAGATTATTTCAAGCCCAAAAGATCTCTAATGAAGCCCAGAATGCCTAAATCCAAAGCCCACGATTAAGTTTAGAAGCAAAATCTCAACACACATCACTTTCTTGATCAGAATTATTAATAACTTGGCTTACAATTGAGAATCAAATCAAATATGGAAAAAATAAAGTTAAATTCGTGCTCAGGATGGTCAACCGCAAAGAAAAGGCGATATCTCTCAATCCGGGAAGCAGAATTCAACATATTATATATAAAAATCATCTATCTTGACGAGACGGAGCCATCCAAATTACCAGATTCTCAAAATTTCATCAGCAGCAGTGATTTATAATAGAAATCCGAATTTAAGTGATATATATTCAATTATTTGAAGGCCAAGTTAAATTCTAAGAAGCCCAAGAGCATTTAAGAGAAGCCCAAGAGTCTTAAAGGAATTAAATACAAAAGAAATAAAGCCCACAAAGCCCATCTCTCAAGGATTAAATTAATGGTCTAGATTATTTGGAGAGATCCTATGGCTATGAGGATTGTTTAGGGGCTAACCTAAATCCTATGTTTGTGAGTGTTACTTGGGGGCCAAGACAAATCCAAAGGTTGTGAGAGATTCTTGTTATCTATAAATAGAGGGGTAGAGTGAGGGCTTGAGATTATGAAATATTTTGTAAAAACTCTATTTGGAGAGGAGGGTTACTCTTAATTGAGAAGACCTTCCAAAAATTATAACTTTTGTTACACAATAAATAAAATTTTTCACCCCTTCAATTTCCTTTCTCTTCTTCTTGTCCAAGGACCAAAAGGAGGATGAGATGAAGATCAGGAGTTGTTGGTTTTTTTTATTTCTTTTTCATTTCTTTTTCAATTCTTGTTCATTTATATGCTTTGTAGAATAGATTTACTTTCATGCAATTTACTTTCTTGCAATTTACTTTCATGCAATTTAATTCCATGCAATTTACTTTCATGTATTGTCTTTAATTCATAGATTAGATTTACTTTCATTGCAATCTTCTTTTCTTTTTCTTTATTTCTTGCTCTTTTTCATTCTTGTAATTATGTTTCCTCCTCTCTCTTGATTTCTTTTATTTTTCTAAGATGTGGAACTAAACCTCTTGTGGGGATCTAGTTTTGCATGAAACTAGTCTAATTTCTCTCTTATATTTGTGAATCACTCTCTTATGCTTAAAAAGATCATGTTTAGGCTAATCAACTAGAGAACTAATCGATAGAAGAAGAATTTGATAGTCTTTGCTTTCCTTAAGTGGTTTGATAGGTTATGCTTATGAATTCTAGGATTACTATCTTGTTATTATTCTCCTCATGAGTATTGATTTCGTTTAGGTGATAATTTGATAGGTTATGCTTTCCTTAAGTGGTTTGATAGTCTATGCTTAATAAATCTAAAATGAAATGTGATAAAAAGTGAATGGTTCATATTTTATAAGTGAGATTAGCTAGTGGATTCAATTCTAGATTCTTTCATATCTCGAATTGAATCCTCCATCTTTTGCCTTCTTAATTTTAATTTCTTGATTTCGTTTTCATTTATCTCTTTCTCTCTCTATCCTGTTTTCTTTTATTGACACTTATTCACCTTCACAATCTCAATCTCTCCACAACACATTTTCTTCCTCGTTTCATTTATTTTGCACATAATCCACAATCCACTCTCTAATCTTTCCATGACCACTTTCACCATGTACATAAACTCCTAATTGTCGCGCATAATTTGAGAACCAAAACTTGAACAAAACTCTTCCTACTTCCCGTTCCTCGTGGGATCGATAATCTTATATACTATAACTTGATAAGTTGTATACTTGTAACTTAGGAGGTAACCATTTATTTCCCCATCAGAAATTTATAAATTCTCTACATGGCTTCTGGTGGAGATATCCATCTGCTAGCTTGGTATTGCTCTATTTCATCAACATCATTAGGAGTTTCATGAAAGTTACATGAAAAGCAACTCGATCATGTCCTTTATATATATGTATTTATGTAAGTATTTTACTGCTTTAATAGTTGAACTTTTTTTTAATATTGTTATGACAATCAAATTTTGCAAGCAGATAAGGATTATGTGGTATTGTCCATCTATTATCTAAAGTTGCACCTCTTGTCGTAACCTCTTTGCCATCATTTTATCGTTTATATATCGGGTATGAATTTTTACCAAGTGTTTGTTGACGAGCAAAAGTTTTTTGGTATTTATTTTTGCAACAGCCATCTTTAGTCATACAAACATTAGTTGGATTTAAGCTTACACATGGTCCATGCATCATATGTTTGATTATAGTTGAATATAAGTAAGAATTTTTTCCTTATCAGGAAGTTCAGCAGCGGCAACTTTATTGTAAGATTTTGGAGAAGTTAGTTTGTGTGTAGGTTTTAAAATAATAAAAAAAATGAACATGTAATAGACCTCTTTTTTGAAATTCAATCACATATACATAAGCTGCAATGGGCCCGAAAATCTTTTTTTTTAAATAAGTCAAGACTTTAACTCTTCCAGTTTTGCTTTGAAGATTTGTGCGACTAAGTCGGGTCTATTTTGAGATTCATCATTAGATTGCAATTCTTATTTGATTTCTTGATGATTAAGATTGGAAGTTATTGTTAAAAATATAGCTGGTTTTCCAAATCGATGGACTAATGTCATTGCGTCAACATAATATTTTCTCATATCTCTTGGTCCACCTATAAATGATGCTGGTAAGACAATTCATTTTCCTATTTTAGATGCATAAATTTCTCCCATTGTAACACTATCAACAATTCCTTAATAAAGTTCGGCCCTAATTTCATGTTGTTTATTACTTAAATTAATCTAATCTTGATGTTTCAAGTTTGATATACATATCAACTACGTATTATTGTAGAAGGCGTCCTAAATGTAGCAAAATAGATTTTGTATTGGATCATTATCGCAACTTATAGAAGTATTATTCTCAACAAGACACTATGTTTCTTTTCCCTTGTCCTTCCTTCGATGCTGAAATGTAGGTTATAACAACTCTATTGGTGAAGTAGAGATATTATAACACAAAAGAAATAAACAAGTATGACAACTTACTCTTTTTTTTTCTCTTTCTAGTAATTCATATGCTGAAGTACATTAGCTTGCATTAACGGACTAATAACTTTTACAAAGCACATTCTTTTTTTTGTTCATAATCGTTTATATTACTGGAAAATAGTAAGGAATATTGTAGAGGATCGTAGCAGCCATAGTACTGCCAAACTTTGCAACTATAACTGGCATGAGTGTAAACAATAATATTTCTTTATCTAAAGTTCTTCTCAATGTTCACTTTCAACCCATATTGCAAACACTTATGATGCTGAGGGCAATTATAAACTCATTGGTCAAGATCAGGTTATGCTTTGATTAGAATCCGATGATGTTCTATGTTTGGTAAGTTTTCTAATCTCCAGAAGAAATTTGCATATGGATTTATTTTTAAAATTTTAATAAGTTGTAGTAAAATTTGAGGGTACAACTCTTCAGAGGTATTCATTCGATTGTCAATTTCATGTTTAATGTCATAAAAATAAAGTTATAGGCAAGCATGATCATTATCTCCTGGTAGTAATTCATTAATATAATGATAAACTTGGCATTGTACTCTGAAGGTGTAAATCCCTTTGTTGTTTTTTTTTTTTCATAGATTCTTATCATACCGACCACCAAATGACGTAAAGGCAAATGAGTTATCGTAAGTACGAACATACTTACGAAATAACATAGAGTCATTTGAACTTAAAGTGTATAGTTGATAGACTTGGTCCGGAGCATCATTTGTGACTAATGAAATTTGGCCATCAGAACAACAAAAGCCTTTAGGTTCATGATGAAATCTTTTTGCGCGACAATGTTTACATAGTCTTGCTTCAGGCAAGACATGCGCCTTGGAAGGGGGCAACAAGATAATCTGTATATGAAGCCATATGAGCATCAATTATTTATCTATTTTTCAAGTACTTTGAAAACTATCTACCTTCTGCCTTTCTTTTCTTCTTTGAGCTTTTCTTGAAAGATGACTAATTTTTGGCATGACCTATTGATTATGAGGCATGTGATTGTAAAGCAATGTTATTTATATTTGAGGTTGAACTTGCGACATAGTTATTCTATTAAATTCTTTGTTACTTTTACTTGTGCTTAATTCAAAATAAGAAAGGAAAACACTTAGTAACCTATTTTAAAAATGCCGAAACATGTAACTTGAGCATTCCCTGTAATTTTTATATCAGTAGCTCCAGTCAAACACAAAGAATGTGTACATTCTCTTATTTTGATTCTTGAATGGTATTCGCCTTTTTTACTTTTCATTTTTTTGCATATTTGATGAAATATCATTATCAATTCTTTGAAAGTTTGACATTTGAAAGGTTGATTCATCTTTGTTACACTTCCGCTTTCTTTTCCTATTTCTTTGGTTGTGTTTTGTAGGCTCCTTAAGTGCCTTAGTCTCTTCTATTAGATATTTTCTTTTATAATAAGCTTCCCTTTGCTTTTCTCGTATTACATTTCTTCTCTTTTTAAACAAAGCTGCATACCATTTTCTCTTATCTTTATTTCGTTTTAACCTTATTTCTATCGAAGTTGACATTGCAGATTCTTATTCTTCTTCAAAAGGAAATATTAAACACGCTTATTTTAAAGGACATTATTGAACACTTAGAGAAAATAATGTACACAGTTGATATTCAACAAGCAAATAGTGATCTAAACTTTTAAAACTAAGGTATCAAGAGACAAATAAAAGCATATAAATTTAAACTGAAGAAAAATAGATAAAACAAGAAGCACAACGTATTTATTTTAGTGGATTAGCATATATGAACATATTACCGGCAATGTACACTCAAGCAAAACTTCCAACACAACTGATTATATGGGAGAAAACTACAAGGGAAATGAGAAACATTTTATTGAAACTTATAGACCAAAGCATAACAATAGTGAAATGAAAGAAATCACTAAAGGAGTGATTGCGTATAGTGAAAATAAAAAAGCAAACAATATGCACCATATAACTATGTTCACGAAACTAAGGTTCAAACCTCTTCAGGAAATTGATAAGTAGGTGAGAAGTTATTTGCATGTATAATTTTAAGCAGACAACATCAGCTTTAACGTCTCGTTTGGTACGTGAGAATGGAGTCAAGTGAGAATGGAAAGAAATTGGGAATGGAATGGAATAGATGTGGGAATGGAATGCTAATTCTCATTCTCATGTTTGGGCATGTTTAGAGAATGAAACGAGAATGACAATATTATTCTCATTTCTACGTTTGGTATCATTTATTCACAAGTGAGAATAAAATTTAGTTTTCTAATAATGCCCATGTCCAAAATTAATATAAACTATAGTATCTATAGTTTAAAATTTTATGTGCATAAACTATCACATTCAACAGATTATTAGAAATATCCAAATTCTAATAAAAAATCCATAAAATAATACGAGCAAGGTCGAACAACTGTTTTAATATTTTATATCTATTTGTATATTTGTACGAGCATCTAATAATATTTTTCTATAAAAATAATTTTTCATATGGGAATTTATATCTATTCGTATCTTTTAAGGAGGGTATAATCGGGAAATATTTGATTATTTTCATTCCCACTTAAGTGGGAATATCAATTCCTTGTTAAATGGTTGGGAATGACAATTCCCACATAAAGTGAGAATTGATAAGAAGTGGGAATAGCAATTCTAGCATCTAAAAATGCATCGTGTTTGGTAGGCATGAATAAAGAGTGAGAATTGCATTCCATTCCCACTTATTCCCGCGTACCAAACGAGGCGTAAGAGTCTGAAGGCTACCTTAACATGCAGAAAACAAAAAAGGGGAAAAAAAATAGAAATGAAAATGCAGGAAAGAAAAAACAAGAGAATGTGAAAGATAGAAAGTACAGTAAAAAAATTTATTTTTCTCTAAATTTTAAAACTTCTTTGATGCTGGCTCCTTAACATTGCTTAGAAACCTAATTCTATTAATTCTGTTCAAAGTTAAGATTTTGATATATAGGTTTTCTACATTCCTTTTATTTGAAATGTTTAAATTCTCACCTTTAACTTCTTGCAATGTAAAGCATAAAATTTATTTTCCTTGGAATAAAAACATGAGTGGGTTGTTATTTATATAATCAATAACAACACTTTAAGGATGTATAAGAGAATGAAGGTTTGCCAATAAGTAATGAGAAATACAAGCAATAAATCTCTAACATAAAACTAAAATATAAGGATAACATTCAGAATAATATGAGGCATGTGAAGAATATAACAATCGGAAATAAGGATTTAGGAGATGAGAAGACATTTAAACTAGTCTAGGCTTATTATGTATTATTGTCTCCTCTTCATAAGGAATAATTGAATGAACAAAATGGCTGCCTGCATGAACTACAATGTTCCAAAGCTAAATTAGACCACATAATGGAATTTAGTTGGATTCAATGGCTTGTTAATGGAATATAATCACCATATTGATTAGGTTGTTATAATTTGTCATTTTTGTAGTAAACTCATCCATGGTAAAATTGTCTTTTGAATGAGATAATCTAAACTACCACTTTTCAAGAGCCCATCGTGCAAACCAAACAAGGTCTTTTTATAATTTTAGAATTCCAGTGTAATCAAAATTAAATAAAAATGCCATTTGAAATTAGGAATTTTGCATATATACTCCTCAAATCATCCATATTCTCAAAATCATTCTCAATCTTGATTAGCAAATTTGCCCCCCAGTTCTTTAATATTGTACTTTTCTATGCCTCTTTTATTTTCTTAGGGCATATACCTAGTATATCCCTTAAAATCCTGCTATAATTAATAATGACTAATGTACTCACTTTAAGTTAGTTAGTCATAATTATAATCTTAATGAAAATGAAATCATTGACTCCCCTTCCATCCTTAAAACCGTCTGCACTAGTGCAGAACAACGTATCCTAGACGGCCAAAACCGTCTAGGATGTGGCCCAAAACCGTCTAGGATGCGTATCGTAGACGGACAGCCGTCTAGGATACGCCGTCGGCGATAAATCCGTCTAGGATGTTACATTGCCGACGGCATAGCCGTCTAGGATAGGCATCGCGGACGGCGTAACATCCTAGACGGCATGGCCGTCTAGGATGTACAAAAACATTTTAGACGGTTTAGCCGTCTAGAATGTACAAAAACATCCTAGACGGTTTGGCCGTCTAGGATGTGATCCTAGACGGTTTGGCCGTCTAGGATGTACAAAACATCCTAGACGGCCAAACCGTCTAGGATGTGATCCTAGACGGTTTGGCCGTCTAGGATGTTCAAAACATCCTAGACGGCCAAACCGTCTAGGATCACATCCTAGACGGTTTGGCCGTCTAGGATGTTTTTGTACATTCTAGACGGCTAAACCGTCTAGGATCACATCCTAGACGGTTTGGCCGTCTAGGATGTTATGTTACAGCAGCAGGGCATTTCCCCTGCTACCCTTTTGTCCTGTATAAATACATATCGAATAATAACAAATCACATTCATATCAAATATTTCCTGTATATCCATCACATTCATATCATATATTTCCATCCACATCCAAATTAAACAACATACACATCCAAATCGAACAATAACCACATTCAAATCCAACAATATCGAATAATATCAAATTTGACATCCCACATCACAATCTCGCACATAGTCTCATCATTCACACATAGATAATATAAGTCCTCACATATAGTCTCATCATCCATACATATATAATATAAGTCATGAAATAAGAAATCCATCATAGTCAAGCAAATGTAATATACCGTACACGCAAGATAGATAAGAAAGAAAATAAGCACTTAGATACCGAGCTCAACCTCCTCTTCCTGATCATCGTCGCCGGATGCGTGCCTCTCATTCATGCCACTATTGCTCCCCATAGCATCCGTAGCCTAACATAAAACAATTAATATATTAGAAGCACACAAAATTTAGCTAAATATTATGATATATAATATTTTTTAAGAAAGACCTTTTTTGTGTTTTACCCGTGTTAAACAACCTCCCTAAAAAATCAATCAAACACGTGTTATTCATGCTTTTATACCCTCATCCTATATGTCAAATATGGAAACTATACTTAGTTTTTTAAATTTGAAGCTAAGATATCTATTGTATACATTCTTTAATAAAGAATAGTGATACACTAAAGCAATTATCAAACTCAATGAAAACTTATGTAAACATACATGTGCACCAGTCTGCATAAATCCGGATCCCATGCTCAACTGAGGTACAATCTCCACAAATAAATCATCAGGAATCGTGCCGGACAAGGAAGATATGATGTGAGGTAGAACAATCTCTACCTGTGACTGAGGCAAAATGGAATATAGCTTCGTTGTCACCTGGCGATAAAGTGTGGGATCAATCTTACCAACTAAATAGCATGTGACACGATTAATGAGATCCAAGCCTGGAGACACGACAGGTGGCTGCATAACTGAAGGTGGCGCTGATGTCGGTGTCATAGGTCCCATCGAAGTCGAAGGTGTCGCCGAAGATGTTGTGGAGGATGAAGTGTGATAGCACCGTCGAGCCCCAACCCCCCGTAATGGATATCTGCTCTTATGCTTATTTCCGATAATAGTTGTGACGATCCTGTCATTGTCCTCCATAGATAAAATGTGTGGGTCCGGATCACCTTCCACTTCACCCTGTGTCACTTGTAGTATTGTCCGGGTTGTCTCCATGTTAAAGCTCGCCTAAAATCACAACCAATAATAAGAAATTTCAATATCAAGAAAAAAAATTTAAACTAAGAAGTTGCCCAACCAAAGTTAGTTAGTGATTAGCCAAAAAATATTAAGGCATGCTTAGTTGACAATGCGACATAGCTATTATATGACAAAAAGGACAAGAAATAGGATAGGAACAACAATTATACAAATTCAGGAGAATAATAAATTTTCGAGCACTATGTTGTTTATGAATCTCAACCCTTTTGCTAATGGATTGACAAGTGATATTGGGGTCGCGCTCACACCGTAAGTATTTTGAAATTATTCCCTCAATTCACTAAACTTGCTATTAAGTCCATGAATTCACGAGTAATTTTTAAATTGGTCCCTATAATGAAGAGTAGTAGCAATTTGAGGGTTTAATTTGAAATACCTCTAATATGTGTGATCCCAAAAATTCATATGAAAGAATATGTCACGGCTCTTGTACTTCACTGTACAAAATCTTTGTAGTAAAGCTTGAATTCATAACTCTTGGGGAAATGAACCAGATGGACTTAAAAAATGTCTATGCAATCTCTCTTTTAGATTAGGATGCTGTGAATGAGGGGTGTTGTTAGCATTAATACCATTAACAAGCACGAAGTGGAATAAGATCATTACCAATTTCTTATGTGGAAATACAAATTGAATATGTGGAATAGAATCATTACCACAAACTCGAGGTTGTCCCTCATCTTGTCTTTCTTATTATATGTATTCTTGAACTTGCCATAAGCGACCTTCACCAATTCATTGACCGGCATGAAGGCTTTGCCCTGCGAAATTACAAAAAAAATTAGAAGTGGTTGTAATAAATATTTAAAGAATACTAAAATTTAAATATTCTATACCGTAGCTCGGCAATAACCACCCTCGATGGTAGCATACGATTGCGAACCCGTGTGGTGGTCGTACGCGGCAACTCCGATTAGTATGTCCATTGAAAGTTGTACCGCACAAAAAGATTTATACATACATATAATGTAAATACAATGTCAAAACTAACAAAATTATTATCTTACTTCTGCTGCCTTAGTATCCCAATAGATGAGAAGCGCTGTGAAATCTTTTCGATCCACCCTAGGATCGAGAACATAAAACCGTTGCCAATCATGCTTATATTTCTTGTATACATTATGCTTCAGTTCATGTCTCCACTGCTTGAATGTACTGAACCTTCCCATCGGGCCCAAAACATAGTTCCATCCATTGGAGTGGTCCTCAAGGCAATAGCATTTCTACAAATTTACATATATGTAACTAAAGTACACAAATGTAAATAACAATGAAAGAGTAAATTACTAATAATATACCATGAGCTTTTTCCATATCTCAGTTGAAGGTGACCATGGAAGCTCGTGGTAGGTAAAGAAGGGTTGCAAATATTTGCTCTCGGGACTAAAACCCCAATATAGTTATTGAGCTTAGTGGCCCAAATACCCCTTGGCACCCCTCACAGACCTACCAAGAACAACTCTTTGACCATTCGGTGTTTCCTTTGTGTGAGGCTTGTTCGCACCGCCCCTTCTTCTTCTGTGGAAGCTCACTACCGCTAAGACAACAAGAAAAATAACAATGATAACTTTATATTTTAAAATTATAAAAATTATCTAATTTACCCATTGCAATCTCGATCTTTCGTTGTAATTGCATTATCTTTCCTAATCTTTATCAACTCATCCATCTCCAATAATTTTCTTGCCGCAAGTGGGTTGAGCTTGTCAGATCTAGCCTTATATTGAAATGCATCTGGCGGTAATGAGAGATTACGGATATCGTGTAAGTGGTAGGAAAATAGTAGGGGCTCATCGAGTAAAAGATGGTGTTGAGGAACCACCTGCAAAATTAAAGATAATAATCAATACAAAAATATTACATTACTAAAAACTATGCAATATTAACAAATAATTACCAATATGAGTTGATGGTGTTGATGGTTCCGCAGAGGATCCTGGTACATGATGACCAGACCCTGGAGTCACCAATCGTGATTGATCACATTTCACAATTGAAGATATTAAAGCATTCAAAAATCATGAATAATAAACATAAAAAGTAAAAATATAATTTACCTATGTGAGGAGGATGTGATGGCAATGTCTCCTCAAATCCGGCACCTGGAGTCGTGGCTCGTGGTCGATCCCCTAAAAAATTAAAAATATAAAAGAATTTAAATATCATGAATAATAAAACATAAAAATTAAAAATATAATTTACCTATGTGAGGAGACTGTTGTGGCAATGTCTCCTCAGATCCGGCACCTGGGGTCGTGGCTCGTGATCGATCACCTGAACAATTGAAGCTATTAAAGCATTCAAATATCATGAATAATAAAACGTAAAAATTAAAAAATGAATAATTTACCTATGTGAGGAGGCTGTGGTGGCAATGTCTCCTCAGATCCCAAGACTGGGTCGTGGATCGTGATCGATCACGCCCCTCCCAAAAGAGTCTCTTACCTCTCATCTGTAAATTTAACTCACTTGTTAACATGCATAACAAGAAATGTGTAAATGCTTATAACAAACGTTTGTTACCAATTTAATACACTTCTCATATTCGGACTTTAAAAGAATTTAATATTACATACCTACTACATATTGCTCTTTATGTCCTGTACGTGATTGTAATCAGATCATTTTGGCTAAATTTCTTTGTGTGCTTTTGTTTTCTTCTTTTACTCCTAGACTTTGAACCAGAGGTATTGTCTTCGATTACAATTGGAATGTTAGTCGGAGTCTCAGAATCAGGCAATTCAAGTGTGACATTTTGCGGATAGGAGTAGTTTTGCCAAACATCATCAAATGAATCAGTAGGTTCATTGCTATTGTCTTCTTACGTCTCATCGGCATCTTTGTTATCAATAGGATGAACAATGCACCTTGGCTCCTTGTACAGAGCAACCCAGTCGGTTGCTACCTTAGGATCTTTCACAAAGAAACACTGATCCGCTTGTTCTGCAAAGATGAATTTTTCATCTAGATAGACTTCTTTATGAAGATTAACAAGTGTAAACCCATAATGATCCAGGTGCGGCTTTGCAGGAGACCACCGAACCTTAAACATCACGTAACTACATTGGCTTTCTTTACCATATCCGTAAAATATCTCCACAATATCTTCCAATTGCCCATAATATAGTATGTCAGCTTCAACGGGATTTTGATCTCTTGTGTTTGAAAACAATCTTGAGCGAAGCATCCCATGATACCACAGTTCTGAGTCACCCTATTCTCATCATTTTCGAGTGTTCTAAATTTATATCCATTAACGCGGTATTCTTTGTATTGTCTTACTTCATAGTAAGGACGTTGTGTGTGAACCTGAATTTCTTCTGATACTGCGATACCATCGAGAAGCTCTTTTTCGACCTAAACCAAACATGGATCAATCACATTTAATAGTTTAACTAGACTATTAAATATTTTGAAAAATTAAATTTAAAACACTTACTTCATTCCTAACCCAATCAGAAATCCTTCCTATGTATTTTTTAATATCATGTGTCGCTTTTCTACCGCTTATTTCATTCTTAAGCTTCGTAGATGTCGGCTAATATTAACAAAAACAGAGATTAGATTAGCAAATTAAAATTAAATAATTAGCTAATTGCATATCATAAATTTTATGTTACCTTCGATAGACTTCGAAGATTTCAAGATTTTCTAGTAGAAATACATGAGCCTGATCCAATTCAGATCTGGGATAAACAACAGTTTTATTCTCCTTCGCCGGGGCTTGACGTGTTGTTTTTCCACTGCGCATGTAACAAGATGCAAATTGTAGGCATTCATTGGCTATATAACTTTCAGCAATCGAACCCTCTCGACGAGCTCGATCACGCACAAGGCTTTTCATGAAACCTAAATACCTATAAAATGAAAAGGATACTATCAACAATGCCGTTCAGATTTTAAAAGTACATATATATTTAATAAAGTTAATCAAATGTCTAACCTCTCTATCGGATACATCCAACGGTACATTACGGGTCCTGCAATTATAGCCTCACTTGCTAGATGTTGTGTAAGATGGACCATAACCGTAAAAAATGAAGGAGGAAATATCGCTTCCATATTGCACATAGTTTCAGCCACTTCTGCTTTAAGATTTTTAAATTGAGCCACATCTATAACTTTTGAGCATAATTTTCTGAAAAATCCACAATACTCAATTATAATTTTGGAGGCTTCTTTATCCATATTGTTACGGTGCAACCGGGAGCAACTGATGAAGAAGGATGTGATAATCATGAGTTTTCAGACCTAAGAGTTTCCTCTCTTGCACCTGTATATTATTTGATATATTAGCAGAATATCCATCAGGCGACTTCACTGATTTGAGTACTTCACAAAATCTCTCAGATTCGCTCTTTTGACATCGTAATACGAGAAGAAGGCAACTCATATTTGTTAGGTCCAATTACACGTGGCTGTAAATCTTCCCGGATATTCAATGCAACTAGGTCGCGACGAGCCCGAAGGTCATCCTTCGATTTGTTGGCATCTTGTAGGAGTGTTGACACTAGATTGTCGCAAATATTTTTCTCAATATGCATGACATCTAAGTTGTGTCGGATTTTAAGCTTTTGCCAATAAGGTAGCTGGAAGAAGATACTAAATTTCGTCCAACCTTTGGGTAATTTTTCGATTTCATCTTCAACCCTCTGACCTGATCTCTTACGCTTCAAAGTCTTTCTATTCTTTACTCCCAATAGAATAGTCTTTGAATACCGATTCTTTCCGAACCTGACCTTTTGAAACTTCTCAAGCAATTTCACAACATCATCCCTTTCAATATCGTGGCCTTCCTCTTCTCCATCGTGCCATCAAACTTATTAGGTAATTTTCTCAGACTGTGTCCCAAGGGCAACCATCGTCTATTAAACCAATAGCAACACTTTCGGCTATGCGGTAAGTGAATCGCTTCGAATTCTGGTCCACATACTGGACAAGCATATGTGCCTTTTGTAGACCATCCAGACAGATTACCATAAGCTGGAAAATCATTAATTGTCCACATGAGAATAGCACGTAATCTAAACGACTCCTTAGAATAGGCATCATAGGTCAATACACCCTCTGACCATAACTGTTTTAGCTCATCAATAAGTGGCTCCAAGTAAACATCAATATCGTTTCCCGGGGCGTGCTTGCCTGGTATCAATAATGAGAGTATCATATATGGTTGTTTCATGCAGAGCAATGGAGGTAAATTGTAAGGCATTAATATAACTGGCCACGTAGACCAACCCGAACTCATAAGCCCAAACGGATTAAAACCGTCACTAGACAGACCCAATCTGATATTTCTGCATTCCCGCGAAAACCAAGGAAATATTTTATCAACATGCTTCCAAGCCTTTGCATCAGCAGGATGTCTTAGCTTACCATCATCGACGCGACCGTCCTTGTGCCACCTCATGTTCTTAGCTATGTCTTTGTTCATATAAAGTCGCTGCAATCTAGGGACCAAGGGAAAATGACGGCCGCCTTTGCCGCAATCTTACTCTTCGTGCCCTCGCTTTCCGTTGCATTTAGTGATGAAGTGTGTGTGTGTTGTTTCCACCGAGAAATTCCACATGTCGGACATTTTTGAAGGTCTTTTTTATCCTTATAGTAAAGGATACAATCATTGGGGCAAGCATCGATCCTATTATAATCAAGACCTAAAATGGAAATAATCTTCTTAGTCGCCTCTAGTTGTTTCGTGTATGCTATCCTTTCCTCCCTAATTACCGTCCGCAACAAATCAAGTAGCATTTCAAAATATTCATTAGCCATTTTGCTTATTGTTTTAATATGCAAGAGTCGCAATATAAAGGAGAACTTGGTGAACTCAGTACAACCGTCATACAAGTCCTTTTCATTATCTTCTATTAACTTCATTATTCGACTCAAGTCCTCAGAAGTCGCACATTTTGAAAATCTTCGCACCTTGTACATCTTCTACCTCTTCAAAGATCGCCGCTTCATCTTCGGTATCAACTTCAATATCATCTTCAGTAGGAATGGCTAATATATCATTGAACATCGTTTCTGTATCATCTATCCGATTACCATGATCAGATGCACTTGCATGCGCATGCAATTCTTCTTCGATGTAGTCTTCCCGTGAAATGACCAATATTTATAATTCTCATCAAATCCTGAATTTGCTAAGTGTTTCGTATATCACTAGTATGCACCAACGCCGATTTCTACATGCACAACAAGGGCAATACATCGCACCATTACTTAAATTTTTCAGTTCATCATGGCAAACCGCATGAAGGCCTCACATCCATCCTTATATCGATTGTCACGAAATCTCGAACACGAGGAATATCTATCCATGTCTTATCCGAATTATTCTCATCCGTATATTATGTCAAATTGTTAGCTTCTCATTATAATATAAATATGCATCCATTATATGCATTCATAATTTATCAAAACAAATAAAATTCTAAATTTAAAAATTTTGGTTGATCTAAACACTCTAGCGGTGTCATAGGAAGGCTTCTATCCCATTAAGAATATAGTAAGCATACATCTATCTTTGTATACTTTGTGTATTTTCATATCTAGAAAATTTGACACCTACATTTGTTCTCAGAATACATGCGGATGTTATTATGCTTAATGGCATTGGACCAAACGCATAACAACATAATGCTTATTGTACACGGAGAACAACGAGTAAGTGCCGCCAAACTTTCTAGAAATGAAAATGCACAAAGTATACAAAGATAGATGACGCTACTATATTCCTAACCCGTCCGGACCGACAGATCCAATAATTACGATTTCAAATGCCCATCATCTTCTACTTATAAAATAGCATTACACGATCCTTTTGGATAAAAATTATAATTTTATATCCAAAATGAGTCGTATCTTATATTATAAGTCCAAACGATTGACAAGAATTATTGGACGGAGTCTACGGATAACGTTAATTTTTAATCCCTACGCCGGATATATAACGCATTGTTGTGTTATATATCACACTAATTTTGAAAAACATTGTTTGATTAAATCACACTTTTACACATCACAAACAAATTTATAAAACACACGATAGCACAAATATATAGTTGATTGGGTAAGTACGGTTAATGTTAGTTTTATGTCGGTGTCATAAGTGCTAATATAGTTATTAGGGCCAAAGTTGGTCTTAATAATATTATTAGTATTACTAGAGTAATTAGTCTAATGTTATAAGGATTGTTATGGTAATTAGCCTAATTTGATTAACTAGGTCTAGAGTAATTATTGATGTTAGGCTTAGAAGGTTAATTAGCATATTTTGGGTAATTAGGACTAATAGATTAGGGCTAGGCAAATATTAGACTTATTATCCTAATCGAAAATATATGTAATTAGTTAGACTTAGCTAGGGTTAGGTTAGGTCCATTAAATGAATTAATTTTTAAATTTGGAATAAGAATTATATGTAACTATAGTGTTTCAATGATTAAGGGTAGGACTAGGGTAATTAGCCTAAGCCTAGCGTAATTAGTGTTAGGTTTGTTCGATTAATTAAGGTTAGGTTTATTTGATTAATTAAGGTTAGGTTCATCGGATTAATTAGGGTTAGGTTAATGTAATTAGTGTTTCCATGAATTAAAGTTTAAATTTAGAATTAAAATGATATGTAATTAGTTATTTAAGGTTTAGGGTAGGCTTAGGGTAATTAGCCCTCTTGCAAGATACATCGTTTATTAATTAGTGTTTAGAGTTAAGATTAACAATATATATTAATTAATGTTGCAATGTCTAAGGTTAGGGTTATTACATCATTACGCTAATTACAATAATTAGGCTAGGTTTGTGACTTTTAAAATATTAGAGGTAATTAATTAGGGTTTTGGGTAATTTATGTTAGGGTTAGATTTCTGCAAGGATTAGTCAATAGAGTTGATTAGGTTTAGATCTTGGTTAAGGATTACTCATTTAGGTTTAATATTGATGATTAATTAGGGCTGTTTTGGGTGTTTATTGCTGAAAAATTAGGGGTTTTGGGTGTTTTGGGGGGGGGCGGGGGGGAGGGGGGGCGAAGGGGGGGGGAAGAAGAAGGATTGCATGAAGCTTACCTTCGACGGCGGCGAACGATGAGAACTCCGACCAGCCACCGCAGCTGCACGAGCGACGACAAGCTTTGACGACGACGAGAACTCCGACCAGCAGCTGCAGCTTCGACGACAAGCTTTGACGACGACGAGAACTCCGACCAGCAGCTGCAGCTTCGACGACGACGAGACCAAACGGAGTTCGACGACGAGACCAAACGGAGTTCGACGACGAGACCAAACGGAGTTCGACGACGAGACCAAACGGAGTTCGACGACGAGACCAAACGGAGTTCGACGACGAGACCAAACGGAGTTCGACGACGAGACCAAACGGAGTTCGACGACGAGACCAAACGGAGTTCGACGACGAGACCAAACGGAGTTCGACGACGAGACCAAACGGAGTTCGACGACGAGACCAAACGGAGTTCGACGACGAGACCAAACGGAGTTCGACGACGAGACCAAACGGAGTTCGACGACGAGACCAAACGGAGTTCGACGACGAGACCAAACGGAGTTCGACGACGAGACCAAACGGAGTTCGACGACGAGACCAAACGGAGTTCGACGACGAGACCAAACGGAGTTCGACGACGAGACCAAACGGAGTTCGACGACGAGACCAAACGGAGTTCGACGACGAGACCAAACGGAGTTCGACGACGAGACCAAACGGAGTTCGACGACGAGACCAAACGGAGTTCGACGACGAGACCAAACGGAGTTCGACGACGAGACCAAACGGAGTTCGACGACGAGACCAAACGGAGTTCGACGACGAGACCAAACGGAGTTCGACGACGAGACCAAACGGAGTTCGACGACGAGACCAAACGGAGTTCGACGACGAGACCAAACGGAGTTCGACGACGAGACCAAACGGAGTTCGACGACGAGACCAAACGGAGTTCGACGACGAGACCAAACGGAGTTCGACGACGAGACCAAACGGAGTTCGACGACGAGACCAAACGGAGTTCGACGACGAGACCAAACGGAGTTCGACGACGAGACCAAACGGAGTTCGACGACGAGACCAAACGGAGTTCGACGACGAGACCAAACGGAGTTCGACGACGAGACCAAACGGAGTTCGACGACGAGACCAAACGGAGTTCGACGACGAGACCAAACGGAGTTCGACGACGAGACCAAACGGAGTTCGACGACGAGACCAAACGGAGTTCGACGACGAGACCAAACGGAGTTCGACGACGAGACCAAACGGAGTTCGACGACGAGACCAAACGGAGTTCGACGACGAGACCAAACGGAGTTCGACGACGAGACCAAACGGAGTTCGACGACGAGACCAAACGGAGTTCGACGACGAGACCAAACGGAGTTCGACGACGAGACCAAACGGAGTTCGACGACGAGACCAAACGGAGTTCGACGACGAGACCAAACGGAGTTCGACGACGAGACCAAACGGAGTTCGACGACGAGACCAAACGGAGTTCGACGACGAGACCAAACGGAGTTCGACGACGAGACCAAACGGAGTTCGACGACGAGACCAAACGGAGTTCGACGACGAGACCAAACGGAGTTCGACGACGAGACCAAACGGAGTTCGACGACGAGACCAAACGGAGTTCGACGACGAGACCAAACGGAGTTCGACGACGAGACCAAACGGAGTTCGACGACGAGACCAAACGGAGTTCGACGACGAGACCAAACGGAGTTCGACGACGAGACCAAACGGAGTTCGACGACGAGACCAAACGGAGTTCGACGACGAGACCAAACGGAGTTCGACGACGAGACCAAACGGAGTTCGACGACGAGACCAAACGGAGTTCGACGACGAGACCAAACGGAGTTCGACGACGAGACCAAACGGAGTTCGACGACGAGACCAAACGGAGTTCGACGACGAGACCAAACGGAGTTCGACGACGAGACCAAACGGAGTTCGACGACGAGACCAAACGGAGTTCGACGACGAGACCAAACGGAGTTCGACGACGAGACCAAACGGAGTTCGACGACGAGACCAAACGGAGTTCGACGACGAGACCAAACGGAGTTCGACGACGAGACCAAACGGAGTTCGACGACGAGACCAAACGGAGTTCGACGACGAGACCAAACGGAGTTCGACGACGAGACCAAACGGAGTTCGACGACGAGACCAAACGGAGTTCGACGACGAGACCAAACGGAGTTCGACGACGAGACCAAACGGAGTTCGACGACGAGACCAAACGGAGTTCGACGACGAGACCAAACGGAGTTCGACGACGACCAAAGAAGTTCGACGGCACATCCTAGACGGCTTAAATCCGTCTATGATGAATCATCCTAGACGGATTTGTAGCCGTCTAGGATGTGCCGTCTAAGTTGATCTAATCTCCACTAGTGCTGCCACGCTACCCCTCTCCGTAATTTCTTCTCCTACTTATCCCTTTTTCCATTCATGCAAGGAATTCATTATTCCTCAAGTTTTTATAGAATGTATGCTCCTGAAATCAATATGAATGAGGGAAGTGGGGTGACCTAAGAGAGGAGAGCAATCAAGTCTAAAATCCCATTTCTAGTGGGCTAAAGAAGGCTACATAGCTTGCCAGCCTACGATCTCATTTCAATGACATGGGTGTTGGTCAGAGTTCCAAATGAGCCAGCTGACTCATCTTTGTCAGAGTTTTTGAAAGAGAGAAGATCAGTGTCTTTCTCGTTGAGGACATTACATAGCAAAAGAAGATTTTAGAGCTAAGAATAGAGTTGAAACCCACATGTTTGAGCATAGAAGAAAATTATGGATCATCAGAAGGAAGAAGAGTACAGGGACTCAAAACACGAATGAAAATTAGCACTACTGGTGTGACAAAATTGAATAAAAATTTGCCAATATGACAATTTAAAAGGTAAATTTGCAAATATAAATAGTTTTATAAATAGATTTGCGAGGATGACATACTGCCCCCGGTTTTATTGTCCCTATTCCCTTCACTCTCCAATCTTTGTCAATCCGCCTCCGAGTGAACTATTCAATCCCCTCGACACACGTGTCCGTCCCCACCAAGAACGTACCATAGCCCACCTCTACAGTAGTCGGCGCACGTGATTCCCACCCACTCCACACTCTCCTCTCGAACTCCCACTCTCATATATAATTCCCGACAAAAAACTTCTTAATCACCGCAAGGAAAATAAATTTAAAAAAAAAAAAATGGAGAATGGCTGTGGATTTGGGATCTGGGCTTCTCCTCTTTCTAATATTGCTTCTTCTTCTTGCTCCCCTCTCTCCAACCCACAGCTGGACCTATCTTCCATCGTGGCCCACCCTCAGTCCTTTCATCATGATCAGCAGCAGATGAACCACCATCTCACGTACCTGAAGCTGGGGAAGCGGCAGTACTCTGCCGGCGACGGAGGCGCGGTGAAGAAAGAGAGAGCGTCTACGTCATCAGTCGGGGGTGGTGGTGGTCCCCAGATGCCAGGTGGATGGCTGCAACAAAACGCTTGTCGACGCCAAAGATTACCACAGGAGGCACAAAGCGTGCGAGATGCACTCCAAGGCCTCCAAAGTCGTGGTGCCCGGCGCCGAGCAGCGATTCTGCCAGCAATGCAGCACGTGATTAATTATAAAAACTAGCTATTTTGTTTTCTATGGTTGTGATGATTCATTTAATTAATTGGTTGATTTTAGGTTTCATGCGATATCGGAGTTCAATGGCGCCAAGAGAAGTTGCACGCGGAGACTGGCTGGGCACAATGTGCGCAGGAGGAAGAGTGGTGGCGATTCCAATTCGGCAAACGCAGCAACACTGGGTGAGATTTATTAGTTAATTAATAATTATTCTGTTTTTGTTAGGCTAAATGGCACTTAAATACCATATTGTTTCACTACCTTTACAATTAAATACCCTAAATAGTAAAAAGTAGCACATTGCTACCTTCGATCACTACAAGAAAAAAGGGCATCTGCGACGGAAAATTTCCATTGCAGATGAGTAGAATTCTGTCGCAAAAAGTCAACAGCGACAGAATTCCGTCGCAAATGTGCCATCACTGTATCCCGCGTTGCTAATGCTTATCAGATGCGACAGAAAATAAATCTGTCACTGCTGGCACCACCAGTGTCAGATTGGCAACGGAATTTTCCATTGCAAGTGCGGATCCATTGGCAACGGAATTTTCCATTGCAAGTGCGGATCCAAAAAACTCTGTTACAAAACATAGCAACAATAATTGGCGAAAATATTCCATCGATGTTGTAAAGGCGACGACATATCAGAGATGGAAATCCGTCGCAAATTTGTTTACTACCAACAGCAATTGAAATGAACTTTCCATTGCAAAGCCATTGCAAAAAATAAGCGATGGAAAAAAATAGAAATAGAATTCCGTAGCAAAAGCATTCACCAAAAACTATCAAATATGGTTACTCCGTCGCAGAATTCGTCGCTAATGTATCAGCAATAGATGGAACATTAGAGACACAAATCTGACATAATAAAGTTTTTCATAATTTGAAACCTGTTAAAAAATATTCCATCAAATCAAAAATATTTATTTCTCAAATTACATTCATTTGCATATACAGTAAACTCACTCCATCCCATCATAAACCTGTCTATTTAGAATCCATACGTATAACTAAAATTCACTTCAGTCATGAACGTATCATCAATCTCATCTGTGATTAGGGGTGGATACGGAGCGGATACGGTTCGGATATGGCATTTACCATATCCATATCTGCTTTCTAAAAACAGATACGTATACGGATACAGATTCTCTTCGTTAAAAAAAATCATAACCATATCCACACTAAACGGAAACGGATACGGTTCGGATATTATAGAAGCGGATCGGATATGATGACGAACATGAAACGGATATGATTTGGATAACTAGATACGACAAAAAATACATATGATTGTAATGTTTCGTAACAAAATAACTATAGGTTCATTAGTTTTTTTTTCTATAGTAGTCCTGAATGCTCTGATATTTTGGAATTAGTCATCAAATCTTGATTTTTTAAAATTAATTTCCCAAATTAGCCCCCCAAGTCTTCATTTTTTGAAATTAGTCCTTCAAATCTTATACGTGTTTTGAAATTAGCCCCCCATAATTTTCAATCAGATGTATAACTAGAAGGGCTGAATATACTTAAAATATTTTGGGAAACTAATTTCAAAATATAAAGATTTGATTGACTCTTTCATATCATTTAAAGATTGACTGACTAAAAAGATGTGGGGATTAGTTGCACAATATGAAGGATTTGGGGACTAAAATGAAACTTTATATGTTAAAATGCGGATATCCGTATCCGTATCTGAACTTTGAAGTAATATCCGTATCCGTATCCGTATCCGAAACCATATCCGCCCGGTTTTAAATTTTGCCTACCATATCCGCATCCGTTTCGGATACAGATGTGGATCGGTTCGGATAAATCCGAACCGTTTGCCACCCCTATCTGTGATGCATTAGAAGAGACGGGCACCTCAGACCCATGATAGCTCGTGCCACCAAGTATTGATCGAGAGTTAACGCTTCCACTGAAAACATATATACGCCCTTTTTTCGCCCCACCTGAAGCTGACAACCATGCTTGTGAATATAACTCAGGCTGCGAGTGAACACTATCGTGATATTTCTCTTCAATTTTTTGATTATATGCGTCCTACAAGACAAATCATGTGAATAATATCAATTGCGGATACTAAAGTACAGTTTTCTTTCACTGCGTAGTAAATTCTCTCTACAGCACTAAGATAACAGGTACAAAACAATGAATTAAATTCTGATACTTATAACTCTACTCCTTGAGATTATGTACAATTCCTAATTAATACTCAATTTTATATCATCTAAGATATGCATTCATGAAGTTAACACAACTGCCACATCAATTTTAGCTGCATATATTTAGTCCGACTCCCTTGTTTCTTTAAATTTGATAGGTTTAGCTATCATAATCAAATTGCTTAGTCGATAGGGAACTAGCAAAGTATGAGACGTAAAGATATATCCAAGCTTGAACATGTACACGCAAAGAAACAGAAAAGGAATGCTGGAATCAATAACTGCAGTCTTAAGACCAACTAATGAAGTAGCAACCTCCGATTTTACAAACAATTAAAGGTTAGTGTATGAGTACTTAGAATACACCAACAAAATTAATTAAATCTAAACGCATATGATATATACGCTTGATCATGCAAATAAGCTCATGAAGCAACATAAGCAAAAAAACCATGCTGTAAAGTCAGGAAAAGTGTTGGGACACCCTAAATACATTGTCTTTTGTTGTTACAAGTCATGAAAAACACAATTCATATGGAGCAGCTAATTGAAATTTGGGACCTTGTGAAAATCTTGAATTCCATAACCAAAGGTATCAGAGAAGTAAATATAGCTTCACAAAAGATGAGACGATCACCAGATTATGATTTCATTAACATCAAGATGTACAATTCGACTGAGTAGGTCGTAAAGAGTAGTATATATGAAACTTAACATATTTACTATAGATGAACTATTGCTTTTCTTGCAACAAAGGAAACTTTATAGTGAACACATGCTGATTTTGTTAACGCAGTGAAGGGGGAGTGAAGTATGACGCTTATAGTCTTTCCTTTACAATTTCAGTGGAAAATGGGTATCAAGCTGCTATACTATAATAGGCTTTTAGAAGATGGTTAAACATTTACCCAGAATTTAGTCCTCCATCAACCCCTTTAGAGCAAGTTTTAAACCAACCATATTTCATTTTTCATCCTGCAATGCAATGATCAGAGTAAGAGTTTCATATTTGTTCAAATTAAATGAAAAGAAAACAAATGCATTCAGCATCTCAATTAGTAAAACTACAGAAGCTAGTTAATAGATAACATGCTTTGCGTATTGCAGCAATGCTTGTTTTTGTGCTGTTAATCTGAGCCTTGACTGCTTCCATGACTTGTGAAAGAAACTTCCTATGTGATTAGGGGTGCTAAACCGTATCCGTATCCGAAGAAATATCCGTAACCGTATCCGTTAGGATACGGATATGGTTACTCAAATCTATAACCGATAGGATATGGTTATGGATATTGATATGGTTTTGTAGTGAAATATCCGGATCCGTATCCGAAATATCCGAAAACATATTAGTCATGCTGTTACGATAGTTTTAATGCTTAAATTATAGATTTGATGTTAATTTTGATGATCAAGATGTTTAATCTAAGCTTTTCAGATATAATGCACATATTAATGACTCTTTTGTATCACATGAACTATATTTTTTCAATACTATCTAGTTTTCAATACTATCAAGTTTTCTAATATTCGTTTTGTATCCACATGTATATCCGCTTATATATCCGCATGTATATCCGTATCTGTATCCAATTTTAGCGGATATGGATATGAATTTTCCTTACCGAGGTATATCTGTATCCGTATACATATTCGAGATGGGTAAGCGAATATGGATATGGTAAGTATCATATCCGAACCATATCCGGACCGAATGCACCCCTATATGTGATGCTTCTGCTCATATAAGAAAACAAAAAAAATGAGATGTGGGGTTCAAGTAAAAAGATCAAAGTAATATTCACATTTGATGCAAGGAAAAGTATTCGTCTAAATGCGACAAAAGAATATTATCAAAGAAATAAGAGTGTAGTGAAAGAAAGTCTCTAAAATGGAGTTAGCCTGAATGGTTTTCTCTAATTTTTTTAAAGCACTTGGTCATTTTTCATTTGATGTCGTGAAACTGCACAATGTTGGTAAAATATAAAAACTAAATGTATGGAATGATGTGTACACAGAATGCTCAAAGCGTACATGAATTAACCTGTGTGTCTACATGTAAGAACATTGGAATCATATGTGTTAGGAGCTTCATTAACTTATAAAAATCTTGTACAAATAAAGATTGCCAGTCAACATGTGATTTTTTAATGGATATTTCAAGAATTGACAAGTGTGCAGGTGGAAGCGGATAAAACGGTTTGATAGATAAGGACCACATACTTCGTCGATCTGTAGTTCCTTTTAATTCAAAATTGCATGCTTCAAGATCTTCTTGAATGCTCCTGCGATCAAAGAGATGATTGACCTCTTTGAACTAGTCATGAATGTGCTTTCTACTTTCCTGCTCCACATGCAAGCAAAAGATATTATCATTTGAGCTCAATCACTTCAGGATAAATAAGAGAGAAAGAAAGTCACCCAAATAGTAACAACTATAATGAAATCAATGTAATTGTGAAGAAATCATTGAGAATTGAAACAAAGATTTATTTGATATAATATTCAAAATTTACATGCTATAAATGACGTTAATACGTAACTGACCATATGTCTATTGCATGAGCAAAAGAGAACATTTAAAAGGCTCAGTTGCTTGCCACTATTATAGCTCCCTTTGAGATAATGTTGATTCTATTTAAAACTAATGACCATTATAAGCCAAAAATAATAATAATAATAATAATAATAATGAAGAAAAATGCTTAACCTTTTATAGGCTTTGTATTTTTGGTGTCATGAAGGGGGAATGAGGATTTCTTGGGGCTTTCATTATTGGGAAACCATGTATGTGTCTCATGTGCTCAATACTACTATGCAACAATGGCTCTTTTGGTATCATACCATAAACAATAGGGATGGAGTCTAATGGCTATTACAATTCTAATGCTTAAATGATGTAAAAAATCTCCTAGCTTAACTATACACAAAACAATAGCCTTTACCAGCAAACGTACATGCATATATGTATGTATCATGTGCTTAATGACATCTTCTAGTTCTCTTCTTTTAAAAATCCTTTCAAAATTCCTTAGGAGGAAAAGAAAGAAAACCTTCAAAAGATGGATTCAGGAGGACCATAGATTAATTCTTTTGAAACTATAATGTTTTCAATTTTATGTAACAGAATATATAACATGACAGCTTAGTATGTACAAGATCTTGTACATACTAAGCTTAGTATATAACATGATAGCTTAGTATGTACAAGATCTTGTACATACTAAGCTGTCATGTTATATATTCTGGAATGTATCGAAGGATCCCCATCGGTGCCTACTTCTGAGATCACGAAAATACAACTTCAAATCTGAACTCAAAAGAAAAGAGAAAAAAAACCATCATAACAATAAGCTTCAGCAGCTGAGTATAGAATGTAATGCTAAAAAAGTAAGAATTCAGGACACGAATCTCATTCATCATTCTCAAATATATAGGCAAATGCTAAAGAGCTTAAGACTGCATTATATTTTTAGCCTTCACCCTACCATTACCATGGGACCACCAACTTTTATTTACCAACAACCAAATGAGCTCCTCAAGTGGACAATACAAGACCACAAAATGGATCTTCAGAAGAAATGCAACATATATTTATCTCATAATAAGCTCTATGACAGGATCTCTGTTGTATTTATATAATAGAACTAACCCTTATTTAAATTTTGTAATCAGTAGTCTGTATGAATACACTAGCCATGCTTGTAAGCAACTGCAATAGAAGAATTTATCATCCATAGACCATAGAGGCTACGTGGGTGACAGATCACAAAAGTAATTGAAAGACAAGAAGATATCCCCAACAATTAAAATTTCATTGACATCTAACACCACGGTCACATAATTTAAGCTCATGTATTCAATTCTAGAACGAAAAGAGTAGAAGAGAATACTTAAAATACAAGAACATATCCATGCACCAAAGTAAACAAATTACATGCACCAAAGTAAACAAATTACAAGCTAATCGCTGTATCTCTATAGGAATTCTTCAAGGGAAAAACCCCCATTTACCAGCAAGATAAACATTGATCTGTGCGAGTAACATATTCATGGATTGATCATCAAACACTAAAGTGCAAAAAAGAAGTATTCTTTATGCACAGAGAATTAGATTGCACCACAACATTGATATTCTTAGCAACAGAGAAAACTACATTGCTCCAAATCTTTGAGCACATCAAGATGCAAGTTCCAATTTTTTAGCTTAATGAATTCCCAAAACAATTACTAGGATTTATAAAATGAAACCTGAAGCGTTAGGGATTCAAGTAGGCGTTATCCGAGAATAGGCGAACTCGCAGGAGGAGGCCTGTGAAGGAGATGAGAATTAGGGTTAGAGAGAATTAGCGGAACTCGCAAGAGTGATTTTTAGAGGAGATTCTCGCCGTCGTTGGTTGAGTATTATCGATCATCACGGAGAAGGACTCAGAGTTCACAGAGGTCGCCGTCGATGATATGAAGGGATTGGGGACTTAGGGTTTGCAGAGGTCGCCGATTTGCAGCGGGAGAGGTCGCCGTCGATGATATGAAAGGAATGAGGACTTAGGGTTTGCAGAGGTCACCGTCGACGATAGAAGGGATTGAGGACTTAGGGTTTGCAGAGGTCGAGTAGAAGGAGGGCGTCGCCATTGCAGAGATCACTGATCAATGTAGAGATGTATTCGATCATCGACGATATGAAGGAGATGAGAGTTAGGGGGTGTTTGTTTCAAATTTTTTTTGGGATTACAAGTTTATGGATTTGGAAGTGTGGTGTTTTTGATTTTTTGGATTCCATAATTTTGTTTGTTTCAAAGCAAATTTTGAAATGTTTTAGCATTTGAGATCCCAAAATAATAAAATACCAATATATTTTGAGAGGTTTTAGTCTTGAAGAGAGGATTTCACAAATACTAAAACCTCTCAAAATATATTGGTATTTTATTGTTTTGGGATCTCAAATGCCAAAATTTGCTTTGAAACAAACAAAGTTATGGAACTCAAAAAATCAAAAACACCTCACTTCCAAATCCATAAACTTGTAATCCTAAACAAAATTTGAAACAAACACCCCCTTAGTGTTTGAGAACTTTCGTAGGATAATATTTTTGACTCTCGATCGGAGGAGGACGAATTGCGTTTTTGATCTAACGGGTTGGGTTACGGTGCTGAATTTTTTTTTATTTTAATATCTTTCATTTTTATTATTTTTCTTATTATAAATTTATGAGAAAATTGCTTCAAGGCCCCAAATTTCAAAAACTAATGTGCTGTAGCCCCCCTACTTTCCCACATGTGCTACAACCCCAAATTTTTGAAAAAAATGTGCTTCAACCCATCCAGCTCATGAATGACCCATAGTTGACATGAAAACCTCATTTTATCCCTCTCCATTAAAATATCCTCTTCTTTCTCCTCCTCCTCTTCCTCCTCCTCCTCCTCCTCCTCCTCCTCCTCCTCCTCCTCCTCCTCCTCCTCCTCCTCCTCCTCCTCCTCCTCCTCCTCCTCCTCCTCCTCCTCCTCCTCCTCCTCCTCCTCCTCCTCCTCCTCCTCCTCCTCCTCCTCCTCCTCCTCCTCCTCCTCCTCCTCCTCCTCCTCCTCCTCCTCCTCCTCCTCCTCCTCCTCCTCCTCCTCCTCCTCCTCCTCCTCCTCCTCCTCCTCCTCCTCCTCCTCCTCCTCCTCCTCCTCCTCCTCCTCCTCCTCCTCCTCCTCCTCCTCCTCCTCCTCCTCCTCCTCCTCCTCCTCCTCCACTATACTATTAAAGATTGAATTCATAAAAAGCTCAAATTAATGTAGATTAATTATTAAGTCTTACGTAACACATGTGAACTATCGCCGATTAAGTGTTAACATTTACACGCACTATGTTAACTATAATAGGTAAGTGTTAATGTTTTATCTTAGATGTTAACTCTAGCTAATAAGCTATTAACTTTATAAAGTACATGTGAACTATCGCCGATTAAGTGTTAACATTTACACGCACTATGTTAACTATTATAAAGTACATGTGAACTATCGCCGATTAAGTGTTAGCGTTTTAGCATTACCATGTTAACTATAATAGGGTAAGTGTTAATGTTTTATCTTAGATGTTAACTCTAGCTAATAAGCTATTAACTTTATAAAGTACATGTGAACTATCGCCGATTAAGTGTTAGCGTTTTAGCATTACCATGTTAACTATTATAAAGTACATGTGAACTATCGCCGATTAAGTGTTAACATTTACACGCACTATGTTAACTATTATAGTTAATATGGTACGTAAACGCTAACACTTAATCGGCGATAGTTCACATGTACTTTATAAAAGCAATGCCTTATTAGCTAGAGTTAACATCTAAGATAAAAACGTTAACACTTACCCTATTATAGTTAACATGGTACAGGTAAACGTTGACAGTTAAGCTATAGTTCACATGTGTTACGTAGGACTTAATAATTAATCTACTAAATATTTATACATCCATTACTTTAAAATAAAATAATAAAAATATCTTCATTAATTTGAGCTGCTTGTTTTGATGAATTCAAGCTTTAATAGTATAGCAAAGGTCCCAATTAATTTGAGCTTTTTTTTATGAATTCAATCTTTAATAGTATAGTGGAGGAGGAGGAGGAGGAAAGGAAGGAGGCAGGAGAGGAGGAAGGAGAGAGGGTTAGTTGGTCGGTAAGGTTATAATTAGGGTTTGAGAGAGGACTCGGAGGCGGGAGAGAGAGGAGACGATGAGGAAGGAGAAGGAGAAGAGGATGAGGGAATGAAGATCACGAGATTGAGGGTGGCGGCGGGGAGGAGGATCAGAAGGGTGGAATGGAAGAGGAGGAGGAGGAAGAGGAGGAGGAGGAAGAGGAAAGGAAGGAGGCAGGAGATGAGGAAGGAGAAGGAGAAGAGGATGAGGGAATGAAGATCACAGATTGGAGGGTGGTGGAGGGAATGGAATGGAGGAGGAAGAGGAAAGGAAGGAGGCAGGAGATGAGGAAGGAGAGAGGGTTAGTTGGTCGGTAAGGTTATAATTAGGGTTTGAGAGAGGACGGAGGCGGAGAGAGAGGAGACGATGAGGAAGGAGAAGGAGAAGAGGATGAGGGAATGAAGATCACAGATTGAGGGTGGTGGCGGGGAGGAGGATGGAATGGAAGGAATGGAATGGAGGAGGAAGAGGAAAGGAAGGAGGCAGGAGATGAGGAAGGAGAGAGGGTTAGTTGGTCGGTAAGGTTATAATTAGGGTTTGAGAGAGGACGGAGGCGGAGAGAGAGGAGACGATGAGGAAGGAGAAGGAGAAGAGGATGAGGGAATGAAGATCACAGATTGAGGGTGGTGGCGGGGAGGAGGATCAGAAGGGTGGAATGGAAGAGGAGGAGGAGGAGGAGGAAGAGGAAAGGAAGGAGGCAGGAGATGAGGAAGGAGAGAGGGTTAGTTGGTCGGTAAGGTTATAATTAGGGTTTGAGAGAGGACGGAGGCGGAGAGAGAGGAGACGATGAGGAAGGAGAAGGAGAAGAGGATGAGGGAATGAAGATCACAGATTGAGGGTGGTGGCGGGGAGGAGGATGGAATGGAAGAGGAGGAGGAGGAAGAGGAGGAGGAGGAAGAGGAAAGGAAGGAGGCAGGAGATGAGGAAGGAGAGAGGGTTAGTTGGTCGGTAAGGTTATAATTAGGGTTTGAGAGAGGACGGAGGCGGAGAGAGAGGAGACGATGAGGAAGGAGAAGGAGAAGAGGATGAGGGAATGAAGATCACAGATTGAGGGTGGTGGCGGGGAGGAGGATCAGAATGGAAGGAAGGAAGGAATGGAATGGAGGAGGAAGAGGAAAGGAAGGAGGCAGGAGATGAGGAAGGAGAGAGGGTTAGTTGGTCGGTAAGGTTATAATTAGGGTTTGAGAGAGGACGGAGGCGGAGAGAGAGGAGACGATGAGGAAGGAGAAGGAGAAGAGGATGAGGGAATGAAGATCACAGATTGAGGGTGGTGGCGGGGAGGAGGATGGAATGGAAGGAATGGAATGGAGGAGGAAGAGGAAAGGAAGGAGGCAGGAGATGAGGAAGGAGAGAGGGTTAGTTGGTCGGTAAGGTTATAATTAGGGTTTGAGAGAGGACGGAGGCGGAGAGAGAGGAGACGATGAGGAAGGAGAAGGAGAAGAGGATGAGGGAATGAAGATCACAGATTGAGGGTGGTGGCGGGGAGGAGGATGGAATGGAAGGAATGGAATGGAGGAGGAAGAGGAAAGGAAGGAGGCAGGAGATGAGGAAGGAGAGAGGGTTAGTTGGTCGGTAAGGTTATAATTAGGGTTTGAGAGAGGACGGAGGCGGAGAGAGAGGAGACGATGAGGAAGGAGAAGGAGAAGAGGATGAGGGAATGAAGATCACAGATTGAGGGTGGTGGCGGGGAGGAGGATGGAATGGAAGGAATGGAATGGAAGAGGAGGAGGAGGAAGAGGAGGAGGAGGAGGAAGAAGAGAAATTTAATGGAGGAAAGGTAAAATGGGGTTTTCATGTCAACTATGGGTCATTCATGAATGGAGGGGCTGGAAATTTCATAAGGAAAGACATGGGAAAGTGAGGGGGGAGGCGCAGCATTGGTTTTAAAATTTGGGGCCTTGAAGCAATTTTCTCTAAATATATTTGCTTCGAATATTTACTTAGGCTTTCACTGTACCAAATCACATCAGCGACGACTACTTTTCATCAGCAACCGAATGAAAGTCTATCTGTGATAGATTTCCAAGGGAAAATCCGACGCTGATGGTATTTGCTGGCAACAGCGATCACATTGTTTTTCTACCGCAAATTCCATCGCGATGGACTTTTGTCTATCGCAAAAATTTGGTCGCTTTTGCCTGATTTTCTTGTAGTGTTTGTTAAATAGGTGTTAGAATATTTCGAGGAATATTCCCATGTACTTGGGCTATAGGAATTTTATTGTTATATTACCCCTATTTATTGCTTTAATTATCATTTTACCTACCCCTTCAATTTATTACTACAATTATAATAGAGAGCATTTTCATCAAAATAGGTATTTTTTAACGGTGTTAGCCTAATTCTAACGGTGGACAACTTGAGGGTATTTTTATGCTATTTTTTTTATTATAATTTAGGATATTTAAGTGTAAAGATAGTGAAACAATAGGGTATTTAAGTGCCATTTAACCTTTTTGTTAATTAGGTAATGTTGATTCATCTATCTATAGCTAAAATAAAATTATTATTATTCAATCAACCGGAAGGAGAGACGGTTTGATATGGGAAACCAGTGTATTGATGGGACGTAAAGGTTGTAGGACCCATGAAAAACGAAACAAACAAATAATTTAAGCCTTTCTTTTATTGGAAAATCATACTCCCTTTAAATGCACGAGTTCGGGAAAAACTTTCCATGGTCAATATCACCCTTTTCTTTTTTGAATATTTCTTTTAAATCTTAATTTATCCTAATTCTAATTATATCTTATACTAATCCCGTGAACTACCTATAGCTCAACAATTAAAAAATAAGATTAATAATATATGAGAAACACTATTTTGAATATTTCATTTAAATCTTAATCTATCCTAATACTAATTATATCTTATACTAATCCAATGTGAACCACCTATAGCTCAACAATTTAAAAAAAGATTTAGAAATCATACATAGCTAACATATTATAATGCATGAAATATTTTCAAAAAAAGTTTCAAAATTGCACAAAATACCCTCAAAAGTTTAAAATTACACAAAACACCGTGACTTTTCAAAACTTAAAACAACAAACATGGATCTTGAAATTAACAATAGCCCCGAATAATTTTAAATTTGCAATTAACACCCTTAACATTTCAAAATTATAGAAACAACCTCAAAAGTTTAAATTACAAAAAAGCACCCCAAAATTTTGAAATTTCAAAACTTGCAAACAACATAGTGATTACCATCAAGCACTTGAAAGTTTAAAATTTGTAAAAAATCTCAAAGTTATAAAAATTATAAAACAACCCAAAGTTTTAATAATTGCAAAAACACCCTCAAAATTTCAGAGTTGCAAGAAATATCCTAACATTTGAAAACTTACCACCAACACACGAAACATGGAAATTACAAACACCAAACTTAAAATTTAAAATTTTCAAAATACAGTACCAAAGTTTCAAAAATTGTAAAATACACCCTCAAAATTTTAAAATCACAAAAGGTGAAATTTCTAAACTTGGCAAAGAAAAGAGTAATTGTTTGATATTCTTTCATTAAGATACATAAATTTAACTTCCAATTTAAAGTTTACTATCTCTTTTAGCATCTAAAATAGTCTAAGTTGATGCTAGTAAAAATAGCAATAACAATAGATTAAAAATATCCAGTTAAGGAATAAAAATTTAAAAATATATGATTGATTAAAAATTAACGCCATCAGATAAATTAAAGGAATTGCATATAATTTTACTAATCACATTAATTGATAGAAGATTAAATTACATAAAACCGATAAAAGACTATAATATAATAGCTTAGCATTAATTGATTACAATGTATAAACATTGATCTCGATGTTAATAATATTTATAGGGTAAAATATATAAGAAGTTATGTATGGAGAAACTATCATAAAGTTCAGAGATATCCTTCAAAAGAATCAAGCCGCTTTTATTTTAAATAGAGAAGTGAAGGAAATAAATCTAAAATTTAAAAACGCTCATGAATCACTTGAATTGACATCGATAAAAGGCATATCTATCAAAGAAGCACCAACCGAGTTTCCCTTGAAGAACATATTGAACAATTTTATCCCAATCAAAGAAGCATTCTCTATGAAAAATACAAGAAAAATTAGTAAGTATTTGTAAATTTTCATACTTTATTCTTCAAATGCTAAAAGAATCATAAACTTAATATAAAATTACATACAAATAATCTTTCAATAGAAACTAAAGTGAAGCCATTGATCAACTATGTTGTAAGATAAAATAAGCCAGATAAGAGGAGGAAAATCACTATAATGGACAAAAGGTACACACGTGATACTTATTTACAATAGCGCAAGTAAAAAAATAAAATCGACCTTTTTCTTTTTCCTATACAGTGGCATGACTCTGCATGTAACTTTATTTGGGGATATGACTACCAACGAATGGTCAATTCTTGAAGACACGATCAAAGATAAGCATGTAATAGCACTATTAAAGTGAGCAAAAACTATTAAAGTGAAACCGAGAAACAAATTTTAATGAGAAAATTAATTAAAAACACTTAATCATTGTATTTTACCATGTGCATTACACGTGCATAAAACCTAGTAACTAGTAAAAGTATGTGTCATAATCAAGAGTTTCAAATCAATTATAAAGTGCACAGAGACTGCAAGCTGGCGCTTATTATAGAATCACTGTCTCTCTATCTACTATTTCCTTTGAGTTTTATTTTAGAAAAAAAATGCTTCTACCCTCAAAATTAAAAAACAAATTCTCCCCACCCCCCAAGACTTGGTCAATAATCCAAAAACTCTTAAAATCAAAATTTTGTAAGCAGTCAACCCCCTTCAGCTCATATGTGTCCCCATCAGTGTACTTTATTTTCAAAAAATCCCAAAGTACCCCCCTCTCTTAAAACAAAAAGCCCTAAACGATCTCAATTCCTCTCCTCCACTCCGAACCTCATGTCCAATCAGCGACGGTGGAGCTCGTCTCTCCCTCAAACCTCCCACAGCCTCCTGCACCACTACCCTCCCCTAATGGCGGGTTCTATAGCGACAGAAGCAAGAACGCACGGGGTCTCCGCCGATGGCGGTAGTGACCTAGGCCTATGAATTTGGAGATGTGGGTCAATGAGGGAGTCGAGGCCCACTTGGATCTGAGTTGGCTGGAGATCTGGGTGGCATTGGTGCGTTGGGATTCCCGCCATTGCTCCTGGAGTTCCAAGAGCTTGTCCGGAGCTGCAAAAATCAAGAAAGTAAAGAAATGAGATTTTATTAATTTGAGTAGGTTTTGTGTAAAGTTAAGGAATTACATAATTTGGTAAAGGAGTAGTTGAGGAGGGAGAAGCAAGAGGGCGAGTTGATGGCATTGGGGAAGAAATCTTGATGAAGGTGGAAATGAGAAGAGTTTGGTTTCTTTTTCCTCTTCGTTGTCCATGGTGGATTCTTGAGATTTGGCTTTCATGACTATGTTCTTTAATTAAGATTTTCCCCAAAAATAGTGAGATTTGGGCTGTTTATGTGAATTGCGAAGATTCACAGAAGAGATTTGAGTAGTTAGTGGAGGTTGGTTTCTTTTTCCTCTTCGTTGGCCATGATGGATTCTTGAGATTTGGCTTCATGACTATATTCTTTAATTAAGATTTTCCCCAAAAATAGTGAGACTTGGGCTGTTTATGTGAATTAGGAAGATTCAAAGAAGAGATTTGAGTAGTTAGTGTAGGTTGAGTCTGATTTCAATGAAGTTCTCTCGAAATTAATGGTAAATTGAACAAAGAATAGGTTATAGTATAGAATTATAAGTTTAGGCCTATAGTCATCTTAACTTTATAATCCGGTATAAGCTTCCATTGAACAATGGTTGGTTGTGAAATATGTTAGTGGAATATTATATAATGTATTTTATGATTTTTGAGCAAATAAATATTTTTGGCTATTTCCTCTGTTCATCCTCTATCTATTGCTATCTTTTTTTTGTTTTGAGTTCATGAGTTTCAATATTTTGAAGTATTTTGGTTGAATGTTCAAAGTAAAGAATTAACTATCAATTTTGTGAGTTAGTTGTTAAACTTATGGCTTAGTTGTTGATCTTATGAGTTAATTGTTAAGGTATTGAGTTTGTTGTTAACCTTATGTATTAGTTGTTAAGATATTTAGTTGGTTGTTAAACTTATACATTAGTTGCTATTATTGTGAGTTAGTTGTTAACCTTATAGGTTAGTTGTTAAGGTTTGAAGTTGGTTGTTAAATATATGCATTAGCTATTAATCTAATTTTTGTTTTAACTTTTACAAAGATCATTCGACATTGTTCTCCCAATGCACATTACTAAGCCTATTCAATCTTACCAAATGCACATCTTTAGTACTTTGATTGAATCACGTATGTTAAATGTATTAGTTGTTAAACTTTGGAATTAGTTGTTAAGTTTATGCTTTAGTTGTGAAGTTTTTGAATTTGTTGTGAAGTTTATGTGTTACTTATTAAGATTTGAATTTAGTTGTCAAGTTTTGAGTTAATTGTGAAGTCTCTTGAATTATTTGTGTAACCTACAAGATACTTGTTAAATTGTCCAGCTTAAATGCTCTTGATACTACGTTGAAGGTTATAACCGAGCTATATGCGATGAGTCAATCGATATATTTTGTTATTTCGATTTCTTGTGTTTTAGAGAATATTTTGATTGAATCACGGATGTCAAAATATTAGTTAACTGCTAAACTTATGAGTAATATGTCACTAATTAAATTTATAAGTTTATTGTTAAGTCGATGCATTGGTTGTTAAGCTTATGCATTTATTGTTAAGTTTTTTGTCAATTGTTAAGCTTATGCATTGTTTGTTAAATTTTTTATTAGTTGTTAAGCTTACTCATTGGTTGTTAAGCTTATGCATTTGTTGTTAATATTTTCCATTAGCTGTTAAGTTTATGCATTGGTTATTAAGCTTATGCGTATATTGTTAAAATATTTTTGCTTATATGCTTATATGCATTTGTTAAGCTTTTTCATCAGTTGTTGAGCATAGCCATTTGTTATTAAGCTTATGTATTTGTTGTTAAGTGTTTCGGGTCTTTTATACTATAGTTGACACAAATTATAATTAAAAAAAATTAAAACTAATAAAAAATTATATTTCTTGGGGTTCTTTTATACGTGCCGATGGAGCGTCGATCTTGTACTCCGTTGATGATCCGACTAAGACGATGGGTCTCTTGCTGCTGATCTCTGATTTGATTACTTGGAAAATAACTTAGCCTTTTCTTAGAATCAAAGCAAATGAAAACTGCGAATGTGTAATCTGGTGATCTCTCTCCTTGTGTGAGTGTCGAATGAACAATCTCCTCCTCCTCTTATAGGCTAAGAGGGAGAGAGTTAATGGCCTTTAATTGTGGGTTAAGTGGCCATCAAGATAGAAGATAGTGGGGGAGCGGTTATCCCCATGAAAATAGTTCTCAAATGGGTGATTGGCAAAGTTCACTGATTCGGCGAAGCTCGCTGAAGACGTTTGGGTGAGGCTCACTTGGACATGGGTGAGCCCTCTTCGGAATAGTGGATGACGTGACCCACTTGGGTTGCCATGAGTGAAGTTCGTTGGTTGGCAAACTTCGTCTGTGAGTTCAAATTTAGCACAGAATTCGACTCGTGATTTGGCCGACTCTTGACGCCTTTTGACTCGGCCTGAATTCTGAATTGGGAGTCGACCCGCTCTTGACTCGGTCGGGTCGAGATGAGCTGTGTGGCGGAGTTCGCATGCATTGTTACATGGATTTCGCTACAGCTGTTAGAATTGGGAGTCAATCCCATTCTTGACTCGGTCGGGTCGAGTCGAGATGAGTTGTGTGGTGAAGTTTGCATGCTTTGTTAAGCAGACTTCACTACAACTTGTTGTGGGCTCGAGTTTGGGCCTATTTGAAGCTTTTAGCCCATGAGTGTTCACTTCGTAGATCCAAGCTGGATATTGGCCTGGATGAAATATATTTTAACCGTCTACAAGACCCCCCAAAGTTTTTAAGATCCTGCATGCATTTGACTTGTAGCAGAGATTAAAGTACTTTGGGTAATAGCTAGAGGTGTACTGTTGAACGTAGCTCGAGTCATCTTATTTGGGTTAAAAATTATCTTCAATATACTCGGTTGTCAGAGGTGTACTGTTGAACGTGGCTTCCTTTATTGTAGACTTGTATTGAAGGCTCAATGATGCTTGTACTCATCCAATTTTGTGTTTGGAACAAAGTTCGCCCTCTCTATTGTTGGGGTCAAGTTGAGAAATCAGCGAAGTTCAGCTGATTCTAGGTATCGGCGAGATTTGCCTTTCTCTGGGCTGTGTGGGGGAAGTTCATCAATTATTGACATTCGCTAACTGGCGAAGGTCGTTGGGATTACACCTTTGGATTTGCATCATGATCTGTGGCTGAGATCTCTTAATTGAAGATTCAGGAGATTCGCTGTAGATTTGATCAAGTTTTAGGCTAAGATTTAGCTTCTTTGTCTGGTCCAATCAAATCTTAAAAAATGTGATTTTCTTGGAAGTTTGGATTTGGAGAAGGCTATAAATAGCACAATTTCCCTTCCAAATTCTTCATCTTCTTCCCCATCTTTATCTCCTCCATGTCTAAGTCTCCATCACTTAGATCGGAGATGCTTCTCAATAGATGAGCTAAAATAAAACAGTTCCAACAGAAGCTCGCCTAAGAAGGGGGTAACCAAGCACATGAACTCCGCATACTTCGCCGACTAGCGGATTTGCTGTCGGTCGAGAAGGCCAAACTTGAGCAGATTATCGAGAATTAGTCAAGAGCTTGGGACGAGTTGAATCACGATAGAGATGCTTGGAGCTTCGAGTGTCATGCTCTGTGCAAGACTATTTGACCACTGAGATGGTGGTTGAAGAAGGATCCTTGGAGTTCCACAAGTGAGGACTCCGACAGTGATTAGGTCTCACAAATGTGAACCTAAAATATAATTAGACGTCATGTGATTGTCTCAGGCCCGACGTCAAACTTTGGTGCAAGAACATGCTTCTTCTTGTTGATATGCCTCACTTAGAGGAACATGGATAGTTCTTGTTTAATAGCTTTCTTCTCTTCTCCTGGCATAGGGTCTAGGGAGGAGTAAGTCAGAGCTATTTTTCTGCATGGAGAAAAATTTTGCTCCCCATTTTTTATGAGATCGGAGGAACATGGGCTGTAGCTTGGTGCAGCTCGTGTATGTTCCTCAGCTGTCACATTATCTATAGTTAGGAGTATAGGGTAGTAGCAAATAGTAACAAATACCCATCATCACTGTAACTGGATAGTCTCAATGCCGCCTTTATGCAGTAGAGTCTTCAATCAATAAAAATAAATTTTTTCTCAAATTATCCATCTTTATGCGTTTGATGCGTATGAACTTTACTTCTGCTGCGAACTTGAACTCGCATGGAGTTGTTGTGTTGGAAGCTAAGCTCAAGCATTCTTATGTCGTGAGAATCAAATTGAAGTTCGCTGTAAGGTCTCAAACAAATTGAGCTAGAATTTTCTCAATTTGAGACTTCGTGAAATTCGCCATATCATTCGGTGAAGTTCATCAATTATTGACATTCGCTAACCGGCGAAGGTCGTTGGGATTACACCTTTGGATTTGCATCATGATCGTGGTGAGATCTCTTAATTGAAGATTCGTGAGATTCACTGTAGATTTGATCAAGTTTTAGGCTAAGATTTAGCTTCTTTGTCTGGTCCAATCAAATCTTAAAAAATGTGATTTTCTTGGAAGTTTGGATTTGGAGAAGGCTATAAATAGCACAATTTCCTTCCAAATTCTTCATCTTCTTCCCCATCTTTATCTCCTCCATGTCTAAGTCTCCATCACTTAGATCGAGATGCTTCTCAATAGATGAGCTAAAATAAAACAGCCCAAATGTAAGCTCGCCTAAGAAGGGGTAACCAAGCACATGAACTCAAGATACTTCACGACTAGCGGATTTGTCGGTCGAGAAGGCCAAACTTGAGCAGATTATCGAGAATTAGTCAAGAGCTTGGGACGAGTTGAATCACGATAGAGATGCTTGAGCTTCGAAAGTGTCATGCTCAGGTAAGACTATTTGACCGAGATGGTGGTTGAAGAAGGATCCTTGGAGTTCCACAAGTGAGGACTCCGACAGTGATTAGGTCTCACAAATGTGAACCTAAAATATAATTAGACGTCATGTGATTGTCTCAGGCCCGACGTCAAACTTTGGTGCAAGAACATGCTTCTTCTTGTTGATATGCCTCACTTAGAGGAACATGGATAGTTCTTGTTTAATAGCTTTCTTCTCTTCTCCTGGCATAGGGTCTAGGGAGGAGTAAGTCAGAGCTATTTTTCTGCATGGAGAAAAATTTTGCTCCCCATTTTTTATGAGATCGGAGGAACATGGGCTGTAGCTTGGTGCAGCTCGTGTATGTTCCTCAGCTGTCACATTATCTATAGTTAGGAGTATAGGGTAGTAGCAAATAGTAACAAATACCCATCATCACTGTAACTGGATAGTCTGAATGCCGCCTTTATGCAGTAGAGTCTTCAATCAATAAAAATAAATTTTTTTCTGAAATTATCCATCTTTGTACGTTTGATCTGTATGAACTTTACTTCTGCTGCGAACTTGAACTCTGCATGGAGTTGTTGTGTTGGAAGCGAAGCTCAAGCATTCTTATGTCGGCGAGAATCAAATTGAAGTTCGCCAGGTAAGGTCTCAAACAAATTGAGCTAGAATTTTCTGAATTTGGAGACTTCGTGAAATTCGCCATATCATTCTGGTGAAGTTCACTTCAGTGCCCAACTGAATGGGGCAAAGTTTATTTACTTATATAGAGAAACAATCGGCTAGGTGAAGCTCAATAAGTCGGTTAGGCAGGGCTTAGCAGTTTTGTTACGCATGGCTCGTCATGAGGATTTAAAATTTGAATCCTCAATTTCTACACCTGAAATTGTGATGATGTTCGTTCAGAGTGAGATTCTCAACGAATTTCAAGGCGAGAATCTTTGGCGAAGCTTGGGGTAAGATTTTCGACGAAGTTAAGGGTAAAAATCTTCAGCGAAGTTCGAGGTCAGTCTATAAATAGAGCTGTTTACCTCCTTTCTTCTTCACTTTAATTTTTAAAAACCCTAGTTTTCTCAGGACCCAAAAAGTCTTAAAATCAATCTTTAATGGCTCCTTGTCGTGCGATCTCAAGAGGAAGAGGTGCTGCTAGGGGGTCCCGTCAACCAAGAACTGACGACACGCCGGCGCCGTCGGAGATGGCCGTGGGTAAGCTTCGAACCCATTCATGGTGATCTTCAGATCCATTAAAATTTAGCCCCAATCGGGCTTTAAATAGTGCCTTTGGGCACTTAAAGCTTATTTGCTATCAAAGACGCGATTTTTATGACCAATTGTGGTCTCATCGATGAATTTCTATCGACAGCAACGGAGTTCTGTTAGCGGTCATCAATGGCGCTTGATGCGGCAAGCTTCGCTTCTCAGGTGGAACCCGTTGATGTTAGCCTTTTGGGCTTCTGAAGTGAACTTCATTTGGGTGGGGGTCGTGATTTAGTTTGAGTGACCTTCGCCTAAGGAAGATTCGCCATTCTGACTTGAACGACCTTTGCTTGAGAGAGATTTGCCAGTTTGATTTGAGTGGCCTTCGCTTGAGTGAGGTTCACCAGTTTGTTTTGAATGACCTTCGCTTGAGTGAGGTTCGCCAATCACCGTCTTTCATCTCGGCCTTCGAAGGGGATGAAAAATGACACCTTTCATCTCGACCCTCGAGGGGGACGAGAAATGATGCATTTTGTCTCGGCCTTTGAGAAGTTGGCATGTCCGAGTCGAGTTGGTATTTTAGTCGGCTTAACATTTTCTAACTTATTTTTGTATCTTTCTATGCAGCTTGCTAATCTAAGGAGCTTGTCGATCGTCATAACCACTTTGGGCATGATGATACTCGTGACTCTGAAGTGAGTCACACTTTTGATGGGCACGTCCCTCTATACCTGAGGGTAGTAGCCAAGAAAGGGTTGAGGCTATACGATTAGGGGACCATCGAACTCTGTGGGAGATGATCACAGATGCTAAGTTCCCCATTCCTAAGGAGGATACGTCAGGGAAGCCTCACTTTTTATTTAGGGATAGTAATCTCAATGGCACCTCCATATTCAGTTGGGCGAAGGAGCATTGGTATTACACCCAAGGGGACCGCCGTTACTATCTGCCGGTGATAGAGTGTCATGTGTCTTTCATGTACTTGCAGCCTCTCGCCGTGCCTTGCCTAATGCGTTTCACCCTCACCGATTTGCTAAGCCATCTCGTTGCTAGGTTGAACAGGACCGAGTGTTACATTGAGCAGTACTTGCCTTGCCAATTTGCTCGTCAATTTGGAAATGACCAGCTTTTCGTCAGGAATCCAAACCCAGGATTGTTGCGCACGGGAAGCCTGGTACACGGTGCTCGTGCTTGATATCACTTTGCTGTTGGGGCTACATAAACCAGAATCACACTCCCCCGTCACATACCCAACTGTTATATGACATTAGGGTTTTGCAAGTGGTATTGCAGAGTGCTTGTTCTCAGTCCCGACTTTCATGTGAACAAATTCGACTTACGATGGATCACCCGGAGATATAGAGAGCTATCTAAGAAAAGTTCAAAGAGTAGGGCTCCTGGACTTTAAGACTTTCTAGCGAAAGGCGCGCCAAAAGATGAAGATTGGGAGGCACCGAGTGGGCAACCTACTCCTCAAAGGCCAATTGGTGTTAGCATCCGGGAACCATCTGAATCTGCGGTTCGCCAAGGTGCTCTTGGTAGAGGAAGGGGGAATAGGGGAAAGAGGCCATTGCAAGTTCGTCTCCCGCAACAACCTTCAAAGAAATAGCGTTTGGCGCCTTCAGAGCTTGAGCATGTACCTGGAGGCTTTGCAAGGATCAGGGAAGAATCTCCTGCGATTTCGATGCAGGAACGTATAGCTGAACTTTCGGGTGAGCTTTACTCATATCTTTGTATCAAGTTATCTGAAGTGCATTTGGTTGACGTACGCTTCTTATATGCAGGTAAAGAACCCATCCTTCTCAATCAAGAAGGCCCAGATGATGAGGAGAATGTGGATTACGATACTGATGCCTATCTTATTGACCCTGACGATGCAGGCTTCGAGCGCGATGTTGGCAGCTCTTCTTACATGCCAGGTATACTTTTTTCTAACTGATCTTGCGTAATTTCTTTGCTTCGATGAGTGATACTTTGTCTATCTCTTTAGCAGATGAAGAACCCGGATTGGAGACCATGGGTGGAGCGGCTCCTACATCTATTACTGCTGGTGGCGAGTTTGAGCCTGTGGCTATTTTTAACGGTGCTTCTGGTGTCTTGGAGTCTGAGCCGACCGTCGATATAGTAGCCAGTCTTGCACCTGCACCCATTTCAATAGCACAGCGCAGATTGGTTATTCTGAGTCATATGACGAAAATGATGATGCATCAGTCTCTTCGATTTTGGTTGGAGTCAAAAGGGTAGTGCCGCCGAGTTCTGAGCCTCAATTCGAAGATGACCTAATCATAGCAGCAGATGCATCTGATGAGCTAGAGATTGCAACTACTGGTATTGAAGTTGTGCCCACGGATATGCCGATGACCACAACATTGGTTGTGAGAGCTGTTGCCCCATTAGCTGAGGTGATGTCTGTGATTTCTACCACGATAGATGTTTCCAGCATGTTGGCCATGCTCGCACCATTCTTCCTATCGGGCGGCGAACAAATGCAAGTCCTGCCGACCGCTTTTTTAACAACCACAAATGCATTGCTGGTTTCTGTAGAAGCGAGTCCTTTGAGTTGTGTGGAAATTCCCCAATCTCCTGACCCGGATGATTTGATCGAGTTAGAGATTCAGATTCTGGTCGAGACCTTAGTGACGCTATTCAATTGAGGCGTCGAATCTGCTTTGGCTATGCGAAAAGGCTTATCTCCTCGCACTCTTGCTTTGTTAAGGAATCAGCTTGGCCTTCTGACGTCGATCGCAGGTCCTGTACGTACTGAACTGTTTAGGATGATGATCGACAAGGTTGAGCTTTAGTTTCAAGAGTTGCAATGGTTTCGTGCTGCTGATGTTGACGACATTGCTGAGCTTGAATTTCGTCAACTCTCGGTGACGCACCGTGAGGTTGAAGAATCTGCTCACAGGGAGATGGAGCAGATCAAAAGGAGGCTTCGAAGGTTGAATGATAGTCTTGCATCGGTTGATGGTAATCAAGCAGAGCTTCACAACGCCATTCTGGAGAAGGAAGCCACCATCAATGAAGCCAATGCGGCTATTGCTGTAGCTCAAGCATGGTTGGAAGCAGCTCAATAGCAGATGGAGGAGCTTGAACTTATGTCAGCCGAGTTGGCTAAGGAGTGAGATCTTAGGATTGCTAAACTTGAGGCTAATACGACGAAGTTGGCGGTTGTTAGAAATCAAGCTGCTCCCATTGAACACAGGACTCTGAGGGATAGGGTCCAAAAGAATGCTCATGAAGCTAGAGATTCTAGGATAGCTGAATGTATTGCATGAATACGCTCTGTTTATCCGTATTCCTTTTAGAATTTTTGTAATGGATTAGCTCTTTCTTTCAAAAATAAAAGAACTTTTATCCCTTTTGATATGTATACGATAGAGGTGTATTATTAACATATCGTACTGATATCCTTGCTGGGGAAAAAAATGATAAAATCAAACTGATAGAGGTGTAGTGTTAACATATCAAGTTTGATTAAGTTGGTACTATTCAGAGGTGTAATGTTAACATGACAGTATTATGGTATTTGACAGAGGTGTAATGTAACATCCCAAATGAAATGACCAATAGAGCTGTAATGGTAACCGGTCGGTTTTGAAGGAGTCCAGAGGACGACTACCGTTTAGAAATGTAGTGTTAACTTAATGGTAGAAAATTGATAGAAGTGTAATGTTAACTATTTGATTTTTAGCAGAGGCGGATTGATAGAGGTGTAATGTTAACCGGTCAAATCTGAAAAGACAAGTCGACAGAGGTATAATGTTTACCGGTCGACGAAATGGTCTGACAGAGGTGTAATGTTAACTGATTGGATCATTAGAATGGGAACCGTTCAGAGGTGTAATGTTAGCATGACGGTGGTAAAATATTTAGAGTCAAACAGAGGTGTGGTGTAAGCATGATGACTCGTTGGGGGATTTTAATTGGATTTTTGGATCAAGATGATCAATATTTATGGTCAGAGGTGGAAACTTAAACATGATCAAAATCTTTGTGGGGAGATGAAATTGGCAAGAAGCAAGAGTAATATTTCTTGAGAAATTTCTCGTTGATTGGTGCCATGAGCCTATTGCCATTTTGGTCAATTAGGCGATACGCATAATTTGAGTAGACCGTCTTTACTACAAATGAGCCTATTACCATGGGACCACCAACTTTTATTTACCAACAACCAAATGAGCTCGTCAAGTGGACAATAGAAGACCACAAAATGGATCTTCAGAAGAAATGCAACATATATTTATCTCATAATAAGCTCTATGATAGGATCTCTGTTGTATTTATATAATAGAACTAACCCTTATTTAAATTTTGTATTCAGTAGTCTGTATGAATACACTAGTCATGCTTGTAAGCAACTGCAATAGAAGAATTTATCATCCATAGACCATAGAGGCTACGTGGGTGACTGATCACAGAAGTAATTGAAAGACAAGAAGATATCCCCAACAATTAAAATTTCATTGACATCTAACACCACGGTCACATAATTTAAGCTCATGTATTCAATTCTAGAACGAAAAGAGTAGAAGAGAATACTTAAAATACAAGAACATATCCATGCACCAAAGTGAACAAATTACATGCACCAAAGTAAACAAATTACAAGCTAATCGCTGTATCTCTATAGGAATTCTTCAAGGGAAAAACCACCATTTACCAGCAAGATAAACATTGATCTGTGCGAGTAACATATTCATGGATTGATCATCAAACACTAAAGTGCAAAAAAGAAGTATTCTTTATGCACAGAGAATTTGATTGCACCACAACATTGATATTCTTTATTCACAGAGAATTAGATTGCTGAGCTTGAAGTCTCAATTCATTTAGCATCTCTAGTTCTTGGAGACGCTTCTGATGATGTTCTTTGGTCATCATTTTCTAGGAAAGAGCGATTCTCAATGACGGCATCTGAATTTTCAGAGGGATCACGGCTTCACATCCGTAAATCAAGGAAAAAGGAGTGGATCTAGTAGGAGTGTGGACTGTTATTCGATAAACCCATAAACACTCTTTAAGTTTCTCATCCCAATCTCATTTGTTAGAGGAGATGAACTTCTTTAGAAGTTTGATGATGGTTTTGTTGAAAGCTTCAGCTAGATCATTAGCAACCGGGTTGTATGGCGTAGAAGCCATATCTTGAATTCTGAACTTGTTGCAGAATTTGAAGAATGGTCGACGGATGAACCGCGGACCGTTGTCGTGGACAATCCTTCTAGGGACGCCGAATCTATAAATCACGTGGTGTTTTAAGAATTTAACCACATGAGATGTCTTGACTTCTCTTAGTGGAATAGCTTCGGCCCATTTGGAGAAATAATCAGTGATGACCAGAATGAATCGATGGCCTTTAGCGGATGGCAGACTAATCGGCTCGATGATATCCATGTCTCATGTTTCAAATGGCCATGAGACAACGGTCGGATGCAATTCTTCTGGAGGTTGGTGTAGAAAATCAGCGTGGACTTGACACGCATGACACCGCTAGCATAAGTTACCGCATTTGCAATCATCATTGGCTAGTCACGGCCTAGATGACGAAATCGGTCCTGAAATTTGGGACCTAGTTGATGAGCTTTACATGTACCGTTGTGGGCTTCCTTGAGTGCTTCTTGAGCTTCAGTCGGTGATAAGCATCGAAGAAGCACGCTGTCGAATGATCGACGATATAAAGTCTGTGTAGCAGAATCATAGAAGAAGCATGAAGCTCTTCTTTGAATAGAGATTGCTTGCTTTGGATTATCAGGTGACATTTCGTACCAGACTTAATCAATGACGGGAAACGCCAATCATTAGCCTCGAAGTGAGTTGGCATGACATGCACTTTGTTAGCTTCCAGAATTTGCTCTTGTGAACATAATTGATGGCTAGCCACTGTGATGCACCTAGTAGACTTAGGCGTCAAAGCAAGAGTGGCTACAAGGGACGCTAAAGCATCTACATGAGTGTATTCGAGGCGGGCTACATAACTGATGTAGAAGCCTTTGAATAACTGGGCAAGCTTCATGGCTACTTCATGGTAGCGTATAAGGTCATTGTGGCGGACCTCACATTCTCCTTTGATTTGGTTGACGATTAATTTAGAATCGCCGTAGGCTTCAAGGTATTTGATATCTATATCTTGAGCAAGTTGCAGACAAATTATGAGGGCATTATACTTGGCCACATAATTAGAGCATGGCTCGGTCAATGAATAAGCCCGAGGAAGGACATGTCCGTGGGGATTGATCAGTACTACCTCCACTCCTGCGATAATTTCTCCTCTATGGTTGCATCTTGACGCTCCATCAAAGTAAAGTTGCCATACCTGATGGTTTGAAGTAACATTTGACTTGAAGACTTCATCTAGGATGTCTTCATAGAGTTTAGAGGATTCGGGAATGGGGTGGTGTTGATGTATGAAATCACAGTCACTAAACTCCGCTGGATTAGTTATTGATTGAGTAGAGTCCGCCTTCTCCTCTAATGTCCAGTGATGTTATCAAACTACCTACGCCAGAGGAAAAACCTGTGGAAGGACGGAGTTCGGATCTTCGGTGGTCTCTTCGACGGTCAAGTCAGTATGTGAGGAAATACAAAAATTAACAGAGCAGTTATTAACTGAGGAAAATCACTCACTTGTTCCATTGAACAGTTTGCTATTTGTATGAAGGATTGAAGGGTATTTTTGCCTTTTTATTTGGTAAGAAAACTGGTAAACGAGTCAGCATCCCTCCTCCACGTGTGGACTGATGACTGGGTAAATGTCTTTAGTTGTTGGCCACAGCGGCCTGTCTTTACAGGTGTCAAGCTAAGAGTTAATCTAAGAGTTAGTGCTGTTCCCTGACCATTAATGAGATGAGATTGATGACGTCCGCAGTCAAATTAGTTTGAGGTGTCTTAATTACTATGAGAGATGGAGGAATTAAGGGGCTGACAATGCATTTAATGCGATGTAGACGTACTGTCGGGACCAAACTTCATGCAACTGTCGTTTAAGTTGAAGTAACCACTCTGGATGAGTGGGAGGAGTCGCGTGTCTAGGGGGACGACTCACACCGCCATTCATATCATCCACAAAGACAATTGGCTAAAAGGTCGACTAGTACCGCCTTTCGCGTCGTCCATGAAGACAATTGGCTGAAAGGTCGACTAGTACCGCCTTTCGCGTCGTCCATGAAGTTAGTCGGCCGAGGGACCGACTAGTACTGCCCTTCAAGTCATTCTTGAAGGCGTCTAATCAACTCGAATGGCTGGGCCAAGCAAAGAAAGCGACTCGTCCAAATTGACTCGGCTGGCGAGTCCATATTGCCTTTAAGCAAATAGGTTTGAATGTATATCTACCTGATGCATGGACTTCTTCGTTCTAATCATAAATTAGGGATTAAATGAGATTTAGGACCATAACAGTTGGCCCCTTTCGCTCAGAATTGGTTGGAACCGAGTGCGAGCGAAAAAAGAAATCATGGTTCTGGACGAACAGAGGCGTATTCGGGGAGGATCGCGAAGGTTCTCATGATGAGACATGGCTGACGTCAGTGAACATCTTTTTAGCTGTTGACGCTTTGTTTCCTAGGCCCGATGGTAGGCCTCTCAAAAAGTGGAGAGCAGTTTCTCGGCCTTCGATGCAACGCTTTAGGCTCTGAGCTTTAATCCTGTTCGTTGATTATGGGCTGGCCCACTACTTGTGGGCCCCTTTATAAATACGAAGAAAGAAAGAAGAAGAGGTAATAAGCTTTTATTTTCTACGTCTCCCTGAAAAAAGCTCCGGTGATCCTTCGGCAATTCTCACAAGCATCTTCCATGAGTTCCGATCGTCGAAAGTTGTTGGATGAGTTCCGTTCGAAGGTGACCGATGCACAGATATGGCTTCTCCATTCGAAGTTTGATATTCCCAGGGAGTTCAAGCTGAGGGCTCCAGCGATGTGAGTTCTGGTGTATTGCCACGGGGAGGGGAGAGCTACCCTATATATCAAACACTTGGAGTGCGGTTTGCGATTGCTCGTACATCCGTTCCTCCACAAGGTGTTTGAGGAAATGGGAGTGTCTCCGATGCAGATGAAGCCCAACTCGATTGCTATAGTGGTTGGCTTCACCGTCATCTGTTAGTAGTTGGGAATTCATCCTAAGCTGAGCGTGCTGAGTCATCTGGTCAGCGTAGCAGTTCAGAAAATGCCCCACTATCACCTTCAGGTGACAGGGGAATTCAAAATCATTCTTGACACTCCCACGTCGAATAAGGGGTGGAAGGACAGGTTCGTCTGGGTAGAGGGAGACGAGTCCAATCTAGGCTGCTCGGACTAGCCTGAAATAAGAAGAAAGGCTTTTGAGCCGAAACCTTTGTCGGCAGATGAACAACAGGAATTGGGGTAGATTCTTAAATACAAGGGGTCGCGAATGATGTATGCTCTTCTTAATAAGTCGGTCTTGCGACTTCATGGAATCTCGTCTGTCCCTCCTGGCACTCGGGACGAAACGAGAACCCACAATGTAACTTTCGGAGGCGTGGCTGGTGCAATTGCCACAGCGGCGCCGGCTTCAGACGAGAGCTTCCGGAGGAACCTCATGAGGGAGTGATGACTCGACAGGCCAAGCGCTAGTGGCAGGAGTCGGCCCTGAAAGGGGTAGTTTCTTCTCAGGGTCGAGATGAAACGGTGGCCATGGGTTGTGAGGAAGCGACTTCGGGCGCCTTTCCGAGGGGCGCTTATGGCTATCGAAGGTCATGGCAGAAGAAGACTAGTCATGGTCCGCGAGGAGCGAGATGACTGGGCGAAAGCGTAATGAACCCTATGGAGGCGGGGCCGTCCGAGTCAGAAGAAGAGGTTGGTCCTCAATCAGCTGAAACCGAGCCCAAAGTTGACGCACAGGAAGGGGTTGACCTTCAGCTGACCGAAACCAAAACCCAGACTACTGCGGAGAAGGTTCTGGCGGTCAGAGCCGGTCGGGAGTGGGAGCTTACAGTTCTCAGCGAGCGACCGCCGACAAGGCAAGGAGCCGGTTGGCGATAAGGAGATGGGTTTCGCCCCAGCGGGATGGCCCTCTCCATATTATATGGCTGAATCCGAAGTGGGGGCTTGGAATAAAGTGAGCGACTTGCTGATTGGGACGCTCCCCCCTATCGGCTGCTATGAGCAAGAGCCCGACGCAGAATATCGATACAATCCGGTTAACCACTTGGATACCCGTTCGTCGGTGCTCCAATCTCGATATATGCAGGCTAAGGCTGTAGAACAGTTCATCTTCCCGAAGATAAGGAATTATAAAAGAAGATTCCTTATGTGGGTCTTCACGTGATCCTTCAGAGTTATTTAACTCGTGGGTGCCTTGTGGGGGAGGGGATATGTGGTCAGCTGGCTCAAGGCCATCATGCCTATGAGAAGCTTCGGAGGACACAGGCATCCCAAGAAGTCGGTGAAAGCGAAGAGTTTGATCGAGTCGTCAAGGAGCTTTCATCCAAACAAGCTGAGCTTGACGACTGGCATCAAGAGATGGTCGTGAAGGAGCAAACTATAGGGGAACTCAAGGTGGCTAATGCTAAAATGTTAGCCGAGATCAGACAGTTAAAGCAAAGGCTCTAGAACAGTGTTGGAGGAGACAGGTCCATCAACGAAGCATTAAGGGAGCGAGACTTAGCCGTAACGCAAGCTGTTCTGGAAAAGCAAATCGCGCAGCACGCCAAGGCTCGACTAGAAGAGGAGTTGGTGGCTAAGCAAAAGCTTTCGGACGAGTGTGCTCAGCTTAGGGAGTCATTACGTGAGGCAAAAGGCAAAGTTGGATATTTGGAATCCAACGACTATCAGTCGGCTGTCATCATGAAAAATCAGCCTATTATCATTGAAGAGTTTTGCCAAAGCTCGATGGGGAAGATCGAGGTGATGTTGGCTTGCAAGGCGGGAAGTGACTTTATCGTAAAGTAGCTTCCTGCTGAATATAAAGATTTCCCCGGTCAACTTCAGTATCCTCCGAGCATAGCTAGCCATGTCAGCCTCCTCTCCAAATTAGAGGAGGCAGGAGCAGGTTATAATGTAGGTGGAGGCGAGGCCGAGGAGGAGCTAGAGGAAGAGGTTGAGTCGTCGGCCGGAGGCTCCTCTGGTGGAGCCGACCAAGATGTTGGTGAGAGTTTAATTGGGAAGAGGAGTGATGAGGTGGTACATGACCTCCCTTCGACTCCTCCACCTTCCACGAGCGTCTCATTGCCTCTTACCCCTGGGGGTGACATGGACCTCTCGTAGCTTAGGTTTAAAGCCCTATTATCTTATGTATTTTATATTTTTTCTTGTATATAGTTTAAGAAAGTATGAATAAAAGTACTTTTCCCCACTTGAATCGTTTTAAGATTTTTCACCATATACTGTGGTATGACAACATGTCATTCGACTTAGTGAGTCGTCTAGACTTATCTTATCGAATTTCCAGCTTTTTTTGCTGAGATGGATTTGTAGAAGATAGTTGAATTGAAGTAGTGCCTCATTAATTTTGAGTCGGTTTTCTAATTTTTGTTGTTTTTTCTTGGTCGTCTATTTGTAGGGTCGACCGACTAAGGTCTATTGGGTCCCCTGGGCGACAAGTGAATTCGAGTTCCAAGGTAGGATTGGGAAAAGTCACCGTAGAGGACAGGGTATGACGTCAGCTGTACCTTAGCCGCCAACGTCGCTTCGATTTCTGGGCGAAGAGACGTGGGGTATTGAAGGCGGTTTTAGTGTTTCGATTTCCGTAAGGCGGTTTGAATTCTGAAATCGATCTAGACCATTGATCTTGGAATAAATGAGCCATCCAAAAGCCACCACGCGTGTCCTTTGGGTGCATATATATATTCTTTTCCCCATTGGGGAGTTTTTCTTTACGCATTCTCAAAAATTATATTTCCTCTTTCTCCATCTTTTCGAATTTCAAAGTTTTCCACCATGGCTGCTTCTTCTTCCGCTCCAGTTGTTAGGATCGGTATCCTCAACTCTTGGCAGACGAAGGTGAAGGAAGAAGAATTGGAGGGTCTTCATAAGAGGTATGACCTTCCAAAAGAGTTTAAGCTGTCTTTGCCGGGGAAGGACAACACTGTGTATGAGCATAGTGCCGATAAGGTGCCGCTATACATAGTCCACATGGAATATGGACTACGTCTTCCCCTTCCTCAATCCGTGAGAAGGGTTTGCGAGCAATTGGGGATTTCCCTAATGCAGTTTGCTCCCAACGCCATAACAACAATTATGGCGTTCCTGGTGATATGCCACCGTGTAGGAGTCGAGCCAAGTCTTCAAATGTTCAGCCACTTAGTCAGCGTGAAGACTACCAAGAAGGACGCTCACTTCTTCTTCGGGTACGTGGATGACAAGTTAGTGAATATTCCTGAGTCTAACAAAACTGGAAGGAAAGGTTCGTCTGGGTCTTCGGAGCCGACCCAGTTCTGGCTTGTCGCTCATGGCCGGAAATCGAGAAGGATGCCCTGAAGCCTCTTCTTCTCTCAGCCAAAGAGCGCCAGGATTTGGAGAAAATCCGATAGTATTCTGGGTTCCGTGAGATCCACAATTTGTTCGACAACGCCTCATTGAGAATGGCGGGATCATTTATTCGTCCCACACAGGTCGAAGAAGAAGGGGAGGTGAAACTTCTTAAAGCCGCCCCGAAGCAGTCCAAAGACCTAAAAGGTGGAGCTTCCAGCATAGTGAAAGCCACCGCAGCTTTAAGCCCGACTGAAGCCCTCACGGCACCCAGCTCGGCTAAAGCTGTGGAGTCTCAGCTGCCCTAGAAGAGGGCAAGGGGAGGATTGTCGGCCAAGGAGGAGCGACATTTAGAGCAGAATTTTGACCAGTTGGCCGCTATGTTGAAAGGGGTGGCTCCTGCCTCTTAAGCCGACAAGCCAGAGAAGAAGAAGAGGAAGAAGAAGTCGGCTCCCACGGAGAAACTTGAGGGAGCCATTCCAAAGGTGGTTGGAGCGACAATGGGGATGGCTCCAATGGGTGCTAAAAAATTGGCTCCAAAGCCTACTTCTCCTCCACGTCAGCTATCAGAGGCCGTCAACGTAGATGAGCCTTCTCCTAGCACAGTCGATGCTTCTGGGCAGCAGGTGCAGGAAGCTTCCGTTGCCGCCATGGAGACTTCCATCGAGCGTGCCGCTGTTGTTGCTTCCTCCAAGCCGACTCAAAAATCGAGAAAAGAGTCGGTTGTTTCGGATGAGTCAGCGTCGGGGCCAGTTCCTCTTGGTTCACTCGAGAGTTCAGGCATTCAGCTTCCTTTCTATCATCAGATTGCCGAGATTGGCCACCCAAAGTGGAAAGAACTTTGAGCCCACCTTACCGGGGATTTATGGGAGGGGTATGCGTCTACGGAGGAACCCTCTGAGGGTGATAGGTTCATCCCCGATCGCTTTCTCCATAAGGAAGATTCCATGTTTCTATCGGGAAGGGCTCAACTTGCTGCTGCTGACCAGTTTTCACTCCCATGGGACTTGGAGCCACTAAGGGAGGTGCCCTTGACTGGTTTGAGGCTGGCGCTCCAGAGTTATCAAATTCAAGGGGCTCTGATTGGGGAGGAGCTTTTTAACCGCCTTGCTTACTTGATGCAAGTTTCTGACGAGTTGTCAAGGAAACTTGCTCAAGAGAAGGAAGGTCGAGAAGAAGCTGAGAAGAGGGCAGCGGCTCTCGAGGCGGAGAAGGAAGGGGTATACGCCAAGTGGCATAGCGAGCTGGAGGCGAAGCAATCTGCGATTGCTAATCTTCAGACTCATCATACCAAGCAGCTGGCCACCATAAAGAGTTTGAAAGATGAGGCGGCCAAACTTAAGGAGACGGCCGAGGGTTCTAAGAGGGAGATTGCTGAGGGGAGGAAGCAGGTCGAGCAATTGGAGGAGCAAGTTGAGGCCGAGAAGCGTGAAAAGCTATCGGCTCAAGAGAGTGTTCACTCTGAACAACTCGCCCTCTAAAGTTTGAAGGTCAAGTTAGATGAGTCGAAGATGGCTCACCAGACGGCCTTAGATGACGTTCGATCTGTTGAGACTCGACTCAACTATGTGACGTTAGAGGAGGGGAAGAGGGAGATCATCGAGGTGTACTGACACGGGCCAGTGGGGAAGGTCGAGTTGTCGCTGGCCGTTAAGGCCGGTTTTGATTACTTAAAGGCCCAGCTTCCTCCCGGCGTTCCCCCACCTCCATGCCCCAACTACCCCCCTCGAGTACAGAACTGTCTACCCGTCCTGTAGGGCTTAGTGGAGAGGGGGGCAAGTATGCAGCTAGGCACCGAGGATGGTGACAACGGTGAGGACGAGGATGAGGACGGAGATGAGGGTGAGGGCGAAGATGAAGATGAGGACGGCGACGATGAAAATGGTGATGGTGGTGATCATAATTAAGATGTCACCTAACCAATATTTACTCACCTAGTTTTTCACTGCTTCTATCTGGTTATCTCGACTATTGTACAGTTATTGATTATGTTAAATTATAAATGAAAATTTGTTTTGCATTTGTTTGTGTTGAATACTCCAAGCTTTATTTATTTTGCTTTCTTGCATCTGATGGGCATGTAGTGCCAGTTGCTACTCTGACTTATGTCTATAAGCCGGGTAAATAACATAGTATTCACCATAACATGGGAAATAATAAACAATTTTATTTTTAACGAGTACCTGGACCCGTGTCGACCGAAAGGTCAAATGAGTTGAGTCAGCCGTTAGAGCAAGACGAGTATAATTTGTGTATGAATGAGTTGCAGCCGAGTATCCTAGTCTTGAAGTTGTGGATGTTAGGACAACCTATATGTTGAGTGCCTAGGACTTACGTGGTGCCTAGGTCCTTTTTAGCATTGTCGATCTCTATTTTCAGGCAAAGAGAAAGCCTATCTTTCGGAGTCGGCCCCAGTGAGAGCGGTGACTTGGTAATGGACAACCCGTAGGTTGGGTGCCTAGGACTTATGTGACGCCTAGGTCTTTAGGAGTCGGCCCAAATGTGAGCGGCGACTCGGTGATTGGCAACCCGTAGGTTGGGTGCCTAGGACTTATATGGCGCCTAGGTCTTTAGGAGTCGGCCCAAATGTGAGCGGCGACTCGGCGATTGGAAACCCGTAGGTTGGGTGCCTAGGACTTATGTGGCGCCTAGGTCTTTAGGAGTCGGCCCAAATGTGAGCGGCGACTCGACGATTGGCAACCCGTAGGCTGGGTGCCTAGGACTTATGTGGCGCCTAGATCTTTAGGAGTCTGCCCAAATGTGAGCGGCGACTCGGCTATTGGCAACCCGTAAATTGGGTGCCTAGGGCTTATGTGGCATCTAGGTCTTTAGGAGTCGGCCCAAATGTAAGCGGCGACTCGGTGATGCCAAAAGATGATCGACGCCTTGATGTTGTTCTGTCTTGGCAAGCAGATACGAGCGTCTCAACTCGGCTTAACGAGGTTGGATAATCCTGATTTGACTTAGCGTGTGGGGTGTGTCTTCTTAATTGAGGGAGTCAGATCACCTATCACGGCTGGGCGAGAAGGGTTCCTTGACTCGTTTTGATAAGAAGGGTTCCTTGACTCGTCCTAGCCGGAAAGGTCTCCTGAACTCGGCTTCAACCAAGAGATTTTCCCCAACTCGTCAAGTGAAATTGGGTTGTTACAACTTATTTTTGGCAAGAAGGACGCTTCGATCTGTTGCAGTGAATGGGGCGTAGCCCTTTAGGAAATAGGTTATTAAGACGTTCCTTGCACAATATAAAACAGATAATAATAGTGAGGGGGCAAAAGTCTATTTATATTGAAAGATCTTGAATAAGATTTATATACAAAATTTATTAAAAAACTTTCTAAGATGCTCGATGTTCCATGGATGCTGTAAGATCCTTCCATCGGGGCTTCTGAGTCGGTATGTGCCAGGTCACAGTTCTTCTAGGTTGGTGTAAGGTCCTTCCCAGTTAGGTGCCAACTTGCCACGCTTGGCGTCCTTGTCGAACATTGCCTTCCTTAGTACAAGATCGCTAACACAAAATCTTCTTGGTCAGACTTTGCTATTGTAATATCGGGTGACTCGTTGTTGGTTGACGATTTGGTGGCACAATGTTGTGGCCCAGACTTCATCCACGAGGTCTAGTTCTACCCGAAGCCCTGCAGAATTCACATCTTTATCGAAGTGTTGTAGGCGGATGGTAGGCATGTCGACTTCTACTGGAGTTACAGCTTCCGCCCCATAGGTCAACTTGAAGGGAGTTTTACCAGTAAAATTCTTGTGAGTCGTCCGGTATGACCACAAGATGCTTGGTAATTCTTCGACCCAATTTCCAACTGCATTGTCTACTTTCTTTTTGAGGGCTTGGAGTATGCATTTATTAGCGGCTTCTGCTAGTCCATTGCATTTCGGATGAGCCGCTGTGGTGAATTTGAGTTGAATACCCCATTCTACACAAAAATCCTGGAGCCCTTTGCTGCTAAATTGGGTGCCGTTGTCCGTGATGAATGAACGAGGGACACCAAATCGGCAAACAATGGATTTCCAAGCAAAGCTAGTGATGTTGCCCTCTCCAATCTTCACCAAGGATTCAGATTCAATCCACTTGGTAAAGTAATCGATGGCGACTATTAGGAATTTGCGCTGTCCCGAAGCGAGAGGAAGAGGTCCGAATATATCCAGGCCCCACTGGGCAAAGGGAATGGGGGATCGAAATGGGAGTAAGCTCCGTGGTTGCAACCCTTGGGATTTCTACAAACGTCTGGCATTTCTTACATGCCAACACAAGCTTCTTGGAGTCGGCAATTACTGTGGGCCAGTATTATCCTTGTCGAATGACTTTTTGGGCGAGTGTTCTTGCTCCCGGGTGATTTCCGCAGATGCCTTCATGAATTTCTCTCAAAATATAATTAGCTTTGGCAGGCCGAAGGCAACGCAGATAAGGTCCTATACCACTGCCATGATAGGACAATCGATAAAGCTGATTGTCAATCATGAGATAGCGGCGAGCATGCCTTTGTAGGCTTTTTGCCTCAGCAGCATCTGCAGGTGGGACTCCATTAGCTAAGAATTGGATGATAGGATCCATCCAAAGAAGGCTCAAGGCCGCTTCAGCTTTGCATGACATCCTTGAAGCTTCCGTTATCTTTGGGGCTGGCGAGGTATGCGTGTAGATAGGTCCCGAGTCGTTCACGAAGCTTGTTGATGCGAGCTTCGACAAGGCATCTGCTCGAGCGTTGTATGCACGAGGAACTTGAGAAATCTTGAAGTTAGCCAACTGAGATAACAGTTCCTTGACTATCTTTAAGTATTGAATCATCCTCTTGTCTTTGGCCGCATATTTTCCATTAACCTGATGGACTACAAGTTGGGAATCGGCTAATATATATAAATTCTCGGCCTTGACTACCAAAGCGGCTCAGAGGCCGGCAATGAGTGCTTCATACTCGGCTTCATTGTTTGAAGCCGGGAATTTAAAGGCAATGGATTGCTCAGTAACTGTGTCGTCTGGACTGTGCAAGACTATGCCTGCTCCGCTTTCGGCTTATTCGATGACCCGTCCACCTTTAATTTCCACCAAGAGGCAAATTCTGGTGAGTCGTTCTCGGGAGTGGAGCACGCAGGGGGAATTGCCGACTGTTTCTCCTTGCTTCCCTTTCCTGCTGGTAAGGATTGATCTGTGGGAGGAAGTTTTGCATGTTCGCCATCTGGCGAGGTTGATTCGATGAGGATGTCGGCTAAGGCTTGAGCTTTGATTGTGGTTCGGGGCTCAAACTGTACATCATATTTGCTGAGCTCAATTGACCATGCAACCATTCTTCTAGAGGTGGTGGGACTCCCCAAAGCTTTCTTCAGTGGTAGGCTCGTCCGCACAATGATGGAGTGTGCTTGAAAATAAGGACGGAGTCTACACGCTGTTGTGATGAGGGCAAAGGACGCCTTCTCGATCAGAGGATAATTTAACTCTCCTGCTCTAAGTATCCGGCTGACATAATATACCGGTTTCTAAATGTGGTCCTCTTCTCGAACTAGGACCGAGCTGACCGCCTCGAGAGAGACGGCTAAGTAAAGATATAGGGTCTCTCCTTCAACTAGTTGACTCAACAGCGACTTGGTGCTCAAATACGCTTTGAGTTCTTTAAAAGCAACGCAGCATTCCTCTGTCCATTCCATCTTCTTCTTGGGATCTTTTGCTCCTCTGAGTATTTTAAAGAAAGGGAGGCTTCTCTCGGCTGACTTAGAAAGGAAGCGTCCCAAAGCGGCTATCTTGCCATTGAGCTTCTGGATGTCCTTCATGGTGCGCGGCTCGGGTAGTCGTTTAATGGCGGCTATTTTTTCTGGGTTGATTTTAATGTCTCTCTAGGTGATCATGACTGTTCGCGGTGAAAGTTGGGATGATTGTCATTGCTGATGAATTCGTTACACATTTATGGAATTACAAACGGATTCAAAAATAACTCGCCTTTTTATAAGGCTTTACAATAAAAAATCAAAAAAGATTACAACTTTCTTTCACCAAAACAAATGCGGGATCCGTTTATCGGATCCTCGCTTGCGTGGGTGTCTTTGCCTGTGCCGGGGACTCTATTCCGTCCGTGGACCGCCGTGTAATCGTGATCCAAAGAAAGATCTACACGGTAAACGGGGGTTATTTCACGAAGGAAAAAAAATCCCGAAGCAAATGAGATCGACTAAGCGAAATCAAAGCTCTTCTCGAGATCAAAACAAGGTTTAATCTCAAGGAAACGATGTAGATCTGATGTCGAAGTTGATCGCCTCCCCAAAAAGCTAGATCTGGATCTTTAAAAGCGTCGCCTTTATCGCCAAAACTCAGATCTTGATCCGGCAGAGCTTCCTCATCTCTCCAAAATTCCAGATCTGAACAAATGAGCCCCTACCCTCATATTTATAGCCTCAAAGTGGATAACGGGTCAAAACTGGGCCCAAAAGCCCGCCTAGCCCCTTGTAAGTGGCTCGGCCTTGGCCAAGGTGGCTCGGTTGTTTTAGCTCTAACTCTCTCGACCGACCTCTGATTGATGCGATTCAAGATGCGTTAGAAAGCTAGAGAGGAGAGATATAACTTTTATGTTTTGAGCTTCCTCATATTCGAATCATATCATGGCCAAAATATGTGAGATATCATTGGGGTCCTGCAGGTGTGAAACAGTCTGAACCCTCTCGGTTGTTTCGGCTCTAACTCTCTCGTCCGTTCTCGGAAGGAGTTGATCCAAGATGCGTTAGAAAGTTGGAGAGGATATCTAAAACCTTCCATAGCCGAGCCACCCATGGTGGGAGCAAGACACACGTGGTGCTAAGTCTTTTATGGGTATCCTGCAGGTGTGAAATAGCCTGGACCCTCTCGGTTGTTTCGGCTCTAACTCTCTCGTCCGTTCTCGGAATGAGTTGATCCAAGATGCGTTAGAAAGCTGGAGAGGATATCTACAACTTCCCGTAGGCGAGCCACCCATGGTGGGAGCAAGACATACATGGTGCTACGTCTTTTATGGGTATCCTGCAGGTGTGAAACAGCCTGGACTCTCTCAGTTGTTTCGGCTCTAACTCTCTCGTCCGTTCTCAGAATGAGTTGATCCAAGATGCGTTACAAATCTGGAGATGATATCTACAACCTCCCATTGACTTGTATGCTTCACCAATGTGCTTATTACGCTTTGTTCACTTGTTTTATTCATTTACATCGTTGACGGTCCGTCAATCATCAACTCATTGTCACGGGTTACGTTCGGGGACTTATAGGCAAATTTACACGTCTACAATGACACCCAAAAACTTTTCCGGCTACACTCCAAAAGCGCATTTAGCTGGATTAAGCTTCATGCGGTAATGTCGGAGGATAGAGAAGGTTTTCTCAAGATCAGCTATGTGTGCAGAAGCTTGCTTTGATTTCACCAAGATGTCATCCACATAGGCTTCTACATTGCGGCCGATTTGAGATTTTAAGATCTTATTGACCAGTCTTTGATAAGTTGCACCGGCATTCTTGAGACCAAAGGGCATTACATTGTAGCAGAATGTGCCCTGGTCAGTGATGAAGGACGTCTTCTCTTGATCATGCTTTGCCATGCGAATCTGATTGTAACCAGAAAAAGCGTCCATGAAACTTAGTAACTCATGCCCTGCACTCTCGTCCACCAATTGATCTATACGTGGGAGAGGGTAGCTATCTTTGGGACAGACCTTGTTGAGGTCGGTGAAGTCCACACACATCTCCATTTGCCATTGGCTTTTTTTTACCAACACTGCATTGGCTAGCCACTCCGGGAATTGGACTTCCCGAATGAAACCGGCTTTCAAAAATCGGTCGACTTCTTCCGCCGCAGCCTTCTGTCGCTTCGGACCAAAATGTCTTTTCTTCTGTCGAACCGGCTTGCTGTGTCGGTCGATGGAGAGTTCATGGCTGATGACATCAGGGGAAATGCCCAACATGTCCTCTAGCCCCCAGGCAAACACATCAAGGTTTGCCAAGAGGACAGAAATTAATGCTCCCCGCAGCGGCTCCGGGAGGTTTGATCCGATCCTGAGTGTCTTCTTGCCTTCCTTGCCGACTAGAATTTCATGCAAGTCTTCAACCGGTGTTGTTCTCTCTCGCTCCATCTTCTTTTCAAACTGAAGGCTCATCTTCTCAATGGGCATGGCCATGGCTACTCCCTTCCCCTTAGTAGAGAGCACATAACAGGCTCTGGCTTCTCTTTGGTCGCTCTTGACCACCCCAACTCTAGCCGGTGTTGGGAATTTGATCATCTGGTGATAAGTGGATGGGATAGCTCGTAAGAGATGAAGGGACGTCCGACCTAGAATGACATTGTGTGCCGACTTAATGTCCATTACTACAAATTAAACATTCACAGTCGACTGGCAGCGGGGACGACCAACTGTTAGGGGGAGAGTGATCAATCCCTCAAGCAGTTGAGAGTGTCCCGTGAATCCAATGAGGGGACCCAGAGATGGCTGCATCCTTGTCTTGTCAATACCCATGCGGTTGAACGCATCTAAAAATAAGATGTCAATGGAGCTTCCCGTGTCTATCATGCTCCTCTTCACTTCGGCTGAGATGATAATGGGGTCGCCATGGGGTGTCTCGACTCCTTCCAAGTCAGCATCACTGAAGGAAATGGGCATATCCAGCCGCAGCTTCTTATCACAACTGTTCACTAGTAGAGAATGCTTGGCATATCTCTTGCCAGCGTTATTAGATTCTCCTTCGAGAGTAGGTCCACCACTGATGGTGTTAATGACGCCTCAGCTGCCTTGTCCGACTTCTTGGTGATTCGAGTCGGGTCGCGGTCGAGGTGATCGGGAGTGAGACCTTTGGTCGTCTCTCTTGGGAGGTGGATCCCTCCTAACTAAGTTCTTCAAAATTCCTCTCTAGATGAGGTTTTCAATGTCTCTCTAGAGGACACAGCAATCTCCAGTGTTGTGGCCATGATCCCTATGATATCGGCAAAACTGCCGCTCATCCCTCTTTCAGGGGTCTGACTTCATCCGTGGTGGAGGAGTAGTAAGGAGTCCCTCCTTTTGGACTTTATCAAGGGCTCTAGAGAGGCATGTGTTGAGGACTGTGAAAACTGGGGGAGGAGCGTCCACTCTTCTGGCGTCCCTCCTGTCGAACCGACCATTACGGTTGTTCTTGGGGGAAGGGTTCCTTGGAGCATTTCTGGGTTCTTCTCTTCGAGGTGGATCTTGAGTCGGTTGGACTGGTGAGATGGCCGGAGTAGTAGCAGGGGCTACAAATGGAGCCGGTTCGATAGGTTGGGGGATTACTGGAGCTACGCATAGGGTGGTTGTCGAGGTAGGAACTGTCGGTTGGCTGGACCCTGCTGCTTCTGCTGCCATCTTATATGCTTCGGCTTCTTCCATGTTCATGTAGGCATGAGCCTTGGCCATCAAGTGCTCATAACTCCTGATCGGTTTCTTGGCGAGAGCCTTGGACAGATCACCAGGCCGTAAACCTGCTGCTAGGGCTGACATGGCGACTTGACTCCCTGGGTCTTCAACTTCTAGTCTCTTTGCCTGGAATCTCTTTATGTATGCCCTAAGGTCTTCACCCGGCTCTTGCTTAGTTTGTATGAGTACATGGGGTGGCAGTTTGGGTTTGGAATCGGCCAGAAAGCTGTGGATGAATTTTCGACTGAGTTCCTCAAAGCTGCCTATGGATTTCTTCTCCAAGGCATTCCACCAAAGCTTGGCGCTCCCCGTCAAGGTGACTGGGAAACAGCAGCAAATGGTCTCCTCCGGTGCATGCATCAAGATCATAGTGTCATAATAATTCTGAACATGTTTCGCCGGGTCTCTTTCACCACCGTACTTGTCTATGGTTGGCATCTTGAATTTTTCAACAGGCGCTTTCATAATCGAGTCGGCGAAGGGGGTATTTCCTCCGATGGCATCGGTGACGGGTTGATATGCTCGATCATAACCGTCTGTGGGTTGATGGGTGGATGGAGTTGGTGCTACATGTTCTGCGCGAGGTCTCGGGGCTGCGGCTGCTGGATCCTTTGCACATTGGCTGGGACTAGGGCTCTCGTCAGTAACATCAAAGACTTGAGGGCGGCGCCTTGGGACGGCACGAGGAGTCGGCTGCATCTGCAGCGGTTGAGATGCATGCTCTTGGCGGTCCCTTCTTAGCTTAGCGATAAGAGGTGTCTCCGGAGGTGGCACTTGCTGCATGGTAAGTTGGTGAGTGCCCTGGGCAGTGGAATGGCGGCTAGCGGAAGGTTGGGCCGCAGCCGAGGTGGTTTGCTGTGCTACGGGAGCAGAGAAACGGTTGAAGAGCTCGTCAGCAAAGGCTTTGAGCTGGGCTTGCATAGTTTGTGTGATCTTCTCAGTGGATTCCTTGAGTTGGGCTTGAGTAACATAGTCCACTGGTAGGTTTCCTAATCTGGTAAGATCATCGCCTCCGGACATTGTTGTTAGAGGAAGAAAGGAGGCCTCACGGTGGGCGCCAAACTGTTGATGTATGAAATCACAGTCACTAAACTCCGCTGGATTAGTTGTTGATTGAGTGGAGTCCGCCTTCTCCTCTAATGTCCGGTGATGTTATCAAATCGAGGGTTTACCTATGCCAGAGGAAAAACCTATGGAAGGACGGAGTTGGGATCTCCGGTGGTCCCTCCGACGGTCAAGTCAGTATGTGAGGAAATACAAAAATTAACAGAGTAGTTATTAACTGAGGAAAATCACTCACTCATTCCATTGAACAGTTCGCTATTTGTATGAAGGATTGAAGGGTATTTTTGCCTTTTTATTTGATAAGAAAACTGGTAAATGAGTCAGCATCCCTCCTCCACGTGTGGACTGATGACTGGGTAAATGTCTTTTGTTATCGGCCACAACGGCCTGTCTTTACAGGTGTCAAGCTAAGAGTTGATCTAAAAGTTAGTGCTGTCCCCTGACCATTAATGAGATGGGATTGACAACGTCTGCAGCCGAATTAGTTTGAGGTGTCTTAATTACTGTGAGAGATGGAGGAATTAAGGGGCTGACAATGCATTTAATGCGATGTAGACGTACTGTCGGGACCAAACTTCATGCAACTGTTGTTTAAGTTGAAGTAACCACTCTGGATGAGTGGGAGGAGTTGCGTGTCCAGGGGGACGACTCACACCGCCATTCACGTCATCCACAAAGATAATTGGCTGAAAGGTCGACTAGTACTGCCTTTCGCGTCGTCCATGAAGACAATTGGCTGAAAGATCGACTAGTACCGCCTTTCGCGTCGTCCATGAAGATAATTAGCTGAAAGGTCGACTAGTACCACCTTTCGTGTCGTCCATGAAGTTAGTCAGCCGAGGGACCGACTAGTACTGCCCTTCAAGTCATTCTTGAAGGCGTTTGATCAACTCGAATGGCTGGGCCAAGCAAAGAAAGCGACTCGTCCAAATTGACTCGGTTGGTGAGTCCAGATTGCCTTTAAGCAAATAGGTTAAAATGTATATCTACCTGATGCATGGACTTCTTCGTTCTAATCATAAATTAGGGATTAAATGGGATTCAGGACCATAACAGGTGGTCTACCAAAAATTCGGCTATTGCATGTAGCACGAATGTCATATCGTACTTTGAAAGCAGTATTGCCTATTTGGCTAACCTGGAATTCAGCGATCTGGGCTTCGTCATGAGTATCCATAGAGGATTAACTCTTGAAATGATGTGGATGGATTGACCAGTGAGATAGTATCGCATCTTCTGAACAGCGAAGACCAATGCTAGATATTCTTTTTTGACTGGATTGTAGCAATGCTCGGCACCAATCATAGTCCGGTTAAGGTAATAAACGGCTTGTTCATGGCCATCATCATTCTTCTGGGCAAAATATGCTCCGAGGGAGTGATCTTTTGCTCTGACGTAGATCAGGAACGGTTTACCTGATACTGGTGTGACTAGAATAGGTGGCTTCGTGAGATAACCTTTGATCTTATTGAAAGTTTTTTGACAAGCGTCGTCCCAAATGAACGAAACACCTTTCTTCATCAGCCTTTAAAATAGTTGATATTTTCCAGACAAGTTAGTAATGAACCTACGGATGTAGGCTAATCGTACTTGTAAACCTCTAAGTTCTTTGAGATTTTTCAGAGGTGGCATCTCTCGGATGGCTTTCACTTTTTTAGGATCGACATGTATTCATTTAGATGTTATATAAATCTCAGTATTCTACCTAATGATACCCCTAGGAAAGACTTGGTTGGATTCATCTTGAGTTGATATTTTCTCATGATTTCAAACACCGTTCTCAAGTCATTGACATGGTCTTGTTTGTGATGACGCTTGATTGCGAGGTCGTCTACATAGCACTCCACCGTCTAGTGCAAATGCTCATGAAAAATCGTGTTCATAGCGCATTGGTAAGTTGCTCTAGTATTTTTCAGGCCAAAGGACATTACTGTATAATAGAATACTCTTAAAGGTGTCCTAAAAGCCGTGTGCTTCTGATTATCTGGATGCATCTTGATTTGGTTGTATCTAGAAAACCCATCCATGAATGATATTCTCTCAAATTTGCACATTGCCAACCATGACATCCGTGATAGGGGTGAGGAAATTCATCCTTTGGGCAAGCAAGATTAAGATCTCTGAAATCAATATACATCTAGATATTTTCATTCTTTTTCATTACCACCACTATGTTGGCCAGCCAATCCAGATATTGCTCTTCACGGATGAACCCGCATTCAATAAATTTGCAGATTTCTTTCTCGACCCATTAACTCAGGACGGAAGCGTCGTTGTTGTTGCTTGACTGGCTTAACATTGGGGGTCAATGTTAAGATGATATACGGCCACATTGGGGTCTAAACCAGACATGTCTTCGTAACTTCAGGCGAAAATATCAATGTACTCTCAAAGGAGAGTTATGAGTTCTTATTTCTCAGCGGATGGTAAACTTTGGCTGATGAAGATGTGCTTAGGATTGACTTCGTCACCTATGTTGACTTGGACCACTTTATCTTCGATGGATGGTTCGCTAATTTCAAAGCGTGACTCCCTTTATTTTTCTAGATGTTTTGCCCAGGAATTGTCTTTAGGATCTTCGAACACTTCGGATTCATCAAGATCCATAGTTAGACTATACGAGACCATGTTAGTCGTGAATTCGCCAAGCATGGCTCCGAGGCTGATGTTAGACTCACAGTTAGACGTATCTGAAGAGCTGCTTAGGAAATCATCAGATGCTGGTCCTATTTGTGAATCAACCATAGGGGAGATGTAACCGAGTCCACATTTAGTTCAATTGTAATAATCGAAAGCCTCCCCTTCTGGTAAAAAGGGGATTAGATGAACTCTTGGTCCTTGATTGAAATTTAATCCTTATTTTAGGGTGAAGTTGTACCCCATTTTTGCCATTATATGCTGAGAGTTGGCTATAACGGGAGAATTTCGGTACTCCTTCGGTTTCCTCATCCGAGCTTGATAATTGAGGTCGCGGCTCAACTTTTCTAAAGATAATCGAATTTTGGGTGCCTCTTTTAGCTTGGACCGTGAAGGCAGCATGCTCTCAGTTACCTAGCTGCTTGATCATCACATTTTATTATACTTTTTTACCATCATTATTTATTTTATTTAAATAAATATATCACTAATAATATATTTTTTTCTTAATCTACAGGAAATAAAGAATTAATAAGAGCTAAAAAAAGAGAACTCAAATTTTCTCATTTTTTAACCTTTTATTGAAGCACAGGATCAAGCTAAGTAGCCTATAGAAGCCGAAAAGACAAGGATCCAATATGAAAAGAAATCAAATTAAATTCATATTTAGGATGGCCAGCCGCAAAGAAACAGTATTATCTCGCAATCTAAAAGGCGAAATCTAACATATAATATATGAAAATCACCTATCTCGACGAGACCAAGCTATCTAGAATGTCACATTATCGATACTAGTATCGATACCTCTATCAATACTAGTATCAATATCTGTATCGATAACTACATCGATAGGGGTATCGATATCAGTATTGATTCCTATATCGATAACTATATCGATAGGGGTATCGGGTATCGATACCAGTATCGATTCTTGTATCGATACCAGTATCGATACCTAGTAAGCAGTTACGAATCAAAGGCTGAATTTGTGTATCTTGGGCATTAAGTTTAATCTAAGGGCTAATATTGATTGTAATACTCTATAAATAAGGGTAGAGTGAGGGTTGGAGTGTGAAAATTTTTGTAAAACTCTATTTGTAGAGGAGGGTTACTCTTAATTGAAGACCTTCAAAATTATAAACTTTGTTTGCAATTAATAAAAATTTTTTCGTCTTCAAAATTTTCTTTTCTTTTCTTTATTGGTTGATGAAGATGAAGATAAAGATAAAGATAAAAATAGAGATTTACTTTTAAGGGCTAGAACCCTCTTGCAATGTAAGTTTTTTTCTCTTTTATTTTTCTTTAGATATTTATGTTTTAGGATTTTATTTTCTTTTAGTAGATTAGATTTATTTTGATGCCTTGTAGAGATTTACTTTCATGTTCTTTATTTTTGTTATTTTCTTGCATTTTTATTTGGTAGTATAGATTTACTTTCTCGCATTTTCATTTTTGTCGTTAGATTTACTTTTATGCTCATAGTTTAGATCTTTATTTTCTTGTTATTATTCTAACTTTTGTAGTTAGTTTTATTTTTCTTATTTCATGCTCTCTAGTTTAGATTTTATTTTCTTTATTTTTATTTTCTAAAATGTGCAACTAAAATCATGTTGGAATTCTAGAATTGTATAAAACTAGTTTGATTTCTTTCATAATTTGTGGATTACTCTCTTGTGCTTAAAATAATCATGTTTAGAGTAATCAACTAGAGAACTAATTGATAGAAGAAGAATTTCATAATCTATACTTATCTTGAGTGGTTTGATAGGTTATGCTTATGAATTCTAGAATTAATATCTAGTTATTGTTCTTTTAATGAATGTTGATTTTTGTTGTTCTTTTAATGAATGTTGATTTTACGTAGATGATAATTTGATAGGTTATGCTTTCTTTAAGTGGTTTGATAGTCTATGCTTAATAAATCTAAAGTAAAATGTGATAAAAGAGAGTAGTTCATAAATCCTAAATGGATTCAACTAGTGGATTCAATTCTAGATTCTTCATTTCTCTAATTAATTTCCTCCATCTTTTACTTGTTGTAATTTTTCTCTTTTAATTAAATTTCTCTTTATTGATTTTGTTCTTTTCCATTTTATTCTTTATTTTCTTGATTTTATTTTCCTCTAATTTCTTCATATCTCTTTCTCCTCTCTTGATTCAGTTTTCTTTTATTTGCAAATAATTACCCACTCTCTTTATCTCTCTACATTCAAACTCCATATTATCCACACACAACTCTAGAAATCAATTTAGATTATTTCCTACAACACCTTCCTCATGGGATCGATATTTTCTATACTATAACTTGATAGTTGTACACTTGTAACTTTATTTTATTTACCCCCATCAAGTTTTGGCATCGTTACTAGGAAGTGCTTATAATTAGGATTTTTCTATTTTGATTCTTTAATTTGTTTGTTTTCTTGTGAAGGAACCACTTTGAAGCTTGAAGATTAAGGATTGAAGATTGAAGATTGAAGTTTTGCTTGAGAAGGTAAGTCCTCTTTCTAGTATTTTCAATTCCACCCTTTAGTTAGTTTCTCACAATTAGAGACAATTAGGATCTAATTAAAAAAATTTACTTTTTCAACCCTAATAAAATTCATCCTCTAATTGGACAATTACTAACAAGATAATAAATTTAAACAAGAGCTCTCTTTCTCACTTTTGTTTGATTGTTAAACCTAATTAAAAAATAAAAGATTTTATTTTTGCACCCTTTGTAGTTGCTTTTAATTCCTAGGGTTGCATTGCATATAGTTAGAAGGAATTCACCAAAGTGATTTGAGTATCTTGATTTGCCACTCACTTGAAAATACTCTTAAGAGAAAAAATCCACTAATCAAGATAAGGTGAGAGATTACATCACCTTTTCCATAGCCCACAAATCATTAATTTCTCACTACACAAACCCAAGTCTTTTAAAACTCATTAGACATTGGTCCCTAAGGCTTCGAGGTCATTAAGGAGTAAAAAATCCTTAAGTGAACTAATTTAAGTTTACTTTAATCCGTTGGTGTCTAAGGCAAGGTTTGGGGGTTGCGTAAAACACTCTGCAAGGAATGAGGTACTTAATTGGTTATTGACCTCCCTTTAGTACTATCCTTACCTGGCTAACTGACCGAGTAAACTTTAATCTTTTCACTGAAGGAGTTTTTGGTTAGGAGTTGGTCTAGTTGAGTCTAGGCTTAATCCTAGAATTAAGGGTGATTGATACAAAGTGATTGCTCTTAATTTGTCTTAGTAGGTTTTTCTTTTATTCTTCTCATTCTTTTCATTATCTTTTAGGTTTTTAGTTTTTCTCTTAAAAAAAAACCTAACTTTTGTTTTTCTTAGAATTTTTTCCTTTTAGCTAAAAAAATCTAAAAAGAATTTGTTTTGGTGTATGCAAGTTTAGATTTGGGATAATACCAATCGTTTAATCCGTGTTGAACCATTTTCTGAGACCAAAGAAATAGCTAATCCTAAACCGCCCGTTCTTCAAGATATGTGCTATCACACTAGGAGTGCAATCCCGTATTGCATTAAGCTACCCGATATCAATGGAACTAATTTTGAGCTCAGACTGCACTTTATAAAACATGCTTCCGAAATTCTTAGGAAATGAAATCGAAGACGCTATATTTTTATCTCCGAGCTTGAGGAACTTTGTCTTATGATTAAGATTAGGGAACTATCTGAGGATACGATTAAGCTTAGATTTATTCCTTTGCTCTTAAAGACAAAGCCAAGAAATGGCTGTATAGCTTACCCACAAATTCTATCTCAACCTGGGATGAATTTGTTACCGTTTTTCTAAAGAAAATTTTTCCTATCCATAAAACCGTTAAGCTTAGAAACAGCATTCATAATTTTAAGATAGTCCCGGGAGAGCCGTTCTGAAAGTATTTTAATCAGTTTAAAGATCTTCTTATCTAATGTCCTCACCATGGTCTAGAAAAGTGGAGATTATGCCAAATCATCTATGAAGTATTGGATTATTCTTTAAAATCTTCCTTATAATCAATGTGTCAAGGGAATTTCATGAAGAAAAATGCCGATGAAGCTTGAAAATTTTTAGAGAGTTTATCTGAGAAAACCATGCAATGGGAACACTGTGATGAAAGAGTTTCATTAGTTCCCCAATTCAAATCCAGTGGTTTTTTCCTAGAGTTAAACATAGCCTCTGAACCAAAGATGGCTACAATCCTGCATAGGTTTGAAGCTTTAGAAATTAAAGAACGAGCCCCATCTCAAATCAATCAAGTTTCTGCCTCAGGTTGTCATAACTGTCTTTCTCCAATCGATGTTTCAGATGAATGTTCTCTCTTAGGAAACAGTCAACCACCAGGTCAGGTAAACGCTGCATTTTAACATCCTGTGAATGATCCATTTTCTCTAACCTACAATCCAGGTTAGAGAAATTGCCCAAATTTACATGGAATCAGGGAAGCTACTCCGAAAATTGAAACTTTACTCTCACTTCAACCCAACAATTACCTAGAGGAAACAAAGTTCCTTTCAATGCATAAAACCGTTAAGCTTAGAAACAAGATTCATAATTTTAAGATAGTCCCTGAGAGCCGCTCGAAAGTATTTTAATCGGTTTAAAGATCTTCTTATCTAATGTCCTCACCATGGTCTAGAAAAGTGGAGATTATGCCAAATCATCTATGAAGTATTGGATTATTCTTTAAAATCTTCCTTATAATCAATGTGTCAAGGGAATTTCATGAAGAAAAATGCCGATGAAGCTTGAAAATTTTTAGAGAGTTTATCTGAGAAAACCATGCAATGGGAACACTGTGATGAAAGAGTTTCATTAGTTCCCCAATTCAAATCCAGTGGTTTTTTCCTAGAGTTAAACATAGCCTCTGAACCAAAGATGGCTACAATCCTGCATAGGTTTGAAGCTTTAGAAATTAAAGAACGAGCCCCATCTCAAATCAATCAAGTTTCTGCCTCAGGTTGTCATAACTGTCTTTCTCCAATCGATGTTTCAGATGAATGTTCTCTCTTAGGAAACAGTCAACCACCAGGTCAGGTAAACGCTGCATTTTAACATCCTGTGAATGATCCATTTTCTCTAACCTACAATCCAGGTTAGAGAAATTGCCCAAATTTACATGGAATCAGGGAAGCTACTCCGAAAATTGAAACTTTACTCTCACTTCAACCCAACAATTACCTAGAGGAAACAAAGTTCCTTTCAATGCATAAAATAATTTCCAACAATCAAATTTGCCTTATCCAAATCAGCCCCCTCATCATTGTAGATGGTAAAATATACATTATTGGACCAATCCTGAGTCCGAGTCTAAGAAGTAAACACCCATGGATTAAACACTTCAGATAGGCTTAAGCATTAGATATGGTAGGCTACAACGAAGTTCACTTGGATCACATGCGAACATGACTGCATCCAAGCCAAAGAGAGCCTGAGTTCGAGTCAATCCTCAAGTCGGACTCTGGGCCGAGTCGAAAGGCGTCCTCAAGTCGGCCGAGCTAATAAACGAGTTCAAGTCAAATTCTGAGTCAAATATGAACTTATCAGCAAAGCTCGCCCAAGTCATAACGAAGCTCGCCCAAGTCATAACGAAGCTCGCCCAAGTCATAGCGAAGCTTCTAGCGAGGCTCGGCCAAAACGAGCTTCACCCAAATAGTTCACATAGGACACATAGTGAAGTTTGCCGAAGCCACAGCGAAGTTCACAGAAGTCGAAGCCGAAGCCACAACGAAGCTCGCCAAAGATGTAGCGAAGTTCACCCAAGTAGCAGCGAGCTTCACCCAGTAGCCCACGTGGGCCGTGTCACCCATTTTGGCAAACCACGCCCATGGCCGTTATCAGCGAACCTCGCCCATAACCGTTCTCAGAAGCTACTTTTAATGAAGCGGTTAATGATCACTAACTCACCCATAAAAAGTGGAGTTAATGACCAGTAACTCACCCATTAAAAGGAGAGTTAAGGCCCGCTAACTTACCCACTTAATGCTCCTAAGCCTATAAATAGGCATGATCAACAGGGCATAAGAGGGGGGAGAGGTGGAGGAAAGGTCTTGGGGCTAGACTCTTTGCCATTGAGAAAAGAGAGAGAGAGAGAGAGAGAGAGAGAGAGAGAGAGAGAGAGAGAGAGAGAGAGAGAGAGAGAGAGATTTAGAGGCTACATTGACAAAAGGCTCACTTCTCCTCCATTCTTATTGATCTTCATAGATCATTATCATCAGCTAATCATTTGGCCTGATCAACGATCCTTGTTGTAGACATGTAAAATTACCTATAAGTCCCGGAATGTAACTCATGACAGTGAGTTGATGATTGAAGGACCGTCAATGATGAGTGAACAAAGTGCAATAAGCACATCGGCGAAGCATACGAGTCAATGGGAACGGCAAAACAACGAAGAAACGACTCAACCATGAGCTGCAGGATACCCATAAAAGACTTAACACCACGTGTGTCTCGCTCCCACCATGGGTGGCTCGGCTATGGAAGGTTGTAGATATCCTCTCCAGCTTTCTAACGCATCTTGGATTAACTCATTCCGAGAACGGACGAGAGAGTTAGAGCCGAAACAACCGAGAGGGTCCAGGCTGTTTCACACCTGCAGGATACCCATAAAAGACTTAGCACGATGTGTGTCTTGCTCTCACCATGGGTAGCTTGGCTATGGAAGGTTGTAGATATCCTCTCCAGCTTTCTAACGCATCTTGGATCAACTCATTCCGAGAACGGATGAGAGAGTTAGAGCCGAAACAACCGAGAGGGTTCAGACTGTTTCACACCTGCAGGACACCAATAATGTCTCACACATTTTGGCCATGATATGATTCGAATATGAGGAAGCTCAAAACATAAAAGTTGTCTCTATCCTCTCTAGCTTTCTAATGCATCTTGAATCGCATCAATCGGAGGTTGGACAAGAGTGTTAGAGCCAAAATAACCGAGCCACCTCGGCCAAGGCCGAGCCACTTGCAAGTGGCTCGGTGGCCGAGCCACTTGGAAGTGGCTAGGCGGGCTTTTGGGCCCAGTTTTGACCCGTTATCCACTTTGAGGCTATAAATATGAGGGTAGTGGCTTATTTGTTCAGATCCGGGAATTTTGGAGAGACGAGGAAGCTCTGCCGGATCAAGATCTGAGTTTTGGCGATAAAGGCGACGCTTTTGAAGATCCAGATCTGACTTTTGGGGAGGCGATCAACTTTGACATCAGATCTACATCGTTTTCGCAAGATTAAACCTTGTTTTGATCTTGAGAAGAGCTTTGATTTCGCTTAGTCGATCTCATTCGCTTCGGGCTCTTGTTTCCTTCGTGAAATAACCCCTTTTGATCGTGTAGATCTCGCACCGGATCCGGATTACGCGGTGGTCCACGGACGGAAAAAAAGTCTCCGGCATAGGTAAAGACACCCACGCAAGCGAGGATCCGATAAACGGATCCCGCGTTTGTTTAGGGAGATAAAGTTATAATCTTTATTTGATTTTCGTTGTAATCAGCCTTATAAAAAGGCGATCGTTTTATTTTTGAATTCGTTTGTAAACCCATAAAGGCGTAATGAATTCATCGGCAATGAAAATCAAGGAACCGACTTTTCCCACGAATAAGCTGGCGACCATAGTGGGAGCCAACGATCTCAGATCTGAGATCGTCGTGCCGCAGCCGCGGATCGAGATCTTGCCTCCAAAGAAGGCCTTTTCATGGAGGAGGGCGCAAGAAGACAACCCTCAGTCAACCATTGCCGAGATCTCCCCTCGCGATTTTATTTCGACAATCCAGCAAACCGGGGGTTCAGATCACAACGTGTCGACTTCAACGAAGAGGGCACGTCAAAGGCGACGCCAACGCCAAGCTCGTCAATTTGCAAAGGCATTGGAACAGGTGGATGGACTCTGCTACTATGCAGACTTGGAGTTCAGGAAGCGTCGGCCGCCTCAAATCGCTTGCAATTCCTCCAAGCCATCGACAGACGAATGGGTTCTCGTCAAGAGAACTCATTCGACCCTAAAGGAGCTCATTCAGAGGCGCGGTGCACGTGCCGTTTAAGCTCGCGCTCTTGCAAAAAGGACACAAAACTGGAACAAGAAGGAAGTGGTTAAAAACCACAAAAATCCTATCAAGTCTGGGTGCCAAAGTCCAAGACAGCGCAAAAATCAGAGCGCAAGACGGCTAAATCCTCCTTCCAAAGCCGACGCAGTCCAGGCCGCTTCGGCCCCGAGATTAGGGATCACGTATACACTCCCGTCAGACCGATCATTACCCAAAGGTGTCCTATCACATCTAAATAAACCAGGACACCTCAATATATACGTGTTCATGCACCGTGCATAAGAGAATTCCAGTCGCCTCTAGACTGGGGGTTCATGTCGAGGCCCAGGAGCCCGTTAAGACCCACGTTCGCAAGGAGGTAGTCTTAAACGAGCAACTCCTGATGTGACCTTGGATCGTTCAATGGCGACAACAAATAAGCCCAAGAATGTCAACAAGGTTCTTCATCCCCAAAAGAAGACGTGTCCGTCAAAAGACAACGTTATACCTGAGGTACCACACCAACAAGCGATGGATTGCTCTAATGAGCTGCGCTATCAGGCTGGGGGTGTGAAGAAATCCCAAAAGGAGAGTGTTCAAGAAACCAGCTCTCACTCTCCATACGGGAGACTTATCAGGGCAGTATCGTCAAAATATAGCTGCCCCAGGACCGTTTCACAAAAGGTCTCGATGTTCGAGAAACTTACTGCTGAAGCGTCGAAGCCCAAGCCAAAACGCTTCCACCAGAGAAAATCCTCCCTCCAGGATGATGAATTCCTTGAAGTCACCATCAACATGGTTGGCAAAGAAAAGTCGGCAATTACTTCAAAAGTCTCTAATCCCGACTTTTCTCACGGAAAAAATTGATTCGAGGATAGCTCAACAGATGTCTCACCCAACTAGAAGCCGCCGACATAGGGATTACCGAAGATCCATGAAGGACTATCCTCAAGTGATGAACTTTCGGATACTTGCTCATAATCGCCTCGGCGATACAATGTCGGCCGCGGGACAAGCGGGGCGTTCATGGTCACCGACCGGTGACCCAAATAATTCAGGATGCTCTAGCCAGGCAGAAAGAGAACTTCAAGTTTAAAATGGAGATGGCTATGCAGCAGATGAGAGAGATGCATGACCAGCAAATCCAAGCACTGATGAATCGTCAGGGTGAGTCAAGTCGTCGTCATAACGTCGACCAAGAGAAAAGCGACTCAGACAGGGACGAAGATCGCAACGCAAATAGCCAAAACTCTGGGGGTGGTCCCGTTCTTCCTCAAAATCATCTGAAGGAAAATGCAGGCGAGGATGAGATGATGAAAGAGCTGGAGGATAAGGTCAATGCCTTGATTTCCGCCAAGAGGTAAAGAAGATCGATGCCAGTCCGCACTCCAAGAGAGTGGGAGTCGATCCCGTATCCGTCGAAGTTTAATTTGATTAACCTCATACTGTTCGATGGAAAGGGGTCCCCCACTCAGCATTTGGCCTATTTCAAATTCCACTTGGGCGTTATTTCTAGTAACGAGCCCTTGATGGTTCGGTCATTCGTTGGCACTCTTCGAGGAGCTGCCTTCGATTGGTACCGCCGTCTCAAGCCAGGGAGCATCAATAGTTGGGACGACATGGAAAGCTCGTTCCTCAATAATTTCTTTGACAACGACATTGAAGTGTCGATCGGAACCCTTTTGAACGAGAAGCAGAAGGATGGGGAGTCTGTTGATAGCTTTGTTAAACGCTTCCACAACAAGGCTATGAACTGCAGGGATCCTGTCACAGAGGAATTCATTTTGCAGACATGTCACAATAATCTTTCCATCGATGTCTTGAAAACCCTGGGGGTTGGGCCATCCAAAACCTGGAAAGAGCTGAAAGAGCGCGGGGAGCAAGCTGAACACTTCCTCAAAAGGAAGAAGGCCGAGAGAAGCCAACCGACGGCTAAAGCACCTGTAATTGCTGATGACATTCATCAACAGCATCCTTGGAGGCAATAAAGGACTCCTAAACTAAGATTCCAGGAGGAGTATTCTTTCGATGATGATGAAGTCCCAGCTATCTTCAAATATCTCCTTGCTAACAATAAAATCAAGCTGCCACCTATCATAAATCAGGAGGAAGCTAGCAATACTTCGGATCCAAAGTACTGTGCGTACCACAGGAGGGTCCATCACCCCACCAAGACTTGTATTACTCTGAAGAATAACATCAAGCCTTGGTTGACGCCGGCGTCATAATGCCAAAATAGGCCAAAAAAGAATGGCAAACACTCCGACAGGTATACGAGTATAAACTGCTCCCTCTGCACTCCGACAGGTATATGAGTATAAACTGCTCCCTCTGCTCCGATGAGTATAAGAGGTTAAACTGCTCCTCTAATACTCCAAAAAGGTATATGAGTCTAAACTATTTTCTATTTTGTCAGGAAGTTCCTGGGGAATAGTATACATATTATTCCTAAGGATAACCCGACCGTGGTCAATACAATATATCCATCAATGGACCCAGTTGCGCAAAAACGCTGGGGGTGGATATGAGAAGATAGGAAGTTCTTGGAGAATATTATACATAATATTCTTAAGGATTACCTGAAGTCGGCTCGATGACTCCGGACGAAAGCGGGTCATGTTCCCAAAGATGAAGCGTGTCATATCTTCTTCAACCCTCGCTGGAACAATCACGGATCAACTTCACTAACCCCTATCGAGTGACTTGTACAAATCAACACCACCACTGTGATTTATACTCCCACTCCCATTGTTTATTCGGTCAAACCTTCCTACAATTAGGACCAAAGCCAAATTCCTCTCTCGATTCCTTCCATGAATGAGAGGTCCACTTGCAAATCAAGCGATCAAACCTTCCTACAATTAGGATCGTCTCAAAATTCCCATTTGGTCAAACCTTTAGGGCCAAAACCATAATTCCTCTCGATAAACGAAGTCCGCCTTTAGATTAGGTAACCAAACCTTCCGGCTTAGGGTTACCCAAGTCTTTTGATTCTCGAAGTGGAGATCCCACTTTTAGTTTCCTTTTTTTTCACCGGAGATAGAATATAAAATTCTTCCTCTCCAGCTCCTTTTCCAGGTCATGCCGACTGAAGGTGTAGGTCAGAATTGGAGTTTCATCTTTCCTACGGTTTAGTCTTTTCTCCGATTGAAGAAGACATCAGAGTTCGATTCTAGGGCATTTTATCCCGAAGCCTAAGAAGGGATAAGCCAACGCCTACCACGCATTGTCGGTTTAGTCTTTTCTCCGATTGAAGAAGACACCAAGTTTCATCTTGGGGCATTTTATCCCAAATCTTAAGAAGGGATAAGCCAACGCCTACCACGCGTTGCCGGTTTAGTCTTTTCTCCGATTGAAGAAGACACCAAGTTTACCTTGGGGCATTTTATCCCGAAGCCTAAGTAAGGATAAGTCTGCATGTGACACATGCAGCCGGGTAGTCTATTCCCGTAAAAGAAGATGAAGCCTACGTATTCAACATCGTAGCATTAAGTCTAGAAGAGTCTCATTCTTTTAGCGCAACGTTACGTGCGGAACGGATTTAGACAATCCGCACGCTAGCCCGATTCAAACGGTAATCGGTAAAGGCTCATCAAATCCGTTGATGGCTGAGGGTTTGCCAAAAATCCTATAGTTGTCCAAACATCAAGTTCACAGCAAAAGATAGGTTGTTGGACAACTCATCGTCGTTGGAGCTCATTTTGCAATTTAGCCTTGAAGGACTCCTCGCTGCTGTTTGATGTTTTCGAAGCCTCCTCCTCAACTTCAATAGCTTTTATTCTGTGAGCTCCACTTTCTCGGATATGATGGTTAAATTGCTCCTCCGATACTCCAATTAGGTATATGAGTATAAACTATTTCCTATTTTCTGTCGAGAAGTTTCTGGAGAATATTTTTATATTCTTAAGGATAACTCGACAACCCCTAATTTCCTCCCACTGTGGCTAGTCCTACGCCAAGCCATGCAACAGAGAATTCGCTGATTCAAGCTTAAGTCTCAACAAATTGGATGGTCAGTCCGATGACAACTCACCAAAATGAGTTAAAACAAAACACATTCATCGGCTTTTGACTCAAGATTTCGACAGAGGTCAGACAATAAATGCAGTACCGTGACACCTTCAGACATTCGACAAAGCACCGGATAGTCTAAAGGAATTGGAGAAATCAAGATTCGAAGCCACTTCAATTTCTTTTGGGTTGTCCTTCTCAATGCTGGAATGAAAAACTATGTTATAAGATTATTTTCCATCTATATGGTAGTAGAAGAAATTAATAATTTAGTTGGATTTCCATTAAATATTGATTGCGACAAAATAAAACTTGACTACAATTCCTACCTTTGAGTTAGCATCACACATTCAGGATGATTCAAATTGATGTATACCTTTGTACTATTTGTGCTTGAGATTGACATTTTACCTGTAAAATACAACAAACATTCAATTATTTTCCATTGACAGAAGTAGATTTAGAAAGGACATTTTGATTTTCGTCATACCCATGAATTCTGAAATCATCAATCCCGTGATAACCATTGTAGCATTTTTGTTCCTTCTTCTTTGATCATATTTTCTAGTTGTTTAGCTTGTTCTCCCCAGAAACAAATAGTTATAGACTGATTTATGAGTTAAAAAATAGTATAATAATTCAGTAAATATGGCATCTGAAAAGAATATATATGTAAATGCTAATTTAAAGTACATACCTTTAATTGATCACGCAATTTTAGTGTCCTTCTATATCCAGTTTTTCCTAACATTTGAAATTGTGCCAATGTATCCAGTTGTTCGACAAGTCCCACAACATCTGATAAGTAGATAATAGTGTGTTTCTTCATTAGGTAATATAAAAAAGTAATTTGATATACTATATACTGTGTAATAATATATAAATTGAATATGATTGTCATATTCCATAATTATCTACAAAATAATTGTGAGAAAGTAACATAGCTAGTATGTTCGCCTATCGTAGTCATTTTAAATCTCATCCTCCCCATCAGTTCAACATATTTGACCAGCTGAAACTTATCAACTGCTATTTTTGGATCATCCTCTTTCAACAATTTGATAATTGTCTGTTTGTGGAATTGTATGAGTAGGTTGTTTTTTGTTGCCATGTAGTTCTTCGTTGACACTACTATGCGAAAATTTGATATTACATGTATTTTCTCCTCTTGTAGTAGTGGTTGGATTCTTGAATAATCATTCTTTGATATGCACGCCTGTATGTGGTTGTCCTGTTTACAAATGTTTTAATAGTTTTGTTATTTTTAATAAGCAAATTAACTTAGAGTGTGCAATGTAAAAATGCATAAACATCAGCATCTGATCCAATTGATTGCTAAATTTGATAGATGAATGAATTTTGTAGCAATGTGAATAAATATGATTGTATCACCATATATATTTATATGATGCATATGGCTCCTAAAAGGACATGCGCCAAACACAATCCATTGGATTTTCCTAGGTCTTTGGCTAAGAATTTTGATATAAATCACAGTAAAAAAACACTATACAACAGACCAACTTAGATTAAAAGTATTCACGTGCTAATGATGAATAGGAAAATTGAATTCAATAGAAGTCCAATAGAACAATTAGGCATAGACCAAATTTGAAGAGGTGCATGTGTGTCATGCACATGACATGCACATTTCTATTGCCAATAACAATCAATTTTCTCCAATCTTTTCAGAAGTTCATAAAGAAGAAAACTAAGTAATAGCAAAGAAAAAATATAACAGAAACAAATTAGAAGCTATGACAGAACCTATGAATTGTAGAAAAAGAAAAGAGAGAACATATTATAAAGCAAAAGTGAAGAAAAAAATGCCACTTTTCATACACTCCAATAATAGAAAAAATTCCAGTATGTATAAATGTAAATCTAATTCACATATGAGAGTAATAATATACAAAATTCCCCCCATACATAAACCAAGAATTGAACAAAAGTTCTGCTGCATTTGCTGTTCTTTTGGTATTCAAACTCGAACACACACATACACACACAATGTTTTTTCAGGAGCAACAATTAAATATCCTTTACTAATCCCACCAAGTTTAGGGCAAGCCATAAAATCTGATTAGGGCCACAAACCTATCAGTCATTTTGGCAAACATCCACAATGCCAAATTTAGTGCACAGATCCAAATTCACCCTCAATTATGCCACCAACCAAGCAACTATAGAAATTCCCCTGCTCACCGTAGACAGCGATATCAAGAATAATGATGGGGGTACTGATGAGAAGATAGTGATTGGTATACTATCATGTCCTATATTGCTTCAATCACTTTAATTTTTGCAAAACTTTCTTTAATCTTTGCATAATCGATAGCAGATTGTAGGTTGCTTTTACCTTAAATCAGAATCTAAATATAAGAAACTTATCCACAATAACTCATAGTTACAGTAACTCATATAGATGCTGTAAATAAGCAAAAATTATATCTGGACAAACTAATTGGAATACCACGTTATGTCATGTAAGCATCCATTAGAGTATAAGTGCTATTAGGTAATTATCCATCAAGTAAATAAATTTGTTACCTCCTCATCCAACAGTAGTAAATTTATTCCCCAGAATGTATTAGTTCTAATTTCGATTGCATCCCACATTCTTGTTAGTCTGACTTTGATCATAGCATTAGATTGGTGGTTCTGCAAGTCTTTCACTGCAGTGTACATCGCGAGTTCCATGATAATCTTGTATTGCTGTTATAGATGAACACAATCAGATTAGTTAAGAAGATGATTTACTCAAATAACTTTTTAACTGATTTGGAAACAAGAATAGTAATGCATCATTGTGAAATCAAATACTAAATGCATCAATTTGATTTTAATTTGATGATGTGCATGACATGTATCCGTTTTTGCTATGGTTACTATAGTTATGATATTAATTGCAAAGCAACTTCAAGAAAATAAAAATCACTGGAAAAATATCAAAATAAGTTGTACAAGAGTGGAGTGTGTATTCATTGTTGTGGCAATTTATTAAAGATTTCTTTGTAAACAATATTCTGAGTCCTATCTGTCAGTCCTCCTTCAGTTTTCTCGATGAGTATCTTGAGTCCTTTTGGTGATGTAACCCTTGAGACTGCTACATATAATTGACCATGTGTGAACACTGATTTTGGAAGGTATAGGCCAACATGGTTTAGTGTTTGTCCTTGACTTTTGTTGATTGTCATTGTGAAACATAGCTTGATGGGAAATTGTCTTCTTCTCATTCTAAATGGCCATCTGGAGTCTGTGTTAGACATCATTATACGCGGGATGAAATGTTTTTGCCCCACATTGCTTCCATTGATTATCCTCACTTCAATGATCCACTTCATGATGTGTGTTACCACTAATCTTGTGCCATTGTATAGTCCAATGCTTGGATTTAGATTCCTTAGCAGCATCACTAGGGCCCCAATCTTGATGTTGAGTTCATGATTTGACATTCCTTGAAATGATATCGTGTTTAAGAATTCCGGTGGGTAGAGTACTTCATTCTCTAGTAAGTTTTGTGATGTTTTGCAGATGGAGTCAGCACTTAGGAATCGCCTAGATTCTTCTGGTATCATTTTCAGAATTATCTCATTGAACTTGTCAACCATTTCATTTTTGGGGGTTAATGTTGCCCTCTCTCTTAGATACTCCGCATTTACATAATCTTGTTGCAAGTTAGGATATGTACCCTTGATTATCTCTTCAATTGGGTTCGATTTTGTTTCCAATAGAAATTCATGTGGGAGCTCTATCCAAGTTGGTTGCAGTTCATTCTCTAGAGCAATTGACGGCAATGCTCCATTTCCAAGGTCAAGTACCCATTTGCCAAATTCTGCTGAACTCATATCATTACCATCCACCTCTTGTTCTTCAACTCTCATTTTTTTAAGTTGAAATACTGTGCAATTTTTCCACAAATCTGACTCACTGATTGAAGCTTTGATAATGTCCATTTTCCCACCTTTAGGTACGACTGGCAATATTTGCCTAAAATCACCTCCCAGTACAACCAGTATGCCTCCAAATGGTTTATTTGCTCTTGCTGTATTTCTGAACCCCATAATATCTTGCAGGGTTCGATTAACTGCCTCAAAACCGTCACGGTGATGCGTTGGTGCTTCATCCCATATTATCAGGTTGGCTCGCTGCATCAGCAAAGCCAATGGTGAACCCTGGTCTATATTGCATGTTGAATTTATTTTTTATTTTATTGGTATTCCGAACCTCGAATGAGCTGTTCGTCCTCCAGGAAGTAGAACTGCTGTGATACCTGATGAAGCTACTGCCAAAAGAATTTTCCCTGCTGATCTCAACTTTGTTATAATTGCTTTCCATAAATAAGTCTTGGGTGTACCTCCATGACCATACACAAAGAAAAGACCTCTAGATTCATCATTGACCGCTTGGAGAATAGATTCATATGCTTCTTTCTATTCAGCATTCAAACCACAGGAGAGGATACTGTGTTGTCTTGCCATTTCTTTAGTATCATAATTGATTTCATCTTGTAATACTCTGTTTCTTATCCTTTCTAGTAACGAAGGATCTGGTAGTGGCATGTCCTTATATCTCCTTAATGACTGACCAGATTGAACTAACGGTAGCTCTATCTCATAGAGGGTGTAGTGCTTTATTTGATTATCAGTCAGTGTAAGGTTATGTGACCCTTGCAATATCTATTTGTTGTTGCAGTATTCCTTCCCCAAGCAATTTCTAATTTTGATCCCACAACACTTTCGGTTGGGCTACCTCACATAACAGGAGCATAGTTGCAAACAAATGCCGCAATTGGTATCCATTGGCGTGGTAAGCGGCTTCGTTTAATGCTTCTTGCCACTCTTTATCATCCTCAAGCAATCCTCGAGCAAAGCAAGCTTCTTTATATGTAGGGTACATAACTCCGTTAAATGTTCTTATGTCTCGCCAATATTTCACTCCTTTAACTTCATTCAAGAGCAATCGCAAGTAGTATCGCTCACTTAACGTAGGATGAGCATATACAATTCTACCAAAACACTGTCTCAATTTCCTTGGTTTCCACTTCTGGATATCCGCTTTCCAGACAAATTTGCTTGGGAAATCAGAATATATCTGATGGGAAATAAATGATTAGTTCCTAAGTTGCAAGTATACAACTTATCAAGTTATAGTATAAAAGATTGTCGAATCCCACGAGGAAGGAGTTGTAAGATTATGTTCAAGTTTTGGTTCTCAAATTATGCGCAAGACAATTAGGAGTTTATGTACATGGTGAAAGTGGTCATGAAAAAATTAGAGAGTGGATTGTGGATTATGTGCAAAATAAATGGAACGAGAAAGAAAATGTGTTGTGGAGAGATTGAGATTGTGAAGGTGAATAAGTGTAAATAAAAGAAAACAAGATAGAGAGAAAGGGATAAATGAAAACGAAATCAAGAAATCAAAATCAAGAAGGCAAAAATAGAGGATTCAATTAGAGATATGAAGGAATCTAGAATTGAATCCACTAGCTAATCTCACTTATAAAATATGAACCATTCTCTTTTTATCACATTTTATTTTAGATTTATTAAGCATAGACTATCAAACCACTTAAAGAAAGCATAACTTATCAAATTATCACCTAAATGAAATCAATACTCATGAGGAGAATAACAACAAGATAGTAATCCTAGAATTCATAAGCATAACCTATCAAACCACTTAAGAAAAGCATAGACTATCAAATTCTTCTTCCATCGATTAGTTCTCTAATTGATTATTCTAAACATGATCTTTTTAAGCATAAGAGCGTGATTCACAAATATAAGAGAATTAGACTAGTTTCATGCAAAACTAGATCCCAGAAGAGGTTAGTTCCACATCTTTGAAAAATTAAAAGAAAGAAAATCAAGATGAGTAAGAGGAGGAGAATGAAAATTCAACTAATTATAAAAGAAAAGGAAAATAAAAGCAAAGAAAGAAAGAAAAAATCTAAACTAATAGCAATGAAAGTAAATCTACTCTATGAATTAAAGGCAACACATGAAAGTAAATTACATGGAATTAAATTGCATGAAAGTAAATCTAAACTACAAAGCAATTAAATGAGCAAGAAAGAAAAAGAAATGCAAAAAAAAATAAAATAGAAACCTACAACTCCTGATCTTCATCTCATCCTCCTTTTGGTCCTTGAATAAGAAGAAGAGAAAGGAAATTGAAGGGGTGAAAAATTTTATTTATTGTGTAACAAAAGTTATAATTTTTGGAAGGACTTCTCAATTAAGAGTAACCCTCCTCTCCAAATAGAGTTTTTACAAAATATTTCACACTCAAAACACTCAGATTTCACCGCTATTTATAGCCCAAGGGAGTTGATGTGAACCATTGGATCAAACTTGGTCACCAAGGAAGAGAAATCAGCCCTTAATTCAGAATCTGTTGCGAACCAACCAATCGGCCAATCGGTTGGCCAACCGGTTGGCCGACCGATTGGTCGACCGGTTGGTTTCCAATCCAATTTATCTTTTCTTCATTTTTCTTCACGAATTTCTCTTGGATCACTTTGGTATCTTGGGCCTTCGTTTGTCTTCAGATTTGGGCTTCAAAAATTAATAGAAATTCAGAGAATTTAAGTCATTTGGGCTTTTACTCATTATTTCTTTATTAGCCTGCAAAATAAGATAAAAATAATTATTAGTAATATCTTTATTCATATAAAATAGGTAATGAAGGTATAAAAATATAATTAAAATGTGATAATCAATATCAAATCATGTCCTTCAGCGTAAATTCTGTTTGCCTTCATCCATTCCTTGAACTTTGATTTCTGCTTGTCGACATCTTTCATAATTTCTCTTAAGTCTTCATTCTCTTCAAAGATTAGAGGTTGTTGCTTTTGCAGATGAAAAGGAAGCCTCTCTACCCCTGGGTATCTGTAATGGATATCAAATTGGAGTAGCCACCAAACAGCCTCAGGCGCCGACACATATCTACAATGTTGATATAGGCTCACTTCACCTATTTTTCTTGCTTCGACAGTCACCTTGTCTGGATTTTGCCGCTGATCAAGAAGGAAGGATGCGTAATCTGGCCCTTTGGTGACATACTTGAAGAGGTACTTGATTGATCTTGAACGGTTGCACCATTCAACATTTATATGACCTTGATATCTCACCAAAAGATCTCGATTATAAGGCACTACCCTGCTATTGTCATACTTCATATCACCTTTCTGGTAGAAGTTGTCAACATTCTCCCTTCTCCTGTACAATGGGAAACCATTGTCATTAATCGTTGTCTTGACCTGGTAGTTTTTTGGGAATTTCTTCGAACACATTCCGTCTTTCATGCAAGTCGCATGTGGATTTGCTTCTCCACATTTTCCATGTAACATAAATTGGGTGACTACTGCATAACCTTCAGGATCTGCTTGTTTATCTGGAATCTCGGCTGATATGATATTATCGATATCTGTTGGTGTTTTGAACTTGGATTCAATAGCTAGCCACTCAAGAATATGTGCATGTAGCAATCCTCATTTCTGGAATTCAATAGTGTATACCACTGCATAGACAAATAACATTGTCAGTGTTAGGATATTTAGATTGCAGAAGTTAATGAATAATGTACATGAACATCACAATAATAAAAATGTAGCAATTGCATAAATCTTATAAGTTTTTCATTATCTCATATATTACATAAGATATGTTTAATTTAATAAATTTGGTCATACACATGGACTTAAATCACATAGCAATAAGTTAAACATAAACACATGACCACACATTAGATCTCCTTTAGCATGATTAGATTTCATAAGTTAAATATCATAACTGATTAGTTACATATATTTATAAGTACATTATACTTTTTATTTTAATAAATTTGGTGGTGAAGTTCCTTTTTGTCAAATGTACTTACATGTAAGCTTTCATTTTCCTGGATTCATTTTAAGATATCAAGCATGGGACTGCCAGTAACTTGTAAACTCCTCTGTGTTGTCCAGGCTAGTAAGTGTCATGATCTCAACTTAATAAGTAACTTGACTATTGGTAACTTGTAAACTCCTTTTTGTTAAGAAGGTCAAACTTAAAAATCTAACTCAACAGGAACACCTTTTTTTCAAATGTACTTACTTACGTAAGCTTTCATTTTCCTAGATTCATTTTAAGTTATCAAGCATTACCTTGGTAGTAACTTGTATACTCCTTATTGTCTAGGCTAGCAAGTGTCATGATCTCAACCATCATATTTTTCTACTTTGTATTTATAAACAACTATTCTTGATTATTATTGTAGATTGACCAAGGCAGAGAAGAAGGCCAAATTAAAAAATCTGACTCAAATGGAAAAGGGGAGCTGGAGTTAGGTTCATATTTGTATTTGTTCAGTCATATATGAGATGAGATAGTTAATGCATCGACATGATTTAAATCTTGATCTTGTGCATAGCATGATCTATCTCTATTATAATTACCATATCACATGCAAAGCGCGTTTAAAAAAAGCATTATCATCGAAAAGGTGTATAATCATATATAGAAGACCAATAGTAATGCATTTATTAGCAAAATCAATTAAATTATTTTAATGATTGGTTGTGGTACATAATTAAAAGCTACATTAAGATAGAAGATATATTATACCTGCCAAACACTTTCCAAAGAATTCTCCCTTCTTGAGATCTTCCATCAATTGGTCCAATCTCATTTTGAAACACCTTGCCACCAGATCAGGTCTTTCATCCGCTCTCATACCTCCAATTCTTTCTAGTGCCGCTGTAATCTCTGGCCATTGTGCATTGCAAGTATGTTATGAAGAGGTCAGGATTTCCAAAGTTTTTACATAGAGCGATGGCGTCTTGATAGTTTTGTTGCATATACCATGGTCCTCCAGTGAATGCAGATGGTAGCAATATCCTATGTCCAATCACAGATGAGTCAGTATCACCCCGAAGTATTGCATCTCTTATTCCACTATAGAATTCACATCTGATTTTCGGTTGGTTTTTCTAGAACCAATGCAATCTATCTTGCTCAACACATGTAAAAGAATCGACCATAAATACTTGCAAAAGAGATGCACTTAACATAAGTGTTTGGCCCTGATCGATCCTCTGCTATAAGATGTAAGCGTAATATTCTATCATCGTGACATATTCCCTTCTTCCTTTACCATTGTCCGATTTAACTTTGAGGTTGAGTTTAATTTCAAGGCGGAATCCATCTTCTCCATAAGGGAATAGGAGTGGATATTGCAATGCCATGAAGCTTGGATTCAAGTCACTAATTCTTGTTAATCCAAGTTCCTTATCACTCACGATAACATCTCTAATTCCGACAGTATTCTCTACTCTAAGTCTGGATGTAGCAAGCCTGCTATTTCTAACGTTGATGGCATGTTTTGTTCACGTCCATCTACACTTCTTGAATTTTTTATGATTATGATGTTGGGCAAAAGCTGGTCCTCTTTTATCCTCTCTCGAGCCATCCGGAATGCTTTGACCAGATGATTGTTTTCATCTATTTTCAACAGATCTAGCACAATCATTTCATCTAGATGTGACCGATCCCCCTCCTTTGAAACAACATCTAGCCGGTTGGAGATTTCATTCTCTGTGTCAAATATATAAAGTTGGATAAATTTTGGTGATGTCCCTTTGTATGGTAGTAACTTCCCGATTTTATGGTGATTTTGACCATTGAGTCTGAAATAGTATGGACCCCTTCCGTCGTTGATAGATTTATCCACTCCACCCCCAATCGAAGTGAAAGCGAACATTGAGTTGTATAACCTTATATTTTTCTTGAACTTGTTTGATCGTGTGTCCCCATTGCGGTCAACAAATTACGTAGTATGGTTGGTGGCTTTTCGGTGGGTGGGAGCTTGATTTTCCCTTCTCTGTAGCAGATTGAGAATCTTGGTTTTTTGGGTTTCCAGCTCTTTTGGTTTCTTTCTTCATACCACACTATAGCATTACAGTTAGGGCAGATACAGTTTGGTGCACCAAAATTTAGTATCTCCAGTTTTCTTTTATTTTTCGCTCCTGTGATTTAGTATTCATTTTAGTAATCTTCAATACTTAAATAATACTTCACATTTAGAATAGTATTTTTAGTTATCGATATTACCTTTTTCAGGGTTTCTGCTCCTGCTCTTCTGATTCATTTGTTCTCTATTTGATTTAGTAAACTTGAGATAGGATCCTAATTAGTTTGTTGTGTGCAATCCTCGAACAATGAAATTTGTAGTGTCAAACTTTCATTTTCTCTTGAATCAAGGAATGCACATGGTTGTTTACTATTTGTTGTGTATGCCTCAATTGCATCAAAAGAACAAAATGAAAAATCTAACGTTAAAGATTAAAACAATCATAGTAAAGGAAAAAATGGCATTAAAGGCTGCAGTGATTTACCTCGAGTTCTTTTGGGATTCTTTCTCATTCCATCAACTTTCCTCTTAGATTCTGCTTGCAATGTTGTGTCTGTGATAAGCAAAGTGGTGGTGGTGGCTGTTTTTTTCTTTTGACCAATAGATTGGGTGATATCTAGTTCTGCTGCTTTCTCGACATTTTTACTTTGCCATCGCTTTTTTTTAGCTTGAGATATCTTGTTCGCCTAGCTACTTTTGCGAATATACGATATCGGTAGACATCCTAGCCTGTTGCGTTCTTCAGATGCCTGCTTTGTTCGCATCGCTTTTTTTTAAGTATAAGATACCTAGTTCGCCTAACTTCTTTTGTGGATATACAACACTGATAGATATCCATGTAATCCCTGAGATTATATATGGATCACAATCTGTCTCTATGGTTTATTTGCTTGTCTCCCATACCCTATATGTTGAATTGCCCCAGTAAAGTACTAATTATTCAGCCTTGTTTATTTCTTATTTTTACTTGTTAGCTCAAAAGTGGAGCTTAACTTGCCAAAATCTTAAATATTTGCATCCCCCAATAAAGTACTAATTCTTATTTTTACTTGTTAGCTCAAAAGTGGAGCTTAACTTGCCAAAATCTTAAACTTTTGAAAATACTTCTTATACAAAGCTATTACATGCATATATCTATATTTTTTCAATATATGCAACTTTCTTTCTATAAACAAAATCAAACAGTAAGCCAAATATACAAATATGCAATTCATGAATAGTTGATTAGAAACAAACCTCTAATATAATTAGTTTCTCTCTTTATGCTCTGAAATATAATGAGCTTTTCTCTCTCCTTTGGGCCAGCAACAAATTGTCGATTTGCTAGAATTCTGCATGAATATACTGGGAACTTTAGTTATGCCATACAATTTAACGAAATTAATAACTTAAGTAAAAAAGTTCAGTTGTAGTTAAAGCAAAACTGTGACAAAATAACAAACTTTTTTTATCCATCATGTGGGGAAAAAATATCATGAACAAATTTTTAAAAAAGTTTATCATGAACCAAACATGGTAATGTATTCAATGTATTAATTTTAAAGCTTAACATAACCCTTGCAACTTCGAAGATCAATATATAAGTATGCCACCATCTCATTTCCCAAGGACGTGGAATCTCATGCTACATAACTCTAGTTATGAAATAGACTTGATAGTAAACATCCCAGGATGTTGTTCCACTTTAAAGAGACAAGGTACATTGTCTGTGACATCGTTTCCTGTTGCTAATATGTTGTTTCTTGGACTCGGTTTTAGCATGTTAAGAAACTTCAGTTCTGCAATTCTTGTTGTTATACTGTGATTGCCTGCTGTAAGCATTAAAAAATGCTAAGAGACAAAAGAATGTTGAGGCTTACTCAAATATGAGGAAATTCGCAAAACTGCGAGGCTCCACATTAAAAGAGGAGGTTAGCCACAGCGTGGCTTCGACATTTATATGAGGTTAAGCCCACCAAGCGGCTTCGATCTTCATCGAGATTTTGCCTCTGACCTTGGCTTCGACTTCGACTTTCAACCGAGGTTCACCTACAGCAGGAAACTCAATATTCAACGAGGTTCACCTACAGCGATGAATCTCGATATTCAACAGAGGCTCGATATTCAGCGAGGTTCACCTACAGCGATGAATCTCGACATTCAACCGAGGTTCGATATTCAAGCGAGGTTCACCTACAGCGATGAATCTCGATATTCAACAGAGGCTCGATATTCAGCAGAGGTTCACCTACAGCGATGAATCTCGACATTCAACCGAGACTCGATATTCAACCGAGGTTCACCTACAGCAGGAAACTCAATATTCAACCGAGCTTCACCTACGGTAGTGAATCTCAATATTCAACGAGGCTCGATATTCAGCGAGGTTCACCTACAGCGATGAATCTCGACATTCAACCGAGGTTCGATATTCAATCGAGGTTAGCCTCTGGCGAGGCTTCGATATTCAACCGAGGTTCACCCACAGCAGAGAAGCTCGACATCCAATCGAGATAAAACCGTGCAGCGAAGCTCGACAGTCATACAAGGTTTACCTACAGCAGTGAAGCTCGACCATCATCTGGGGTTCTCCCATGCGTGGCTTCGGCTCATCCATACTCCACCAGCGCCCGTCGACCACGTTCCCACGACTTTAACCTATCAACAGCTGATAATAAGGAGCCACATTCCCACGATGGGGGTGGTCAGTTACATGCCTAAAACCTTATAAATATCCTTGAGCAGCTATGAAGGAGGGGACGGACGCACAGAGAGAGACTTAGAGGCAGAAGCTAACAAAGAAGCAAAGATCATTCAGCAATCTCAAGATCATCAGTAACCTTGTTCTGATCGTCAACGGGAAGCAATCTCGACGTGAGCATCGAGGGAAGCATCCTTTCGCTACCAAGAACCCACATAACAAAAGAGAAGTCAAATCAACCTTCTCTTCCTCTGTAATCGAGAGAGTGTGATTGTAACCTTTTCAAAGCTAATCAAACAAAACTTTTTTCGATCCTACAGAAGATGGCGACCACAGTGGGAGCAGCCGTTCTTTCCGATGAACTGGTGGTAGCGCAATCAGACAAGATTGCAATTGGAACCGAGGTTCAAACCTTGGTCATTGAGTTCGATCAAAGTAAGTATGAGGAATTCCTCTCCTCTGGGGCATCGAGCCCTGTGAAGACACGCAAGTGTCGTCGAGTCTCGTATGAGACTTCAGCCCCGTGGCTTCTGCTGAATCCTCTCGAGCGAACCTCGAGAGCCAGTCTCCGTCTCTCAAAGACGAGGCTACAAAAGTTAGCCAACAGGCTAAGAAGTGGGTTGTTAAGCAGCCCAAACCAACTTCAAAGACCACTAGTCAAGCTTTGGCTTCTACCAGCGAGCCTCGCTCCGCCTGTATGAAGGCAGGACCTTCTAACGGTCCACTCTCAAGACGTGCCAAGCAACGTCGGCAGCGAACAAGCTTCGCCGAAGGCTCTAGCATCGGTCTCGTTCGACGGATTCCACTATCGCCCAAAGGTCGTCAAACAAGCCGAGGGTCGTACTGATGAGGAACATAATGAACCTCATCTTCGTACCCCAAATAACGAACCTCGCTTTCAACTAGGGGTTCATTCGAGGCAAGATGAACATCGTCCCCACAACGAACCTCGTTTTCAACATGAGGTTCCCTTGAAACAGGGCGAACCTCGTCCAGACAATGAGCCTCATCGCCAAAATCGAACAAGAAGACGACCTCGCCAAGCTCGCCAACCTCTATCCGAGGGTCTCACTTGTCTGGCTTCGATTTTCGAATCAACTAGGGGTACCCCGTCGATCTCGTGATTTTCTAACAGCGATATGGATCAAATGCGATCCGCAGCTGCTGTTGTGGCTTCGTCTGTAATGTTTGCTCGGTGCCCTTCGATACACAAGCGGCGGTCTTGAGCGACTATCCGACCCATTAACTAGGCAGCGGTTTAGTCACGAGAGAGCGAGCATGCGCAATGGTCATTCCCCCGGAGTGACTATCAATATGGTTGGGAGAAGCAGAAGTAAAACTCCAACAGATAGTCCTGAATCATCTGACACTGAATATTCTCCAGGGTTACGAGGGGCGCTAACTGATAGTCAAGGCATTTACCGACGCACCGTATTAAATGCGGGCGGCAATTCCATTTGACTACCGACAATTGAGTGGCTGTACCCATGAAGAATTCGAGAACTCCGACATGGCCACATCTCAACCTTCAAACACTGATCTAAGTGATCAAGCCAGCGTCCTCATGGCTGATAAAGAGGAAGAGATGGCAAAGAAGATCGAAGAGTAACAAGCTCTTATTTTTGCACAACAAGAGTCTATCAGACGCCTAGAGATAATGATGGAGAAGCTCGTCGGCAAGAAGAAAGTAGACGAGGGAGGTTCCAAATCAAAGCATGAAGGCTATGAAGAAGATCGTGATGTCCACTCTGTGTCATCTGAAGTAGAGTCGAACCCACGCACAAAAGAGCGAGATCATAAGTTACATGATTTCCAAAAGCAACTTGATGCCCTCAAGCTCCAAGGGCATTTTAAGGAGCTGGGGGTGACCAGACCATATCCTGCGGAGTGGGATGATGTCCCATATCCTCTAAAATTCAAGCCGCTCAATCTAGTGCAGTTTGATGAAAAAAGCTCTCCATCACAACATATTTATTATTTCCAAGCACAAACCGGGCATATAACAGGTAATGATCCTATCATGACCCGATTATTCATTAGCACTCTTAAGGGAGTTGCTTTCAGTGGTTTGAAGGTTGGAGCTGGTTCTATTCACTCTTGGAGATTTGGAAAAGCTTGTTATGGCTGATTCTTCGATGGCGACAACGAAGTGTCTATGGCCACTTGCTAGCGAAAAGCAAAAGAAGACAGAGTCCGCCAAGACTTTTGTCAAAAGGTTGAAACCGATCATTGCACTCCGTGACCAAGTCTCGAGGCGACATAGCGAGATGTGTAGAAACAACCTCTCAATCAACATATTTTCAAAGATGGGCGCAGCTTGAAGCACGCCTTGGAGAGACTTGGTGAGGCAAGGGAGCGAGGTTGAAAGCATGCTTAAGAGAATAGAAGCGAGAAGAACCTCGGGACTATCGTCCTAAAAAGGGGTGTCGAGCAATTTTACTCCTCAAAACAATCGAAGGGGAAGGAGACTCTAGCTGTAGAGACTCAACCTACTTCAAAGTCTTTAAAGCAGAAATCGAATTCTTCCGATAGCCGTCCTCTGAAGAAGTATGATTTCAAGGATGATCAAGTTATCCCGATTTTCAAGACTTTGCTCAAGATGAACAAGATCAGCTTAGGAAATAAAAAGCGGTGCAAGACGGATGATCAAAATATTGCATGTACCATCGAATGGTGCATCATCCGACGGGAGCATGTTACATTTTGAAAGACAAGATCCAAGTCTTGTTAGAAGCAGGGGTTATGACTCTTCGGGAGGATCAGAAGAAAGTGTCTGCAAATATGGTCGCTCTCCAATTTGGTGATTTTACGAAATTCCAAGTGCAGGATGGTGTGAAGCCGATCCCTCAGGCAGAGGCCAGAATCGTGAACTTCGACCTCCAACAGCGGGAGGTGCAAGGTATGGTCCCTTACACTACGCCGAAAGGTGAAATTATGTGGGTTCATCCTGACCTGTTATCAGATGAGCAATGGACCTCTCCCAAGTCTAAAAGGAAAGCTTGCAATACCATCTCCGCCGTACCGAAAGAGGAGCAAGTCAATACCTCTACCAAGGAGCAAGTCGCGCTAGTCGTACAACTTGTACAAGCATTGGGCACCCGAGGCGGGAAAGAGTACTTAAGGGAATACTCCGAGGCGACACCCGACGCATCAGCAAAAGTACTAGCCGGTGAACCCAGGACAAAAGAGATCCGCTACAATAAAACACTCAGAAAGGATACGCCTAAAACTTCGAAGGCCCCTTTCCAATTCGATGTTCTAGCTCAGCTCTCCAACATCCCGGCAAGAATCACATTATTCGAACTTTTGCGACTGTCTCAATCGACTAGAGAAGCTCTGCGAAAAGCGTTGGCGAATAATGAAATTTTCCTCACTTATTTCCCGGAGAAGTCAGCGGAAATTTGCACCCAATGTCACCAAGTCTTCAAGGGGCCCATAACTTGCATCACCTTCTCATCGGAAGACATGCAAGTGAAGAACCCGAAGCATGATAGACCCCTTTATTTTACTGGCTATATTGGCTCTTTCCGAATTAATCAGGTTCAAGTTGACCCGGGGTCTGCATTGAGTAGCATTCCCTTAAGAGTTATACAACATCTAGGGATACCGCTTCATCGCTTGGCAACAACAGGGACCACCATTTATGGTTTCAATACCACCAATTCCCGTCCTTTGGGCAAGATCAAACTCAAATGCCAAATAGGAGACTTGAAGACAGACATTACCTGCTATGTCATCGATGCAGATACATCTTATAATCTGCTCTTGGGTCGACCCTAGATCCATAAAAACTTGATCGTTCCATCTACGTTGCATCAATGCATGAAGTATGTGGATGAGGAAGGGACTGTTAAAATATTGGTCGCGGAAAGGCAACCATTCAAGGGCGTGGAGAATTATTTACTGATTCTGTCCATTACCTTGAGGAAGGCCAAACCGGAGAACCACAGATCGAAGACTCGACAAATGAAATGAAGGCGTCTGATGCGAACAAGCGATTATCTTCAATGATGTAAAACCCTTTGTAATTGATCTGAATGAGCGGATAGCGGCGTAGTTATTTTCAATAATAATTATGATTTAGCTTACGCATTGGGTGTTAAAAGTCATACTGACTTGATGTCAGAAATTTTTCCACGGTTGTATGCTGAACCCGCATTGCACATGCCAATTCAGTCGTCGTTTATGACAAGCCAACGGTACTCTAATTCTTCACAAGCGGTTTTTGTGATACCGGCCAAGAATAATGATCAGAAAGACATTATCCTTGGGCAGGTCAATAAGCCATTGCAAACTGAGTTAGAACAACCCAAAGCGAAGGAAAAGGAACCCCAATTCTCATATTCTCGCCAACAGCGCAAAATTTGATGAAGAAAATGGGGTATGATTTCCTTCACAAAGAAGGCTTAAACTACGGGAAAGGTATCAAGACACCAATCCTATCTGCTTATGTCCCGGAAGGTCAGCCTGATGATTATTATCATAAAACTTGTAAAGGACTGGGATATGAATCGCCGCCATACTCATGGCATGTCACGACTGAGGGCGATTCAGATCACTCATCTTCTGAAGCAGTTTTTTGGGATTCCGACGTCAGTATAGGACATGAATTTAGGTCCCTCATGACCAATATGACCTTAGCCAGTCCAATTGAGATTCAAGAAGATGACCTCTTGCCAGTATACGAGGATCCGCTAAGTCAACAGCTTAGGATGCAATGGGAACATCGTTTTGAACAACGAGAATCGCCTACTGATGACAAAATAGTCCAAGTTAATATGGGGGATGAGGCCAATCCAAAACCCATATTCATAAGCGATACTTTGACCGCTAAAGAAAAGGAGAGCCTTATTGCTTTGGTACGGGAATACATCGATGTCTTCGCATGGAATTATGAAGATATGCCCGGCTTAGACCCTCAAGTGGCTATGCACCGCCTTAATATCAAGCCAGGTGCTAAGCTTGTTAAACAGCAACAACGTCGATTTTCCCCTCAGGTCATGAAGGCCATCGAGAATGAAATTGAAAAACTAATCAAAGTAGGGTTCATTCGGGAAGTGCAACACCCCGACTGGGTATCCAATATAGTACCCGTTTTGAAGAAAAGTGGACAGATCCGACCGTACGTTGATTACCGAGATTTAAATTTAGCATGTCCGAAAGATGATTTTCCTCTACCAATCACGGATCTTATTATCGACAACACATGTGGATTTGAAAGGATGTCTTTTATGGATGGCTTTACAGGATACAATCAAATCAAAATGCATCCTGATGATGAAAAGCACACTGCTTTTCGAACACCGTCAGGAATATACTGTTATACAGTCATGCCTTTCGGCTTGAAAAACACGGGGGCTACATACCAGCGTGCCATGACCACTATTTTCCGAAAACATTTACGAAAAATAGTGGAATGCTACGTAGACGATTTAGTAGTCAAGAGTCGTCACAAAAGTGATCACTTGCATGACTTGAAGATAACATTTGAGATAATGCGGGCACATCAGTTGAAGATGAACCCAACCAAGTCTTTCCTGGGGATGTCAAGTGGTAAATTCCTAGGGTTCGTGGTCACAGCAGATGGTATACGTCTTGACCCGGACAAGGTCAAAGCTATCCAGGAACTTTCACCTCCTAGAAGTCTCAGAGAGCTTCGTGGTCTCCAAGGGCGTTTGGCTTACATTCGCAGGTTCATTTCCAACTTATCAGGAAAATGTCGGCCATTTTCGAAACTCATGAAGAAAGGGGTATCCTTTGTTTGGGATAAAGATTGCCAAGAAGCATTCGAAGAGATTAAAACATATCTTTCCAATCCCCACATTGCTAGTTAGCCTAAATAAGGAAAACCCTTCGATTTATATTCGCTTCTGAGTATCGTTAGCGAGTCTTTTAAGCGCCAAGGCGGCGACAATGGCCCGCGAGCGGAGGTCTATTACCTCAATGAGAACTTCGTCGGGGCTGAATATCGATATCCTCCCATTCAGAAGGAATGTTTAGCTTTGGTCTTTACCATCCAAAAGATGCAGTACTATCTAGTGGGGCAGACCATACACGTCATCTCCAAAATCGATCCTATACGGTTATTCATGACCCAGCTTGACACATTGAATGGTCGTATGGCTAGATGGGCACTTTTATTATCTCAATATGATATTCACTTCAAACCTCAGAAGGCAATGAAGGGTCAAGCTATGTGCGATCTTATGGCTAACCATCCATTGGAAAAAAAAATCGAATTATATCAGGACATGCCTGATGAACCTTATGAAGCTAATCTGGTGTCTAAGGAACAGGTATGGCAGTTGTTCTTTGTGAACGCGAAACAACTAAACCTGTTGTAGCCGGAGTGGGGGTGGTATTAGTATCTCCACAGAACCATGTGGTGCCATGAGCGGTGTCGTTATCAGAACCATGTACCAATAACGTAGCAGAGTACAATGCGTTATTGATTGGTCTCGACATAGCCAAACAATTAAATGTGAGACACCTGGAAGCATTTGGGGATTCACAGCTAATCGTGAAACAAGTAAGGGGAGAGTACGAAGTCAAGCACGAAGACCTAGTACCTCACCATGCAATAGCCGTGACTTTAGCTGACTCGTTTGAAAATTTCTACATTGATCATGTACCCCGTCTGCAGAACACTTATGTCGATGCATTGGCGTCACTCACAGCTACACTAGCCTTGCTTGAGAACGCTACTCAGCAAATTATCGTGTGTAGTAGATAATTATTCCGGCCAAAATACGCATTGCAGATCCAAGCAGTCGAGGACAATCCTAAATCACTCGAAGCACGAGATTGGCGGTTCCCGATCATCGACTATGTCTTGCACGGGATATTGCACGAAGACACAAAGAAAGAGAGTCTATTTGTCGTGAGCATCAAGGTTTTACTCGACTCCCAATTCTGGACTCTATATAGAAGGTCATATGATGGAGTTCTTGCCGATGTTTGTCAATTAAGGAAGCAGAGCAAGTCTTGAAAGAAGCTCATGATGGTATTTGTGGAGCACACCAGCCTGGACCTAAGTTATGGGACCGATTGCGTAGACTTGGTTATTATTGGCCAACAATGGTAAAAGACGCCGTGGCTTACGCTAAACGGTGCCATGCATACCAGATACATGCTAACTACCTTCATCAACCGCTGGAACACTTGCATCCTACTGCCACGTCCTGGCCATTTGAAACATGGGGAATGGATATTGTTGGTCCAATTTCTCCGCCTTCTTCAAAAGGACATCGCTTCATATTGGCGATAACTGATTATTTCTCAAAGTGGGCCGAAGCCATTCCATTGAGATTGGTCAAGACAAGTGATGTGATCAAATTTGTTAAACATCATGTCATATACTGATATGGTGTGCCAAGGCAGATTATCCACGAAAATGGTCCACAATTTGTCAGTCATGCCTTCACGCGATTCTGCGATAAATTCTGGATCCGGAATTTAGCATCAACAGCTTACTACCCCGCTGCGAACGGACAAGCTGAAGCTTTTAATAAGACGATCATCAAGATCCTTACTAAGATGGTCTCTTCAAACAAAAAGGATTGGAATGATAAGCTGGGGTAAAGTTTGTGGGCTTATCATTACAGCGGTTCGCTGCGGCGGGTACCACCCCATATTCTCTAGTTTATGGCTGCGAGGCTATTTTATCGTTGGAAATTCAAATCCCATCGCTACAAATAGCATTAATCACCAGAATGACGACTAAAGAAAGTCATCGCCGACGTCTTGAGGAACTTAAAATGTTGGACGAAAAGCAACTACAGGCTCAACAACATATCGAGTTTTACCAGGTCCGGATTTCCAAAGCATTTGACAAGAAAGTCAAATGTCGCATTTGCAAGGAAGGCGATCTCGTTCTTCTTGTCCGGCGTAATGATTTTGAATTCTAAAAAGAAGGGGAAATTCGAACCAAAATGGGAAGGACCATTCGTGGTGGAGTCTGTTTACTCTAATGGAGCATACCGCCTAACCAATCAAGAAGGCGACAAAATCATGATGCCTATTAACGGTAAGTTTCTGAAGAAATATTACCCTTAGCTTTTGGTCAGTTCTGCAAGATAGTAGCTTCAGCTTGCATAATTCACCTCATCAATCCTCTTCAATAAGACGGTGGGATTACAAAATGTTATCACGTTAAAAGTTACCTCTGTGCTATATAGTGTTCTACCATGCGAAGAACATCACCCATATCTAATTATCAGGGATAATGATCTGCCATGTGTTGACTCGTTATCTTGTCATTTCTGAGTATTGGCCTACCAAGTGATGTGCCAATATATCATCTTTTTGATGTTCGCCATTTCTCATAGATGACGTCCATTGTCCGATATTGACCTACCAAGTGATGTGTCAATATTTCATCTTTTCGATGTTCGTCATTTCTCATAAATGACGTCCATTGTCCAATATTGACCTACCAAGTGATGCGTCAATATTTCATCTTTTCGATGTTCGCCATTTCTCATAAATGACGTCCATTGTCCGATAATTGCCTACCAAGTGATGTGCCAATATTTTATCTTTTCGATGTTCGCCATTTCTCATAAATGACGTTCATTGTCCGACATCGGCCCACCAAGCGATGTGACAATATTTCAATTCCTTAATGCTCGTCATTTCTCATAAATGACATTCATAGGCTAATATTGGCCTACCAAGCGATGCGCCAATATTTTACCTTTTCGACGTTCGTTATTTATCTTAGAATAAAGTTCGTCATCCCGTATAGGCCTACTCAGTGATATGCCGATATTTCAACCTCGTCATCCTCATAAATGAGGCTCGTTTACAATTTAATTGTTTGTAAATAGAGGAGAGATTTTAGCAGTTAAGCCTAAAAGAACCTCCTCGAAAACTCACCATCTTGAGGGAAAAGTATGGCTAGTCAGGTTCAAGCGGCGGTGATAAAGACATACCAAGTCCGTTGATAGGCTGGGGTTTGCTAAAAATTCCAAATTACGATACAAATTGCACAAGAAAATATTGAGTGAACACGAAGATGAAATTTTATTCATAATTTGTCGAAGATACATAAGTTACAAGTGCTCGACTACCGACGGATCTCTACAAAGAAGTGTGACCATAGCTTCGGTGGGCGGTTTTAACCTCTTCGTAGCTTGATTATGAAGATCGTTGTCGAGAGTATCGGCATGTGGCTCACAAAGAACACTTAGCTTTTCAATTCATCAGTTGACACGCGTAAACCGGTGTTACGTCCATTGGTATCAGTCGATGCCTCTCGGTAGCTGCCATTAATTCACTCTCTGCCTCCGCTAGCTTGGCCTGGATATCAATGAGCGCAGCCTTGTAGGAGTCAACCAGGAGCTGTCGGTTGTGCTCAATGTCAGCAATCCTCTTGTTTTCATTAAATATAGTTGTGGTCATCTCCCCGAGCTGGTGAACTGCCTGCTTCTTCTCAAGTATTTGACGCTGGAGCTCAAATTGGGAATCATCCCTTTGTCTTATAAGCTGCTATTCGCGGGGAAAGTTGCTGATTTTTCCATTGCAATTGAATCTGTTACACCTTTATGGAATTACAAAAAAATTCAAGAATAAAAAGATCGCCTTTTATTTAAGGCTTACAATGAAAGAATCAATTAACGGTTACAACTTAAACCCTAAACAAGCACGAGGATCTCTATTTTTCGGGGTCCTCGCTTGCGTGGGATCTTTGCCTGCAACGGGGACTTCTTTTCTATTCGTGAACCACCGCGTAATCCGGATCCGGTACGAGATCTACACGATCAAAAGGGGTCGTTTCACAAAGGAAACAAGAGCCCGAAGCAAATGAAATCGACCAAGCGAAATCCAAGCTCTTCTTGAGATCAAAACCATGTTCGATCCCAAGGAATTGATGTGGATCTGATGTCAAAGTTGCTCGCCTCCCCCAAAAGCTAGATCTGGATCTTCAAAGACGTCGCCTTTATCGCCAAAACTCAGATCTTGATCCGGCAGAGCTTCCTCGTCCTCCCAAAATTTTCAGATCTCTACAAATGAGCCTTGTACCTCATATTTATAGCCTTCAATGCGAATGCTTGGTTGGCTGGGCCCAAGGCACTGCTGGCCACTTGCAAGTGGCGGGCTTTGGCGAGCCACTTGGCAAGTGGCTCGGCCTTGGTAGGGCCACCTGCAAGTGGCTCGGCCTTGACCACTTAACTCCTTGAATTTTAGGGTTGTTAAGCGGAAGAAGTTAGTCCACAAATCCCACGTGGATCCGCGAGCTTTTGTAACGGACTTAACCGGTGATGACTTCGTTAGCGGAGGAGGTAATGCTTGATCATCTTTGACCACTTAACTCCTTGAATTTTAGGGTTGTTAAGCGGAAGAAGTTAGTCCACAAATCCCGTGGATCCATGAGCTTTTGTAGCGGACTTAGCGGTGATGACCGTTAGCGGAGGAGGTAATGCTTGATCATCTTTGACCACTTAACTCCTTGAATTTAGAACTCATATTCCTTCACTTTTTGTGCAGGCAGATGCGAGAGTGATTTACATCTCCCTCACTAGGATTTTGCCTCTTTCGCGAGACCCAGCTTCACCCAACAGATGCATGAGTTCGTGATGGAAGACTCTGCGAAATCCATTGGGATTAATGGGACTACAGATGTAGGACTTGATTCAACAATTCCAGGTACATCTATCATTGGTAATACTCCATTTGGATGGCGAGTGCAGGAGTTGAATGACTCGGAACCCGTGCCTCCCCTAATTACCTCTATGCTCCTTACTCTTTTAGAGAAATTGCGGGAGGTAAATAAGGATACCGGGGTTAAAGAGACAATGCCCCCTATAGGAGGTAAATTATCTCCACCCGTTGCAGGTTTCTTAACTCTATTTTCTTCATCTTTGTCTCCTCATGTCAGATTTCTCGCTAGAAGATTTTGATGAAGCCGACTTGCCTATGAACATCCCTGAAATGGATCTGACATTCGATTCTCCCGAGATGACTATCTTCAGATGATATATCGCCTCGAGCCAAAGATCCCGAGGTTCTTGAGGTTCATACCTCTAAAGGTATAGGCTCTTTCTCCCATTAATTGTAGGACTAGCCATTTATGACTAATACAACTACAATTCATTCATCACTAGCGGCGTTCTTTATTACGATGCTCCTTGAATTGGTTACCATCTTGCGGCTATGCACGAGCGTGCCACAAGACCAGCTGCAGCGATGGATCGTCGATGCGATTCATGTTCGATGGATCCGTCAAACCATGGCGGTGCCGATTGAGCGGTACCAGTTATCCAACTAAGGACGTCTGTACCAGTCCATGATTTAAGATTCTGATGTGCTCATCATCTTACTTTGCAGGACATATATCTCAGCTTCATGATTTGGCTAAGGCGCTGATCTCGAACGATGATCCTGATCGGTTCATCATTTGCATTGAAGTCCGGTCATTTTTCTCTCTCATGAACATGGTGATCGACCAGCTCCTTCATAAAGGGCTCTCCCTTCGTCAGTTTAGGCCGATCCTTGACCCGCGGACGGTTTTGATAAGGGACGCCGGTTTTCCAGAGTTAGCCCAGGCCATTGTCGATGATCTTGATGCACGGAACTTCGACCTTCGAAGCTCACGGGGCTGCAAGCGGCAGGTGTTTCATCATATGTGGGCGTCGAATAGGTCCTCGTGCGGATGTGTGGCCTTTCGAGTTCTTAATGAATCGAGGTTGAGGTGCGCCGAGGCCGTAGATCAGGTTAAAACTGTCCTCGTAGAAATCGGCATCCTTGGGCCACATCGATTCTCTTATTGCTTGAGTGAGGCGAGATAAGCGGCTCAAGCGAGAACTCTAAACAAAGGAAGAGGACTTAGACGCTTTGTACCAACTGTGGCCAACGAAGAGGAAGCTCGGACCCTCCTATCCAAGAAGTTGGAGCTCTCTGAATAAAAATTGGTCGAAGTTGAGGAGAACGCTGCACAGACGCTGAATGCGAATGAGGCATCTTTCAAGGTTGAGTTACAGGAGGAGCTCCATCAAGCTTACAACAATGAGTTGTCCCATTTGGAACAACAAATCTTGTGTAAACTTAATATTTGAATGCTGTAGTGTGAAAGACTTGATTCTCCATTAGGTGAATAAAACTCTATCCTCCTTTTGTCAATGTTCATTGTGGTTTCACTGCGGGATTTTGGCAAACCCTCGACCATCAGCAGTTTGATTAGCCTTTACCGATTACCGTTTGAATCGGGCTGGCGTCTTGGATTGTCTAACCCGTTCCGCGCGTAGCGTTGTGCTAAAAGAATGAGACTCTTTTAGACTTAATGCTATGATGTTGAATCGTGAAGCCGTCATCTTTACGGAAAGAGACTAGCAAACAGCAGCGTGGTAAGCGTTGGCTTATCCTTCTTAGGCGGGATAAAATTCCCCAAGATAATACTTGGTATCTTCTTCAATAGGAGAAAAAACTAAACGGCGTGGTAGGCGTTGACTTTAAGGTTATTGGCCAACCCCCAGCCATCAACGGATTTGACTAGCCTTTACCGACTACCGTTTGAGTCGGGCTAGCGTGCGGATTGTCTAAGTCTGTTCCGCACATAACGTTGTGCTAAGAGAATGAAACACTCTTAGACTTATTGCTATGATGTTGAATACATAGACTTCGTCTTTTATTACGGGAATAGACCACCCGGCTGCATGTGTTACATGCAGACTTATCCCAACTTAGGCTTTGGGATAAAATGCCCCAAGGTAAACTTGGTGTCTTTTTCAATCGGAGAAAAGACTAAACCGGCAACGCGTGGTAGGCGTTGGCTTATTCCTTCTTAGGCTTCGGGATAAAATGCCCCAAGGTAAACTTGGTATCTTTTTCAATTGGAGAAAAGACTAAACTGGCAACGCGTGGTTAGCGTTGGCTTATCCCTTCTTAGGCTTCGGGATAAAATGCCCCAAGGTAAACTTGGTGTCTTTTTCAATCGGAGAAAAGACTAAACCGACAACGCGTGGTAGGCGTTGGCTTATCCCTTCTTAGGCTTCGGGATAAAATGCCCCAAGGTAAACTTGGTGTCTTTTTCAATCGGAGAAAAGACTAAACCGGCACGAAAGATCAAATTGATGTGGGGAAGGAAGAATTTTATATTCTATTTCCCGACGGTGGAGAGGAAGGATTTTATATCCCATCTCCAGGTCTTCTTTTAGGGTAAAGACGAACCCAAAACAAGAGAGGAAGTATTTTATATTCTATCTCTTGCCCCTGGAGAGGAAGAATTTTATATTCTATCTCTAGGAAGGAAGAAACTAAAAGTGGGATCTCCACTTCGAGAATCGAAAGGTGTGAAACTAAGAGTGGGATCTCCACTCCGAGAATCGAAAAGAGATTCAGATAACTTTCACTTTTATAGGATTCATTATCGATCACGAAAATGAAGTTCTCGTTTATCGAGATGAAATTCCAACTTCGGCCCTAACCGTGGGAAGGCATAACCGAAGTGGGGGAAAAGATTCAGATAGCTATCGCTTTTATAGGATTCGCTACCTGATCTTGAAATGACATTCGTTTATCGAGAGGAAATCCCAACCGGCTCTAGCAGTGGAAGGCTTGGCGAAGTGGGGAAGATGGAATCATACGTTTATCGAGAAGGAGATTATAATTTTGAATGTGGGCCTCTTGTTCATTGAAAGGAATCAAGAGGGGATTCTCACGGTGGATTGACCGTAACGCTTTTGTTTAGTAGACTCACCGCCAATGAATTTGATCGGTGAGGAATTTGGTAGAGGACAAACTTAGGGTTATCCTCAAGGGCAACGAGGAATTATTTCCCGAGGAACTTCCCTTCAATATGGGTCATCCCGAATGTACTAAGGGTAGTACTTCTTCAGGAATTTCCCATTTATCGACATTAATTGCCTGTCGCCATTCTGAGTGATTAAGCGGTATGCACCGTTTGAGTAGACCTTGTCTATCACAAACGGTCCTTCCCATTTGGGTTCGAATTTACCTTTCTTCTTGGAGTCAAGAATTATCGGTCATCGAGCAGTGAGGACCAGGTCTCCTTCCTTGAAGCTTCTCTGTCGGACTCTCTTGTTGAAAGCTCTCGACATTCTGGCTTGGTAAAACTCAATGCGTTGTTGAGCTTCCAGGCGTTTCTCATCCAGCATCTCGAGCTCTTTAAGGCGTCTCTGATGTTGTTCCTCCATCGTCATCTCGGTTGCAAGGGCGATCCGAAGTGAAGGAATTTGGATTTCCAATGGGAGCACCGCTTCACATCCGTATACCAGAGAATATGGGGTAGCTCCAGTTGGCGTGCGAATCGTGGTGCGATATGCCCAGAGTGCTTCTCCGAGTTTATCATCCCAATCACGCTTATTGGTCTTCACAAGCTTCGATAAGATCTTAATGATTATCTTGTTGAATGCTTCAGCTAAGCCGTTAGCTGCGGGATAATAAGCTGTTGATGAGACGTCTTGGATTTTAAACTTCTCACAAAACCTGACGAAGGCATTGCTGATGAATTGCGGACCATTATCATGTAGGATCCGCCTTGGCACACCGTGTCGATAGATGACGTGATGCTTGATGAACCTGATGATGTTGTTCGTCTTCACTTCTTTAAGTGAAATTGCTTCAGCCCACTTAGAGAGGTAGTCGGTGATTGCAAGAATGAACCGATCACCTTTAACTGACGGAGGGAAAATAGGACCCACGATGTCCATGACCCACGTCTTGAAAGGCCATGAAGTAGCCGAAGGATGCAAATGCTCTGGGGGTCGATGCATATAGTTCGCGTGTATTTGACACGCGTGGCACTTTCGAGCATACTCGATTGCATCATTAACCATCGTTGGCCAGAAGTATCCCATTCTTCTGATGCGATCATAAAGCTTGGGACCAGGTTGATGTGCGCCGCACTCTCCACAATGTGCTTCCCCAAGAACTTCCTCTGCTTCTTTGCTTGAAAGACATCGAAGCAGCAAGCCATCATACCCGCGACGATATAACGTTTGGGTCTCTGAGTTATAAAAGAACCTCGACGTTCTTCGTCGGATTGATTCCCTCTCCTTTACGTCTTCAGGCAAAATACCGTGTAGGACATAATCGATTATAGGAAATCGCCAATCCCGGGGCTCTAATTCAATTCGGGTTGAGTGCACCACTTTGATGACCACCTCTTTATCGTCGACTTCTTCGTTATATATTGGCACGAAGAGTTGGTGAGTTTTCACAGTGATCAACTGCTCGGACTCAGGAGGTTGCGCTAACGACACCGCCAATGCTGCTAACGCTGTCAGTGATGCATTCGGCGCGGATGTACTCAATGAAGAATCCTTCAAATGAATCCGCCATCTCAACAGCTGTCCGGTGGTATGGAACCAAGTCCGGATTCCTGACTTCATAGTCCCCACGAACCTGTTTAAATATAAGTTGAGAATCTCCAAAAGCTTGAGATATTCTACCCCAAATTTTTAGCTAAACCGAGTCCAATAAGTAAGGCATTGTATTGACCACATTATTGGAGCACGGTTCGGTTAGCGAGTAAGCCGCGGCATCACATGTTTCCCCGGAGAAACTAAGACAACTCCAACTCTGGCAGAAATCTTAGAACACCCGGGGGTGCTTGCTACGTTAGTTGCTCGAGAAGCTCCGTCAAAGTACAAGCTGCCATATTTCGATGTGGCGTAGTGTTGACCTCGTGGGTTTCATCGGCAAGTCATCATACAACTTCGGTACGTATCCTTTATTTGATTTCTTTGCCAAAGATGCATAAATTGCACGTCCTTTGACCGACTTCTGTTGCTCGAAGTACAGGTCATATTGGGACAAGAGCAAGGCCCATTTTGCCAATCGCCAATTCATAGAGGCGGGTTGCGTCATGAAAATCCGGACTGGGTTTACGCCGGAAACAACATAAATCGTCTGCCCAACTAAGTAGTGTCGCATCTTCTGAACCGCGAATACCAACGCTAGGCACTCCTTCTCGATCATCGGATAGCGGGATTGGCACCTACTAACGTCCGACCGAGGTAATACACCGCCGCCAGGACCGTTGTCATCGTCTTGCGCGAGCAAAGCGCTTAACGAGTGGTTCATCGCCTTGATGTAAATCAAGAACGGTTTACCTGACTTCGGTGCAATGAGAACGGGAGGATTCGCTAGATATGCTTTGATATCCTTGAATGCCTTTTGACAAGCGTCGTCCCAAACAAATGATACTCAGATGCAGATGCTACCCTAGTAGTATCCTCAGCGCCGGCAGCAAAAGGAATGTTACTGCCATATTCGTTCAATCTAGAGGGGCTTGGGAACACGCTATCATCCAGAGCCTCGTCTATCTCCGCCTGAGTCTCGTGAGGGCTAGATTGGCGTGATGTGTCCGCACCAACCTTCGTCTGGGGTTCAGCAACTCCAGCATCCTTCTCGGCATGCAAGAACTCCTTCAATCCTTGTATGCGACTCTTAGTTGAGCTCTGTCCTTCTCTATAACAGCGCCGAATCAATCGTAGCCCAGAGGAATTGATGTTGAAGCCTGGAATTTCCGCGTTTGCTATCTGATTGCCATTTGATAAGCAAAGTCACTCGGGATTGTGGATCCCGCTGTGAAAGTGAAAAACGAACACCCGTGCCACCATAGATCCAATACCGGGCCGAGCTCCGATAATCGGTGCGACCATCAGTTACAGCGAGTGTTGGGGTTACCTATATATAGTTGATCATACCCGAATTGACGGGCAAAGCGGCATGGTAGGTAAGGTTCTACCACACACACTGGACCGACGCGGTAAATAAAATACCCCGGACGGATGTTCAAGAGCCACAAGAAATAGCCCAATGACAAAGTGGTATAACCTTAGGCATTGGATTCATCCACTACAGTCTGCCCATAGCTAGCCCAAGAGAAGCGGGGAAAGCACCGGTTGAAGGAATAATTCTTATAATCCCGGAGAGCACGCCGCACGGAAACCATGTAGTGTCTGCTCCATTCTGAATTTTCTAGTCTTTGGACAAAAGGGGTAATTTGTCCATCCACCTGTGTAGAAGGTGCACTCATAAGCGTAGGGCAATGCATGACAAACCATGCCATAAGGTAGGCATAGGGCAGCTCTACTCTAGGGTTCTCGCCTTTGAGTGAAAGCGCCGCGAAAGACACCGTAACCCCCAATGAAGGCGGGTGATCATAGCAGGAAGAAGAGCATATTGACGGCCGTGAGCTATGCAAACAGCTGGAAAAATCACATCAACGGGCAGTACATCAAAACTGCCGCAACAAACTACAACATGTTTCAGCCACAACATGAGGTAACCTGCTAACGCCGCTTTCGAAGAAATGGGTTCCCCGGCCTGATAAATATAGGTGTCAAAGGTCATTCCCGCTGGAAAACCGTGCTCATTTGTGGAGGGTACATAGGAAACCGGGAGGTTATTGAGCACTAGCTGCGATAAAGGACACCTTCAAGGGGCCTAAAGGTATCTGAGGATCCTTTTGTTGTCCAAACCAGTGAAAAGATAATGGGCCCATATGCTGTGGCTGACAGTCTTCTCACCTTTCTTATCTGCACGGCCTTGGGAGCACGCACAGATATGGTAATGACACATTACCTCCCAGTAAGTCTCAACGACTTGGGGGTAATCTTTTTCCAAGCTTACCAGCTCTTTGTGGCTTGGGACGTATTCCTCATAAGGATACCGGCCATACGGTAGTCCCGAAACCTCAGCCATCTCGTGCAGAGTGATGACTAATTCGCCGTCAGGGGTGAAGAATGTGCGGGTATCAGGATTGTACAACTCCAGAATGCCAAAGAATTGGTGAGAGTTGGTCTTCAGACCAAATTGAGTCGCCCTGATCGGTGTATAGAGTCCAAATCTCTGAAGATCTTCGAGATTTTCCTTGAGGATATATTCGGTGACACGCGGCCACCATTGAGAAGAACCCCAACGAGACCAGCCAGGAGTCCTGAAATCTTTGGCAGGAAATTGACGCTGAGAAGCATGAAAAGTCCGACCAAAAGTATTGGCTTCAGCAGCTAACTCGCCGACAGGAAAATCCTTTTGAAATAATCCCGGATGCAGGCCAGTTATGTAACGGCCGTGGTGGTCTACTTGCGCACCATCTCGGAAAAAATGGCCACAAGTCACTCCATCTTGGGAGGGAGTTAAATCCCAGTTCATTTGCTTGGGAACCGGCGTTCTCAAATCAAGAAGCTTAACAAATACGCTCCATCGCAGTGTGAACATAGAACGCTGGCCCACGCTCTAAGCCACCGTAAGAACCCAAGTCAAGCAAGTCGGGGTCTTGAATCATCACCGAACAAAAATAGATTTCTTAATGGTCGGTCGGTAGTTCTAAAGGGGCATCCGTCACTAATCGCCTTAAAGTAGAGGTCGAAAGCTCTGAAAGCAGTCTGAGAGCCTCCTCGCTTCTATCCTCGAATATAGGGACATCCCTAAGAGAGGAATAGTAAACATTAGGGTCGGTACCTTGAGCACTGCTTGCGCCAAAAGCACCCCGATGTGGGATAGGGGCAGACGAATGCACAACTGCACATAAGACAAAGGAGGTAAAATAAGTCAGTCCAAGGATTGAGTTATTACAAGGATTGAGTTATTACTCCAAAATACTAGGGCTATTATGACAGCAATGCTAGTCAAACAGACGAGCCTCGCCAAACGAGCCTCGTTTGACAAGAAAACGAGCCTCGCCAAACAAGCCTCGTTTTACAAGAAAATGAGCTTCGCCAAAGGGAGGAACGTCGTTCAAAGAATTGAACTTCGCCAAATAGACGAACTTGAACCGCTAAATAGGCGAACTTGAACCGCTAAATAGGCGAACTTGAACCGCTAAATAGGCGAACTTGAACCGCTAAATAGGCGAACCGAACCGCTAAATAGGCGAACGAACCGCTAAATAGGCGAACTTGAACTTTGCTAGATAGACAAACTTCAAATAAACTCGGCGGAGTTACGTGGGAAACCAAGTCTCGCAGAGTTATCCTCGTGAATCGAGGTTCATTTGCCCAACGGCACAAGTGGCTGGGGTGCATGAACCTCGTCAATAAAGGCGAGGTTTGTTAGTCAAATGAGGCAAGTTTTGTTGAAACCGCCACGCAGCTTGGAAAGACGCCACCTTCGGATGGGTTTCGTCTCAAGGGTGAGAATTGCTCCGTAAAACCAACCCTAAGGCGTTAAAAATCAGATCTTCAAAGCTTTTACCTGAGAAAGCGGGCGGAATGGTGGAAGCATCGACGGGCCCAGTAGTCCTCTTACCTTTGCCAGCGGAAGTCTTGGGGGCCATGGCTGAAGAAGGTAAAAATTTCAGGTGCAAAGGAGAAGTTCAACAACTTGGAAGAAATGAACAGGAGGTGTCTTTCTAGACCCTTCAATGCTATATATAGAGTTTGGAAGAAATGAATCGACGGCCGAAACACGCGGCTGAAATGACCCACACAATCCCCGGGGCGAGATCTGCGGACAGGATTCACAGATGTTAAGGGACGTTTGAAAGATATCAAATCTCTAGTCCGCCACGTGGACATAGGCTTTAATAAGGATCAATACGAAGCGTTAAAATACAAATAATGCGGGGTTCGTTGCTGCAGCCTCGTATTATAAGTTCTGATGAAGTTGATGAGCAAGCCTCGTTCGCAGCAATCAAGAAGATTCAAAGTATTTCAGACCCTACACAACCTGATTCGAGTCTGAAAACTTTGAAGGGGGTTTTGTAAGCATTAAAAAATGCTAAGAGACAAAAGAATGTTGAGGCTTATTCAAATATGAGGAAATTCGCAAAACTGCGAGGCTCCACATTAAAAGAGGAGGTTCGCCCTGGCAGGGAAGCTCGACATTTATATGAGGTTCGCCCACCTAGCGGCTTCGATCTTCATCCGAGATTTCGCCACAAAGAACGGCTCGACTCGACTTTCAGCGAGGTTCACCTACGCAGGAAACTCAATATTCAGCAGAGGTTCACCTCTGCGATGAATCTCGATATTCAACCGAGGCTCGATATTCAGCGAGGTTCACCTCTGCGATGAATCTCGACATTCAACCGAGACTCGATATTCAACGAGGTTCACCTACGAGTGAATCTCGATATTCAAGAGGTTCACCTACGAGTGAATCTCGATATTCAACCGAGGCTCGATATTCAACGAGGTTCACCTACAGCGATGAATCTCGACATTCAGCAGGGCTTCGATATTCAACGAGGTTCACCTACGCAGCGAATCTCGATATTCAACGAGGTTCACCTACGAGTGAATCTCGATATTCAACCGTGGCTCGATATTCAACGAGGTTCACCTACGAGTGAATCTCGATATTCAACGAGGTTCACCTACAGCGATGAATCTCGACATTCAACCGAGGTTTGATATTCAATCGAGGTTCGCCTACAGCAGGGAAACTCGATATTCAACCGAGGTTCACCCACAGCAGAGAAGCTCGATATCCAATCGAGATAAAACCGTCTGTGGCTTCGGCAGTCATCGAGGTTAAGCCTACGCTGATGGCTTCGACCATCATCTGGAGTTCTCCCATGCAGCGAAGCTCGGCTCATCCATACTCAACCAAAACGCCCACGTCGACCATGTTCCCACGACTTTAACCCATCAACAGCTGATAATAAGGAGCCACATTCTCACGATGGGGGGTGGTCAGTTATATGCCTAAAACCTTATAAATAGCCTTGAGCAGCTATGAAGGAGGGGACGGACGCACAGAGAGAGACTTAGAGGCAGAAGCTAACAAAGAAGCAAAGATCATTCAGCAATCTCAAGACCATCAGCAACCTTGTTCTGATCGTCAACGGGAAGCAATCTCGACGTGAGCATCGAGGGAAGCATCCTTTCGCTACCAAGAACCCACATAACAAAAGCGAAGTCAAATCAACCTTATATTTCTCTGTAATCGAGAGAGTGTGATTGTAACCTTTTCAAAACCAATCAAACAAAACTTTTTTCGATCCTACACCTGCGATGTGATGCAGTTTCATTGTCTATACAAAGATCCAGTTTTAGGGCTTAAGTATATGTGTATGGATTAAGAATCATGTATATATTTACAGAAAAAAGTATCAAGTATCAAGTATCCAGTATCCAGTTAGAGAACTTTACCTGAAACATATAAAGCATGCACTCATTTGCATTCAGAATCATGTATATATTTACAGAAAAAAAGTATCAAGTATCATATATTTTACAGAAATAAAGTATTAAGCATTCATAAATATAGCAAATTACGTCGATTCAAATAAATCCCAAATAATAATTGCTTTTTATTAAATGACAACACACCCAAGGAATGATATCAAAATTTACTTAGAGTAAATTGAACATGACCACCCTCATATATACATCTAGTGGCACTTATCACCCGTCAACTAATTTATTAGAAACTTAACACCCATAAAATCAAGAGGGAGAGGGGGTTATCCAGTATCGGCGATTTATTCTTCTAAATATCAATCCAAGGGTGTTAAGTGCTAATAAAATAGCAATGGGGTGATAAGTGCCACTAAGGGTAAAATTTACCCTTAATTCTATCAATATTTACAGTTTGATCTGACATCCTCCAATAGTAGAGAACTTTACCAATAACATCTAACAAACTATCCAAGGAGTTTCACAGATTTGCATCAAGAATTATGTCGACATATTAACATAAACAAAGTACTAAATATTTACAAACTTAGCAAGCTGCTTGCATTCAAACATATAATTCTTAATAACATAAAGATTAGGTAAATCAACTAAAGAACAATAAAATTTCAGAGACTACCTATTCAAAAGTTCAAGAGCCTACCTTTTGTTCTTTGGCGTTCCCGCTTCGATCAGTCAACTACTACAAAATATAAAATAGATTAGACACTTAGAAAAATTATATTAGGTAAATCAACTAAAGAACAATAAAATTTGAGACTACACATTCTTAATAAAATAATTCTTAATAAAATAAATATGAATTCTTAATAAAATAAATATGAATTAGGTTATAATAAATAGAGAATCTTTTACTAATCCTCGTGGGAATAGAGAATAAAAATATATCTGAAGAGCGTGTCTTTCATATTAGAAGTAGTTTAGGTTCATAATTCCTTAAATATAAGGAGATGTCATTTTCAAAGGAAAGAAGATATTCTCAGAAAAATTAGAAAAGAATATTAGAAGTAATTTCGGTTCATAATTCCTTAAATATAAGAAGATGTCGTTTTAAAAGGAAAGGAGGTATTTAATAAAAATTAGGAAAGAATATTAAAAGTAGTTTAAGTTATCAAAGATCAGATCTTTTTCGTACCGTGAGTTTGGGGAACGAATGATCGGAGTGTGGCGGCGGTGATGGCTCGTCACCAGAAAGGGGCTGGCCTACTCCCCCTGTAGCACCCAAAATTGCCCTTTGAATCAAACCCCCAAATTCACCAATCAAATCCCTACCCATTCTCCTAAAACCCATCAACGCTCCCAAAAGATCCAATCTTGCGAACATGGACCTCCCCTTCAACCCCGCCGGCCAAATCCCACAAATGAGGTTCATGCGGGGGAAGTCGCGGTTGCGGGTGAGGGAGGCGAGGAGGGCGTTGAAGGGGGCGGGGGAGGAGACGGCAGAGTGTTTGAGGGCGAGAGAGAAGAAGTCGAGGGAGAGGGAGGAGGAGGAGAGGGAGAGTTTGTGGAGGAGCTGAGTGAGTTGGAAGTGGGAGAGGGAGGGAAGGAGGGGGAGGTGGAAGAGGAGATGGGTGGAGAGGGGGTGAGGGCTTCCGTGTCGTGGGTGGGGTCCTCGGAACGGAGGAGGGATCGAAGTTTTTCATGCTAGATAATTTGGAAAGTGAGGTTGAGTAGGAGAGAACCCGATGAGGAGGCGAAGAAAGAGTTTCATGAAAAGTGTTGTTACACGTGGTGGGTTTAGGATTGACACGTGTCATGCTGACACTTTTAGAAAATTTTTTACCAATTTATCTTTACTATATAAAGGAGGATATGTTAAAACTTAACTAAGGTTAAAAGTTTAACCACGTATGAGGAGGATGAATTTTAACCAAGTAAAAGGGTAGGATAAAAAGGGAGGAAAAGTTTAGGCTTAGCTTATTTAACAATGTGCAATTATAAATCACCCCTAAAAAAGTTTCAAAACTTACCAAAAGCCACTAAAATAAAAAATTACAAATATCTCTTGTAAAAATAGAAAATTACAAATAACCCCCAAACAATTTCAAAACTATAAAACCCTCACAATTTTCAAAAATTGTAAAACACACTAAAAATTCAAAACATACAAATAAAATTGAAAATTTCAAACCTTACAAGAACCACCCTGAAAATTTTTGAATTTATAAAAAACACCCTAAACTTTTTAAAAATTACGAAAAACAACCTCAAAAATCAAATTAAAAAACTTAGTATTTCAAATCTAAAACATAACAATGAGCTGTTCGTCCTCCAGGAAGTAGAACTGCTGTGATACCTGATGAAGCTACTTCCAAAAGAATTTTCCCTGCTGATCTCAACTTTGTTATAATTGCTTTCCATAAATAAGTCTTGTCTGTACCTCCATGACCATACACAAAGAAAAGACCTCTAGATTCATCATTGACCGCCTGCAGAATAGATTGATATGCTTCTTTCTGTTCAAGATTTAGGCCACAAAAGAGGACACTGTTGTCTTGCCATTTCCTGAGTATCGTAATTGATTTCATCTTGTAGCACTATGTTTTTTATCCTTTCTAGCAGCGAAGGATCTGGTAGTGGCATATCCTTGTATTTTCTTAATGATTGACCGCCTTGAACTAACAACAACTCTATCTCATAAAGTGTGTAGTGCTTTATTTGATTATATGCAAGTGTTAGGTTATGCAGCCCTTGTAATCTCTGTTATTGTTGCAATATTCCTTCCCCCAAGCAATTTCTAATTTTGATCCCACAACACTTTCGGTTGGGCTACCTCACATAACAGGAGCATAGTTGCAAACAAATGCGTAATTGGTATCCATTGGCATGGTAAGATGCTTCGTTCAATGGTTCTTGCCACATTTTATCATTCTCAAGCAATCCTCTAGCAAAGCAAGCTTCTTTATATGTAGGGTAGACTAGTCCATTGAATGTTCTAATGTCTAGCCAATATTTTACTCCTTTAACTTCATTCAAGAGCAATCGCAAGTAGTATCGCTCATAACATTAGGATGAGCATATACAATTCTACCAAAACACTGTCTCAATTTCCTTGGTTTCCACTTCTGGATATCCGCTTCCGCATAAATTTGTTTGGGAAATCGTAATATATCCGATGGGAAATAAATGATTAGTTCCTAAGTTGTAAGTATACAACTTATCAAGTTATAGTATAAAAGATTGTCAATCCCACGAGGAAGGAGTTGTAAGATTATGTTCAAGTTTTGGTTCTCAAATTATCATAAGACAATTAGGAGTTTATGTACATGGTGAAAGTGGTCATGAAAAAATTAGAGAGTGGATTGTGGATTATGTGCAAAATAAATGGAGCGAGAAAGAAAATGTGTTGTGGAGAGATTGAGATTGTGAAGGTGAATAAGTGTAAATAAAAGAAAACAAGATAGAGAGAGAAAGAGATAAATGAAAGCGAAATCAAGAAATCAAAATCAAGAAGGCAAAAATGGAGGATTCAATTAGAGATATGAAGGAATCTAGAATTGAATCCACTAGCTAATCTCACTTATAAAATATGAACCATTCTCTTTTATCACATTTTATTTTAGATTTATTAAGCATAGACTATCAAACCACTTAAAGAAAGCATAACTTATCAAATTATCACCTAAATGAAATCAATACTCATGAGGAGAATAACAACAAGATAGTAATCCTAGAATTCATAAGCATAACCTATCAAACCACTTAAGAAAAGCATAGACTATCAAATTCTTCTTCCATCGATTAGTTCTCTAATTGATTATTCTAAACATGATCTTTTTAAGCATAAGAGAGTGATTCACAAATATAAGAGAGAATTAGACTAGTTTCATGCAAAACTAGATCCCCACAAGAGGTTAGTTCCACATCTTTGAAAAATTAAAAGAAAGAAAATCAAAATGAGTAAGAGGAGGAGAATGAAAATTCAACTAATTATAAAAGAAAAGGAAAATAAAAGCAAAAAAGAAAGACAAAAATCTAAACTAATAGCAATGAAAGTAAATCTACTCTATGAATTAAAGGCAACACATGAAAGTAAATTACATGGAATTAAATTGCATGAAAGTAAATCTAAACTACAAAGCAATTAAATGAACAAGAAAGAAAAAGAAATGCAAAAAATAAAATAGAAACCTACAACTCCTGATCTTCATCTCATCCTCCTTTTGGTCCTTGAATAAAAAGAAGAGAAAGGAAATTGAAGGGGTGAAAAATTTTATTTATTGTGTAACAAAAGTTATAATTTTTGGAAGGACTTCTCAATTAAGAGTAACCCTCCTCTCCAAATAGAATTTTTACAAAATATTTCACACTCAAAACCCTCAGATTTCACCGCTATTTATAGCCCAACGGAGTTGATGTGAACCATTGGATCAAACTTGGTCACCAAGGAAGAGAAATCAGCCCTTAATTCGGAATCTGTTGCGAACCAACCAATCGGCCAATCGGTTGGCCAACCGGTTGGCCGACCGATTGGTCGACCGGTTGGTTTCCAATCGAATTTGTCTTTTCTTCATTTTTCTTCACGAATTTCTCTTGGATCACTTTGGTATCTTGGGCCTTCGTTTGTCTTCAGATTTGGGCTTCAAAAATTGATAGAAATTCAGAGAATTTAAGTCATTTGGGCTTTTATTCATTATTTCTTTATTAGCCTGCAAAATAAGATAAAAATAATTATTAGTAATATCTTTATTCATATAAAATAGGTAATGAAGGTATAAAAATATAATTAAAATGTGATAATCAATATCAAATCATGTCCTTCAGCGTAAATTCTGTTTGCCTTCATCCATTCCTTGAACTTTGATTTCTGCTTGTTGACATCTTTCATAATTTTCTCTTAAGTCTTCATTCTCTTCAAAGATTAGAGGTTGTTGCTTTTGCAGATGAAAAGGAAGCCTCTCTACCCCTGGGTATCTGTAATGGATATCAAATTGGAGTAGCCTCCAAACAGCCTCAGGCGCCGACACATATCTACAATGTTGATATAGGCTCACTTCACCTATTTTTCTTGCTTCGACAGTCACCTTGTCTGGATTTTGTAGCTGATCAAGTAGGAAGGATGCATAATCTGGGCCTTTGGTGACATACCTGAAGAGGTACTTGATTGATCTTGAACGGTTGCACCATTCAACATTTATATGACCTTTATATCTCAGCAAAAGATCTCGATTATAAGGCACTACCCTGCTATTGTCATACTTCATATCACCTTTCTGGTAGAAGTTGTCAACATTCTCCCTTCTCCTGTACAATGGGAAACCATTGTCATTAATCGTTGTCTTGACCTGGTAGTTTTTTGGGAATTTCTTCGAACACATTCCGTCTTTCATGCAAGTCGCATGTGGATTTGCTTCTCCACATTTTCCATGTAACATAAATTGGGTGACTACTGCATAACCTTCAGGATCTGCTTGTTTATCTGGAATCTCGGCTGATATGATATTATCGATATCTGTTGGTGTTTTGAACTTGGATTCAATAGCTAGCCACTCAAGAATATGTGCATGTAGCAATCCTCATTTCTGGAATTCAATAGTGTATACCACTGCATAGACAAATAACATTGTCAGTGTTAGGATATTTAGATTGCGAAGTTAATGAATAATGTACATGAACATCACAATAATAAAATGTAGCAATTGCATAAATCTTATAAGTTTTTCATTATCTCATATATCACATAAAATATGTTTAATTTAATAAATTTGGTCATACACATCAGACTTAAATCACATAGCAATAAGTTAAACATAAACACATGACCACACATTAGATCTCCTTTAGCATGATTAGATTTCATAAGTTAAATATCATAACTGATTAGTTACATATATTTATAAGTACATTATACTTTTTTATTTTAATAAATTTGGTGGTGAAGTTCCTTTTTGTCAAATGTACTTACATGTAAGCTTTCATTTTCCTGGATTCATTTTAAGATATCAAGCATGGGACTGCCAGTAACTTGTAAACTCCTCTGTGTTGTCCAGGCTAGTAAGTGTCATGATCTCAACTTAATAAGTAACTTGACTATTGGTAACTTGTAAACTCCTTTTTGTTAAGAAGGTCAAACTTAAAAATCTAACTCAACCGGAACACCTTTTTTTTCAAATGTACTTACTTACCTGTAAGCTTTCATTTTCCTAGATTCATTTTAAGTTATCAAGCATTACACTGGTAGTAACTTGTATACTCCTTATTGTCTAGGCTAGCAAGTGTCATGATCTCAACCATCATATTTTTCTACTTTGTATTTATAAACAACTATTCTTGATTATTATTGTAGATTGACCAAGGCAGAGAAGAAGGCCAAATTAAAAAATCTGACTCAAATGGAAAAGGAGAGCTGGAGTTAGGTTCATATTTGTATTTGTTCAGTCATATATGAGATGAGATAGTTAATGCATCGACATGATTTAAATCTTGATCTTGTGCATAGCATGATCTATCTCTATTATAATTACCATATCACATGCAAAGCGCGTTTAAAAAAAGCATTATCATCGAAAAGGTGTATAATCATATATAGAAGACCAATAGTAATGCATTTATTAGCAAAATCAATTAAATTATTTTAATGATTGGTTGTGGTACATAATTAAAAGCTACATTAAGATAGAAGATATATTATACCTGCCAAACACTTTCCAAAGAATTCTCCCTTCTTGAGATCTTCCATCAATTGGTCCAATCTCATTTTGAAACACCTTGCCACCGTGATCGTCTTTCATCCGCCTCATACCTCCAATTCTTTCTAGTGTCACAGTAATCTCCGCCATTGTGCATTGCAAGTATGTTATGAAGAGGTCGATTTCCAAAGTTTTACATAGAGCGATGGCGCCTTGATAGTTTTGTTGCATATACCATGGTCCTCCAGTGAATGCAGATGGTAGCAATATCCTATGTCCAATCACAGATGAGTCAGTATCACCCCGAAGTATTGCATCTCTTATTCCACTATAGAATTCACATCTGATTTTCGGTTGGTTTTTCTAGAACCAATGCAATCTATCTTGCTCAACACATGTAAAAGAATCGACCATAAATACTTGCAAAAGAGATGCACTTAACATAAGTGTTTGGCCCTGATCGATCCTCTGCTATAAGATGTAAGCGTAATATTCTATCATCGTGACATATTCCCTTCTTCCTTTACCATTGTCCGATTTAACTTTGAGGTTGAGTTTAATTTCAAGGCGGAATCCATCTTCTCCATAAGGGAATAGGAGTGGATATTGCAATGCCATGAAGCTTGGATTCAAGTCACTAATTCTTGTTAATCCAAGTTCCTTATCACTCACGATAACATCTCTAATTCCGACAGTATTCTCTACTCTAAGTCTGGATGTAGCAAGCCTGCTATTTCTAACGTTGATGGCATATTTTGTTCACGTCCATCTACACTTCTTGAATTTTTTGTGATTATGATGTTGGGCAAAAGCTGGTCCTCTTTTATCCTCTCTCGAGCCATCCGGAATGCTTTGACCAGATGATTGTTTTCATCTATTTTCAACAGATCTAGCACAATCATTTCATCTAGATGTGACCGATCCCCCTCCTTTGAAACAACATCTAGCCGGTTGGAGATTTCATTCTCTGTGTCAAATATATAAAGTTGGATAAATTTTGGTGATGTCCCTTTGTATGGTAGTAACTTCCCGATTTTATGGTGATTTTGACCATTGAGTCTGAAATAGTATGGACCCCTTCCGTCGTTGATAGATTTATCCACTCCACCCCCAATCGAAGTGAAAGCGAACATTGAGTTGTATAACCTTATATTTTTCTTGAACTTGTTTGATCGTGTGTCCCCATTGCCGGTCAACAAATTCTGTAGTATGGTTGGTGGCTTTCGAGTGGGTGGGAGCTTGATTTTCCCTTCTCTGTAGCAGATTGAGAATCTTGGCTTTTTGGGTTTCCAGCTCTTTTGGTTTCTTTCTTCATACCACACTATAGCATTACAGTTAGGGCAGATACAGTTTGGTGCACCAAAATTTAGTATCTCCAGTTTTCTTTTATTTTTCGCTCCTGTGATTTAGTATTCATTTTAGTAATCTTCAATACTTAAATAATACTTCACATTTAGAATAGTATTTTTAGTTATCGATATTACCTTTTTCCGGGTTTCTGCTCCTGCTCTTCTGATTCATTTGTTCTCTATTTGATTTAGTCGCTTCTGAGATAGGATCCTCATTAGTTTGTTGTGTGCAATCCTCGAACAATGAAATTTGTAGTGTCAAACTTTCATTTTCTCTTGAATCAAGGAATGCACATGGTTGTTTACTATTTGTTGTGTATGCCTCAATTGCATCAAAAGAACAAAATGAAAAATCTAACGTTAAAGATTAAAACAATCATAGTAAAGGAAAAAATGGCATTAAAGGCTGCAGTGATTTACCTCGAGTTCTTTTGGGATTCTTTCTCATTCCATCAACTTTCCTCTTAGATTCTGCTTGCAATGTTGTGTCTGTGATAAGCAAAGTGGTGGTGGTGGCTGTTTTTTTCTTTTGACCAATAGATTGGGTGATATCTAGTTCTGCTGCTTTCTCGACATTTTTACTTTGCCATCGCTTTTTTTTAGCTTGAGATATCTTGTTCGCCTAGCTACTTTTGCGAATATACGATATCGGTAGACATCCTAACTTTGTTCGTTCTTGGATGCTGCTTTGTTCGCATCGCTTTTTTTTAAGTATAAGATACCTGGTTCGCCTAGCTTCTTTTGTGGATATACAACACTGATAGATATCCATGTAATCCCTGATATTACATATGGATCAGAATTTGTCTCTATGGTTTATTTGCTTGTCTCCCATACCCTATATGTTGAATTGCCCCAAGAAAGTACTAATTATTCAAATTTTGTTTATTTCTTATTTTTACTTGTTAGCTCAAAAGTGGAGCTTAACTTGCCAAAATCTTAAATATTTGCATCCCCAATAAAGTACTAATTCTTATTTTTACTTGTTAGCTCAAAAGTGGAGCTTAACTTGCCAAAATCTTAAACTTTTGAAAATACTTCTTATACAAAGCTATTACATGCATATATCTATATTTTTCAATATATGCAACTTTCTTTCTATAAACAAAATCAAACAGTAAGCCAAATATACAAATATGCAATTCATGAATAGTTGATTCTGAAACAAACCTCTAATATAATTAGTTTCTCTCTTTATGCTCTGAAATATAATGAGCTTTTCTCTCTCCTTTGGGCGAGCAACAAATTGTCGATTTGCTAGAATTCTGCATGAATATACTGGGAACTTTAGTTATGCCATACAATTTAACGAAATTAATAACTTAAGTAAAAAAGTTCAGTTGTAGTTAAAGCAAAACTGTGACAAAATAACAAACTTTTTTTATCCATCATGTGGGGAAAAAATATCATGAACAAATTTTTAAAAAAGTTTATCATGAACCAAACATGGTAATGTATTCAATGTATTAATTTTAAAGCTTAACATAACCCTTGCAACTTCGAAGATCAATATATAAGTATGCCACCATCTCATTTCCCAAGGACGTGGAATCTCATGCTACATAACTCTAGTTATGAAATAGACTTGATAGTAAACATCCCAGGATGTTGTTCCACTTTAAAGAGACAAGGTACATTGTCTGTGACATCGTTTCCTGTTGCTAATATGTTGTTTCTTGGACTCGGTTTTAGCATGTTAAGAAACTTCAGTTCTGCAATTTTGTTGTTATACTGTGATTGCCTGCTGTAAGCATTAAAAAATGCTAAGAGACAAAAGAATGTTGAGGCTTACTCAAATATGAGGAAATTCGCAAAACTGCGAGGCTCCACATTAAAAGAGGAGGTTCGCCCTGGCAGCGAAGCTCGACATTTATATGAGGTTAAGCCCACCAAGCGGCTTCGATCTTCATCGAGATTTCGCCACAAAGAACGGCTCGACTCGACTTTCAACCGAGGTTCACCTACACAAGGGAAACTCAATATTCAACCGAGGTTCACCTACAGCAGTGAATCTCGATATTCAACCGAGGCTCGATATTCAACCGAGGTTCACCTACAGCAGTGAATCTCGACATTCAACCGAGACTCGATATTCAACCGAGGTTCACCTACAGCAGGGAAACTCAATATTCAACCGAGCTTCACCTACAGTAGTGAATCTCAATATTCAACCGAGGCTCGATATTCAACCGAGGTTCACCTACAGCAGGGAAACTCGATATTCAACCGAGGTTCACCTACAGCAGTGAATCTCGACATTCAACCGAGGTTCGATATTCAATCGAGGTTCGCCTACAGCAGGGAAACTCGATATTCAACCGAGGTTCACCCACAGCAGAGAAGCTCGACATCCAATCGAGATAAAACCGTGCAGCGAAGCTCGACAGTCATACAAGGTTTACCTACAGCAGTGAAGCTCGACATTCAACCGAGGTTCACCTACGCAGGAAACTCAATATTCAACCGAGGCTCGATATTCAACCGAGGCTCGATATTCAACCGAGGTTCACCTACGCAGGAAACTCAATATTCAACGAGGTTCACCTACAGCAGGAAACTCGATATTCAACCGAGGCTCGATATTCAACCGAGGCTCGATATTCAGCGAGGTTCACCTACAGCAGGAAACTCGATATTCAACGAGGTTCACCTACAGCAGGAAACTCGATATTCAACGAGGTTCACCTACGCAGGAAACTCAATATTCAACCGAGGTTCACCTACAGCAGGAAACTCGATATTCAACCGAGGCTCGATATTCAACCGAGGTTCACCTACGCAGGAAACTCGATATTCAACCGAGGTTCACCTACAGCAGGAAACTCGATATTCAACCGAGGTTCGATATTCAATCGAGGTTCGCCTACAGCAGGGAAACTCGATATTCAACCGAGGTTCACCCACAGCAGAGAAGCTCGACATCCAATCGAGATAAAACCGTGCAGCGAAGCTCGACAGTCATACAAGGTTTACCTACAGCAGTGAAGCTCGACATTCAACCGAGGTTCACCCACGCAGAAGCTCGACATCCAATCGAGATAAAACCGTGCGTGGCTTCGGCTCATCCATACTCCACCAAAACGCCCACGTCGACCACGTTCCCACGACTTTAACCTATCAACAGCTGATAATAAGGAGCCACATTCCCACGATGGGGGTGGTCAGTTACATGCCTAAAACCTTATAAATAGCCTTGAGCAGCTATGAAGGAGGGGACGGACGCACAGAGAGAGACTTAGAGGCGGCTAACAAAGAAGCAAAGATCATTCAAAGAATCTCAAGATCATCGCGAACCTTGTTCTGATCGTCAACGGGAAGCAATCTCGACGTGAGCATCGAGGGAAGCATCCTTTCGCTACCAAGAACCCACATAACAAAAGAGAAGTCAAATCAACCTTCTCTTCCTCTGTAATCGAGAGAGTGTGATTGTAACCTTTTCAAAGCTAATCAAACAAAACTTTTTTCGATCCTACGTAAGATGGCGACCACAAGGGAGCGTACCGCTCTTCCGATGAATCGGTGGTAGCTAATCGACAAGATTGCAATTGGAACCGAGGTTCAAACCTTGGTCATTGAGTTCGATCAAAGTAAGTATGAGGAATTCCTCTCCTCCGGGCATCGAGCCCCGTGGAAGACACGCTAGTGTCGCCGAAGTCTCAGATGAGACTTCAGCCCCTGTGGCTTCTGCTGAATCCTCTCGAGCGAACCTCGAGAGCCAGTCTCCGTCTCTCAAAGACGAGGATACAAAAGTTATCCAACAGGCTAAGAAGTGGGTTGTTAAGCAGCCCAAACCAACTTCAGAGACCACTAGTCAAGCTTTGGCTTCTACCAGCGAGCCTCGCTCCGCCTGTATGAAGGCAGGACCTTCTAACGGTCCACTCTCAAGACGTGCCAAGCAACGTCGACGACAGAACCAAGCTCGCCGAAAGGCTCTAGCTTCGGTCTCGTTCGACGGATTCCACTATCGCCCAAAGGTCGTCAAACAAGCCGAGGGTCGTACTGATGAGGAACATAATGAACCTCATCTTCGTACCCCAAATAACGAACCTCGCTTTTAACTAGGGGTTCATTCGAGGCAAGATGAACATCGTCCCCACAACGAACCTCGTTTTCAACATGAGGTTCCCTTGAAACAGGGCGAACCTCGTCCAGACAATGAGCCTCATCGCCAAAATCGAACAAGAAGATGACCTCGCCAAGCTCGCCAACCTCTATCTGGAGGGTCTCACTTGTGCGAAGCTCGATTTTCAGAATCAACTAGGGGTACCCCCACGTCTGATCTCCGTGATTTTCTAACACGAAAGCGCGATATGGATCAAATGCAGTCACGCTGCTATTGTGAGAAGCTCGTCTCTGTAATGTTTGCTCAGTGCCCTTCGATACACAAGCCGACAGTCTTTGAACGACTATCCGACCCATTAACTAGACGAAAGCGGTTTCGTTACCAGAGATAGACACCACGCAATGGTCATTCCCCCGGAGTGACTATCAATATGGTTGGGAGAAGCAGAAGCAAAACTCCAACAGATAGTCCTGAATCATCTGACACTGAATATTCTCCAGGGTTACGAGGGGCGCTAACTGATAGTCAAGGCATTTACCGACGCACCCGTATTCGTACCGGAGCAGCAATTCCATTTGACTATCGACAATTGAGTGGCTGTACCCATGAAGAATTCGAGAACTCCGACATGGCCACATCTCAACCTTCAAAAACTGATCTAAGTGATCAAGCCAGCGTCCTCATGGCTGATAAAGAGGAAGAGATGCCAAAGAAGATCGAAGAGCAACAAGCTCTTATTTTTGCACAACAAGAGTCTATCAGACGCCTAGAGATAATGATGGAGAAGCTCGCCGGCAAGAAGAAAGTAGACGAGGGAGGTTCCAAATCAAAGTATGAAGGCTATGAAGAAGATCGTGATGTCCACTCTGTGTCATCTGAAGTAGAGTCGAACCCACGCACAAAAGAGCGAGATCATAAGTTACATGATTTCCAAAAGCAACTTGATGCCCTCAAGCTCCAAGGCCATTTTAAGGAGCCGGGGGTGACCAGACCATATCCTGCAGAGTGGGATGATGTCCCATATCCTCTAAAATTCAAGCCGCTCAATCTAGTGCAGTTTGATGAAAAAAGCTCTCCATCACAACATATTTATTATTTCTAAGCACAAACCGGGCATATAACAGGTAATGATCCTATCATGACCCAATTATTCATTAGCACTCTTAAGGGAGTTGCTTTCGAGTGGTTTCGAAGGTTGGAGCCTGGTTCTATTCACTCTTGGAGAGATTTGGAAAAGCTTGTTATGGCCCGATTCTTCGATGACGACACTGAAGTGTCTATGGCCACTTTGCTAGTCGAAAAGCAAAAGAAGACAGAGTCCGTCAGCACTTTTGTCAAAAGGTTCAGAAACCAGTCATTGCACTCCCGTGACCAAGTCTCGGAAGCGACACTTAGCGAGATGTGTAGAAACAACCTCTCAATCAACATATTTTCAAAGATGGGCGCAGTTGAAGCACGCTCTTGGAGAGACTTGGTGAGGCAAGGGGAACAGGTTGAAAGCATGCTTAAGAGAATAGAGGCAGAAGAACCTCAGGACTATCGTCCTAAAAAAGGGGGTAATCAGAGCAATTTTACTCCTCAAAAACAATCGAAGGGGAAGGAGACTCTAGCTGTAGAGACTCAACCTACTTCAAAGTCTTTAAAGCAGAAATCGAATGCTTCCGATAGACGTCCTCTGAAGAAGTATGATTTCAAGGATGATCAAGTTATCCCGATTTTCAAGACTTTGCTCAAGATGAACAAGATCACGCTTCCGGAAATAAAAAAGCCGGAGGAAGCTTCAAGGACGGATGATCCAAAATATTGCATGTACCATCGAATGGTGCATCATCCGACGGGAGCATGTTACATTTTGAAAGACAAGATCCAAGTCTTGTTAGAAGCAGGGGTTATGACTCTTCGGGAGGATCAGAAGAAAGTGTCTGCAAATATGGTCGCTCTCCAATTTGGTGATTTTGCGGAATTCCAAGTGCAGGATGGTGTGAAGCCGATCCCTCAGGCAGAGGCCAGAATCGTTAACTTCGACCTCCAACAGCGGGAGGTGCAAGGTATGGTCCCTTACACTACGCCGAAAGGTGAAATTATGTGGGTTCATCCTGACCTGTTATCAGATGAGCAATGGACCTCTCCCAAGTCTAAAAGGAAAGCTTGCAATACCATCTCCGCCGTACCGGAAGAGGAGCAAGTCAATAACTCTACCAAGGAGCAAGTCGCGCTAGTCGCACAACCTGTACAAGCATTGGGCACCCGAGGCGGGAAAGAGTACTTAAGGGAATACTCCGAGGCGACACCCGACGCATCAACAAAAGTACTAGCCGGTGAACCCAGGACAAAAGAGATCCGCTACAATAAAACACTCAGAAAGGATACGCCTAAAACTTCGAAGGCCCCTTTCCAATTCGATGTTCTAGCTCAGCTCTCCAACATCCCGGCAAGAATCACATTATTCAAACTTTTGCGACTGTCTCAATCGACTAGAGAAGCTCTGCGAGAAGCGTTGGCGAATAATGAAATTTTCCTCACTTATTTCCCGGAGAAGTCAGCGGAAATTTGCACCCAATGTCACCAAGTCTTCAAGGGGCCAATACCTTGCATCACCTTCTCATCGGAAGACATGCAAGTGAAGAACCCGAAGCATGATAGACCCCTTTATTTTACTGGCTATGTTGGCTCTTTCCGAATCAATCGGGTTCAAGTTGACCCGGGGTCTGCATTGAGTAGCATTCCCTTAAGAGTTATACAACATCTAGGGATACCGCTTCATCGCTTGGCAACAACAGGGACCACCATTTATGGTTTCAATGCCACCAATTTCCGTCCTTTGGGCAAGATCAAACTCAAATGCCAAATAGGAGACTTAAAGACAGACATTACCTGCTATGTCATCGATGCAGATACATCTTATAATCTGCTCTTGGGTCGACCCTAGATCCATAAAAACTTGATCGTTCCATCTACGTTGCATCAATGCATGAAGTATGTGGATGAGGAAGGGACTGTTAAAATATTGGTCGCGGAAAGGCAACCATTCAAGGGCGTGGAGAATTATTTACTGATTCTGTCCATTACCTTGAGGAAGGCCAAACCGGAGAACCACAGATCGAAGACTCTGACAGCGGAAATGAAGCTGATACAGAGTCCGAACAAACAGTTATCTTCAATGATGTAAAACCCTTTGTAATTGATCTGAATGAGCCAGATGACGACGTAGTTATTTTCAATAATAATTATGATTTAGCTTACGCATTGGGTGTTAAAAGTCATACTGACTTGATGTCAGAAATTTTTCCACGGTTGTATGCTGAACCCGCATTGCACATGCCAATTCAGTCGTCGTTTATGACAAGCCAACGGTACTCTAATTCTTCACAAGCGGTTTTTGTGATACCGGCCAAGAATAATGATCAGAAAGACATTATCCTTGGGCAGGTCAATAAGCCATTGCAAACTGAGTTAGAACAACCCAAAGCGAAGGAAAAGGAACCCCAATTCTCATATTTCGCCAAAGTAAAAATTTGATGAAGAAAATGGGGTATGATTTCCTTCACAAAGAAGGCTTAAACTACGGAAAGGTATCAAGACACCAATCCGACCGCTTATGTCCCTAAGGTCACCGATGATTATTATCATAAAACTTCGTAAATGGTGGGATATGAATCACGCCATACTCATGGCATGTCACGATCGAGGGCTTATTCAAATCACTCATCTTCTGAAGCAATTTTCTGCGATTCCGACGTCAGTATAGGACATGAATTTAGGTCCCTCATGACCAATATGACCTTAGCCAGCCCAATTGAGATTCAAGAAGATGACCTCTTGCCACTATAATGAGGATCCGCTAAGTCAACGGCTTCGGGATGAAATGGGAACATCGCTTTGAACAACGAATCGCCATCGATGACAAAATAGTCCAAGTTAATATGGGGGATGAGGCCAATCCAAAACCCATATTCATAAGCGATACTTTGACCGCTAAAGAAAAGGAGAGCCTTATTGCTTTGGTACGGGAATACATCGATGTCTTCGCATGGAATTATGAAGATATGCCCGGCTTAGACCCTCAAGTGGCTATGCACCGCCTTAATATCAAGCCAGGTGCTAAGCTTGTTAAACAAAGAACAACGCCGATTTTTCCCTCAGGTCATGAAGGCCATCGAGAAAGAAATTGAAAAACTAATCAAAGCAGGGTTCATTCGGGAAGTGCAACACCCCGACTGGGTATCCAATATAGTACCCGTTTTGAAGAAAAGCGGACAGATCCGACCGTACGTTGATTACCGAGATTTAAATTTAGCATGTCCGAAAGATGATTTTCCTCTACCAATCACGGATCTTATTATCGACAACACATGTGGATTTGAAAGGATGTCTTTTATGGATGGCTTTACAGGATACAATCAAATCAAAATGCATCCTGATGATGAAAAGCACATCGCCAACACCGTTAGGAATATCTTGTTATCTGATCATGCCTTTCGGCTTGAAAACACGGGCTACATACCACAGAAGATGACCACTATTTTCCCAAAACATTTACTTAAAAATAGTGGAATGCTACGTAGACGATTTAGTAGTCAAGAGTCGTCACAAAAGTGATCACTTGCATGACTTGAAGATAACATTTGAGATAATGCGACACATCGCTTGAAGATGAACCCAACCAAGTCTTTCCTCGGGATGTCAAGTGGTAAATTCCTAGGGTTCGTGGTCACAGCAGATGGTATACGTCTTGACCCGGACAAGGTCAAAGCTATCCAGGAACTTCCACCTCCTAGAAGTCTCAGAGAGCTTCGTGGTCTCCAAGGCGTTTGGCTTACATTCGTGTTCATTTCCAACTTATCGGGAAAATGTCGGCCATTTTCGAAACTCATGAAGAAAGGGGTATCCTTTGTTTGGGATAAAGATTGCCAAGAAGCATTCGAAGAGATTAAAATATATCTTTCCAATCCCCCTGTGCTAGTTGAGCCTAAATAAGGAAAACCCTTTCTGATTTATATTCGCTCTGAGTATCGTTAGCGAGTCTCTTAAGCGCAAGGCGGCGACAATGGCCACTTAACAGCGGTCTATTACCTCGCCAGAACTCGTGGGGCTGAATATCGATATCCTCCCATTCGGAAGGAATGTTTAGCTTTGGTCTTTACCATCCAAAAGATGCAAGACTATCTAGTGGGGCGCACCATACACGTCATCTCCAAAATCGATCCTATACGGGTATTCATGACCCAGCCTGACACATTGAATGGTCGAATGGCTAGATGGGCACTTTTACTATCTCAATATGATATTCACTTCAAACCTCAGAAGGCAATGAAGGGTCAAGCTGTGTGCGATCTTATGGCTAACCATCCATTGGAAGAAAAAATTGAATTATATCAGGACATGCCTGATGAACCTTATGAAGCTAATCTGGTGTCTAAGGAACAGGTATGGCAGTTGTTCTTTGACGGAGCCGCGAGAGCAACCCCTAACGGCCCTGTTGTAGCCGGAGTGGGGGTGGTATTAGTATCTCCACAGAACCATGTGGTGCCATGAGCGGTGTCGTTATCGTAACCATGTACCAATAGCGTAGCAGTACAATGCTATTGATTGGTCTCGACATAGCCAAACAATTAAATATGAGACACCTGGAAGCATTTGGGGATTCACAGCTAATCGTGAAACAAGTAAGGGGAGAGTACGAAGTCAGGCACGAAGACCTAGTACCTCACCATGCAATAGCCGTGACTTTAGCTGACTCGTTTGAAAATTTCTACATTGATCATGTACCCGTCTACAGAACACTTATGCCGATGCATTGACGTCACTCGCAGCTACACTAGCCTTGCCTCGAGAACGCTACTCAAAGAAATTATCGTGTAGTAGATAATTATTCCTACCAAAATACGCATTGCAGATCCAAGCAGTCGAGGACAATCCTAAATCACTCAAAGCACGAGATTGGCGGTTCCCGATCATCGACTATGTCTTGCACGGGATATTGCCTGAAGACACAAAAGAAAGAGAGTCTATTCGTCGGCGAGCATCAAGGTTTTACTACGACTCCCAATTACAGACTCTATATAGAAGGTCATATGATGGGCTACTGCTTCGATATTTGTCAATTAAGGAAGCAGAGCAAGTCTTGAAAGAAGCTTATGATGGTATTTGTGGATCACACCAGCCTGGACCTAAGTTATGGGACCGACTGTGTAGACTTGGTTATTATTGGCCAACAATGGTAAAAGACGCCGTGGCTTACGCTAAACGGTGCCATGCATGCCAGATACATGCTAACTACCTTCATCAACCGCTGGAACACTTGCATCCTACTGCCACGTCCTGGCCATTTGAAACATAGGGAATGGATATTGTTGGTCCAATTTCTCCGCCTTCTTCAAAAGGACATCGCTTCATATTGGCGATAACTGATTATTTCTCAAAGTGGGCCGAAGCCATTCCATTGAGATTGGTCAAGACAAGTGATGTGATCAAATTTGTTAAACATCATGTCATATACCGATATGGTGTGCCAAGGCAGATTGTCCACGAAAATGGTCCACAATTTGTCAGTCATGCCTTCACGCGATTCTGCGATAAATTCCGGATCCGGAATTTAGCATCAACAGCTTACTACCCCGCTGCGAACGGACAAGCTGAAGCTTTTAATAAGACGATCATCAAGATCCTTACTAAGATGGTCTCTTCAAACAAAAAGGATTGGAATGACAAGCTGGGGTAAAGTTTGTGGGCTTATCGTACAACGGTTCGCACACCGACGGGTACCACCCCATATTCTCTAGTTTATGGCTGCGAGGCTATTTTACCGTTGGAAATTCAAATCCCATCGCTACGAATAGCATTAACCACCGGAATGACGACTGAAGAAAGTCATCGCCGACGTCTTGAGGAACTTGAAATGTTGGACGAAAAGCAACTACAGGCTCAACAACATATCGAGTTTTACCAGGTCCGGATTTCCAAAGCATTTGACAAGAAAGTCAAATGTCGCATTTGCAAGGAAGGCGATCTCGTTCTTGCTGTCCGACGCCCAATGATTTTGAATTCTAAAAAGAAGGGGAAATTCGAACCAAAATGGGAAGGACCATTCGTGGTGGAGTCTGTTTACTCGAATGGAGCATACCGCCTAACCAATCAAGAAGGCGATAAAATCATGATGCCTATTAACGGTAAGTTTCTGAAAAAATATTACCCTTAGCTTTTGGTCAGTTCTGCAAGATAGTAGCTTCAGCTTGCATAATTCACCTCATCAATCCTCTTCAATAAGACGGTGGGATTACAAAATGTTATCACGTTAAAAGTTACCTCTGTGCTATATAGTGTTCTATAATGCGAAGAACATCACCCATATCTAATTATCAGGGATAATGATCTGCCATGTGTTGACTCGTTATCTTGTCATTTCTGAGTATTGGCCTACCAAGTGATGTGCCAATATATCATCTTTTTAATGTTCGCCATTTCTCATAGATGACGTCCATTGTCCGATATTGACCTACCAAGTGATGTGTCAATATTTCATCTTTTCGATGTTCGTCATTTCTCATAAATGACGTCCATTGTCCGATATTGACCTACCAAGTGATGCGTCAATATTTCATCTTTTCGATGTTCGCCATTTCTCATAAATGACGTCCATTGTCCGATAATTGCCTACCAAGTGATGTGCCAATATTTTATCTTTTCGATGTTCGCCATTTCTCATAAATGACGTTCATTGTCCGACATCGGCCCACCAAGCGATGTGCCAATATTTCAATTCCTTAATGCTCGTCATTTCTCATAAATGACATTCATAGGCTAATATTGGCCTACCAAGCGATGCGCCAATATTTTACCTTTTCGACGTTCGTTATTTATGTCGAATAAAGTTCGTCATCCCGTATAGGCCTACTCAGTGATATGCCGATATTTCAACCTCGTCATCCTCATAAACGAGGCTCGTTTACAATTTAATTGTTTGTAAATAGAGGAGAGATTTTAGCAGTTAAGCCTAAAAGAACCTCCTCGAAAACTCACCATACTGAGGGGAAAAGTATGGCTAGTTCGGTTCAAACGGCAGCTGATAAAGACATACCAAGTCCGTTGATAGCTGGGGGTTTGCTAAAAATTCCAAATTACAGATACAAATTGCACAAGAAAATATTGAGTGAACACGAAAGATGAAATTTTATTCATAATTTAATCGAAGATACATAAGTTACAAGTGCTCGACGGCCTGACGGATCTCTACAGCAAGTGTGACCATAGCTTCCCGGTGGGCGGTTTTAACCTCTTCCGTAGCTTGATTATGAAGATCGTTGTCAGAGAGTATCGGCATGTGGCTCACAGCAACACTTAGCTTTTCCAATTCATCAGATTCGGCTTGCACTGTCGCTCGATGTTCTGTCCATTGAGCTGTCAGAGTCCGATGCCTCTCGGTAGCAGCCATTAATTCACTCTCTGCCTCCGCTAGCTTGGCCTGGATATCAATGAGCGCAGCCTTGTAGGAGTCAACCAGGAGCTGTCGGTTGTGCTCAATGTCAGCAATCCTCTTGTTTTCATTAAATATAGTTGTGGTCATCTCCCCGAGCTGGTGAACTGCCTGCTTCTTCTCAAGTATTTGACGTTGGAGCTCAAATTGGGAATCATCCCTTTGTCTTATAAGCTGCTGTTCGCGGGGAAAGTTGCTGATTTTTCGATTGCAATTGAATCTGTTACACCTTTATGGAATTACAAACAAATTCAAGAATAAAAAGATCGCCTTTTATTTAAGGCTTACAATGAAAGAATCAATTAACGGTTACAACTTAAACCCTAAACAAACACGAGGATCTCTATTTTTTGGGGTCCTCGCTTGCGTGGGATCTTTGCCTGCGCTGGGGACTTCTTTTCTATTCGTGAACCACCGCGTAATCCGGATCCGGTACGAGATCTACACGATCAAAAAGGGTCGTTTCATAAAGGAAACAAGAGCCCGAAGCAAATGAAATCGACCAAGCGAAATCAAAGCTCTTCTTGAGATCAAAACCAAGTTCGATCCCAAGGAATTGATGTGGATCTGATGTCGAAGTTGCTCGCCTCCCCCAAAAGCTAGATCTGGATCTTCAAAGACGTCGCCTTTATCGCCAAAACTCAGATCTTGATCCGGCAGAGCTTCCTCGTCCTCCCATAATTTCCAGATCTCTACAAATGAGCCTTGTACCTCATATTTATAGCCTTCAATGCGGATAACGGGTCAGAACTGGGCCCAAGGCCTGCCTGGCCACTTGCAAGTGGCCAGGCTTTGGCCGGGCCACTTGCAAGTGGCTAGGCCTTGGCCGAGCCACTTGGCAAGTGGCTCGGCCACCGAGCCACCTGCAAGTGGCTCGGCCTTGACCACTTAACTCCTTGAATTTTAGGGTTGTTAAGCGGAAGAAGTTAGTCCACAAAACCCACGTGGATCCGCGAGCTTTTGTAACGGACTTAACCGGTGATGACTTCGTTAGCGGAGGAGGTAATGCTTGATCATCTTTGACCACTTAACTCCTTGAATTTAGAACTCATATTCCTTCACTTTTTGTGCAGGCGGATGCGAGAGTGCTTTACATCTCCCTCACCAGGATTTTGCCTCTTTCGCGAGACCCAGCTTCACCCAACAGATGCATGAGTTCATGATGGAAGACTCCACGAAATCTATTGGGATTAATGGGACTACCGATGTAGGACCTGATTCAACAATTTCAGGTACATCTATCATTGGTAATACTCCATTTAGATGGCGAAAGTGTGAGTTGAATGACTCTAACCCGTGTTCTCCCTAATTACCTCTATGCTCCTTACTCTTTAGAGAAATTATGGAGGTAACTAAGGATACCGGGGTTAAAGAGACAATGCCCCCTATAGGAGGTAAATTATCTCCACCCGTTGCAGGTTTCTTAACTTTATTTTCTTCATCTTTGTCTCCTCGTGTCAGATTTCTCGCTAGAAGATTTTGATGAAGCCGACTTGCCTATGAACATCCCTGAAATGGATCTGACATTCGATTCTCCCCGAGATGACCATCTTCCCGATGATATATCGCCTGAGCCAAAGATCCCCGAGGTTGCTGAGGTTCATACCTCTAAAGGTATAGGCTCTTTCTCCCATTAATTGTAGGACTAGCCATTTATGACTAATACAACTACAATTCATTCTGTCACTAGCAGGCGTTCCTTATTCTGATGCTCCTTCGGAATTGGTTACCATGCCGGCGGCTATGCCTGAGGAACGTGCCACAAGACCAACTGCAACAGTGGATGCGTCAGTAGCAGTTCATGTTCCGATGGATCCGTCAAACCATGAAGCGGTGCCGATTGAGCCAGGTACCAGTTATCCAACTAAGGACGTCTGTACCAGTCCATGATTTAAGATTCTGATGTGCTCATCGTCTTACTTTGCAGGTCATATATCTCAGCTTCATGATTTGGCTAAGGCGCTGATCTCCGACGATGATCCTGATCGGCTCATCATTTGCATTGAAGTCCGGTCATTTTTCTCTCTCATGAACATGGTGATCGACCAGCTCCTTCATAAAGGGCTCTCCTTCGCCGCTTTAGGCCGATCCTTGACCCGCTGGACGGTTTTGATAAGGGACGCCGTTTTCCGTGAGTTAGCCTGTGCCATTGTCGATGATCTTGATCACCGAACTCGACCTTCGTGGCTACGGAGCCGCAGTTTACGTGTTTCATCATATGTGGCTGATCGAATAGGTCCTCGTCTGGATGTGTGGCACAGCGCTCGAGTTCTTAATGAATTCGAGGTTGAGGTGCAGCGAGGCCAGGTAGATCAGGTTAAGACTATCCTCGCCGAGAAATCAGCATCCTTGGGCCACATCGATTCTCTTATTGCTTCGAGTGAGGCCGAGATAGCGCAGCTCAAACGAGAACTCTAAACAAAGGAAGAGGACTTAGGCACTTTGCAGCTAACCAGGGCCAACGAAGAGGAAGCTCGGACCCTCCTATCCAAGAAGCTGGAGCTCTCTGAATAAAAATTGGTCAAAGTTGAGGAGAACGCTACACAGACGCTGAATGCGAATGAGGCATCTTTCAAGGTTGAGTTACAGGAGGAGCTCCATCAAGCTTACAACAATGAGTTGTCCCAGCTGGAACAACAAATCTTGTGTCGTAAACTTAATATTTGAATGCCTGTAGTGTGAAAGACTTGATTCTCCATTAGCTGAATAAAACTCTATCCTCCTTTTGTCAATGTTCATTGTGGTTTCACCTGCAGGATTTTTGGCAAACCCTCAGCCATCAACGGATTTGATTAGCCTTTACCGACACCGCTTGAATCGCTAGCGTATGGATTGTCTAACCCGCTCAAGACGTAACGCTGTGCTAAAAGAATGAGACTCTTTTAGACTTAATGCTATGATGTTGAATACGTAGGCTTCGGCCATCTTTACGGAAAGAGACTAACCGCAACGCTGGTATGCTGACTTATCCCTTCTTAGGCTTCGATAAAATTCCCCAAGATAATACTTGGTATCTTCTTCAATCGGAGAAAAGACTAAACCGCAACGCTGCGGTAGGTGTTGACTTTAAGGTTATTGGCCAACCCCACCATCAACGGATTTGACTAGCCTTTACCGACTACCATTTGAGTCGGCTAGCGTATGGATTGTCTAACCCGCTCAAGACGTAACGTTGTGCTAAAAGAATGAGACTCTTTTAGACTTAATGCTATGATGTTGAATACGTAGGCTTCGTCATCTTTTACGGGAAAGAGACTAACCGGCAACGCGTGGTAGGCGTTGACTTATCCCTTCTTAGGCTTCGGGATAAAATTCCCCAAGATAATACTTGGTATCTTCTTCAATCGGAGAAAAAACTAAACCGGCGACGCGTGGTAGGTGTTGACTTTAAGGTTATTGGCCAACCCCCAGCCATCAACGGATTTGACTAGCCTTTACCGACTACCATTTGAGTCGGGCTAGCGTGCGGATTGTCTAAGTCTGTTCCGCACATAACGTTGTGCTAAGAGAATGAAACTCTCTTAGACTTATTGCTATGATGTTGAATACATAGACTTCGTCTTTTATTACGAATAGATCAATCTCTACCGCATGTGTTACATGCAGACTTATCCCAACTTAGGCTTTGGGATAAAATGCCCCAAGGTAAACTTGGTGTCTTTTTCAATCGGAGAAAAGACTAAACTGGCAACGCGTGGTAGGCGTTGGCTTATCCCTTCTTAGGCTTCGGGATAAAATGCCCCAAGGTAAACTTGGTATCTTTTTCAATCGGAGAAAAGACTAAACTGGCAACGCGTGGTTAGCGTTGGCTTATCCCTTCTTAGGCTTCGGGATAAAATGCCCCAAGGTAAACTTGGTGTCTTTTTCAATCGGAGAAAAGACTAAACCGACAACATGTGGTAAGCGTTGGCTTATCCCTTCTTAGGCTTCGGGATAAAATGCTCCAAGGTAAACTTGGTGTCTTTTTCAATCGGAGAAAAGACTAAACCGGCACAAAAGATCAAATTGATGTGGGGAAGGAAGAATTTTATATTCTATTTCCCGACGGTGGAGAGGAAGGATTTTATATCCCGTCTCCAGGTCTTCTTTTAGGGTAAAGACGAACCCAAAACAAGAGAGGAAGGATTTTATATCCTATCTCTTGCCCCTGGAGAGGAAGAATTTTATATTCTATCTCTAGGAAGGAAGAAACTAAAAGTGGGATCTCCACTTCGAGAATCGAAAGGGATGAAATTAAGAGTGGGATCTCCACTCCGAGAATCGAAAAGAGATTCAGATAACTTTCACTTTTATAGGATTCATTATCTGATCTGAAAATGAAGTTCTCGTTTATCGAGATGAAATTCCAACTTCGGCCCTAACCGTGGGAAGGCATAACTGAAGTGGGGGAAAAGATTCAGATAGCTATCGCTTTTATAGGATTCGCTACCTGATCTTAAAATGACATTCTCGTTTATCGAGAGGAAATCCCAACTTCGGCTCTAACCGTGGAAAGGCTTGAGCGAAGTGGGGAAGATGGAATCCTTCTGTTTATCAGAAGGAGATTATAATTTTGAAGGTGGGCCTCTTGTTCATTGAAAGGAATCAAGAGGGGATTCTGCTGGTGGATTGGACCAGAACGTTTTTTGTTTAGTAGACTCACCGCCAATGAATTTGATCAGTGAGGGAATTTGGTGGAGGACAAACTTAGGGTTATCCTCAAGGGCAACGAGGAATTATTTCCCGAGGAACTTCCCTTCAATATGGGTCATCCCGAATGTACTAAGGGTAGTACTTCTTCAGGAATTTCCCATTTATCGACATTAATTGCCTGTCGCCATTCTGAGTGATTAAGCGGTACGCACCGTTTGAGTAGACCTTGTCTATCACAAACGGGCCTTCCCATTTGGGTTCGAATTTACCTTTCTTCTTGGAGTCGAGAATTATCGGTCATCGAGCAGCGAGGACCAGGTCTCCTTCCTTGAAGCTTCTCTGTCGGACTCTCTTGTTGAAAGCTCTCGACATTCTGGCTTGGTAAAACTCAATGCGTTGTTGAGCTTCCAGCGCTTTCATCCAAAGATCTCGAGCTCTTTAAAGCGTCTCGATGTTGTTCCTCCATCGCCATCTCGCTATGCAGGGCGATCCGGTGATGGAATTTGATTTCCAATGGGAGCACCGCCACATCCGTGATACCGTAGAATATGGGTAGCTCCAGCCATGGCGACCGTGGTGCGATATGCCCAGAGTAAGCCCGAAGCTTATCATCCCAATCACGCTTATTGGTCTTCAAAAGCTTCAATAAGATCTTAATGATTGTCTTGTTGAATGCTTCAGCTAAGCCGTTAGCTGCGGGATAATAAGCTGTTGATGAGACGTCTTGGATTTTAAACTTCTCACAAAACCTGACGAAGGCATTGCTGATGAATTGCGGACCATTATCATGTAGGATCCGCCTTGGCACACCGTGTCGAAAGATGACGTGATGCTTGATGAACCTGATGATGTTGTTCGTCTTCACTTCTTTAAGTGAAATTGCTTCAGCCCACTTAGAGAAGTAGTCGGTGATTGCGAGAATGAACCGATCACCTTTAACTGACGGAGGGAAAATAGGACCCACGATGTCCATGCCCCACGTCTTGAAAGGCCATGAAGTAGCCGAAGGATGCAAATGCTCTGGGGGTCGATGCATATAGTTCGCGTGTATTTGACACGCGTGGCACTTTCGAGCGTACTCGATTGCATCATTAACCATCGTTGGCCAGAAGTATCCCATTCTTCTGATGCGATCATAAAGCTTGGGACCAGGTTGATGTGCGCCGCACTCTCCACAATGTACTTCCCCAAGAACTTCCTCTGCTTCTTTGCTTGAAAGACATCGAAGCAGCAAGCCATCATACCCGCGACGATATAACGTTTGGGTCTCGAAGTTATAAAGAACCTCGACGCTCTTCGCCGGATTGATTCCTCCTTTACGCTGTGCAAAATACCGTAGGACATAATCGATTATAGGAAATCGCCAATCCCGGGGCTCTAATTCAATTCGGGTTGAGTGCACCTCTTTGATGACCACCTCTTTATCGTCGACTTCTTCGTTATATATTGGCACGAAGAGTTGGTGAGTTTTCACAGTGATCAACTGCTCGGACTCAGGAGGTTGCGCTAACGTCACCGCCAATGCTGCTAACGCTCACAGATGCATTCTCGGCTGGATGTACTCAATGAAGAATCCTTCAAATGAATCCGCCATCTCAACAGCTGCTCGGTGGTATGGAACCAAGTCCGGATTCCTGACTTCATAGTCCCCACGAACCTGTTTAAATATAAGTTGAGAATCTCCAAAAGCTTCGAGATATTCTACCCCCAGCTCTTTAGCAAAACTGAGTCCAATAAGTAAGGCATTGTATTCAGCCACATTATTGGAGCACGGTTCGATTAGCGAGTAAGCTGCGGCATCACATGTTTCCCCGGAGAAACTAAGACAACTCCAACTCTGGCAGAAATCTTAGAACACCCGGGGGTGCTTGCTACGTTAGTTGCTCGAGAAGCTCCGTCAAAGTACAACTGCCATATTTGCTGATGTGACATAGTGTTGACCTCGTGGGTTTCATCTGGCAAGTCATCATACAACTCGGCTGTATCCTTTATTGGATTTGCCGCCAAAGATCGCGAAATTGCTCGCCCTTTGACCGACTTCTGTTGCTTGAAGTGCGGGTCATATTGGGACAAGAGCAAGGCCCATTTTGCTAATCGCCAATTCATAGAGGCGGGTTGCGTCATGAAAATCCGGACTGGGTTTACGCCGGAAACAACATAAATCGTCTGCCCAACTAAGTAGTGTCGCATCTTCTGAACCGCGAATACCAACGCTAGGCACTCCTTCTCGATCATCGGATAGCGAGATTCAGCACCTACTAACGTCCGACTGAGGTAATACACCGCTCGCTCGGACCGTTGTCATCGTCTTGCGTGAGCAAAGCGCTTAACGAGTGGTTCATCGCCTTGATGTAAATCAAGAACGGTTTACCTGACTTCGGTGCAACGAGAACGGGAGGATTCGCTAGATATGCTTTGATATCCTCGAATGCCTTTTGACAGGCATCGTCCCAAACAAATGATACTCCTTTCTTATTTAGCTTGGAGAATGGCTGGCATTTCCCGGAGAGGTTTGATATGAACCGCCGGATGTACGCTAATCGCCCTTGTAACCCTCTGAGTTCTCTTAAGCTTCTCGGGGGTTGTAATTCATTTATCGCCTTCACTTTATCCGGGTCAATGTGGATACCCTTAGTGGTGACGACGAATCTAAGGAATTTGCCGCTGGACATTCCGAGAAAAGATTTAGTGGGGTTCATCTTCAACTGATGGCTCCGCATGAGATCGAATGCCGTTCTCAGGTCTTTGATGTGGTCATTCTTGTCGCGATTTTTCACGACTAGATCATCGACGTAGCATTCAACCGTCTTCCGAAGATGTTCATGGAAAATCTTCATCATGGCTCGCTGATATGTGGCGCCCGCGTTCTTCAGGCCAAATGGTATGACCGTGTAGCAGAAGACGCCGAGGGGAGTTCTGAACACCGTATGTTTCGCGTCATCTGGGTGCATCTTGATTTGATTATAACCTGAAAAGCCATCCATGAAAGACATTCTCTCGAATCCGCACGTGTTGTCGATGATGATATTCGTGATTGGAAGAGGAAAATCATCTTTTGGGCATGCGGCGTTCAGATCCCTGTAATCGACGCAGACTCTGATTGTCCCATTCTTCTTTGGAACCGGAATAATATTGGACACCCAATCCGGGTGTTGTACTTCCCTGATGAATCCTGACGCTATGAGCTTCTTTACTTCCGCCACTATTGATTTCATGATTTGCGGACGAAACCGTCTTTGCTGTTGCTTGACTGGTTTGACATCCGGCTTGATATTTAGGCGATGGGTAACCACGTTCGGGTCGAGCCCTGGCATATCTTCGTAGTTCCAAGCGAACACGTCGATATATTCCCGGACTAGAGCAATCAATTCCTCTCTCTTCTGGAGGAAGACTGCCGCTTATGAATATAGGCTTTGACAGCTTCACACCCATATTGACTTGAACTACTGCATCTTCGGTCGGAGGTTCCCTTTGCTCAAACCGGTCCCCGTATTGCATGTTGAGATGATGGATCCACGGGTCTTCCCATGTTGGCATCTGTTCATCATCCTCCATCATGGTAGGGTCGGTTGTAGTCATATTTGATATTAATCCCTTGAACATTTTGCCGATGCTGACATCGGAGTCCCAAGCTGAGGAATCCGATGAATGTCCGTCTCCTGCGTCGGACACGTGGTCGTCAATGAACCAACAACATTCGTCTTCTGACGAAGATACATAACCCAACCCTCTTTTGAATCCGTAATAATTCAAGGGCTTCCCTTTTGGGACATGCGCAGCTTCGGGTGCAACTCGGGGACCTCGCCCGAAACAAAGACCTTCGCCTCTTGCCAGGTCGTACCCCCACTTTTTCATGAGATCTCGTACCTCTGGACTATATCTAAATAGATGTGAGCCAGGCTTATCATCATCGGAATTCCTCTTCGAGAAGAGATCTGGTGGCGGGTATGCTTCGCCCTTACCGTAGATTAAATCCTTCTCCCTTCCTGTTTTGGCAGGGATGACAAGTGTTGTTCCGAAGAAATCTCGGAGATGCTTCAGAAGCACACGCATGATCGGATCGCATGTGCGCTCAGATCATCGCATAATTCCTTAATTACATCAGTAAAAGACAGGGAGTATTCTAAGTTACCATTTATTGCATTGTCGGCAAGTTGCCAATTACAACTTTCATCCGACGAGTCTTCATCGTCAAGATTGATTACAGCGGATACAATGTCATTTAAAACAAAACCCCTTATAATCAATCAAGTCTGCTCGTATCGCTGTCCGTCCGCCTTTGGGCCGATGATTCAGTATTGGACTCATTACCGTAAAGGAGGGAGTCAGTAAAGTAGTTCTCCAACCCCTTAAACGGCTGTTTGTCCGCGACCACCATCTTGACTTCATTATTAGTGTCGACATATTTCAGACACTGATGGAAAGTGGAGGGGACTATAACATTATTATGGATCCAAGGCCGACCCAATAATAAGTTATAAGAAGTCTCCGTATCAATCACATAGCATGTGACTTCGGACTTCAAATCACCCATTTGGCACTTTATTCGGATTTTACCAAGTGGCCGAGACCCACTGGTGTTAAATCAGAAATCATCGTACTGCTGATGCCACCATCGCGTGAATCCCGAAGTTTGTACATCAGGCGAAGGGGCATGATGCTCACAGCGGAACCCGGATCAACTTGTATCCGGTTGACATCGCTGGAGCCAATGTACCCGGTAAAATACAGTGGCCTATCGTGTTTGGAATTCTTTGTTTGCATATCCTCCTTAGTGAAAGTTATGCAAGGGATGTGCTTGGTGGCGAGATTGCATTCTTTGGGCCAAAGATTCAAAGTGCCTCGCGGACTTGCTCGACTTGAGTGAGAAACACTTCGAGTCGACTAGGGCCTCTATGCGCCTCTGGTTTCTTTTGATAATCACAGTAGCTCGTAAAGTGTTATCCTTGCCGGGATATTAGCCAGTTGAGCCATAATGTCGAAGCGTCGTGAGGAGTTTGAACTTTCCGGTTTATCTCTTCTAATCAGACGATTGAAACGAGACTACTTCGAAACTTGATCCTCCTGTTGTTGGGGTTGCTTCTCTTTTAATTTGGCCGTATTTTCTTTAGTGACCACTTGCTGCTGCGACTTTTCCGCACGCGTAGGGGGAGTCATTGCTACCCCCAACTTTGTCAACGTCTTTGCGTTTGGATTAGGAGCTCCGGGATATTTGTAGATGTACTCTTGTCCACTCCTGGTAGCGAAGTCTTCTTGTTCTTCTTCAGAAAGTTGGAGCGTCATTATCTGCTCATCATCCTTCTCCAAGATTGCTGAAGTAGCATGACATAGCTTGCCCTTCCCTTTCGATTTCTTCTTAGACGAAGGTGTCGCCCACTGCTCATCTTCAAGCAAATCCGGATGAACCCAGAGGATCTCGCCGTTCGGGGCCGTGTGAGGTACAAGGCCCTTCTCACGCTGACCGTGAGGGTCGTCGTTCACCGTCTTCATCCCAACTTTCACAACAGGCGTCGGATAGAACCAATCCAAGGGCACCGATCCGAAACTGATGGAGACTGCGTTTGCCCCTACTTTCTTCTCTTTGGACGCCTTTGGGGTAATGACCCCTACATCAATCAAGGCCTGGATTTTATTCTTGAGATGATAACACGACTTCGTCGGGTGGTGCACCGCTCTGTGGTAGTATGATGCCGGTCCGTAACTTTCTTTGCCTCCTCTTGGTTCACAATCGGCGGCAACTGGATTTTGTTGTTCTCGAGAAGGTATTTAAAAATACCGGGAACTTCATCATCCTTGAAGGAGTAAACCTTAGGGAACCTTGGCTCCGATGACTTCTGATTTTGCGGTCGTTGTTGCCATTGAGGTCGTGACTGCTGCGGTGCTTGTTGCTGCGGTTGTTGTTGAGGCTGTAGCTGGAACGTCTGATTTACATCAACCGTCTTTGCTGGCGCCTTGCCCTTACCGCGCGGGACAAAGTTCTGCTTGTGGGCATTCACCGCTATCGACTCTCTCGCCTTCTTCCTTTTCGTGAATCGCCGGCTTGCTCTCGGCGTATCTTCAAATCCTTCCGTGTCTCGATGGCACCGCTTCTATCGCTTCCAACACGCCTAATGACAAGTTGTTGTGGCACGCTTGAGGATGAACTCCTCGCTATGGGGTCCCGCAATTCATTGCCTTATTTCTCAACCTCTTGACGGTTGTCCACCGCTTTCTCCGTCTTTGTGTTTCTCATCCAAAAGCGACCCGATAGATACTTCGGTGTCGTCGTCGAAGAAGTTGGCAAGGAACTTGGACTCCATGTCATCCCAGCCATTAATGCTTCCAGGCTTGAGATGGTGGTACCAATCGAAGGCAGCTCCACGGAGGGTGCCAACGAATGACCGAACCATCAAGGGCTCATTACCGAAAATGACTCCCAAGTGGGACTTGAAGTAAATAAGGTGCTGAGTAGGTGATCCCTTCCCGTCGAAAGGCGTAAAGTTAATTAGGTTGAACTTTGCCAGATACGGGATTGATTCCCATTCTCTCGGATATGGGCACGGTATGCCCGTCTTCTTCACCTCTTGAGCAGAAATGAGAGTGTTGATTTTACTTTCTAGATCTTTTATCTTCTCATTCTTACCTGTATCTTTGTCTTGGCGGTTTTGGGGAGGAACGACGGCATTGTCACTGGCGTTCTGTTCATTAGGGGTTTCATTGGCGTTGTGACCTTCATCCCCATCTGCGTCACTATCCGTTTGGTTATCATGGTTACGATGACTTGACTCGCCTCGGTGATTCAACAATGATAGGATTTGCTTGTCTTGAAATTCTCTCATTTGTTGCATGGCCATCTGCATTTCAAGCTGGAAATTCTCCTTCTGTTTGGCCAACGCCTCTTCAAGCATCTTGGCTACTTGATCCCAGCTAATCATGAGTGCTTCACGAGGTCATCCGTCACTTGATAACGAGTTGTCGAAAGCAAAAGTGGAGCCAGCGTTTGATAGTTCGTCATCCGAAAGCGATCTTCTTGGCGCCTTGCCATAGTTGGAGCATCTAATGGTCCCAGACCGCAACCGAGTCATCCGTTACGATGCCGTGGGAATGCCACGCGATGACGTCCCTTTGCTGGTCATGTTGATGGTTGCTCCTGGCAATTCATCACTGCGAGGTACCGGTCTTCTCTTGTGTAAATGCCTTGGCTTGGACTCAGGCATCTCCGCACCAAGCCTATCAAAGACTGACAATTTGCTCGGAGTCGTCTTGTTGCAATCGCACTCGGACAACACCGCCTTGATCAATCTGGAGCATGGGCAATGCATGTTTTTCTCCGGTGATCTTTTTTTTTGAGATCTACTCGTACCCCCAGCGCGATAGTACAACTCATCGGCATGAATGTCGGAGCAACCTATCGTGTGTTGGAACGACTTCTCAGGTCTAACATCCTCGTCATCTGACGAGAAAGTCTCCTTCTGAGGATGAGCTGCCCTAATAGGGCCATTAAAGGTCACTCGTCGCGACGTACGCCTTTGCGAGTGTGAAGCTTCCGTGGGATCTTGGACTTGGATCCGCAGCCCAGTGCAGGTAGGTGCACGATCCTTCTTGTTGTGGTTGAGGTGGGTACAACCTCCTGGGTTGGGAGTGACCCGGGATTTTCCTCAATGGGCCCAAGCGCTCCTTGATTGGAACTTTACCTCGATCATTAGGAATGGGACCGAGGCGCTCTAACACCGTCTTCCTGCTTTGGGATGAGCCGGCGGGATCACTTGAAATAGGAATCGAGGTCGACCATGACTTGGGTGGAGTTGGTGGTGGAGCGGACTTCCTTTGGTGGAGATCAACTCGGGTAGGCTGATCCTTGCTTGACCCTTCGGCCTTGGCCTTAACCGTTGATCCGGGTTTTGGCCTCCATACTTGGTGCATCTTCGGGGGCTACTTGGCCACTTCCTCCTTCAACTTTCTGGCCTCTTGGACCAGAATCCGAGCATGTGCAAGGAGTGCGCGGCGCTTCCGGATGCGTTCCTCAAGTGTGGATCGGTTCCGTTTAACGCGGATCCAATCACTTGTCGACGGCTTGGAGGAGTTGCCGTGCTCCTGCTTCTGAGGCTTTCCGCCTCTCCTGGATTTGAGATCTACCTCGTAACGGATCCCGTCCACCGATTCCAACGCCTTGGTGAACCGGCGAGCCAAGCTTTGGCGTCGACGTTGGCGGGCTCTCTTCGAAAGATTCGGCACGCCATCGGTCAGATCTTGAACCGAGGAGTTGAGATCTTCATCTCCGGTTGCCTTGGGTGCCGGAGGGATGCTGCTGGCTACGGCGGGATTGGAATCCTCACCTTGAGACTCGACGTCCGAAGACCATCGGATTCTCCTTGCAGCGGTGATCTTCTTGGATTTTCGGGGGGAGGACGATCGGGATGAGGACAAGAGGTACTCCTCAAACTTCTTCTGGTCAAACTCGTACTCGACCTCTTCTTCGACCGGGATCTGGATCCGCGGATGCGACGCGACGATCTCTGACTTGAGACCGTTGGCTCCCATTGTGGCCGCCAGCTTGTTCGCGGGGAAAGTTGCTGATTTTTCCAAATCAATTGAATCTGTTACACCTTTATGGAATTACAAACAAATTCAAGAATAAAAAGATCGCCTTTTATTTAAGGCTTACAATGAAAGAATCAATTAACGGTTATAACTTAAACCCTAAACAAATACGAGGATCTCTATTTTCTGGGGTCCTCGTTTGCGTGGGATCTTTGCCTGCGCCGGGGACTTCTTTTCCGTCCGTGGACCACCGCGTAATCCGGATCCGGTACGAGATCTACACCATCAAAAGGGGTCGTTTCATAAAGGAAACAAGAGCCCGAAGCAAATGAAATCGACCAAGCGTAATCAAAGCTCTTCTTGAGATCAAAACCAAGTTCGATCCTAAGGAATTGATGTGGATCTGATGTTGAAGTTGCTCGCCTCCCCCAAAAGCTAGATCTGGATCTTCAAAGACGTCGCCTTTATCGCCAAAACTCAGATCTTGATCCGGCAGAGCTTCCTCGTCCTCCCAAAATTTCTGAATCTCTACAAATGAGCCTTGCACCTCATATTTATAGCCTTCATTGCGGATAACGGGTTAGAACTGGGCCCAAGGCCTTCTGCAAGTGGCTGCTTTGGTCGCCATTTTCAGGTATTCTACCGCCGGTGCCACTTGGCCGAGCCACTTGCAAGTGGCTCGCCACCGAGCCACTTGCAAGTGGTTCGGCCTGGCCGAAGCCATTTCTTGGCCGAGCCACTTGTAAGTGGCTCGCCACGGTTTTCACTTGCAAGTGGCTCGGTTTCGCCGAAGTCACCCAAGTGTGCCGTTTCGCCATTTTTCCGGTGTTCTGAGTCCGATTCGATTCCGGTTTATCAGTTCTTGCTGATCCGGAGCTTCAAAGTCGGGTTCATCCCTTCGCTCGCACGCGATTTGTCGCTTTATTAGCCTTGGACACTTCGTCGACTTGCTTTATGCACTTCGTCAACTTGGCTTATGCACCAGGACGCTTCGTCGACTCGCTTTATGCGTTGGCGTCGCGGTGACTTGTTGTCGTATATCGACGGTTCGCCATTACGTCGTCGTATGGCTCGCCGATCGTCAACTTCTTATTACAAGCTATGTTCGGGAGAGTATAGGCAATTTTCAACGCCTACAGCTGCATGGCACGATCTTCAATCATGGAATGAAGGGGCTGATCGCGCCGACTTTTCCATTTGTTGAAGAGGGCCTCTACGTACGGGCGTGTTGGTAGGAGCAAGCGTAGCGTAGCATTGGTCAAGTTCTGCATCACATCCAGGAGAGGTTCCAATACAGCCATGGTCCCAGCAAAATCCCCACCACGCTCCAACACTTGAATAGGAGATTCTTTTAAGATGGTGAGGAAATTATTGCGAATCATAGACACCCCGTATTCTTTTGACAAGTCGAAAGAAGAGGGGGTACCAGTAGAAGGACTTGACCCCAACTGACAAACCGATGCCGGGACTGGCGGAACTTCAATTGAGGGAGTGGTGATGACAGTCAAAACAAGTGAAGTGTCAGGCACAATCGCTACAGGGATCACCGTATCATCATCTTGAGTCCTGGTCTCCAACTCAGAAACAACAACGGCCGCCGTGGACATTTCAGCATAGACCGGAGCACTTTCGACAACGCCGAGCCTTCAGCAAGTGACTCAAACCGGTGGCGGGACCAATCAGAGCCTCTTGCCTTACCCGCTTGGCCAAACGTTTGGTCCGTGGAGGCCCTGGTCTTTTGGATCCTCGGACTGTTGGCACCAAAGCTTCGCTTTCTCCAGTTCGTTCTTTTTAATAATATATATATATATATATATAAAATCATAAGGAGATGAAAAGAGTTAGACGAGGTGATAGTCTAAAGGATTATGACAAGTCAAACATATCATACCAGCAGACCCTGGAATGGGAATGGTCTTCTCGGGCATAGCTCCAGCAGGCCGAATAGGCGAGTCATAACTTTCGAGAAATTCCCGTGGAGGATGCTCCGACAGTTCATCTGTGGGGACGAAATTTCTGGGTGCCTCAGATGCAGATGCAACCCTAGTAGTATCTACCGGGCAAAGAAAAGGAATGTTACTGCCATATTCGTTCAATCTAGAGGGGCTTGGGAACACGCTATCATCCAGAGCCTCGTCTATCTCCGCCTGAGTCTCGTGAGGGCTAGATTGGCGTGATGTGTCCGCACCAACCTTCGTCTGGGTTCAAGAACTCCAAAGATCCTTCTCGCATGTAAGAACTCCTTCAATCACGGTATCGACTCTTAGCTGAGCTCTGTCCTTCTCTATAACGGCGCCGAATCAATCGTAGCCCAGAGGAATTGATGTTGAAGCCTGGAATTTCCGCGTTTGCTATACATTTCCATTTACAGTAAGCAAAAGTCACCCGGGATTGTGGATCCCGCTGTGAAAGTGAAAAACGAACACCCGTGCCACCCGCAACAGTCCAATACCAGCCCGAAGCCCGATAATCGCCGCAGCCCATCGATTGCAACCGAAAGTGTTGGGGTTACCTATATATAGTTGATCATACCCGAATTGACGGGCAAAGCGGCATGGTAAGTAAGGTTCTACCACACACACTGGACCGACGCGGTAAATAAAATACCCCGGACGGATGTTCAAGAGCCACAAGAAATAGCCCAATGACAAAGTGGTATAACCTTGGGCATTGGATTCATCCACTACAGTCCGCCCATAGCTAGCCCCGCAGAAGCCGGAAAGCACCGCTGAAGGAATAATTTTATAATCCCGGAGAGCACGCCGCACGGAGACCATGTAGTGTCTGCTCCATTCTGAATTTTCCAGTCTTTGGACAAAAGGGGTAATTTGTCCATCCACCTGTGTAGAAGGTGCACTCATAAGCGTAGGGCAATGCATGACAAACCATGCCATAAGGTAGGCATAGGGCAGCTCTACTCTAGGGTTCTCGGCCTTGAGTGAAAGCGCCGCGAAAGACACCGTGAACCCCAATGAAGGCGGGTGATCATAGCAGAAGAAGAGCATATTGATGGCGTGAGCTATGCAAGCGGTGGAAAAATCACATCAACGGCAAGACATCAAAACCGCCGCGAACAAACTACAACATGTTTCACCACAAAGATGAGGTAACCCGCTAACGCCGCTTTTGAAGAAATGGGTTCCCTACCGATAAATATAGGTGTCAAAGGTCATTCCCTACTGAAAACCGCGGCTCATTTGTGGAGGGTACATAAGAAAGCGGAGGTTATTGAGCACTAGCCGCGATAAAGGACCCGCCTAAGGGGCCTAAAGGTAATACAGATCCTTTTGTTGTCCAAACCGGTGAAAAGATAATGGGCCCATATCTTTGTGGTGACGGTCTTCTCACCTTTCTTATCCGCACGCCTTGAAGCACGCACAGATATGGTAATGACACATTACCTCCCAGTAAGTCTCAACGACTTGGGGGTAATCTTTTTCCAAGCTTACCAGCTCTTTGTGGCTTGGGACGTATTCCTCATAAGGATACCGGCCATACGGTAGTCCCGAAACCTCAGCCTTCTCGTGCAGAGTGATGACTAATTCGCCGTCAGGGGTGAAGAATGTGCGGGTATCAAGATTGTACAACTCCATAATGCCAAAGGATTGGTGAGAGTTGGTCTTCAGACCAAATTGAGTCGCCCTGATCGGTGTATAGAGTCCAAATCTCTGAAGATCTTCGAGATTTTCCTTGAGGATATATTCGGTGACACGCAGCCACCATTGAGAAGAACCCCAACGAGACCAGCCAGGAGTCCTGAAATCTTTGGCAGGAAATTGACGCTGAGAAGCATGAAAAGTCCGACCAAAAGTATTGGCTTCAGCAGCTAACTCGCCGATAGGAAAATCCTTTTGAAATAATCCCGGATGCAGGCCAGTTATGTAACGGCCGTGGCGGTCTACTTGCGCACCATCTCGAAAAAAATGGCCACAAGTCACTCCATCATGGGAGGGAGTTAAATCCCAGTTCATTTGCTTGGGAACCGGCGTTCTCAAATCAAGAAGTTTAACAACCACGCTCCATCGCAGTGTGAACATAAAACGCTGGCCCACGCTCTAAGCCACCGTAAGAACCCAAGTCAAGCAAGTCGGGTCTTCAATCATCACCAACAAAAAATAGATTTCTTAATGAGTCCCACGGGCGGATTCTAAAGGGCATCCGCCACTAATCGCCTTTAAAGTAGAGGTCGAAAGCTCAAAGCACCGAGCCTCCTCGCTTCTATCCTCGAATATAGGGACATTCCTAAGAGAGGAATAGTAAACATCGAGTCGGTACCTTGAGCATCGCTATGCCAAAAGCACCCGATGTGGGATAGCGCATTTAATGCACAACCGCACATAAGACAAAGGAGGTAAAATAAGTCAGTCCAAGGATTGAGTTATTACAAGGATTGAGTTATTACTCCAAAATAATAGGGCTATTATGACAGCAATGCTAGTCAAACAGACGAGCCTCGCCAAACGAGCCTCGTTTGACAAGAAAACGAGCCTCGCCAAACAAGCCTCGTTTGACAAGAAAATGAGCTTCGCCAAAGGGAGGAATGTCGTTCAAAGAATTGAACTTCGCCAAATAGACGAACTTCGAACTTCGCCAAATAGAAGAACTTCAAGCTTCGCCAAATAGACAAACTTCGAACTTCGCTAAATAGACAAACTTCGAACTTCGCTAAATATACGAACTTCGAACTTCGCTAAATAGACGAACTTCGAACTTCGCTAAATAGACGAACTTCAAATAAACTCCGAAATGAGTTCTCAGAGGGAAACCAAGTCTCGCAGAGTTGTCCTCGTGAATCTGAGGTTCATTTGCCCAACAAAGACAAGTGAACTGGTATGAACCTCGCCAATAAAGACGAGGTTTGTTAGTCAAATGAGGCAAGCTCATTGAAACCGCCACGCAGCTGGAAAGACGCCACCTTCGATGGGTTTCGCCTCAAGGGTGAGAATTGCTCCGTAAAACCAACCCTAAGGCGTTAAAAATCAGATCTTCAAAGCTTTTACCTGAGAAAGCGGGCGGAATGGTGGAAGCATCGACGGGCCCAGCAGTCCTCTTACCTTTGCCAGCGGAAGTCTTGGGGGCCAAGGCTGAAGAAGGTAAAAATTTCAGGTGCAAAGGAGAAGTTCAACAGCTTGGAAGAAATGAACAGGAGGTGTCTTTCTAGACCCTTCAATGCTATATATAGAGTTTGGAAGAAATGAATCGACGGCCGAAACACGCGGCTGAAATGACCCACACAATCCCCAAGGCGAGATCTGCGGACAGGATTCACGGATGTTAAGGGATGTTTGAAAGATATCAAATCTCTAGGCCACCACGTGGACATAGGCTTTAATAAGGATCAATACGAAGCGTTAAAATACAAATAATGCGGGGTTCGTTGCTGCAGCCTCGTATTATAAGTTCTGATGAAGTTGATGAGCAAGCCTCGTTCGCAGCAATCAAGAAGATTCAAAGTATTTCAAACCCTGCACAACCTGATTGCCTGCTGTAAGCATTAAAAAATGCTAAGAGACAAAAGAATGTTGAGGCTTACTCAAATATGAGGAAATTCGCAAAACTGCGAGGCTCCACATTAAAAGAGGAGGTTCGCCCTGGCAGGGAAGCTCGACATTTATATGAGGTTCGCCCACCTAGCGAAGCTCGATCTTCATCCGAGATTTCGCGTACAGCAACGAAGCTCGACTCGACTTTCAACCGAGGTTCACCTACAGCAGGGAAACTCAATATTCAACCGAGGTTCACCTACAGTAGTGAATCTCGATATTCAACCGAGGCTCGATATTCAACCGAGGTTCACCTACAGCAGTGAATCTCGACATTCAACCGAGACTCGATATTCAACCGAGGTTCACCTACAGCAGGGAAACTCAATATTCAACCGAGGTTCACCTACAGCAGTGAATCTCGATATTCAACCGTGGCTCGATATTCAACCGAGGTTCACCTACAGCAGGGAAACTCGATATTCAACCGAGGTTCACCTACAGCAGTGAATCTCGACATTCAACCGAGGTTTGATATTCAATCGAGGTTCGCCTACAGCAGGGAAACTCGATATTCAACCGAGGTTCACCCACAGCAGAGAAGCTCGACATCCAATCGAGATAAAACCGCAAACAGCTCGACGCCATACGAGGTTCGCCACGCAGGAAGCTCGACCATCATCCGGGTTCTCCCATGCGTGGCTTCGGCTCATCCATACTCAACCAAAACGCCCACGCCGATTAATGCCTCTAACGACTTTAACCCATCAACACCGATAATAAGGAGCCACATTCTCACGATGGGGATGGTCATTATATGCCTAAAACCTTATAAATAGCCTTGAGCAGCCTATGAATGAGGGACGGACGACGAGAGAGACTTAGAGGCGTATTAACAAAGAAGCAAAGATCATTCAAAGAATCTCAAGATCATCGGCAACCTTGTTACGTCGTCAGCGGAAGCAATCTCGATGTGAGCATCGAGGAAGCATCCTTTCGCTACCAAGAACTCGCGATAACAAAAGAGAAGTCAAATCAACCTTATCTTTCTCTCAGAATCGAGAGTGTGATTGTAACCTTTTCAAAACCAATCAAACAAAACTTTTTCGATCCTACACTGCGATGTGATGCGCTTCATTGTCTATACAAAGATCCAGCTTTAGGGCTTAAGTATATGTGTATGGATTAAGAATCATGTATATATTTACGTAAAAGTATCAAGTATCCAAGATCCAGCTAGAGAACTTTACGAAACATATAAAGCATGCACTCATTTGCATTGAGAATCATGTATATATTTACGTAAAAGTATCAAGTATCATATATTTACGTAAATAAAGTATTAAGCATTCATAAATATAGCAAATTACGCCGATTCAAATAAATCCCAAATAATAATTGCTTTTATTAAATGACAACACACCCAAGGAATGATATCAAAATTTACTTAGAGTAAATTGAACATGACCACCCTCATATATACATCTAGTGGCACTTATCACGATCAACTAATTTATTAGAAACTTAACACCCATAAAATCAAGAGGAGAGGGGTTATCCAAGATCACATTTATTCTTCTAAATATCAATCCAAGGGTGTTAAGTGCTAATAAAATAGCAATGGGGTGATAAGTGCCACTAAGGGTAAAATTTACCCTTAATTCTATCAATATTTACAGTTTGATCTGACATCCTCCAATAGTAGAGAACTTTACCAATAACATCTAACAAACTATCCAAGGAGTTTCACAGATTTGCATCAAGAATTATGTCGACATATTAACATAAACAAAGTACTAAATATTTACAAACTTAGCAAGTCGCTTGCATTCAAACATATAATTCTTAATAACATAAAGATTAGGTAAATCAACTAAAGAACAATAAAATTTCAGAGACTACCTATTCAAAAGTTCAAGAGCCTACCTTTTGTTCTTTGGCGTTCCCGCTTCGATCAGTCAACTACTACAAAATATAAAATAGATTAGACACTTAGAAAAATTATATTAGGTAAATCAACTAAAGAACAATAAAATTTGAGACTACTGTTCTTAATAAAATAATTCTTAATAAAATAAATATGAATTCTTAATAAAATAAATATGAATTAGGTTATAATAAATAGAGAATCTTTTACTAATCCTCGTAGGAATAGAGAATAAAAATATATCCAAGAACGGTCTTCATATTAGAAGTAGTTTCGTTCATAATTCCTTAAATATAAGGAGATGTCATTTTCAAAGGAAAGAAGATATTCTCAGAAAATTAGAAAAGAATATTAGAAGTAATTTCGTTCATAATTCCTTAAATATAAGAAGATGTCGCTTTAAAAGGAAAGGAGGTATTTAATAAAAATTAGGAAAGAATATTAAAAGTAGTTTAAGTTATCAAAGATCGATCTTTTTCGCACTGCGGAGTTTGGGGAACTAATGATCTGAGTGTGGCGGTGATGGCTCGTCACCGTAGTAATGGCCTACTCCCCTGTAGCACCCAAAATTGCCCTTTGAATCAAACCCCAAATTCACCAATCAAATCCCTACCCATTCTCCTAAACCCATCAACGCCCCAAAAGATCCAATCTTTAACATGGACCTCCTTCAACCCCACGCCAAATCCCACAAATGAGGTTCATGCGGGAAGTCAGTTCTTGGTGAGGGAGGCGAGGAGGGCATTGAAGGGGCGGGGAGGAGACTACAGAGTGTTTGAGGGCTAGAGAGAAGAAGTCGAGGGAGAGGGAGGAGGAGGAGAGGGAGAGTTTGTGGAGGAGCCGAGTGAGTTGGAAGGGAGAGGGAGGAGGAGGAGGAGGAGGAGGAGGAGGAGAGGGAGGAGGAGGAGGAGGAGGAGGAGGAGGAGGAGGAGGAGGAGGAGGAGGAGGAGGGATCGAAGTTTTCATGCTAGATAATTTGGAAAGTGAGGTTGAGTAGGAGAGAACCCGATGAGGAGGCTAAGAAAGAGTTTCATGAAAAGTGCCGCACACGGTGGGTTTAGATTGACACGGTCATGTCGACACTTTTAGAAAATTTTTACCAATTTATCTTTACTATATAAAGGAGGATATGTTAAAACTTAACTAAGGTTAAAAGTTTAACCACATTATGAGGAGGATGAATTTTAACCAAGTAAAAGGGTAGGATAAAAAGGGAGGAAAAGTTTAGGCTTAGCTTATTTAACAATGTGCAATTATAAATCACCCCTAAAAAGTTTCAAAACTTACCAAAAGCCACTAAAATAAAAAATTACAAATATCTCTTGTAAAAATAGAAAATTACAAATAACCCCAAACAATTTCAAAACTATAAAACCCTCACAATTTTCAAAATTGTAAAACACACTAAAAATTCAAAACATACAAATAAAATTGAAAATTTCAAACCTTACAAGAACCACCACGAAAATTTTGAATTTATAAAAAGACCCTAAAACTTTTTAAAAATTACTTAAAAACAACCTCAATAATCAAATTAAAAACTTAGTATTTCAAATCTAAAACATAACAATGAAAATCGTGGATACAATAGCCCCAAAAGTTTTAGACTTCTAAAACACCCAAAACTTTTAAATACTTTCAAAAATAGCATAAAAATTTTAATTTACAAAAAAATTGACAATTTCAAAAATAAAACAATAAACTAAACAATTTAAGAATTACAAACAGCCCCTAAAGAGTTTAAATTTTATAAAAACACCCTAAAACTTTTAAATTTTGGCAAAAACATCCTTAAAAATTTAAAACATACGTAAAAGCTTGAAAATTTCAAACCTAAAACAAAATCTTGAAAATCTATGAATTACAAATAGCAACTTGAAAATTTTAGAATTTATAAAAACACCCTAAAACTTTCAAAATTGCAATAAACACCCTCAAAAATTCAAAATTTACAACAAACTATGTGAATATTTCAAACCCACTAATAGTACTTGAAAATCTTGAAATTACAATAGCCCCTAAAGTTTTGGTTTTGCATAAAACACCTAAAACTTTTGAAACTTAAAAACACTTCCTCAAAAATTCAAATTTTGCAAAAGAGCACGAAAGCGACAAAGCAAGTATAGCACCTTGAAAAATCTAAGAATTATAAATAGCTCCTTGTAAATTTTGATTGGCATAAACACCACGAAACATTCAAAAGTTGCAAAACCCTTAAAATGCAAAATTTTCTAGAAATTCCTTGAAAATGTCAAACCTAAAACAGAACACTGAAAATCTATGAATTACAAACAGCCCCTTAAAATTTTTAGAATTTGCAGAAAATACCTTACACTCTCAAAATTACAATAAACACCCTAAAAATTCAATTTTTACATCAAACTATGCGAATATTTCAAACCTACAAATAGTACACTAAAAATCTTAAAATTATAAATAGCCCCCTAAAAGTTTTAGGATTTGCATAAAACACCCTAAAACTTTTAAAAATTACAAAAAATGCCCTCAAAAATTCAAAATTTGCAAAAAGAGCCTGAAAACATCAAACCAAAAAGCGGCCTGCTTGAAAAATCTAAGAATTATAAACAGCCCCTACAAATATTTGATTTGTAAAAGACACTGAAACTTTCCAAAGTTGCAAAAACACCCTAAAAATGCAAAATTTTCTAGAAACTCCCTAAAATTTTTAACCTACAAATAGTAAATTGAAAATCTAGGATTACAAATAGCCCCTAAAGTTTTGGGTTTTGCATAAAACACCTAAAACTTTTGAAACTTAAAAACACTTCCTCAAAAATTCAAATTTTGCAAAAGAGCACGAAAGCGACAAAGCAAGTATAGCACCTTGAAAAATCTAAGAATTATAAATAGCTCCTTGTAAATTTTTGATTGGCATAAACACCTCAAACATTCAAAAGTTGCAAAACCCTTAAAATGCAAAATTTTCTAGAAATTCCTTGAAAATGTCAAACCTAAAACAAAATCTTGAAAATCTATGAATTACAAATAGCAACTTGAAAATTTTAGAATTTATAAAAACACCCTAAAACTTTCAAAATTGCAATAAACACCCTCAAAAATTCAAAATTTACAACAAACTATGTGAATATTTCAAACCCACTAATAGTACTTGAAAATCTTGAAATTACAATAGCCCCTAAAGTTTTGGTTTTGCATAAAACACCTAAAACTTTTGAAACTTAAAAACACTTCCTCAAAAATTCAAATTTTGCAAAAGAGCACGAAAGCGACAAAGCAAGTATAGCACCTTGAAAAATCTAAGAATTATAAATAGCTCCTTGTAAATTTTTGATTGGCATAAACACTCAAACATTCAAAAGTTGCAAAACCCTTAAAATGCAAAATTTTCTAGAAATTCCTTGAAAATGTCAAACCTAAAACAAAATCTTGAAAATCTATGAATTACAAACAGCCCCTAAAGAGTTTAAAATTTTATAAAAACACCTAAAACTTTTTAAAATTTTAGAATTTGCGTAAAATACCTTACACTCTCAAAATTACAATAAACACCCTAAAAATTCAATTTTACATCAAACTATGCTAATATTTCAAACCTACAAATAGTACACTAAAAATCTTAAAATTATAAATAGCCCCTAAAAGTTTTAGGATTTGCATAAAACACCTAAAACTTTTTAAAAATTACAAAAATGCCCTCAAAAATTCAAAATTTGCAAAAGAGCCTGAAAACATCAAACCAAAACAAGACACCTAAAAATCTAAGAATTATAAACAGCCCCTACAAATATTTGATTTGTAAAAGACACCCTGAAACTTTCCAAAGTTGCAAAAACACCCTAAAAATGCAAAATTTTCTAGAAACTCCCTAAAAATTTTTAACCTACAAATAGTAAATTGAAAATCTAGGATTACAAATAGCCCCTTGAAAATTTTGGAATTTGCACAAAATACCTACAACTTTCAAAAACTGCAAAAAACACCCTAATTTTTTTTAACATTTTAACGAGAAACACCGTGAAAAGATAAAAAATTACAGAGAGGTCTTTTTTATAATTGCAGTTTTTGAGGGTGGTTTTAGCAATTTTTGAAACTTTTAGGGTGTTTTGTGCAAAGTTGAAATTTTTTAGGGGCCCACTTGTAATTCCTAGATTTTTAGTATACTGGTTCTAGCTTTGAAATTCTCAAGGTATTTTTTATAAATTTCAGGTTTAGAAGGTGTTTTTTACAACTTTTGAAAGTTTTTGGGTGTTTTCTGCAAATTTCAATATTTTCAAGAGGTTGCTTGTAATCCTGAATTTTCAATTTACTATATGTAGTTTTGAAATTTTCAGGTTTTTCTGTAATTTTAAATTTTGAGGGTGTTTTTGCAACTTTTAAAATTTTAGGGTGTTTTCTCAGAATTTTAAATTTTTCGAACTGCTTGTAGTTCTTAGATTTTCTGTGTACTGTATTCAGTTTAAAATTTTTAGGCTTTTTCATAAATTTTGAATTTTCAGATCTTTTGCAATTTTTGAAAGTTTTAGGGTATTTTACGCAAATCTCAAAATTTTAGGGGTTGTTTGTAAGGTTTGAAATTTTAGTGTTATTTGTATGTTTTAAATTTTGAGGGTGTTTCTATAATTTTTTGAATATTTTGAGTTGAGAATAGAAGAACTGGCCTAATGTTAAATTTTATATAAATATAGGAATGTTTCCCCCGCTAATTTTTCTAGGATAATAATTACCATGGAAGAATGGAATGAGTTGTTTTAAATGAGCCGAGCAATGTACATTGTGGTATGAATGGCTGTGTACGAATGTAGTTTGTTTCCAGTATCATATATCTATCTATCAGGTGCATTTTGTGAGATGCTCTACAAATGTGCTTCATTTGTTTAGTTTTGTCCTTACAGTGTTTCTGGCGCCCATTTCTAACTAGGCTCCTATATGGAGTAGGAACTTGCTAGGCTCGTGATATATTTTTACAAGGGTTTTTTCATGGAAACCACCTTATAAGTTCAAAACTTTTATAAAAACCACCTTTAAAGTTTTTTTTTGATAGAAACCACCTTATATGTGTGTTATCCCCTCAAAGTCACACTTTTGAATTATTACGCTTTAAAAAATGGTTATTACAATACCCCTCATTCGCTCAAAATGAAAAAGAGAGGAGGAGGAGGAGGAGGAGGAGGGGTTTTGGTTTGTGAGGGGAGGGAAGGAGGTGGAGGAGGAGGAGGAGGAGGAGGAGGAGGAGAGGAGGAGGAGGAGAGGAGGAGGAGGAGGAGGAGAGGAGGAGGAGGAGGAGGAGGAGGAGGAGAGGAGGAGGAGGAGGAGGAGGAGAGGAGGAGGAGGAGGAGGAGGAGGAGGAGGAGGAGGAAGATGGAGGAATGGAAATAATGATAATGAGGTGGACTTTGAGGGATAACACATATAAGGTGGTTTCTATCAAAAAAAAACTTTAAAGGTGGTTTTTATAAAAGTTTTGAACTTATAAGGTGGTTTCCATGAAAAAACCCTTTTTACAATTAGTGTCCAGCGGTTGCAATTGTTTGGTGTAGTGAACTTGTTTGATCTTAATATTTGGTGATGCTATCTTGATCTTGATAATATCTGTTATAGGTTGCCTCAAATACTCAAATTCATATTATTTTGGGAATTTTTTTTTTGACTTGGCTTGTTTTGGTCAAGAGTCCTACTTACATTAGACTTTGTACAACCAATCAAATTAGAAGTCTATTCTTACTTGGACACTTGTTGGGGTCTTCAAGGCTATATAAGGACAGTCTTTCAAGCCAATTATGATCATCAATCTTCAGAGCACCAATTAAGAAGAGAGAGTTCTTTTGTGAAGCCTATTTGGTATTTTCTCTTTTGTTCCTTTATTTGAGAGAGATTGTATTAGGCTTTTGGGGTGTGGTTTAGGATTGAGTGATTGAGAGATTTTCACATTGTATTTCTCACAATTAGTAAAGCTATTCTCCTCCTTCGCCCGTGGACGTAGGCTACAAGCCGAACCACTTATATCTTTGTGTTCGTGTGCTCTTGATATTTTTCGTGCTTTCGTTTGATTGATATTAGTTTATTCCTGGGGTTTGTCATAACAAATTGGTATCAAAGCCCTCAGCTATCAATCGGACGAGAAGATGACGACAACCACTACGAAGTGGAATATCGAAAAGTTTGACGGCAATATCAGTTTCAGCCTTTGGCAAGTTAGGATGATCGCCGTATTGACACAGAGTGGATTGAAGAAGGCTTTGTTCGGGAAGTCGAAGAAACCGGCTATAATATCGGAGGAAGATTGGGACGAGTTGGATGATAAGGCTCTCACAGCGATCTAGTTATGTTTGACTAACGAAGTTTTGTAAGAAGTTCTCACAGAGAAGACAACCGCTGATTTGTGGTCTAAGTTGGAGGATTTGTATTTGAAGAAGTCGCTCACTAATCGCCTCCTTTTGAAGTAACGGTTGTACACACTTCGGATATCGGAAGGTACACCCATCAAATCTCATATTGGTGAATTTAATTCTGTGATTACAGATTTGAGTAAGATTGATGTTAAGATCGATGATGAAGATCAAGCCCTATTGTTATTGTGTTCTTTGCTGCCTTCCTACAAGCACTTCAGGGATACTATGATTTACGATCGAGATTCTATTGGCATCAAGGACGTCAAAGAGAACTTGTTGAATAAGGAGAAGATCGACAAAGAATTAACCACAAGCGAAAGTGGTGATAAAGCTGATGGCTTGTTTGTTCAAGGAAGATCAGAAGAAATGGGCTTTGGAGGTAACAGGTATAAGTCAAAGCATAGGAATTTGACCTGTAGATATTGCAAGAAGAAAGGGCACATCAAAGCCGATTGTTACAGATTGAAAAGAAAGAAGATCGGCAGCTTGAATGTTTTGTAGGGTTCTACCGTTACCGATTCGGCTGCAGTTGCATCATCGATATCAGCAGTTGATACTACCAGATTATGGCATATGAGACTTGGTCATATGAGTGAGCGCGGATTGGCCGAGTTGAGCAAGAAGGGTCTTTTATGTGGATAGAGTACAGGAAAATTGGGATTCTGCGAGCATTGCATCTTCGGAAAGCATAAAAGAGTTAGCTTCAGTATGGCCGTGCACCAGACTAAAGGTACTTTGGATTATATCCATTCAGATCTTTGGAGACCTTCTCAAGTTACCTCGAAGGGTGGTAGTTCGAGATTGTTCGCGGGGAAAGTCGGGATGATTGTCATTGATTTCGAATCTGTTACACCTTTATGGGTTTACAAACGAGATTCAAAAAAAAAAGAAAGAAAGATCGCCTTTTTATAAGGCTTACAACGAGCAATCAAATAAAAATTACGACTTTAACTCCCTAAACAAACGCGGGATCCGTTTATCGGGTCCTCGCTTGCGTGGGTGTCTTTGCCTGCGCCGGGGACTTCTTTTCCGTCCGTGGACCACCGCGTAATCTGGATCCGGTACGAGATCTACATGATCAAAAAGGGGTCGTTTCACAAAGGAAACAAGAGCCCGAAGCAAATGAAATCGACCAAGCGAAATCAAAGCTCTTCTCGAGATCAAAACCAAGTTTGATCTCAAGGAATTGATGTGGATCTGATGTCGAAGTTGCTCGCCTCCCCCCAAAAGCTAGATCTGGATCTTTAAAGGCGTCGCCTTTATCGCCAAAACTCGATCTTGATCCGTGAGCTTCCTCGTCCTCCCAAAATTTCCGGATCTGTGCAAATGAGCCTTGCACCTCATATTTATAGCCTTCAATACGGGTAACGGGTCGAATCGGGCCTAGGTTCGCCTGCCACTTAGGGCGGTTTGCCACCGAGCCACTTGGAAGTGGCTCGGTTTCGGCCGAGTCACCCAAGTGTGCCGTTTCGCCATTTTCCGGTGTTCCGAGTCCGATTCGATTCCGGTTTATCGGTTCTCGTTGATCCGGAGCTTCAAAGTCGGGTTCATCCTTCGCTCGCACGCGATTCGTCGCTTTATTAGCCTCAGACGCTTTGTCGACTTGCTTTATGCACTTCGTCGACTTGGCTTATGCACCTGGACGTTTCGTCGACTCGCTTTATGCGTTGGCGTCGACTAGCTTTATGCGTTGGCGTCGCGGTGACTTGTTGTCGTATATCGACGGTTCGCCATTACGTCGTCGTATGGCTCGCCGATCGTCAACTCCTTATCACAAGCTGTGTTCGGGAGCGTATAGGCAATTTTCAACGCCTACAGATACTCCCTCCAAAGTGTTTCGGCGTTGCTCTTTTATAGAAGAAGCCGGAATACTTTGGATATGATAGGCCCCAACCTTTAGTCGATATAACGGGACCTAAAAATGGCTTCGGATCTTGACTTCTCCAATTCTTTCGGACTATCCAGTGCTTTGTAGGATGACTGAAAGTATCGAGGTGCTGCATTTATTGTCTAACCGCTGTTGAAGTCTTGAATCGAAGCTGATGAGTGAACTATTTGCTTTAGCTCGTGCTAGTGAGTTGTCATCGAACTGACCATCCAACTTCATATTTCATGAGGCTTAGCCTTGAATTGGCGAATTCTCTGATGCGTCGCTTGGCGTTGGCCTAACCACAGTGGGAGGAGATTGGGAATTCGCTCTTTAATAGTGAACTCTCCATTGTGACGCTCATTGCAGGATTGACCACAGCGGGAGGAATTTTCTTGAGATGAGACGCGTTGACCGGCGTCAGAAATTTTCCTTTGACATTCAACCTTCAATCGGCGATTACGACGCGTTGGTTGGCGTCAACCACGGTTTATACTCATCGTCCTTTGGAGTTTGAAGTGGTTTATCCTCATATACCCATTCTGAGGTGGTCGAAGTTATCATTAAGATATTTTCGGGAACTTCTGCCAAAATAGGAAATAGTTTATACTCGTATACCTTATTGGAGTATTTCCGGCGGGAAGAAATTGGGGGTTATCGAAGTTATCCTTAAGAATATGAAACCATTCTTCGTGAACTTCTCGACAAAATTAGGAAACAGCTTTATACTGTGATACCGGTTGAGTATGCTTAGGTTCGCATAACTCAACCATATGAGAATTGACCCTCGATGGGTGAAGACCTGCGTGTGGTGAGAGGAATCGGTGGGGATTGAGTTTGATCGAATCCTACTTTGACTAGGATTGGTCAATCCTACCAAATCCTATTGAGCTAGGATAAGTGAAATCATATGACCGGATAACCAAATCCGGCTGACCGGATTACCAAATCTTGTTGGGACCGAAATTTCAAATCTTGTTGGGACCGAAATTTCAAATCTTGTTGGGACCGAAATTTACGAAATCTTGTTGGGACCGAAATTTCAAATCCCTTTAATTAGGTTTCCAAGTCTCCTTTGATTAGGTTTAGGATTCTAAACCCACCGTAACTTGGTTTGGTCAAATCTGCCTTCAACTAGGTTTCCCTCTTTCTTTTTCTTCTTTCCTTCTTCTATTGGAGTTATTGACATTATTTTGTCGTTTCAGGTATGGCTGCCGAAGTGGAGGATTTTCATGCCTCTCGAGCTGACAATCCAGCCGTTAAGCGGAAGAAGTTAGTCCACAAAACCCACGTGGATCCGCGAGCTTTTGTAACGGACTTAACCGGTGATGACTTCGTTAGCGGAGGAGGTAATGCTTGATCACCTTTGACCACTTAACTCCTTGAATTTAGAACTCATATTCCTTCACTTTTTGTGCAGGCGGATGTGAGAGTGATTTACATCTCCCTCACCAAGATTTTGCCTCTTTTGAGGGACCCAGCTTCACCCAACAGATGCATGAGTTCGTGATGGAAGACTCTGCGGAATCCATTGGGATTAATGGGACTACCGATGTAGGACCTGATTCAACAATTCCAGGTACATCTATTATTGGTAATACTCCATTTAGATGGCGAGTGCAGGAGTTAAATGACTCGGAACCCGTGCCTCCCCTAATTACCTCTATGTTCCTTGCTCTTTTAGAGAAATTGCGGGAGGCAAATAAGGATACCGGGATTAAAGAGACGATGCCCCCTATAGGAGGTAAACTATCTCCACCCGTTGCAGGTTTCTTAACTTCATTTTCTTCATCTTTGTCTCCTCGTGTCAGATTTCTCGCTAGAAGATTTTGATGAAGCCGGCTTGCCTATGGACATCCCTGAAATGGATCTTACATTCGATTCTCCCCGAGATGACCATCTTCCCGATGATATATCGCCTGAGCCAAAGATCCCCGAGGTTGCTGAGGTTCATACCTCTAAAGGTATAGGCTCTTTCTTCCATTAATTGTAGGACTAGCCATTTATAACCGATCCGACTACAATTGCTCGCATTAGCAGGCTCTTTATTCTCGATGCTCCTTCGTAATTGGTTACTATGCCGCCGTGCTCTCGATTTAACGTACACGAGACCAATCATGGCAGCTTGATGCGCCAATAGCGCTCATGTTCGATGGATTCGTCAAACCATGAAGCGGTGCGATTGAGCGGTACTAGTTATCGCCTAAGGACGCCTGTATCACCCATGATTTAAGATTACGATGTGCTCATCGCCTTACTTTGCGTGGCATATATCTCAGCCTTCATGATTTGGCTAAAGTGATCTTGGATGATGATCTGATCGGCTCATCATTTGCATTGAAGTCCTGGCCATTTTCTCTCATGAACATGGTGATCGACCGACTTCTTCATAAAGGGCTCTCCCTCCGTCAGTTTAGGCCTATCCTTGATCCGCGGACTGTTTTGATAAGGGGCGGTTTTGAGTTAGCCTGTGCCATCGTCGATGATCTTGATCGCCTGGAACTCGATCTTCAGAAACTACGGGAGCTGCAAGCGACGGGTGTTTCATCATATGTGGCTGATCGAATGGGCCCTCGTCTGGATGTGTGGCATAGCGCTCGAGTTCTTAATGAATTCGAGGTTGAGGTGCAATGAGGGATAGTAAATCGTTAAGACTGCCCTCGCCGAAATCAAAGATCCTTGAGCCACATTAATTCTCTTATTGCTTCGAGTGAGGCCGAGATAGCGCAGCTCAAACGAGAACTCCAAATAAAGGAAGAGGACTTAGGTGCTTTGCGGCTGACCAGGGCCAATGAAGAGGAAGCTCGGACTCTCCTATCCAAGAAGCTGGAGCTCTCTGAACAAAAATTGGTCGAAGTTGAGGAGAACGCCGCACGCATGAATGCTAATGGGGCATCTTTCAAGGCCGAAGTTACAGAGGAGTTCCATCAAGCTTACAACAATGAGTTGTCCTACCGAACAACAAATCTTGTGTCGTAAACTTAATATTTGAATGCACGTAGTGTGAAAAACTTGATTCTCCATTAGTGAATAAAACTCTATCCTCCTTTTGTCAATGTTCATTGTGGTTTCACACAGCAATTAGGATTTTTGGCAAACCCTCACCATCAACGGATTTGATTAGCCTTTACCGACACCGCTTGAATCGCTAGTGTGCGGATTGTCTAACCCGCTCAAGACGTAACGCTGTGCTAAAAGAATGAGACTCTTTTAGACTTAATGCTACGATGTTGAATCGTGAAGCCGTCATCTTTACGGAAAGAGACTAGCAGGCAATGCGTGGTGGCGTTGACTTATCCCTTCTTAGGCTTGGGATAAAATTCCCCAAGATGATACTTGGTGTCTTCTTCAATCGGAGAAAAGACTAAGCGGCAGCGTGGTGGCGTTGACTTTAAGGTTATTGGCCAACCCCCAGCCATCAACGGATTTGACTAGCCTTTACCGACTACCGTTTGAGTCGGGCTAGTGTGCGGATTGTCTAAATCCATTCCGCACGTAACGTTGTGCTAAGATAATGAAACTCTCTTAGACTTATTGCTATGATGTTGAATACATAGACTTCGTCTTTTATCATGGGAATAGACCACCCGGCTGCATGTGTTACATGCAGACTTATCCCTACTTAGACTTCGGGATAAAATGCCCCAAGGTAAACTTGGTGTCTTCTTCAATCGGAGAAAAGACTAAACTGGCAACGCGTGGTAGGCGTTGGCTTATCCCTTCTTAGGCTTCGGGATAAAATGCCCCAAGATAAAACTTGGTGTCTTCTTCAATCGGAGAAAAGACTAAACTGGCAACGCGTGGTAGGCGTTGGCTTATCCCTTCTTAGGCTTCGGGATAAAATTCCACAGAATCGAACTCTGGTGTCTTCTTCAATCGGAGAAAAGACTAAACCGTAAACGAAAGATCAAATTAATGTGGGAAAGGAAGAATTTGATATCCTGTTTCCCGATGATGGAGACGAAGAATTTTATATTCTATCTCCAAGTCTTCTTTTAGAGTAAAGACGAACCCAAAATAAGAGAGGAAGGATTTTATATCCTATCTCTTGCCCTTGGAGAGGAAGAATTTTATATTCTATCTCTAGGAAGGAAGAAACTAAAAGTGGGATCTCCACTTCGAGAATCGGAAGGGGTGAAACTAAGAGTGGGATCTCCACTCCGAGAATTGAAAAGAGATTCAGATAACTTTCACTTTTATAGGATTCATTATCTGATCTGAAAATAAAATTCTCGTTTATCGAGATGAAATTCTAACTTCGGCCCTAACCATGGGAAGGCGTGACCGACGTGAGGGGAAGATTCAGATAGCTATCGCTTTTATAGGATTCGCTACCTGATCTTGAAATGATTTTCTCGTTTATCGAGAGGAAATTCCAACTTTGGCTCTAACCATGGGAAGGCGTGAGCGAAGTGGGGAAGATGAAATCCTTCTGTTTATCAGAAGGGGATCTCAATTTTGAAAGTGGGCCTCTTGTTCATTAAAAGGAATCAAGAGGGGGTTCTGCTGGTGGATTGGACCAGAAAGATTTTTGTTTAGTAGACTCACCGCCAATGAGTTTGATCGGTGAGGGAATTTATGGTGGAGGATAGATTTAGGGTTATCCTCAAGGACAATGGAGAATTATTTTATGAGGAACTTCCCTTCAATATGGGTTATCCCGAACGTACTAAGGGTAGTACTTTTTCAGGAACTTCCCATTTATCGGCATTAATTGTCTGTCGCTATTTTGAGTGATTAGGCGATACGCACCGTTTGAGTAGACCTTGTCTATCACGAACGGTCCTTCCCATTTGGGTTTGAATTTACCTTTCTTCTTGGAGTCGAGAATTATCGATCGTCGAGCAGCGAGGACTAGGTCTCCTTCCTTGAAGCTTCTTTGTCGGACTCTCTTGTTGAAAGCTCTCGACATTCTGGCTTGGTAAAACTCAATGTGTTGTTGAGCTTCCAGGCACTTCTCATCCAACATCTCGAGCTCTTCAAGGCTTCTCTGATGTTGTTCTTCCGTCGTCATCTCAGTTACGAGGGCGATCCGAAGTGATGGAATTTGGATTTTCAACGGAAGCACTGCTTCGCATCCGTATATCAGAGAGTATGGGGTAGCTCTAGTTGGTGTGCGAATCGTGGTGCGATACGCCCAGAGTGCTTCTCCGAGTTTATCATCCCAATCATGCTTATTGGTCTTCACAAGCTTCGACAAGATCTTAATGATCGTTTTGTTGAATGCCTCAGCTAAACCGTTAGAAGCGGGATAATAGGCCGTCGACGAGACGTCTTGAATCTTGAACTTCTCACAAAACCTGATGAAGGTATTGCTGAGGAATTGAGGACCGTTGTCATGCACGATTCGCCTTGGCACACCGTGTCGATAGATGACATGATGCTTGATGAATCTGATGACGTTGTTCGTCTTCACCTCTTTTAGTGGAATTGCTTCAACCCACTTAGAGAAGTAGTCGGTGATTGCGAGAATGAACCGATCACCTTTAACTGACGGCGGGAAAATGGGACCCACGATGCCCATCCTCCACGTCTCGAAAGGCCATGAAGTAGCTGAAGGATGCAAATGCTCTGGGGCTCGATGCATGTAGTTCGCGTGTATTTGACACGCGTGGCACTTTCGAGCGTACTCGATTGCATCATTAACCATCGTTGGCTAGAAGTATCCCATTCTTCTAATGCGATCATAAAGCTTGGGACCAGGTTGATGTGCGCCGCACTCTCCACCATGTGCTTCCCTAAGAACTTCCTCTGCTTCTTTGCTTGAAAGACACCGAAGCAGCAAGCCATCATACCCGCGACGATATAACGTTTGGGTCTCTGAGTTATAAAAGAACCTCGGCGCTCTTCATCGGATTGATTCCCTCTCCTTTACGTCAAAGTACAGCTGCCATATTTGCTGATGTGACGTAGTGTTGACCTCGTGGGTTTCATCTGGCAAGTCATCATACAACTCGGTTGTATCCTTTATTGGATTTACTGTCAAAAGATCGCAAATTGCCTGTCCTTTGACCGACTTCTGTTGCTTGAAGTGCAGGTCATATTGGGACAAGAGTAAGGCCCATTTTGCCAATCGCCAATTCATAGAGGCGGGTTGCGTCATGAAAATTCGGACTGGGTTTATGCCGAAAACAACATAAATCATCTGCCCAACTAAGTAGTGTCGCATCTTCTGAACCGTGAATACCAACGCTAGGCACTCCTTCTCGATCATCGAATAGCGGCATTCAGCACCTACTAACGTCCGACTGAGGTAATACACCGCTTGCTCGTGACCGTTGTCATCGTCTTGCGCGAGCAAAGCGCTTAATGAGTGGTTCATCGCCTTGATGTAAATCAAGAACGGTTTACTCCGACTTCAAAGTAACGAACGGAGGATTCGCTAGATATGCTTTGATATCCTCGAATGCCTTTTGACAGGCGTCGTCCCAAACAAATGACACACCTTTCTTGTTTAGCTTGGAGAATGGCTGGCACTTCCCGGAGAGGTTTGAGATGAACCGTCGGATGTACGCTAATCCCCCTTGTAACCCTCTGAGTTCTCTTAAGCTTCTCGGGGGTTGTAATTCGTTTATCGCCTTCACTTTATCTGGGTCAATGTGAATACCCTTAGTGGTAACAACGAATCTAAGGAATTCGCCGCTGGACATTCCGAGAAAAGATTTAGTGGGGTTTATCTTCAACTGATGGCTCCGCATGAGATCGAATGCCGTTCTCAGGTCTTTGATGTCGTCATTCTTGTCACGACTCTTCACGACTAGATCATCGACGTAGCATTCAACCGTCTTCTGAATATGTTCGTGGAAAATCTTCGTCATGGCTCGCTGATATGTGGCGCCTGCGTTCTTCAGGCCAAATGGCATGACCGTGTAGCAGAAGACACCGAGGGGAGTTCTGAACGCCGTATGTTTCGTGTCATCTGGGTGCATCTTGATTTGATTATAACCTGAAAAGCCATCCATGAAAGACATTCTCTCGAATCCGCACGTGTTGTCGATGATGACATCCGTGATTGGAAGAGGAAAATCATCTTTTGGGCATGCGGCGTTCAGATCCCTGTAATCGACGCAGACTCTGATTGTCCCATTCTTCTTTGGAACCGGAACAATATTGGACACCCAATCCGGGTGCTGTACTTCCCTGATGAATCCTGATGCTATGAGCTTCTTTACTTCAGCCACGATTGATTCCATAATCTGCGGACGAAACCGTCTTTGCTGTTGTTTGACCGGTTTGACATTCGGCTTGATATTGAGGCGATGAGTAGCCACGTTCGGATCAAGCCCTGGCATATCTTCGTAATTCCAGGCGAAAACATCGATATACTCCCGGATGAGAACGATCAATTCCTCTTTCTCTTCCGGAGGAAGACTACCGCTTATGAATATAGGTTTTGGATTGACTTCGTCACCCATATTGACTTGAACTACTGCATCTTCGGTCGGAGGTTCCCTTTGCTCGAACCGGTCCCCGTATTGCATGTTGAGGTGATGGATCCACGGGTCTTCCCATGTTGGCATCTGTTCATCATTCTCCATCATAGTAGGGTCGGTTGTAGTCATATTTGACATTAACCCCTTGAAAATTTCGCCGATGCTAACATCAGAGTCCCAAGCTAAGGAACCGATGAATGTCCGTCTCCTGCATCGGACACTTGGTCGTCAATGAGCCAGCAACATTCGTCTTCTGACGAAGATACATAACCCAACCCTCTTTTGAATCCGTAATAATTCAAGGGCTTCCCTTTTGGGACATGCGCAGCTTTGGGTGCAACTCGGGGACGTCGCCCAAAACAAAGATCTTCGCCTCTCGCCAGGTCGTACCCCCACTTTTTCATGAGATCTCGTGCTACTGGACTATATCTAGATAGATGTGAGCCAGGCTTATCGTCGTCGGAATCCCTCTTCGAGAAGTGATCTGGTGGTGGGTACGCTTTTCCCTTACCGTAGATCAAATCCTTTTCCCCTCCTGTTTTGGCGGGAATGACAAGTGTTGTTCCGAAGAAATCTCGGAGCTGCTTCTGTGTCATACACGACGATTGGATTGGCATGTGCAGTTCAGGATCATCATACAATCCTTTAATTACATCAATAAAAGACAGGGAGTATTCTAAGTCACCATTTATTGCATTATCAGCAAGTTGCCAATTACAACTTTCATCTGACGAGTCTTCATCGTCAAGATTGATTACAGCGGGTACAATGTCATTTAAAACAAAACCCCCTCATAATCTAGCCCGCCGCGACGTTTCACCGCCGTCCGCGCCTTGGACCGATGATTGATGTCGGACTCATTACAGTAAAGGAGAGTCGATGAAGTAGTTCTCCAACCCTTAAACGGCCGCTTGTCCGCGAACCACCGCCTTGACTTCATTATTAGTGTCAACATATTTGGAACGATGAAGAGTGGAGGGACTATAACATTATTATGGATCCAAGGCGACCCAATAATAAGTTATAAGAAGTCTCCGCATCAATCACATAGCATGTGACTTCGGACTTCAAATCACCCATTTGGCACTTTATTCGGATTTTACCAAGTGGCTGAGACCCACTGGTGTTAAATTTGTAAATCACTGTGCCTATTGATGCAAACTCTTGGCGGGAATCGAGTTTGTACATCGGTGGAGGGCATGATGCTCCTGTGGAACCGGATCAACTTGGATCCGGTTGACTTCGCTAGAGCCAATATACCCGGTAAAATACAGTGGCCTATCGTGTTTGGAATTCTTCATCTGCATATCCTCCTTAGTAAAAGTTATGCACGGAATGTGTTTGGTTGCGAGGTTACCTTCTTTGGACCAAAGATTGAGACTCATGACTTGGCTCGACTCGGAAGAAACACTTCCGAAGTCGCCTGCTCGCAGGCTTCTCCGGTTTCTTTCGATAGCCGCAATAGCTCAGAAGCGCTATCCTCGCCAGATATTAGCCGCTTGAGCCATAATGTCGAGCGTCGCGAGGAGTTCGAACTTTCGGTTTATCTCTTCCAATCGGACGATTGAAGCGAGGCCTTGAACTTGACCCTCTGTTGTTGGGGTTGCTTCTCTTTTAATTTGGCGTATTTTCTTTAGTGACCACTTCTGCCCGCGTTAGTCATACCCCTAGTCCGCCAACGCTTTTGCGTTTGATTAGGAGCTCGATATTTGTAGTCGTACTCTTGTCCACTCACGGTGGCGAAGACTTCTTATTCTTCTTGAGAAAGTTGGGCGTCATTATCGCTCATCATCCTTCTCTAAGATTCTGAAGTGGCATGACATAGCTTGCCCTTCCTTGATTTCTTCTTAGACAAAGATGTAAGCCTTGCTCATCTTCAAGCAAATCGGATGAACCCGGAGGATCCGCCGTTCGAGTGTGAGGTACAAGGCCCTTCTCACGCCGACCGTGAGGGTCGCTGCTCATCGCCTTCATCCCAACTTTCTAGCAGTCGGTTGGAACCAATCCAAGGGCACCGATCCGGCCGATGGAGACTGTGTTCGCCCCTACTTTCTTTTCTTTGGACGCCTTTGGGGTAATGACCCCTACATCAATCAAGGCCTGGATTTTGTCCTTGAGATGATAACACGACTTCGTCGGGTGGTGCACCGCTCTGTGGTAGGCGCAGATTTCGGTCCGTATTCTTTGCCTCTTGGTTCACAATCGGCCGCAATTGGATTTTATTGTTCTCGAGAAGGTATTTAAAAATACCGGGAACTTCATCATCCTTGAAGGAGTAAACCTTAGGGAACCTTGGCTCCGATGACTTCTGATTTTGCGGTCGTTGTTGCCATTGAGGTCGTGGATCACGCGGGCGCTTGTTGCCGCGGTTGTTGTTGAGGTTACTGAACGCCTGATTCGCGATCAACCGCTTTTGCCGGCTTTGCCCTTACCGCTGGACAAAGTTCGCTTGTGGGCATTCACCGTTGGTGACCTCTCTCGCCTTCTTCCTTTTCAGGAATCGCTCGGCTTGCTCTCCGCGTATCTTCAAATCCTTCCAAGTCTCGGCGCCGTTCTATCGCTTCCAACACGTCTAATGACAGGTTGTTGTGGCACGTTTGGAGGATGAACTCCTCAGTTATGGGGTCCCGGCAATTCATTGCCTTATTTCTGAACCTCTTGACGAAGTTGTCCACCGTTTCTCCGTCTTTTTGTTTCTCATCCAAAAGCGACCCGATAGATATTTCGGTGTCGTTGTCGAAGAAGTTGGCGAGAAACTTAGACTCCATGTCATCCCAACCGTTAATGCTCCCCGGTTTGAGACGGCGGTACCAATCGAAGGCAGCTCCACGGAGGGTGCCAACGAATGACCGAACCATCAAAGGCTCATTGCTGGAGATGACTCCCAAGTGGGACTTAAAGTAGATAAGGTGCTGAGTAGGGGATCCCTTCCCGTCAAACGGCGTAAAGTTAATTAGGTTGAACTTTGCCGGATACGGGATTGATTTCCATTCTCTGATACCTGCACCGTGATACCCGCTTCTTCACCTCTTGGCGAGAAATGAGAGTGTTGATTTTACTCTCCAGATCTTTTATCTTCTCATTTTCACCTACATCTTTGTCTTGGTGATTTTGAGGAGGAACGACGGCATTGTCACTGGCGTTCTGTTCATTAGGGGTATCATTGGCGTTGTGGCCTTCATCCCCATCTGCGTCGCTATCCGTTTAGTTATCATGGTTACGACGACTTAACTCGCCTCGGCGATTCAACAATGACAAGATTTGCTTGTCCTGAAATTCCCTCATTTGTTGCATGGCCATCTGCATTTCAAGCTGGAAGTTTTCCTTCTGTTTGGCCAACGCCTCTTCAAGCATCTTGGCTACTTGATCTGCGCTAATCATGAGTGCTTCACGAGGTCGTCCGTCACTTGATAACGTGTTGTCGGAAGCGAATGCGGAGCCAGCGTCTGACAGTTCGTCATCCGAAGGCGATCTCCTTGGCGCCTTGCCATAGTTGGAGCGTCTAATGGTCCCAGACCGCAACCGAGTTATTCGTTGCGATGCCATGGGAATGCCACGCGACGATGTCCCTTTGCTGGTCATGTTGATGGTTGCTCCTGGCAATTCATCACCTTGGGGTACTGGTCTCCTCTTGGGTAAACGCCTTGGCTTGGACTCAGGCATCTTCGCACCAAGCCTGTCAAAGACTGACAATTTGCTCGGAGTCGTCTTGTTGCAATGGCACTCGGACAACACTGCCTTGATCAATCTGGAGCATGGGCAATGCATGTTTTTCTCCGGTGATCTTCTTTTTTGAGATCTACTGCACTCCCCAGCGATAGTACAACTCATCGGCATGAATGCCGGAGCAACCTACCGTGTGTTGGCACGACTTTTTAGGTCTAACGTCCTCGTCATCAGACGAGAAAGTCTCCTTCTGAGGATGAGCTGCCCTTATAGGGCCATCAAAGGTCACTCGGCCATCGCACGCCTGTGGAGTGTGAAACTTCCGTGGGCTCTTGGACTTGGATCCGCAGCCCAGTGCGGGTAGGTGCATAATCCTTCTTGTTGTGGTTGAGGTGGGTACAACCTCCTGGGTTGGGAGTGACCCGGGATTTCCTCAATGGGCCCAAGCGCTCCTTGATTGGAACTTTGCCTCGATCATCAGGAATGGGACCGAGGCGCTCTAACACCGTCTTCCTGCTTTGGGATGAACCGGCGGGATCACTTGAAACAGGAATTGAGGTCGACAATGACTTGGGTGGAGTTGGTGGTGGAGCGGACTTCCTTTGGTGGAGATCAACTCGGGTAGGCTGATCCTTGTTTGACCCTTCGGCCTTGGCCTTAACTGTTGATCCGGATTTTGACCTCCATACTTGGTGCGTCTTCGGGGGCTTCTTGGCCACTTCCTCCTTCAACTTTCTGGCCTCTTGGACCAGAATCCGAGCATGTGCAAGGAGTGCGCGGCGCTTGCGGATGCGTTCCTCAAGTGTTGATCGGTTCCATTTGACGTGGATCCAATCATCTGTCGATGGCTTGGAGGAGTTGCCGTGCGGCTGCTTCTGAGGCTTTCCGCCTTTCCGAGATTTGAGATCCGCCTCGTAACGGATCCCGTCCACCGATTCCATTGCTTTGGCGAATCGGCGAGCCAAACTTTAAGGCCGACGCTATGGGTTTCTTCAACAGATTCGTGACGCTGATCTTGAACCGAGGAGTTAAGATCTTCATCTCCGGTTGCCTTGGGTGCCGGAGGGATGCTGCTGGCTGCGGCTTTGGCAGAGGCGGGATCAGAATCCTCACCTTGAGACTCGACGTCCGAAGACCATCGGATTCTCCTTGCAGCGGCGATCTTCTTGGATCTGCTGGGGGAGGACGATCGGGGTGAGGACGAGAGGTACTCCTCAAACTTCTTCTGGTCAAACTTCGTACTCGACCTCTTCTTCTACGGATCCGATCGGCGGCCGCGACGCCGACGATCTCGACTTGAGATCGCGGTCCCCATCGCGGACGCCTGTTCGCGGGGAAAGTCGGGATGATTGTCATTGATTTCGAATCCGTTACACCTTTATGGGTTTATAAATGAGATTAAAAAAAAAAAAGAAAGAAAGATCGCCTTTTTATAAGGCTTACAACGAGCAATCAAATAAAAATTACGACTTTAACTCCCTAAACAAACGTGGGATCCGTTTATTGGGTCCTCGCTTGCGTGGGTGTCTTTGCCTACGCCGGGGACTTCTTTTCCGTCCGTGGACCAACGCGTAATCCGGATCCGGTACGAGATCTACACGATCAAAAAGGGGTCGTTTCACAAAGGAAACAAGAGCCCGAAGCAAATGAAATCGACCAAGCGAAATCAAAGCTCTTCTCGAGATCAAAATCAAGTTTGATCTTAAGGAATTGATGTGGATCTGATATCGATGTTGCTCGCCTCCCCCCAAAAGCTAGATCTGGATCTTCAAAGACGTCGCCTTTATCGCCAAAACCCAGATCTTGATCCGGCAGAGCTTCCTCGTCCTCCCAAAATTTCCGGATCTGTGCAAATGAGCCTTGCACCTCATATTTATAGCCTTCAATGCGGTAACGGTCGAATCGGGCCCATGCCCGCTGGCCACTTGCAAGTGGCTCGGTCTTGGCGAGCCACTTGCAAGTGGTTCGCCTTGGTCGAACCACTTGGCGTTGGCGGTTCTTGGCCGAGCTTGTAAGTTACACCGAGCCACTTGGAAGTGGCTCTGCCGCCGTCACCCGTGCCGCCTCGCTGCTGCTTCCGATGTTCCGAGTCCGATTCGATTCCGGTTTATCGGTTCTCGCTGATCCGGAGCTTCAAAGTCGGGTTCATCCCTTCGCTCGCACGCGATTCGTCGCTTTATTAGCCTCGGACGCTTCGTCGACTTGCTTTATGCACTTCGTCGACTTGGCTTATGCACCTGGACGTTTCGTCGACTCGCTTTATGCGTTGGCGTCGACTCGCTTTATGCGTTGGCGTCGCGGTGACTTGTTGTCGTATATCGACGGTTCGCCATTACGTCGTCGTATGGCTCGCCGATCGTCAACTCCTTATCACAAGCTGTGTTCGGGAGCGTATAGGCAATTTTCAACGCCTACAGAGATATATGTTGACCTTCATTGATGACTACTCCAGCAAGGTTTGGGTCTATTTTTTGAGACATAAAGATGAGTTGTTTGTGACTTTCAAGCAATGAAAGTCTTTGATTGAGAAGCAGACTGAGAGGCTGATTAAGAGGCTTAGAACTGATAATGACCTTGAGTTTTGTGGAGGAGAATTTAATGAGTTCTGCAAGAAGGAGGGAATCGTTAGACATCGTCTGATCCCTCGCACACATATGAGAATGGAGTGGCAGAACGTATGAATAGAACCCTTTTGGAGAAAGCTCGTTGTATGATATTCAATGCAAGTTTAGGCAAGGAATACTGGATGAAAGCGGTGAATACGGCTTGTTACTTAGTGAATCGGTCACCATCTACTGCTATTGGTTGTAAAACTTCAGAGGAGATTTGGTCCGGTAAGCCTGCGGATTATTCTAATCTTAGAATATTTGTTTGCCCTGCATATGCACATGTTAGTCAAGGGAAACTTGAGCCTCGAGCGAAGAAGTGCATATTCTAGGTTATGCATCACGGTGTTAAAGGTTTTAGGTTGTGGTGTCCTCGATCCAAGTCTTCTAAGATTATTATCACCGTGATGTCACTTTTGATGAGTGCAATGTTCCACCAAAAGCAGTCACCAATTTCAATTGATGATAAGGCGATGCGTGATGTGGAGTTAAAATTCGCGGATTTAGTTCTTCGCCAGGATAAGATTACGGAGTTCGCGGCGGATCTCGTTCAAGTGGATGAAGCACCTCGGCATTGCGGGAAGAACGGGAATACACTATTGCTAGAGATCGGTCTAGGCGAGATATTGACCATCACGAAGATATGAAGATCTGATAGCTTATGCATTGTCGGTTGATAATTTTGTGCCCTTTAGCTATTCAGAGCCTTCACGCGGTAACGGTCGAATCGGGCCTGCATTCGCCCGCCACTTGCAAGTGGCTCTTGGTCAGCCACTTGCAAGTGGCCGGCTTTGGTCAACCACTGGCAGGGCTTCGCCTTGAGCCACTTGTGGAGCTACCACCGAGCCACTGGAAGTGGCTCGGTTTCGACAAGTCACCCAAGTGTGCCGTTTGCCGCTTTCTCCGATGTTCCGAACCGATTCGATTCCGGTTTATCGGTTCTCGCTGATCCGAGCTTCAAAGTCGGGTTCATCCTTCGCCGCGACGCTGATTCGCCGCTTATTAGCCTCGACGCTTCGCCGACTTGCTTTATGCACTTCGCCGACTTGGCTTATGCACTGACGCTTCGCCGACTTGCTTTATGCGCCGTCGACTTGGCTTATGCACTGGGCGTTTGTCGACTTCGCTTTATCGCGTTGGCGTCGACTTCGCTTTATCGCGTTGGCGTCGACTTCGCTTTATCGTTGGCGTCGACTTCGCTTTATCGCGTTGGCGTCGACTTCGCTTTATCGTTGGCGTCGACTTCGCTTTATCGCGTTGGCGTCGACTTCGCTTTATCGCGTTGGCGTCGACTTCGCTTTATCGCGTTGGCGTCGACTTCGCTTTATCGTTGGCGTCGACTTCGCTTTATCGTTGGCGTCGACTTCGCTTTATCGTTGGCGTCGACTTCGCTTTATCGTTGGCGTCGACTTCGCTTTATCGCGTTGGCGTCGACTTCGCTTTATCGTTGGCGTCGACTTCGCTTTATCGTTGGCGTCGACTTCGCTTTATCGTTGGCGTCGACTTCGCTTTATCGCGTTGGCGTCGACTTCGCTTTATCGTTGGCGTCGACTTCGCTTTATCGTTGGCGTCGACTTCGCTTTATCGTTGGCGTCGACTTCGCTTTATCGCGTTGGCGTCGACTTCGCTTTATCGCGTTGGCGTCGACTTCGCTTTATCGTTGGCGTCGACTTCGCTTTATCGCGTTGGCGTCGACTTCGCTTTATCGCGTTGGCGTCGACTTCGCTTTATCGCGTTGGCGTCGACTTCGCTTTATCGTTGGCGTCGACTTCGCTTTATCGTTGGCGTCGACTTCGCTTTATCGTTGGCGTCGACTTCGCTTTATCGCGTTGGCGTCGACTTCGCTTTATCGTTGGCGTCGACTTCGCTTTATCGTTGGCGTCGACTTCGCTTTATCGTTGGCGTCGACTTCGCTTTATCGCGTTGGCGTCGACTTCGCTTTATCGTTGGCGTCGACTTCGCTTTATCGCGTTGGCGTCGACTTCGCTTTATCGCGTTGGCGTCGACTTCGCTTTATCGTTGGCGTCGACTTCGCTTTATCGTTGGCGTCGACTTCGCTTTATCGTTGGCGTCGACTTCGCTTTATCGTTGGCGTCGACTTCGCTTTATCGCGTTGGCGTCGACTTCGCTTTATCGTTGGCGTCGACTTCGCTTTATCGTTGGCGTCGACTTCGCTTTATCGTTGGCGTCGACTTCGCTTTATCGCGTTGGCGTCGACTTCGCTTTATCGCGTTGGCGTCGACTTCGCTTTATCGCGTTGGCGTCGACTTCGCTTTATCGTTGGCGTCGACTTCGCTTTATCGTTGGCGTCGACTTCGCTTTATCGTTGGCGTCGACTTCGCTTTATCGCGTTGGCGTCGACTTCGCTTTATCGTTGGCGTCGACTTCGCTTTATCGCGTTGGCGTCGACTTCGCTTTATCGCGTTGGCGTCGACTTCGCTTTATCGTTGGCGTCGACTTCGCTTTATCGTTGGCGTCGACTTCGCTTTATCGTTGGCGTCGACTTCGCTTTATCGCGTTGGCGTCGACTTCGCTTTATCGTTGGCGTCGACTTCGCTTTATCGTTGGCGTCGACTTCGCTTTATCGTTGGCGTCGACTTCGCTTTATCGTTGGCGTCGACTTCGCTTTATCGCGTTGGCGTCGACTTCGCTTTATCGCGTTGGCGTCGACTTCGCTTTATCGTTGGCGTCGACTTCGCTTTATCGCGTTGGCGTCGACTTCGCTTTATCGCGTTGGCGTCGACTTCGCTTTATCGTTGGCGTCGACTTCGCTTTATCGCGTTGGCGTCGACTTCGCTTTATCGCGTTGGCGTCGACTTCGCTTTATCGCGTTGGCGTCGACTTCGCTTTATCGTTGGCGTCGACTTCGCTTTATCGTTGGCGTCGACTTCGCTTTATCGTTGGCGTCGACTTCGCTTTATCGCGTTGGCGTCGACTTCGCTTTATCGTTGGCGTCGACTTCGCTTTATCGCGTTGGCGTCGACTTCGCTTTATCGTTGGCGTCGACTTCGCTTTATCGCGTTGGCGTCGACTTCGCTTTATCGTTGGCGTCGACTTCGCTTTATCGTTGGCGTCGACTTCGCTTTATCGCGTTGGCGTCGACTTCGCTTTATCGTTGGCGTCGACTTCGCTTTATCGCGTTGGCGTCGACTTCGCTTTATCGTTGGCGTCGACTTCGCTTTATCGCGTTGGCGTCGACTTCGCTTTATCGTTGGCGTCGACTTCGCTTTATCGTTGGCGTCGACTTCGCTTTATCGCGTTGGCGTCGACTTCGCTTTATCGTTGGCGTCGACTTCGCTTTATCGTTGGCGTCGACTTCGCTTTATCGTTGGCGTCGACTTCGCTTTATCGCGTTGGCGTCGACTTCGCTTTATCGTTGGCGTCGACTTCGCTTTATCGTTGGCGTCGACTTCGCTTTATCGTTGGCGTCGACTTCGCTTTATCGCGTTGGCGTCGACTTCGCTTTATCGTTGGCGTCGACTTCGCTTTATCGTTGGCGTCGACTTCGCTTTATCGTTGGCGTCGACTTCGCTTTATCGTTGGCGTCGACTTCGCTTTATCGCGTTGGCGTCGACTTCGCTTTATCGTTGGCGTCGACTTCGCTTTATCGTTGGCGTCGACTTCGCTTTATCGTTGGCGTCGACTTCGCTTTATCGCGTTGGCGTCGACTTCGCTTTATCGCGTTGGCGTCGACTTCGCTTTATCGTTGGCGTCGACTTCGCTTTATCGCGTTGGCGTCGACTTCGCTTTATCGTTGGCGTCGACTTCGCTTTATCGTTGGCGTCGACTTCGCTTTATCGTTGGCGTCGACTTCGCTTTATCGCGTTGGCGTCGACTTCGCTTTATCGCGTTGGCGTCGACTTCGCTTTATCGCGTTGGCGTCGACTTCGCTTTATCGTTGGCGTCGACTTCGCTTTATCGTTGGCGTCGACTTCGCTTTATCGTTGGCGTCGACTTCGCTTTATCGCGTTGGCGTCGACTTCGCTTTATCGTTGGCGTCGACTTCGCTTTATCGTTGGCGTCGACTTCGCTTTATCGTTGGCGTCGACTTCGCTTTATCGCGTTGGCGTCGACTTCGCTTTATCGTTGGCGTCGACTTCGCTTTATCGTTGGCGTCGACTTCGCTTTATCGCGTTGGCGTCGACTTCGCTTTATCGTTGGCGTCGACTTCGCTTTATCGTTGGCGTCGACTTCGCTTTATCGTTGGCGTCGACTTCGCTTTATCGCGTTGGCGTCGACTTCGCTTTATCGTTGGCGTCGACTTCGCTTTATCGTTGGCGTCGACTTCGCTTTATCGTTGGCGTCGACTTCGCTTTATCGTTGGCGTCGACTTCGCTTTATCGCGTTGGCGTCGACTTCGCTTTATCGCGTTGGCGTCGACTTCGCTTTATCGCGTTGGCGTCGACTTCGCTTTATCGTTGGCGTCGACTTCGCTTTATCGTTGGCGTCGACTTCGCTTTATCGTTGGCGTCGACTTCGCTTTATCGTTGGCGTCGACTTCGCTTTATCGCGTTGGCGTCGACTTCGCTTTATCGCGTTGGCGTCGACTTCGCTTTATCGCGTTGGCGTCGACTTCGCTTTATCGTTGGCGTCGACTTCGCTTTATCGTTGGCGTCGACTTCGCTTTATCGTTGGCGTCGACTTCGCTTTATCGCGTTGGCGTCGACTTCGCTTTATCGTTGGCGTCGACTTCGCTTTATCGTTGGCGTCGACTTCGCTTTATCGTTGGCGTCGACTTCGCTTTATCGCGTTGGCGTCGACTTCGCTTTATCGTTGGCGTCGACTTCGCTTTATCGCGTTGGCGTCGACTTCGCTTTATCGTTGGCGTCGACTTCGCTTTATCGCGTTGGCGTCGACTTCGCTTTATCGTTGGCGTCGACTTCGCTTTATCGTTGGCGTCGACTTCGCTTTATCGTTGGCGTCGACTTCGCTTTATCGCGTTGGCGTCGACTTCGCTTTATCGTTGGCGTCGACTTCGCTTTATCGTTGGCGTCGACTTCGCTTTATCGCGTTGGCGTCGACTTCGCTTTATCGTTGGCGTCGACTTCGCTTTATCGCGTTGGCGTCGACTTCGCTTTATCGCGTTGGCGTCGACTTCGCTTTATCGTTGGCGTCGACTTCGCTTTATCGCGTTGGCGTCGACTTCGCTTTATCGCGTTGGCGTCGACTTCGCTTTATCGTTGGCGTCGACTTCGCTTTATCGTTGGCGTCGACTTCGCTTTATCGTTGGCGTCGACTTCGCTTTATCGCGTTGGCGTCGACTTCGCTTTATCGTTGGCGTCGACTTCGCTTTATCGCGTTGGCGTCGACTTCGCTTTATCGCGTTGGCGTCGACTTCGCTTTATCGTTGGCGTCGACTTCGCTTTATCGCGTTGGCGTCGACTTCGCTTTATCGCGTTGGCGTCGACTTCGCTTTATCGTTGGCGTCGACTTCGCTTTATCGTTGGCGTCGACTTCGCTTTATCGTTGGCGTCGACTTCGCTTTATCGCGTTGGCGTCGACTTCGCTTTATCGTTGGCGTCGACTTCGCTTTATCGTTGGCGTCGACTTCGCTTTATCGTTGGCGTCGACTTCGCTTTATCGCGTTGGCGTCGACTTCGCTTTATCGTTGGCGTCGACTTCGCTTTATCGCGTTGGCGTCGACTTCGCTTTATCGCGTTGGCGTCGACTTCGCTTTATCGTTGGCGTCGACTTCGCTTTATCGCGTTGGCGTCGACTTCGCTTTATCGTTGGCGTCGACTTCGCTTTATCGCGTTGGCGTCGACTTCGCTTTATCGCGTTGGCGTCGACTTCGCTTTATCGTTGGCGTCGACTTCGCTTTATCGCGTTGGCGTCGACTTCGCTTTATCGTTGGCGTCGACTTCGCTTTATCGTTGGCGTCGACTTCGCTTTATCGTTGGCGTCGACTTCGCTTTATCGCGTTGGCGTCGACTTCGCTTTATCGTTGGCGTCGACTTCGCTTTATCGTTGGCGTCGACTTCGCTTTATCGCGTTGGCGTCGACTTCGCTTTATCGTTGGCGTCGACTTCGCTTTATCGTTGGCGTCGACTTCGCTTTATCGTTGGCGTCGACTTCGCTTTATCGTTGGCGTCGACTTCGCTTTATCGCGTTGGCGTCGACTTCGCTTTATCGCGTTGGCGTCGACTTCGCTTTATCGCGTTGGCGTCGACTTCGCTTTATCGTTGGCGTCGACTTCGCTTTATCGCGTTGGCGTCGACTTCGCTTTATCGTTGGCGTCGACTTCGCTTTATCGCGTTGGCGTCGACTTCGCTTTATCGCGTTGGCGTCGACTTCGCTTTATCGCGTTGGCGTCGACTTCGCTTTATCGTTGGCGTCGACTTCGCTTTATCGTTGGCGTCGACTTCGCTTTATCGTTGGCGTCGACTTCGCTTTATCGTTGGCGTCGACTTCGCTTTATCGCGTTGGCGTCGACTTCGCTTTATCGTTGGCGTCGACTTCGCTTTATCGTTGGCGTCGACTTCGCTTTATCGCGTTGGCGTCGACTTCGCTTTATCGTTGGCGTCGACTTCGCTTTATCGTTGGCGTCGACTTCGCTTTATCGTTGGCGTCGACTTCGCTTTATCGCGTTGGCGTCGACTTCGCTTTATCGTTGGCGTCGACTTCGCTTTATCGCGTTGGCGTCGACTTCGCTTTATCGTTGGCGTCGACTTCGCTTTATCGCGTTGGCGTCGACTTCGCTTTATCGTTGGCGTCGACTTCGCTTTATCGTTGGCGTCGACTTCGCTTTATCGTTGGCGTCGACTTCGCTTTATCGCGTTGGCGTCGACTTCGCTTTATCGCGTTGGCGTCGACTTCGCTTTATCGCGTTGGCGCACATGTTAGTCAAGGAAACTTGAGCCTCGGCGAAGAAGTGCATATTCTAGGTTATGCATCGGTGTTAAAGGTTTTAGGTTGTGGTGTCCTGATCCGAAGTCTTCTAAGATTATTATCAGCCGTGATGTCACTTTTGATGAGTCTGCAATGTTCCACCAAAAACAGTCACCAATTTCAATTGATGATAAAGCCTGATCTGGGGCAGTGGAGTTAAAATTCGTGATTTAGTTCTTGGCGAGGATAAGATTACGGGAGTTCAGCGGCCAGATCTCGTTCAAGTGGATGAAGCACCTCAGCAGTTGCAGGAAGAACGGGAATACACTATTGCTAGAGATCGGTCTAGACGAGATATTCGACCATCACGAAGATATGAAGATACAGTAGCTTATGCATTGTCGGTTGATAATTTTGTGCCCTTTAGCTATTCAGGAGCTACTTCAGGTGATAACTTCGCTAAGAGTTATGGTCGTCGTGCGGACAATTTAGTCGATTTGTTGAGGAGGCCTCTTTTAGTTGGCAAGTTCAAGCCGGGCTTGGACTTGATCGATATGTGCCGCACTTAGATGCCCTACGGGGCTATTGGAGAAGGTGGAGTAAGTTAAGCTTATTTTGGAGCGAGGAATTTTCTACGTATTTGAGTCAATGTGGAGATTTGTTATAGGTTACCTCAAATACTCAAATCCATATTGCTTTGGGAATTCTTTTTGACTTGACTTGCTTTGGTCAAGAGTTATGGTCGTCGTGCGGACAATTCAGTCGATTTGTTGAGGAGGCCTCTTTCAGTTGGCAAGTTCAAGCCGGGCTTGGACTTGATCGATATGTGCCGCACTTAGATGCCCTGCGGGGCTATTGGAGAAGGTGGAGTAAGTTAAGCTTATTTTGGGCGAGGAGTTTTCTCGTATTTGAGTCAATGTGGAGATTTGTTATAGGTTACCTCAAATACTCAAATCCATATTGCTTTGGGAATTCTTTTTGACTTGACTTGCTTTGGTCAAGAGTTATGGTCGTCGTGCGGACAATTTAGTCGATTTGTTGAGGAGGCCTCTTTCAGTTGGCAAGTTCAAGCCGGGCTTGGACTTGATCGATATGTGCCGCACTTAGATGCCCTACGGGGCTATTGGAGAAGGTGGAGTAAGTTAAGCTTATTTTGGAGCGAGGAATTTTCTACGTATTTGAGTCAATGTGGAGATTTGTTATAGGTTGCCTCAAATACTCAAATCCATATTGCTTTGGGAATTCTTTTTTGACTTGACTTGCTTTGGTCAAGAGTTATGGTCGTCGTGCGGACAATTCAGTCGATTTGTTGAGGAGGCCTCTTTTAGTTGGCAAGTTCAAGCCGGGCTTGGACTTGATCGATATGTGCCGCACTTAGATGCCCTGCGGGGCTATTGGAGAAGGTGGAGTAAGTTAAGCTTATTTTGGAGTGAGGAATTTTCTACGTATTTGAGTCAATGTGGAGATTTGTTATAGGTTACCTCAAATACTCAAATCCATATTGCTTTGGAAATTCTTTTTTGACTTGACTTGTTTTGGTCAAGAGTCCTACTTACATTAGACTTTGTACAACCAATCAAATTAGAAGTCTATTTCTACTTGGACTCTTGTTGGGGTCTTCAAGGCTATATAAGAACAGTCTTTCAAGCCAATTATGATCATCAATCTTCAGAGCACCAATCAAGAAGAGAGAGTTCTTTTGTGAAGCCTATTTGGTATTTTCTCTTTTGTTTCTCTATTTGAGAGAGATTGTATTAGGCTTTTGGGGTGTGGTTTAGGATTGAGTGATTGAGAGATCTCCACATTGTATTCCTCACAATTAGTAAAGCTATTCTCCTCCTTAAGCGATAGCGTAGGCTACAAGCCGAACCACGTATATCTTTGTGTTCGTGTGCTCTTGATATTTTTCGTGCTTTCGTTTGATTGATATTAGTTTATTCTTGGGGTTTGTCATAACAATACCGAACAAAGCTCAATACCGGTTTGTTGCGGATAAAGTGCAAATGCAGAAACCAAGATCAAATAGCAAGAGTAAAACCTACACAGAAAAGAGTCGGCAATCGCAAACACGAGGATTTTTGTAGTTCAGACCACACAACAACAATGAAAATCTTTCACTAGTTGGACGAGAGTACAGATTACATGGATGAGATTAATTGAAATCAAGATTCTTTCTCACAGATAGAAAACTACTCTCTATGTATTCTCCTTCGAGACTTCTTCCTTGAGATTTATGATTTTCCTATGCTCTTAATCAGAGAAAACAACCCTTATAGAGCTATTCCCGTATATAAGGAATCCCTCAACAATCGCAATCAAAATAGGACTCTGATAGCTGAAATGAACCGTGACAGTGTGCAGTAGTAGCACAGGCTGAAGCAAATCAAAGTGGGGCAGTATGTGCTTAATGCGCCGTCGACTTGGCTTATGCACTGACGCTTCGCCGACTTGCTTTATGCGCCGTCGACTTGGCTTATGCACTGACGCTTCGCCGACTTGCTTTATGCACTTCGCCGACTTGGCTTATGCACATGTTAGTCAAGGGAAACTTGAGCCTCGAGCGAAGAAGTGCATATTCCTAGGTTATGCATCTGGTGTTAAAGGTTTTAGGTTGTGGTGTCCTGATCCGAAGTCTTCTAAGATTATTATCAGCCGTGATGTCACTTTTGATGAGTCTGCAATGTTCCACCAAAAACAGTCACCAATTTCAATTGATGATAAGGCGCGCAGTACAGGACAGGTGGAGTTAAAAATTCGTGATTTAGTTCTTCAGCAGGATAAGATTACGGGAGTTCAGCAGCCAGATCTCGTTCAAGTGGATGAAGCACCTCAGCAGCTGCAGGAAGAACGGGAATACACTATTGCTAGAGATCGGTCTAGACGAGATATTCGACCATCACGAAGATATGAAGATACAGTAGCTTATGCATTGTCGGTTGATAATTTTGTGCCCTTTAGCTATTCAGGAGCTACTTCAGGTGATAACTTCGCTAAGAGTTATGGTCGTCGTGCGGACAATTTAGTCGATTTGTTGAGGAGGCCTCTTTTAGTTGGCAAGTTCAAGCCGGGCTTGGACTTGATCGATATGTGCCGCACTTAGATGCCCTACGGGGCTATTGGAGAAGGTGGAGTAAGTTAAGCTTATTTTGGAGCGAGGAATTTTCTACGTATTTGAGTCAATGTGGAGATTTGTTATAGGTTACCTCAAATACTCAAATCCATATTGCTTTGGGAATTCTTTTTTGACTTGACTTGCTTTGGTCAAGAGTTATGGTCGTCGTGCGGACAATTCAATCGATTTGTTGAGGAGGCCTCTTTTAGTTGGCAAGTTCAAGCCGGGCTTGGACTTGATCGATATGTACCGCACTTAGATGCCCTACGAGGCTATTGGAGAAGGTGGAGTAAGTTAAGCTTATTTTGGAGCGAGGAGTTTTCTACGTATTTAAGTCAAGGTGGAGATTTGTTATAGGTTACCTCAAATACTCAAATCCATATTGCTTTGGGAATTTTTTTTTGACTTGACTTGTTTTGATCAAGAGTCCTACTTACATTAGACTTTGTACAACCAATCAAATTAGAAGTCTATTTCTACTTGGACTCTTGTTGGGGTCTTCAAGGCTATATAATAACAGTCTTTCAAGTCAATTATGATCATCAATCTTCAGAGCACCAATCAAGAAGAAAGAGTTCTTTTGTGAAGCCTATTTGGTATTTTCTCTTTTGTTTCTTTATTTGAGAGAGATTGTATTAGGCTTTTGGGGTGTGGTATAGAATTGAGTGATTGAGAGATCTCCACATTGTATTCCTCACAATTAGTAAAGCTATTCTCCTCCTTCGCCCGTAAACGTAGGCTACAAGCCGAACCACGTATATCTTTGTGTTCGTGTGCTCTTGATATTTTTCGTGCTTTCGTTTGATTGATATTAGTTTATTCTTGGGGTTTGTCATAACAATACCGAACAAAGCTCCAATACCAGTTTGTTGCGGATAAAGTGCAAATGCAGAGGGAAACCAAGATCAAATAGCAAGAGTAAAACCTACACAGAAAAGAGTCGGCAATCGCAAACACGAGGATTTTTGTAGTTCAGACCACACAACAACAATGAAAATCTTTCACTAGTTGGACGAGAGTACAGATTACATGGATGAGATTAATTGAAATCAAGATTCTTTCTCACAGATAGAAAACTACTCTCTATGTATTCTCCTTCGAGACTTCTTCCTTGAGATTTATGATTTTCCTATGCTCTTAATCAGAGAAAACAACCCCTTATAGAGCTATTCCCGTATATAAGGAATCCCTCAACAATCGCAATCAAAATAGGACTCTGATAGCTGAAATGAACCGTGACAGTGTGCAGTAGTAGCACAGGCTGAAGCAAATCCAAAGTGGGGCAGTATGTGCTTAATGCAGACTGTCGCCGCACGACCGAGACATACCACCGCTAGCGATGGCCGCATGCAGCCCTATTGGTGTGAGAATTTCAGGCCATAACTTTACACCCTTTAATGGGATCTGCATGTTAAGAAGATCTCGAAGCAACCCAAAAGCTTAGAAAAATTCATGAGGTGGCAAAGATATAGAGAGGTCTACAACCCATTGTGAGGACTTATATTCAGAGGTCGAGATATGCTGAGCTGGTCGTGCAACATGTAAAGAGGAAACACAAGGTAGTCAAATAGTAATGATATCGTTATAAATCTGCAGAATCACAACTTTGCAGCCGTCGCACTACAGAAGTTAAACACTATGCTAGTAAGGCTCACCTGAACATCAACAACCCATGTTGGCTAGTTGGTGTCACTATAGTGAAATATCTGGGTATAGCAAAAAACTACTGCCAAATAGGTACATATCCTTTAATATTGATAATCTTCGAGAAACGATATTAACGCATTGGAGGCGCAATGACAAAATTAACCTCCAACGCTCACCTCATTTTGCCTGTGATGTACAAATCTTCACGAGCGTGCTATCTGAGTTTCAAACTAAAATAATATCGATGTGTCCAGGTAACAGAACACGGTTAAGCATTTTTCCTTGAACAAGCAAAAGATCTTCCTCTTTACATAACTGCATATAACACCACAAACAATATAATTATACTCAGTCATTCCTCCTCAAAAAATCATCAATGACCTTATTCTGTTGAAGTTACTGACCATTCCCTTGAAAATTTCAAGGCTATTTTTTTCTCATTTGAGAGTACTAACCAAATTTTTCCTGAGCTTCAAAGTTTGCACGGTTCATTTACATTTCAGTTCAATCCACCAGTTGTCTGTGTTTCTACGCTGACAGATACAAAATTTATCGCAGGATATATTGAGGTTAACAAAGAGAGGCTATGGAAGATTTATACATCATTTGCTAAAGGGGTTTTCACTGTTGGGCAAACACGAGCAAGTTTATTCGACCATTGAGCGAGATGGAGGAGCTTGAACTGTGGGATAAATTACTGAGTAGTGGTACAAATCGATGTAACGCCAGGATCATCGTGCCACTCCCATGAGATTGACTGAATGATATCCCAGTGGTCATGGAACGAATTAGTAATCACTGAAGGCCAATAAAATCATATGATTTATGAAATGAATGTAAGATGGCAATCTCTAGGAAAAGTATTTGACACATATATCCAAAGTTTGCTTCCAAATTGGTAGAGTTATTTGTGATTTTCGACCAGAATTTTACAATGATTGCTCGTAAATATTTGAAGGAAAAAGGGAAAGACACATGACTTTCTAATAAGACCTTCAAGGAGGATCCCACAGTATGCTCCTCTCACTGCCTTATATGCTGCTGATGGATACATTGTTCGCATGGAAAATTCATGCAAAAGATTCATTCAGAAGGACGGATCTCTTGACTGTGAAAATTGGATATGGTTGCTCCTGGTATGGAACTATCAACATATTTAAGGAACAAATAACACAAGTATTAACTCAGTATATTTTTTGGTTATGAGACACTAGGCTTATTTTCTATGAGACTGGAGTGGGTTCAGACTTTGGATCTTTGGACTGGAGTAGGCTGAATAACGGTGCAAGATCAGCGTTCAAGGACATACAACAGCTACTCTCAAGAGATTTACAAAATTCCCTTGTTCAATCATGTCCATTTTCTACTAATTAGTCCATCAAATGTAACTCCTGGATCTTCGTTAAACTGCATTGAGCCAAGATGGTTTTGGTGTTGTTCCATGACATTGACCAAATGATATCCCAGTGGTCATGGAACAACGTTAGTAGAGTAGCTGAAGAACACTAAAATCAACGATCATGAATATAAGATGACCATCCATAGAAACATTATATGACAGCAGATAGATATATGCATAGTTCACTTCCAAATTGGTTGATGGTAATATTTATGAAGATTTTACAATGATTTTTATGCTCATCTCACTGCCTTGGATGCTGACAATGACTACTTGTCTGGATGTCTGGTATATCTCAAGGAAAAGCATTCCGGCAGACTCTAACAAATTGTTCCAAAAGATTCATTCAGTTAGGACTGATTTCTTAACTGTCAAACTTGAATATGGATGCTCCTGGTATGCAATTCTCAACACTAATTAAGAAGCAAATAGTACAAGTATTGCCTTAGCTTATATTTGGAGGTTAGAAGACTCGATGATTTCTATTCAGACATATACAAATAGGCTATCCATACACATGCTTATTCAACTCGCTCATTGTTAATATCTCATTTTATGAAATATTTATGAAGCAAATCCTTTTGTGCGTCAATGACCCATTACAGTAGCATCATGCAATATTGAACTAACGGAAGATCCATTCATTCAAATTTAGTCTTGAGCATTTAATGAATTGTGGGTCTTTCAATCAGTCTACCATCTTTACAGCAAAGAATGCAAACTTGCTATATAACCGACAATACGACAAAGCAGAACTAGAGCAAGGTAGGCTTATAGAAATACCATAGAAAACTTCTTCATATTGGCAGGTTAGCTCAATTTGCAGCTTAACAGTATGAACTCACCAAGTAGCTTAACAGTATGAACTCACCAAGTAGCTTAACAGTATGAACTCACCAAGTAGCTTAACAGTATGAACTCACCAAGTAGCTTAACAGTATGAACTCACCAAGTAGCTTAACAGTATGAACTCACCAAGTAGCTTAACAGTATGAACTCACCAAGTAGCTTAACAGTATGAACTCACCAAGTAGCTTAACAGTATGAACTCACCAAGTAGCTTAACAGTATGAACTCACCAAGTAGCTTAACAGTATGAACTCACCAAGTAGCTTAACAGTATGAACTCACCAAGTAGCTTAACAGTATGAACTCACCAAGTAGCTTAACAGTATGAACTCACCAAGTAGCTTAACAGTATGAACTCACCAAGTAGCTTAACAGTATGAACTCACCAAGTATCTTAACAGTATGAACTCACCAAGTAGCTTAACAGTATGAACTCACCAAGTAGCTTAACAGTATGAACTCACCAAGTATCAATATCCTTTTAACCACTATCCGCAATATCTTGCCTACACACTTGGTCGGAAACCTGGACATAATGGAAAAAGGATCGGTACTTGAATCAGGCGATGGCAATGGCAAAGAATAAATAAACTTTATAGCTGAAGCACCGCTCGCATTTCCTGGTCATCTGTTTCTGAAAGAGAGTGTCAGTCCTCATAATAACTGGAACCATGCTCGCTCAAACTTTTATGAAAAGTTTGGTATTCAGTCTCGTGTATGAAAGAATTAGGGGGAAGATCCAATGAAGTAATGAGATTGGAAGCGAAAGGTTAGGCAAGAGCTCAGGAAGTGGTTTCCTAGGCTTCTCTTCCCATAGGAAAGGTTGCATTCTCCTGATCTGTCATTGCTGTGACTGAGCTCTGTTAAAGAAGCCACATTTGTCTGTTAAGGTCAGATATTTCCCGACAAAAATGCCATAGTTCAACTACTCTATAGTGGAGTTGAAACTTGAAAGGCTCAGAACACTTGTTGAATTCAGATGAAGAATAACAATCAAAATATATTATTAAAAAAACAAAATCCACAATTTCACATAAACAAATGACAATGACAATGGTGAGAAAAAGAATCGGCAAAAGAACCAAAAAAGCTTTCTATCTTGAATCTTCTATTTCTGAACCAACAAATATCCCATGACCTAACCCTTAGCTTCTCCTCCTCCATAAGCAAGGTTAGGAGTTGGGTCTAATTGATTCCAAGAACTGAACCACCTCAGCCATGCTTGGCCTCTTCGATGAAACATCTGAAGTACAAACCAAGCCCATCTTGAGAACCTGAATTAGTTCTGCCTCTACGAATCCTCTCAACCTCGTGTCAAAGCAACCAGACACTGTTCCATCCTCCAACACTCTCCTCACATAATCTCTCAAAATCACCACCTCTGCAGCTCCTGGACTCTCCACGGCTTCCTTCCCGTTACTATCTCCAATAGAATCACCCCGAAACTATAGACATCACATTTATCACTATACCTCAAGCTCTGAGAAGCCAGCTCTGGTGCTACATAACCTATTGCAGTGTGAAACTTTGTCAATGCTCGGTTGCCCAAAATGGGCAACAAGTTTATAAGTCCATAGTCAGATAACTTGGCTTCAAACTCTTCATCCAGTAATATGTTGGTAGATTTGATGTTTAGGTGTAAGACTTGGGGCTTGCAGTCATGGTGGAGATAGGCAAGAGCTCTTGCTGTACCAAGAGCTATATTGAACCTCCTTGACCAAAAAAGCTCACCCCTTGCTCCGCTGCTACTACTGCCCGAATATCGATAGCCATGGAGATGGTGATAGAGGTTATTGTTCAGCACAAACTTGGATAGAATTAGTTGGGTGGTTGAAGACCAGTAGTAGCCTTGAAAGGCTACTAAATTTGGGTGCCTCAAACTTCCAAGTCTGCTCATTTCATGCTCAAACTCCTCCTGGTTCCTGATTCTCCCAAGGGTCTCTAGCTTCTTCACAGCAATAGAAACCCCACCTTCAAAGGTTGCTTTGTACACTGTTCCGATGGAGCCGCCGCCAATGAGGCAGTCCTTATCGAGGAGTGCCTTGGTTCCAGCCTCCCAATCCTCATACTTGGCTGGCAAGCTCTTGCTGTACCAAGAGCTATATTGAACCTCCTTGACCAAAAAGCTCACCCCTTGCTCGCTGCTACTACTGCCGAATATCGATAGCCATGGAGATGGTGATAGAGGTTATTGTTCAGCACAAACTTGGATAGAATTAGTTGGGTGGTTGAAGACCAGTAGTAGCCTTGAAAGGCTACTAAATTTGGGTGCCTCAAACTTCCAAGTCTGCTCATTTCATGCTCAAACTCCTCCTGGTTCCTGATTCTCCCAAGGGTCTCTAGCTTCTTCACAGCAATAGAAACCCCACCTTCAAAGGTTGCTTTGTACACTGTTCCGATGGAGCCGCCGCCAATGAGGCAGTCCTTATCGAGGAGTGCCTTGGTTCCAGCCTCCCAATCCTCATACTTGGCTGGCAAGCTCTTGCTGTACCAAGAGCTATATTGAACCTCCTTGACCAAAAAGCTCACCCCTTGCTCGCTGCTACTACTGCCGAATATCGATAGCCATGGAGATGGTGATAGAGGTTATTGTTCAGCACAAACTTGGATAGAATTAGTTGGGTGGTTGAAGACCAGTAGTAGCCTTGAGCATTTAATGAATTGTGGGTCTTTCAATCAGTCTACCATCTTTACAGCAAAGAATGCAAACTTGCTATATAACCGACAATACGACAAAGCAGAACTAGAGCAAGGTAGGCTTATAGAAATACCATAGAAAACTTCTTCATATTGGCAGGTTAGCTCAATTTGCAGCTTAACAGTATGAACTCACCAAGTAGCTTAACAGTATGAACTCACCAAGTATCAATATCCTTTTAACCACTATCCCGCAATATCTTGCCTACACACTTGGTCGGGAAACCTGGACATAATGGAAAAAGGATCGGGTACTTGAATCAGGCGATGGCAATGGCAAAGAATAAATAAACTTTATAGCTGAAGCACCGCTCGCATTTCCTGGTCATCTGTTTCTGAAAGAGAGTGTCAGTCCTCATAATAACTGGAACCATGCTCGCTCAAACTTTTATGAAAAGTTTGGTATTCAGTCTCGTGTATGAAAGAATTAGGGGGAAGATCCAATGAAGTAATGAGATTGGAAGCGAAAGGTTAGGCAAGAGCTCAGGAAGTGGTTTCCTAGGCTTCTCTTCCCATAGGAAAGGTTGCATTCTCCTGATCTGTCATTGCTGTGACTGAGCTCTGTTAAAGAAGCCACATTTGTCTGTTAAGGTCAGATATTTCCCGACAAAAATGCCATAGTTCAACTACTCTATAGTGGAGTTGAAACTTGAAAGGCTCAGAACACTTGTTGAATTCAGATGAAGAATAACAATCAAAATATATTATTAAAAAAACAAAATCCACAATTTCACATAAACAAATGACAATGACAATGGTGAGAAAAAGAATCGGCAAAAGAACCAAAAAAGCTTTCTATCTTGAATCTTCTATTTCTGAACCAACAAATATCCCATGACCTAACCCTTAGCTTCTCCTCCTCCATAAGCAAGGTTAGGAGTTGGGTCTAATTGATTCCAAGAACTGAACCACCTCAGCCATGCTTGGCCTCTTCGATGAAACATCTGAAGTACAAACCAAGCCCATCTTGAGAACCTGAATTAGTTCTGCCTCTACGAATCCTCTCAACCTCGTGTCAAAGCAACCAGACACTGTTCCATCCTCCAACACTCTCCTCACATAATCTCTCAAAATCACCACCTCTGCAGCTCCTGGACTCTCCACCGGCTTCCTTCCCGTTACTATCTCCAATAGAATCACCCCGAAACTATAGACATCACATTTATCACTATACCTCAAGCTCTGAGAAGCCAGCTCTGGTGCTACATAACCTATTGCAGTGTGAAACTTTGTCAATGCTCGGTTGCCCAAAATGGGCAACAAGTTTATAAGTCCATAGTCAGATAACTTGGCTTCAAACTCTTCATCCAGTAATATGTTGGTAGATTTGATGTTTAGGTGTAAGACTTGGGGCTTGCAGTCATGGTGGAGATAGGCAAGAGCTCTTGCTGTACCAAGAGCTATATTGAACCTCCTTGACCAAAAAAGCTCACCCCTTGCTCCGCTGCTACTACTGCCCGAATATCGATAGCCATGGAGATGGTGATAGAGGTTATTGTTCAGCACAAACTTGGATAGAATTAGTTGGGTGGTTGAAGACCAGTAGTAGCCTTGAAAGGCTACTAAATTTGGGTGCCTCAAACTTCCAAGTCTGCTCATTTCATGCTCAAACTCCTCCTGGTTCCTGATTCTCCCAAGGGTCTCTAGCTTCTTCACAGCAATAGAAACCCCACCTTCAAAGGTTGCTTTGTACACTGTTCCGATGGAGCCGCCGCCAATGAGGCAGTCCTTATCGAGGAGTGCCTTGGTTCCAGCCTCCCAATCCTCATACTTGGCTGGCAAGCTCTTGCTGAAAAGAACCAACTTTCCAATTATCGCACCCGAACCATTCGAACCTGGAGCAGTGCTCTCAGAGATCAAGATCTCAGACTCCTCTTCCTCTCTTTGCCTTTTTCTGTAAGCCAAGATGTTGATGATCGAAATAATGCAGACCCCAGCAAGGATCACAGCTGCAGCAACAATAGCAACTATGGCAGTAACACTCAGCAGCCTAGTTCTCTTTGACACTCGCGGGCAAACAGCGTTCAGCGGAGGACCACAGAGGAATGGATTGTGAGAGAATGACGAGGCATTGAAGTTTTGAATTGTGGGTGACAAAGGGATAATTCCAGTAAGATTGTTGTAAGAGAGATTGAGATGGGTCAATGAGGTTAGTTTTCCGAGCGAAGCAGGGATTTCTCCTGTGAGTGAATTCTCAGAAAGATCGAGAAATTCGATATGGGTAAGATTGCCAAGGACATCAGGGATGGTTCCATTGAGCCGGTTGTGATGAAGGTCAAGATGTTTGAGAGAAGTCATGTTGTAGATATTCCCCGGGATTCTGCCATCCAACCCATTGCCTGATAAATCCCTGCACAACTCAAAACTCTGTAAATTCAATTAGAATTTCTTCCAAAGATTCAATCTATAGAATTCATTTCGAGACTCACAGTTCAAGCAGACACTGGCATTGGCCCAATGTGGCAGGAATCTCACCGGACAGTTGAAGATTGTTGAGGTCAAGAATCATAAGCATAATGATACCTCCAAGCTCCGCAGGAATTTTGCCATTGATATCATTATTCCCCAACCTAAGAATGGAAAGAGACTTCAATGACCCAATCCCTGATGGTATCTCTCCACTCAACTGATTAAACGCTAAATCGAACAACGTCAAGCCCTTGCAACCAGCAATGCTGGAATCAATCTCTCCACTCAAATTATTTCGCGAAGCATCAATGTACTCCAAATTCTGGCTGCAGCTTCCCAAACCTGGAATCTTCCCATTGAAGTCGTTCGACGACGCATTGAAGTAGCTGAGATTGCTCAATGCAAGCAGACCGAAAGGGGCCGCTCCCGAGAACAAATTACCACTAAGATCAATAAACTGCAAGCTCCGACAACCCCCAATCTTATCTGCCACAGTCCCCGACAACGAATTGCTTCTCAAAGATACAAAATTGATCGCCGGTGGACTGCAGATCTGTGGCGGGAACCCGCCACTGAGATTATTGTAGGAAAAATCGACTCCATCGAGGTTCAAGCAGTTGGCGATCGAAGTAGGAACCGGACCCGAGAGCTTATTGTGCGAAAACGAGACAAACCTCGTCTTAAAGCAGTTCCGAAACAAGTTCGCCGGAATCCCACCGGAAAACGAGTTCCCACCAAGATCCAGCAGCCTGAGGCTAGGCCAGTCGCCGATGAAGTCAGGAATCGAACCAGAGAAGTGATTTCGACTAAGGTTAAGCTTGAAGAGAGTCCCGATGGCGGCGAACTCGTCTGGTATGCCGCCGGTGAAGTTGTTGTCGAAGAGTGATAGGATCTGGAGAGATCGGAGGCGGGACAGCGAAGGGGTTAAGGTTCCGGCGAGGCGAGCGCTGTGGATGAGGATCTTGTCGACATTGTCGGCGGAGTTGCAGGAGACGCCGGCGAAGTCACGGCAGGGGCTGAGCGCTGGGGACCAGGAGGCGAGGGCGCCGGTGGGGTCGGCAGTGACGTTGGATTTGAACTGGAGCAGGATGGATTTCTCTTCGTCGTCGGCGGCTGAGGATGAGAACGACGGTGACCACAACAGCAGGAGCAGCAGGAGGAGGAGAGGTGTTGATTTCATGGTGTGGTCACCGCCGGAGTGAGCGTTATCGACATTGTTTGATGGTTTTGTATTTTTAGTTTGTTGGAGAGTTGGCTGTGGGGATATTCATTGGTGTTTAATGCTGAGGAGAGATGGTAGCTTTCCTCGGATTATTATTATTATTATTTTTCCTCCAACAGCTGCTACTACCTCTCTCAATGCGATGAGAGAGAGAGGAAATTACATTTGGAATGCGTGTCGAGTCAGTGTGTTTGTTTCAAATCCCAAATATTCTAGAAAATTTTTCTTGTAATGGAAGAGCATTTCCATGCATTTCCATGCTTTTCTTGAAAAGAGTTTATTTTATTTGTTTCACTCAAAAAAATTGGTTGGAACTCATTTCCATGTATTTTCTTAGTTTGACTCCAACAAAAAAATGTGGAAGGAAAATTACAACCCCTCATTATTTTATTATTACATTTTATCAACTCACCATATCTCCATTATTTTAATATTAAAATCTCACTTTCCAACCTTTTTCACTCCAATTCCTCACTTTTTGAGAGAAAATGTTTTCCTTGCAAAAAGCATGGTTTTCCACACTTTCAAGAAATTTTTTTCATTTTTTTCTTTTTGAAACAAACACAAGAATAGGAAGTGATTTAAGTTGATTTGGTTTTTTATGACAGCTACAGTGTCTTTCCCATGCCTTTCCATCTTCTTTTTTTGAAACAAACACACCCTTAAAATAAGGGGACAATGTAGGCCATGTGAAGTGTAAAGGCTCCGTTTGGTTGTTGTTGATAAAGTTGTGTATTTATGACACAATTTGAAAAGTTCATGTTCACCTCATCATTTTCACTTTTATACTTTACTTTGTTTGTTTTTTATTCCATTGGAATCATAAATTGCTTGTTTTGCTTGCAAAATGTAACTTTAGAAAGTGGTTATTACGAGGTTTTATTTAATTGAGCATTTTTTTATGAGAATTATTATGTGTTATAAAAAAAATATAAAGAAAACAAGCACAGAAATAAAAGTGGTTGCTCGGGAGACGAGACGTGGTGGAGTAGATTCCCGCCTGAATCTGATATTTACTACTGCACTGTTTAAATAAAAGCTCTGCTTGTAATTATATTTCAGAATCTTAATTTCTTCTTTGATACTGAGTCGACGGTTTAACATATTTGGTATTTTTCAATAAAGTCCCTTAAATCTTTCAAGTCCCTTAAGTCATGGAAATTACCTAAGAATTGAAGGACTTAATAGCAACTTCCATGATTGGGGGGACAAATTCACAACATACAAGATTTAAGGGACGAATATAGAAGAAAAAGCCCCTTTATTTTTAATGGCTAGGAGAAAGAAGAACAAGAAGAATGTATAAAAGTAACCAAAAACTTGAATAATTTCAAAACAACTTAAGATTGAGAGACCTAGTAACAATTTCAAAGATTTGAGGGTCTAATTTCAAATATGAAAGATTAAAGGAACTATTCACCAAACAAAACAAAACAAAACAAATGCCATTTAAAGTATGAAGTAGATATGATCTAGAATCTTTATACCAAGAGAACAAGAATGCATGTTGAGATTTACATTGCTCCAATTTAAATACAAAACAGAAGAAGTTAGAGTTCTATCTCCTTCACTCAAACCATTAATTTGATTATAGTGTTTTTATATATTGTGGCCAAAATTTACACTATTCTGATTCATATATGTTTTTCGTGTAACTATTGTGATACATCTATGCTGTGAAAAGAAAGAAAGAAAGAAAAAAAAAAAAGGATTTCAGTTGTAATGCAAGAGGAGGAGCATTTATATAGCAATGAGAAAAATATTTATTACTTTTATTTAAGAAAATTTATTTTTCTATCCCCATGCAAGCCATGCATTCAAAAACTTGAAAAAAAAAGTCCTCACAATTAACACAGTTTTAAGTCCATGAGATAAACTTGGAAAATTCAAAAGATTACCTTTCTAACCATATCCATTCTATATTCTCCACAACCACACCTATTAGTCCCCACTAGCCCTCTTTCATTTCCCACTTACCCATCCATCCCTCCCACTTCCTCATAATTTTAGCATAAAGTTTGAATTGTGTATGTGGGCACAGCGAAGGCAAGAAATACTAGTACACTTTTAACTCAATAGCTAAACTTTATTCTATTGCCACAGTAAAGCCTCCAATAACTTGTTTAATGACGGGGATAGTTGTTGAATTTTTTTATGATTTATTAGCAAATTCGCTCTCAAACTTTATATTCTCCTATGTGAAATAAAAAATTGTAAAATATGTTAAACCGAAGCAAGAGATCACATTCTTTTTCTTTTTTAAACAAATGTCAAACAATTAAAACGGTGGTTGTGTACCAAATCATTTATCAAGGTTTATTTATTTATTTTGAATATAATATAATCTAAGGAATTAGGAAACCATATTACTTATAATCCACTTAATTTGTTACTAATTTTTCTAAATACTTTACCATTTCCGGTAAGCATGATTAGTTATGATGACACCCTACTTTGCTCTAGCACGCAACACATGATCCTCACAGATGATAGTCACACCTTTTCTGTTTGGGTTCCATACTTCCAAGCTTTCTGCTAGATGACAGGTAGGATTTGTCAACTTTGTTCCTAATTAAACAAACCAAGGATTAGGTTATCTAGTTAAAAAAATAAAATAAAACAAACACAAAGAAAGTGAAAGCGTTGATGTGGAAAATTTAGTGTGGGGATTAGGAGAGGAAAGGATGATCTGGGGGTCCCTTAATCTCCTCTGATGGCTAATTATCTTGAAGAATGAGTGGTTCTATAGTGACCTGCACAGAATAACAGAGGTTAGAGGCCCCGGAGGTTGTTTCCTCCAGCGTGCCCTCCAACGCTCAAGTCAGTGATTAGTCTGTTAATCCGAAGAGGAAATTAGAATGTAGTCTTTAGGGTTTTTTTGTATGTACCTGAGAACAGCAAAGATGATGCTATTTATAGGAAGTTATTGAAGGTATTTTGGTAATTAAACGATTGGCTGATATGACATTCTGTCGTTGCTTTACCCGTGTCCGCAGTAGATTGGTCAGGGGTAGAGAACTATACTCACAGTATTAAATGCGATGGCCACTTGGTGGCGGAGTATGGGCGTTGCACTGTTCATCATTAAATCTAAACACTGTTGATAAGACTGCTGGTCATTCTTTATTCAGGACTTCCTTACTAAACATGACTCGAAGACATTCTTTGATTAGACTCGGGCTCAACTGTGGAGACCGACTTGAGGACGCCTTTCGTCTCGGACCCGGGTCACGCAGACGAGTCAACTGAGTTGACAACTTGGACTTGGGTTGGATGTGTCAGCCATTTGTCCAGTCCTACTATTTCTGCCACATGTCTAGTTTAAGGGCATAGTGATTTTCGGGGTATAACACTGACCCCATTTCGCTTGGACTCGGGTAGTCGAGTGCAAGGGAAATCAAACTGTTCTAACTTTTCGTTGCTATGAGAATCTAGACTGCCTTTATAAGAGAACAACTATTTTTTGACGTAAGCAAAGATCGTGCAACGAAGTGGTGCTTCGGTTGAAGAGAAGTTTCATCTTTCAAAAACTGTCAGCAATTTCTTGAGAACCGCATCAACCGTTCGAATCTTGCCACGTAGTAGTCGCCTCTGCCTATTTATGTCCAGCCCCTCTATTACCAAACCATAGAAGTTCAGCATTGGCGGCAATATCCTACCCTTCTTTTTTAAAATTTCCTTTGCATTCCTCGTTCAACATCTTCGATGGCGTCCGGTAGTCAACCCGCAGCTGTTCGCAATGAGGCTAGAATCGCTCTGTTGCGAGAGTTCAAGTTGAGGGTTCCTCAATCTAGTCTAGAGTAGATCGCCAGAGACTTCGACCTCCCTATCGAATTTACCCTGTATATTCCGATGAAAGAGCTTGTCGTATACCGTCAAAGCGGCGATTGGATGCCGGTGTACTTCCACCACTTGGATTTTGGTCTTTGTTTGCCACTGCATTTGTTTCTTCTTCGGTTGTTCAGAGTGTTGGGGATTTCTCCAGCGCAGTTGAAGCCAAACACCATCGCCCTCATCATCGCCTTTCTCGTTATTTGTCATAGGGTTCATGTGGAGCCCACGATGGGAATCTTGGGCCATCTGCTATGCGCGAAGTCCAGGAAGAGCCGAGGGCCACTATTATCTGCAGACTGTTGGTGGTCACTGTTTGGTCTCCAATATCCCTGATACAAATAAGGGGTGGAGTGAGAAGTTTCTTTTAGTCTTCGGTGCCAACCCAATCATGGCTCATTCTTCATGGTCGAAGGTAAAGAACGAGGCTTTGAGGGCGGTGCCGCTCCAGGAGATTGAGAGGTTTGGGCTAGAGAAGATCCAGGCTTACACAGGTTCTCGTCATAGTAGGAATCAGTTTAACAATGTTGTGCTTTGAACTACCAGCATTTCTCTTATTCCCGCCATCGAGGTCGATGTTGGTCGAGCTGCTTTGCTAGCCCTAGAGTCAAATGAAGTGCCCCTGGAGGGTCCAACTGCAGGTCCTAAAAAGCATCCCCGTCCCGAGTTAGTGAAAGAGAAGGTTCTGGTGGCTCTTGAAAAGGCGGCTGAGATCACTGTCTGATTAAAGGGTCCAGGGTCACTACTATCCAGGCCGAGAGGACTGATAAGAAGAAGAGGAAAAATCAAGCTTCAAAGCGACCTCATCCGTCTAAAGGTGGTGTTCAAGAACGTCTTCCTCTAGACAAGGAGGCTGAGGGGGAGTCGTTGCGAGCTGAAGCTGCTCTCGGCCAAACTAGTGGAACTCCAGCCTTGCAAGCTCTCCCGGCCCTTCCACCCGAAGTCATTGAGGTGGAAGATGATTCCCAGCTCTTAGTGATTGATCAAGAGACTGCCAGTGGGGATGTCCCAGTCTTAGAATCGACAAGGGTTGAGATCTCGGATGGGGTGGAGGACAATGCGGGAGTGTGAGCCAAGCCAATAGGAAGTCTAGGGGTTTAGGAGGCCAGGGAAGGAACCAGCAACTGTGAAGCCAGTCATCGGAGAAAGGCATGTTGCTAGAGAGGAGCCGGACTCTCAAGCCACTACTCGAGAAGGTCGATATCAGTGGCCTTCCGCCCATCATGTCAACGAGATTCCTCCCCCTACTTGGGAGAGGATTAGGGAGATCTTGATGGGATTTCTCAATGCTTGTGCTCCCCATGAGAAGGAGTTTTCGGAGGAGCACATCTTCGTCCCCCCTAGTCGGATGGACTCCAGAGGGTTAGTGTTGGAATTCAGGGCCGACCAGGCTAAGGCTGTTGACCAGTTCCTTCTGCCGACCGATATGGCACTTTTTAAGAAGTGCTCTTCACACCAAACTTCATCAAACCCTCCTGAGTTATCTCATTCGAGGAGCTCTTTTAGAGTTTGAGTCGTTCTGTTGACTTGAGGACTATCGTGAGCTTTTCCATAGGCTCCGGGATGAGGTGGAGGTTCACAAGAAGGCTCTAAGGCGGCTGAGCTGCTAGTGGCCACCAAGGGATCTGAGCTCGCTGTGCTCCAAAAGAGCCAGTGAAGTGGGAGCATGAGCAGATCAGTCAAGGTGTGAAGATCATAGCCCTGATTGATGCTTCTCGATAGAAGGCGACTCAGCTTGCCGAAGCTCAAGAAGTCAAAAGGATTCTCCAGGAAGACCACTCCCATCTCCAACCTAGGCCTTACTGAGGAGAAGCTCAACTACCTCGAGTTGGAGGTGAGGGTTGAGAAGAGGCAGAGGGATGGTGCCTTGAGCGGGCTCGAGTGGCTCGTCTCGATGTTGAGGAGTTAAAGGCTAGGCTGCAGGACGAAATGGCTCAGCGAGAATTGCTTTGGCAGGAAGCGACTCGGATTGCTCTGGAGGCCGAGCAGTAGCACAATTCCTTGCTTGCTCAAGTCTAAACACTGCAGGGTCGAGTGTCATTCTTGGAGTCGGAGGCCCATTGGGTTGAGGTGGTCGAGGAGTATCGTAAGGGTACTCTGGGAAAAGTGAAAGTCATTCTTTCTTACAAGGCGGGCTTCGACTATCTGATGCGGCAGCATCCTTCTAAGCTTTAGACCCCCCTTGACCGCTTTAGGTATCCTTCTTGAGTCAGTGACAGCCTCAATGCTTTAAAGGACATCGAAATGGTAGGAGGAGGATTTATTTTATCGGACGAGGATGGGGATGAAGATGCTTGTGGAGGATCGGGTGAGGATTCGGCCTCCCTCCATCTCCTTCTCTGGGTGTTGCTCCTTAGAGGAGTCTGGCATACTCTGTTGCAATAGTCTTTTCTTTTTCTTGTTGAGTTGTGTAAAGATTACTGTAATAATAGTTTTGTTAAATATATAAAGGACTTACTTTGTTGACTTAAGCTTTGCATGTCTTGTCATGCTTTGCATTTTCAATTTGGTTGAGTCGGTGATGATTGAAAAAGGGATTTTGCCCTGAGCCTTGGTTTTGTTTGTGCCTTTGTTTTACTCTAAAAAGATACTAAGGTCTTTGATGCCTTAGACGAGTCGGTAATGACCGAGTCTCAAGGGCTTCCTCCGTGTCTTGGTTTTACTCTGAAAAGATACCTGGGTCTTTGGTGCCTTGGACGAGTAGGGGAAGACCGAGTCGCAAGGGCTTCCTTCGTGCCTTGATTTTACTCTAAAAAGATACCAAGGTCTTTGGTGCCTTGAATGAGTCGATGAAGACCGAGTCACAAGGGCTTCCTCCATGCATTGGTTTTACTCTAAAAAGATACCAATGTCTTTGGTGCATTGGATGAGTTGGTAAAGACTGAGTCGCAAGGGCTTCCTCCGTGCCTTGGTTTTACTCTAAAAAGATACCAAGGTCTTCAGTGCCTTGGACGAGTCGGTGAAGACCGAGTCACAAGTGCTTCCTCCGTGCCTTAGTTTTACTCTAAAAAGATATAAGGTCTTTAGTGCCTTGGATGAGTTGAGGAAGACCGAGTCGCAAGGGCTTCCTCCATGCCTTGGTTTTACTCTGAAAAGATACCGAGGTCTTTGTTGCCTTGGACGAGTAGGTGAAGAGCGAGTCACAAGGGCTTCCTCCGTACCTTGGTTTTACTCTAAAAAGATACCAAGGTCTTTGGTGCCTTGGATGAGTTGGTAAAGATCGAGTTGCAAGGGCTTCCTCCGTGCCTTAGTTTTGCTCTAAAAAGATACCAAGGTGTTTGTCCGAGTTGCACACAAATTTAACAAAAGGTGAAATGTTTTTTTATTGATAAAGAGTCTTACAATTACATCTACTGGAAGTATTTCTTTAGGTGTTCTACATTCCGAGGATGCTTCAAGACTTCCCCGTTTTGGTTCTGCAGCCAATAGGTTCTCGGTTAGACTTCTTTTACAACCTTGTAGGGCCCTTTCCAATTTGCAGTGAGCTTCCCATGGTTGACTTCTTTATCAAAAGCTACTTTTCGGTAGACCAGATCTCTAGGCTTGAACCTCTAGGTCAGACTAGGCTATTGTAGTGTCGGGCAATGCGTTGCTAGTTAATGACCAAGGATCGGAGTGCTTGTTCTCTTACTTCATCTATAAGGTTGAATCTGCTTTTGAGTCCGATCTGATTAGCTTCTTCCTCAAAATATTGCAAGCAAATGGTCGGCATACCAACTTCAACTGGGATGATTGCTTCTACTCTATATACAAGTTGAAAGGGTGTCTCCCCTTTGGAGCTATTGTGGGTTTTTCTATATGACCACAGCGTGCCTGGAAGCTCATCGACCCAAGCACCTTTCGCTTTGCCCACTCTTTTCTTCAATGCCTGTAGTATGCACTTGTTTGCGGCTTTCACTAAGCATTGCATTTGGGATCGCTATTGATGCGAACTTGAGGTAAATTTTCCACTTTCGTCGCAAAAGTCACGGAATCCTCTCACAACCGAGCTTGTCGGTGATGATGGCTATATGCACACCTAATTAGCTAATGACCGACCTCTAGATGAAGTTGCGGATGTCTTTTTCACTGATTCTTGCTAAGGGCTCTGCTTCTAACTATTTGGTAAAGTAGTCGATGGCCACCACAAGGAATCTCCGCTATCCGGAGGCTGTCGAGAATGGTCCCAGTAGGTCCAATCCCCATGGAACGAATAGAATTGGATTGACCAGTGGTGTGAGCTCGGTTGCTGCTGCTCTTGGGATATTTGAGAAGTGTTGGTATGCTTTGCACCGAGTTGTGAGCTTCTTTGAGTCGGCTAGGATGGTCGGCCAATAGTATCCTTGCCTAATGACTTTCTGGGCTAGGGCTTTGGCCCCAATGTGGTTCCATATGCCTTCGTGGATTTCCTCTAAAAGATACCAAGGTCTTTGGTGCCTTGGATGAGTTGGTAAAGATCGAGTTGCAAGGGCTTCCTCCATGCCTTGGTTTTACTCTAAAAGATACCAAGGTCTTTGGTGCCTTGGATGAGTTGGTAAAGATCGAGTTGCAAGGGCTTCCTCCGTGCCTTAGTTTTGCTCTAAAAAGATACCAAGGTGTTTGTCCGAGTTGCACACAAATTTAACAAAAGGTGAAATGTTTTTTTATTGATAAAGAGTCTTACAATTACATCTACTGGAAGTATTTCTTTAGGTGTTCTACATTCCGAGGATGCTTCAAGACTTCCCCGTTTTGGTTCTGCAGCCAATAGGTTCTCGGTTAGACTTCTTTTACAACCTTGTAGGGCCCTTTCCAATTTGCAGTGAGCTTCCCATGGTTGACTTCTTTATCAAAAGCTACTTTTCGGTAGACCAGATCTCTAGGCTTGAACCTCTAGGTCAGACTAGGCTATTGTAGTGTCGGGCAATCGTTGCTAGTTAATGACCAAGGATCGGTGCTTGTTCTCTTACTTCATCTATAAGGTTGAATCTGCTTTTGAGTCCGTCGATTAGCTTCTTCCTCAAAATATTGCAAGCAAATGGTCGGCATACCAACTTCAACTGGGATGATTGCTTCTACTCTATATACAAGTTGAAAGGGTGTCTCCCCTTTGGAGCTATTGTGGGTTTTTCTATATGACCACAGCGTGCCTGGAAGCTCATCGACCCAAGCACCTTTCGCTTTGCCCACTCTTTTCTTCAATGCCTGTAGTATGCACTTGTTTGCGGCTTTCACTAAGCATTGCATTTGGGATGCGCTATTGATGCGAACTTGAGGTAAATTTTCCACTCGTCGCAAAAGTCACGGAATCCTCTGCTGTCAAACTGAGCGCCGTTGTCGGTGATGATGGCTATATGCACACCTAATTAGCTAATGACCGACCTCTAGATGAAGTTGCGGATGTCTTTTTCACTGATTCTTGCTAAGGGCTCTGCTTCTAACTATTTGGTAAAGTAGTCGATGGCCACCACAAGGAATCTCCGCTATCCGGAGGCTGTCGAGAATGGTCCCAGTAGGTCCAATCCCCATGGAACGAATAGAATTGGATTGACCAGTGGTGTGAGCTCGGTTGCTGCTGCTCTTGGGATATTTGAGAAGTGTTGGTATGCTTTGCACCGAGTTGTGAGCTTCTTTGAGTCGGCTAGGATGGTCGGCCAATAGTATCCTTGCCTAATGACTTTCTGGGCTAGGGCTTTGGCCCCAATGTGGTTCCCGCATATGCCTTCGTGGATTTCCTTGAGAATGTAGTCTGACTCCTTAGGTCGAAGGCATCGAAGTAGGGTCCTATGTTGCTGCTTGTGTAAGAGAGCCGGTAGAGTTGATCACTCATGATGACATACTTCAAGGCATTTCTCTGTAGGGTTCTGGCTTCTGCTCAGTCTTCTGGAAGGGTCTCCTTTGTTAGGTACTAGATAAGTAGGTACATCCAGCAGGTCTGCTTGTTGGTCTAGTTGCATGACCAAATTCGGTGCTACTTCAGCAATGATAGGTTGCTTGAGGCTATCTGTATATATTGGTCCCCCTCCTACCCCCGAGCTCGACGAGCCTAGCTTGGATAGAGCATCCGTGTGAGCATTGTAGGCTCTTGGGATTTGCTCAATCTTTAACTCTTTAAACTTGTGCAGCAGTTCTTTGACTTTTTCGACGTACTTCGCCATCCTGAGGTCTTTGGCTTCATAATCTCCTCTCACTCTGTAGACAACAAGTTGCGAGTCGGCGATGATGAAGATAGAATTAGCTTTGGCTGCTAGGGCGGCTCTGAGACCGGCCAGGAGGGCCTCGTACTCAGCTTCATTATTAGAGGCTGGGAAGTTAAACGCGATAGCGTACTCAAAGATTTGCTTCTTTGGGCTGCGCAACACTACTCTAGCTCTGCTGCCACTCTCCCTCGACGCGCCATCACTTTTACCACCCACTTATTAGAGAATTCTTGTTGGTCATAATTAGGAGTCAGGTTCTTCTTGGATGTTGTCTTTTTTGTTGACTTGGGAGTCGGGGTTGGTGCTGGGACCGGAGGCAGCATCGATGAGTTGTCTTATGGAGCGGATGACTCGAATAAGAAGTCGGTGAGAACCTGGGCCTTAATGGTTGTCTTGGGTTTGAACTGCATATCATATTCGCTGAGCTCGACGGTGCAGTTTGTCATTCTCCCGGACATGATTGGATTCCCGAGCGCTTTCTTCAAGGCCAGATTGGTTTGGACTATTTTTGTATGTGCTTGGAAGTAAGGTTAGAGTCTCCTAGCCATGGTGACCAGAGCAAATGTAGCCTTCTGGATGAGGAGGTAGTAGAGTTCTGCTGCTTGAGGATGCGGCTGACATAGTAGACCGACTTTTGCACGTTCTCCTCTTCTCGAACTAGGGCCGAGCCGACTGCTTCTGCTGAGATGGTTAGTTAGAGATAAAGCTACTCCCCTTCTATAGGCTGCTTAGCAGGGGCTTGGTGCTGAGGTATTTCTTAAGGTCAACGAAAGCATTGCTGCATTCTTCCATCCACTGGATGTCGTCTCTGGGCCCTTTTTCTCCCCATAAGACTTTGAAAAATAGTAAACTCCTTTCGGCCAACTTGGAGAGGAATTAGCTTAAGGCCACTATCATCCTGTTGAGCTTTTAGATATCCCACACCATGCGAGGCTCGGTCCTTCCTTCAATTGTGGCTATCTTCTCTGGGTTGATCTCGACTCTTCGCTAAGTGATCATGAATCCGAGGAATTTGCCTGACCGAACTCCGAAGGCACACTTTGTTGGATTGAACTTCATTTTGTACTAGCAGAGCACCGAAAAGGCTTCTTCTAGATATGCAACGCCAGAGTTAGCATGTTTATATTTTACCAATATATCATCTGTTATGTCAATAATTCACCTAAGTACTAATCCTCCTTTTGGAGTTGACACATGTCCCAGGTCAATACTAATCAACAGATCAGCTCACCCCCGGCCAAGGCGACTCGAGTAGCATGGGCACTCATCTCTTTCAATGGAGAGTCGAGTCTAGATAAGCTCTCACTCACCATTTGAGTCGACCCACCTCATTTGCCCAAGGCCGGGTCGATAACTTGCGAGGCCGAAAAAAAGGCGGTACTTGTCGTCCCGCTCACAAAGCCGAGTCGAGAGGTGGTTTATCCTCGAACTCCTCGCCAATAGCTGTCCCCTATCATCGTTGTTCGTACCATGGGTCCTCATGACTCATCACCCACCATACCTCCTCAATCACCATCATATCAGATCAGTAGTGACTCATCCCATCTACAGTCGATACTTGTAAGCTATCTGCTGATTTAGCTGTCTGCCTGGGCTTGGCCAGAGTTATGCTTCTACCGCTCAGCTGGGTATATATATGGGCTCATCACCTACTGATGAAGGGATCACCTCCGGGGCCCCCTCAGGTAAGCATTTTCTGACCAATTGAGATAATATTTACACATTTAGAACTCATTCAGTTCATTGGTTCCCCACTCAAGCTCTATACTGACTTGATTGCTGGAGGAATCACCGGAGAACCCAACTCCGATTCTCTAATGTGCCTATTTTGCAGCTCTCTTATCCTAATAGGGCATTAGCCATCCAAGGAGATGAGGGAACCCCTACTTGGTCCATATTGACCCTAAGCCCCGTCGCTGATTCGAGATTATCCTCTAATCTCGCTGTTGAGTCCCAGGATATCAACATCATCTACATAGGCTTTCACATTGCAACCAAATTGTTCTTTGAAGATTTTGTTGATCAGCCTTTGATAGGTAGCTCCTACATTTTTGAGTCTAAAAGGCATCACTTTCTAATAGTAAGTGCCCTGATTTGTTATGAAGGAGATCTTCTCTTCGTCGTGCTCTACCAACTTTATCTGGTTGTTGTTTTAGGTCTTTTAATATTGCAATTGATGTAGATTATAATAAAAAGAATACAATAAAACTAAGGAAAAACTTATATTTCCTGGGGTTCTTTTCTCGCCGCAGGGATGCCGATCTTGTAATTCGCTGACGACCGATTAAGACAATGGGTCTTTTGCTGTTGATGAGAATCGAATTGCTTGGAAAATAACTCAATCTTCTCTTAGCAATATTTCTCAATGAAATCACAAGTGCGATGGTAGTGATCTCTCTATGCGTGTGTGTTTTTAGCTGAGGCTCTGGGGGGGGGGGGTGTTGTGAATGATCTCCTCTCCTTTTTAGGCTAAAAGAGAGAGTTAATGGCATTTAATTATAGATTAAGTAGCCATTAAAGTAGGAGATAGTGGGGATCAGTTATTCTCCTGAAAATAGTTCTGAAATGGCTATTAGGAGAACTTTGCAGACCTGGCAAAGTTCGCTGAAGACGTGGGCGAAGGTCACTGCGGGTGCGAGCAAGGGTCGCTGCGAATGTGGGTGCGCCTTCTTCAGAAGTGGATGACTTGGTCCACTTGAGTTGATGGGGGTAGAGTTCATTGGTTGGCGAGCTTCACCTATGAGTTTGAATTTAACACAGAATTCGACTCTAGGCTTGGCCGACTAATGACGCCTTTCGACTCGGCCTGGGGCATGTTTTGGGAATTGACTCGTGTTTCACTTGGTCGAGTTGAGTCAATAAGGGTTGTTTGGTGAGGTTCGCTTCATTCGTTAGGCGACCTTTGCTACAGCTTGTCGTGGGCTTGATTTTGGGCCCATTCGAAGTGTTTAGCCCATGGACATTCACCTCTTGGATCCAAGCTGATCATCGGCCTAAGTGAAAATATATTTTAACCGTCTACAAGACCCCCTCCCCCCTCCCAAAGTTTTTAAGATCCTGCATTTCAATTTGTAGCTAGGATTGAAATATTTTGGGTAAATAGCCAGAGGCGAACTGTTGAATGTGGCTTGAGCTGTCTTGATTAGGTGAAAACTTATCTTGATTCGCCTACTTGGTTGCCAGAGGTGTACTGTTGAACATAGTTTCCTTTACTGTAGACTTGTATCGAAGGCTTGATGATGCTTGTACTCGTCCAAATCCATGTTTGGAATAAAATTTGCCTTCTTTGTTGTTGAGGCGATGTTGAGAAATCAGCGAAGCTTGACCGATTCTGGATATGAGTGAAGGTCGCTCAATTTTCAGCTACTGGGCAAAGTTCGTCGATTAGCGATGTTTGCTAGCTGGCAAGGCTCAATTTGTTCGGAGCTGTGTTGGCGAAGTTCATCGATTGGCGACGTTCACTGGCTAGCGAAGTTTGTTGAGATCCGCCTCTGGATTTGCGTCGTGATATGTGGCTGAGATCACTTGATTGAAGATCTTGCAAAATCCGCTGCGGATTTGACCGAGTTTTAGGTTAAGACTTAGCCTCTTTATCTGGTCCAATCAAATCTTAAAAGACGTGATTTTCTCGGGGGTTAGGATTTGAAAGAGGCTATAAATAGTAGCCAACCCCTTCCATTCTCACCACCTTCATCTCCATCATCTTCTTCTCCATGTCTAAACCATCACTACCTAGATCAACGATGCTTCTCGACAGAGGAGCTGAGATCAAAAGGCTCCAACAGGAGCTAGCCCAAATAAAGGGCAATCAAGCGGATGAATTTCGCATACTCCGCCGTTTGGTGGAGTTGTTGTCGGCTGAAAAGGTGATGCTCGAGCAAATCATCGAGAACCAGTCGGCAGCTTGAGGCTAGTTGAATCGCGATAGAGATGCATGGAGCTTTGAGTGCCGAGCTCTGCGTAAGACTGTTCGGCAACTGAAATGGTGCTTGAAGAAGGATCCTTGGATCTCCACGAGTGAGGACTCCGACAGTAACTAGGTATCACTAACGTGAACCTAGATCGTAATTAGATGTCGTGCATTTTTCTCAACCTCGACGTCAAATTTTGATGTAAGAACATGCTTCTTCCGCTTGACATGCCTCACTTAGAGGAACGGGGGAAATTCTTATCTTCATAGGGAGAAACTTAGCTCCCCAAGTCTTGTAACATCAGAGGAACAAAGGCTGTAACTTGGTGCAGCTCGTGTATGCTCCTCTGCCGTCACACTACCCATATCTTAGGAATATAGACCAATAGCAAATAGAAATAAGTACCCATCATCCTTTTAATTGGATAGTCTGAATATCGCCTTCATATAGTAGAGTCTTCGATCAATAAAAATAAACTTTTCTGAATGTTGAAATTGTCCATCTTTTGTGTACTTGATCTGTGCGTAGTTTACTTTTGTATCGAGCTTGAACTCTACATGACTTGAACTCTGCATTGAGTTATTGTGTTTGGAAGCGAAGCTCAGGCTTCCTTGTGTTAGCGAGAGTCGATTTGAAGTTCGCCAGATGAAGTCTCAAATAAATTGAGTTGAAGTTTATTCAATTTGGAGACTTAGTGAAATCTGCCAAGTCATTTTGGCGAGGTTCACTATATCAAGCCTCAAATGAATTGAGTTATGATTTTTCTCAATTTGGAGACTTAGTAAAATTCACTATGATGCTTTGGTGAGGCTCGCCTTAATACCCTGTTGAATGGGGTGAAGTTCGCTTACTTGAGAAACAGTCGTCTGGCGAAGCTCAGTAAGTCGGTTTAGGCGAAGCTCAATGAGTCGATTGTGCGAGGCTCAGCCTAAGCATATGAAACTCAGGTCTTTGATTTGCGTGCCTGAGATTGTGGCAAAGTTCATTTGAAGGGAGATTTCTAGTGAAGTTCAAGGCTGGAATCTCTGGCAAAGTTCGGGGTGAAATCTTTGGCGGACTTCGGTAGCGAGATCTTCGGTGGAGTTCAATAATGAGATACTCGGTGAAATTCAAGGTGAAGAATCTTTAGCAAAGTTCGGGGCTAGTCTATAAATAGACTGTTTGCCTCCTTCTTCTCCACTTTGATTTCAAAAATTCTTCATTCTTCTTCTCTGAACCCTATTCTTGTCAAAATTCCCAAAGTTCATCATCAATGGCTCCTCGTCATGCTATCTCTAGAGGAAGAGGCTCATACGAGAACTCATCGGTAGAGGCGGCGGTCGCGGTGGAGATGGCAGTGGGTAAGCTTCGAACCCATCAATGGTGATCTTCGGATCAGCCTAAATCTCAGCTCATTGGGCTTTAAACAGTGCCTCAAGGCATTTGGAAACTTGATCTGCTGTTAAAGGCGAGATCTTAACGACCAACCACGGTCTTTCCGATGAGCTTCCGTCATTGGCGACGAAGTTTTATCAGCAGCTATTAATGGCGCTCAATGTGGCGAGCTTCGCTTCTCAGGCGGGGCTCGTTACTATTAGCCTTTTGGGATTCGAAAGCTCCCGTGGATCGTCGTAATCACTACGGTCATGACGGGACCATGACCCTGAAGTGGCATACTCTTTCAACGGGCATGTTCCTCTATTTTTTGAAGATAGCAATCAAGAGAGGATTGAGACTATCCGTTCGGGCAGTTATAGAACTTTGCGGGAAATAGTCACCGACGCTAACCTCACAGTTCCCAATGAGGACATATCGGTGAAGCCACATTTTCTCTTTGGAGACAGTACTCTAGGTGGCAGCTCTCTTTTCCACTGGGGAGAAGAGTACTGATATTATACCCAGGGAGATCATCGATTTGTTTTACCAGCGATAGAGCGTCAAGTCTCTTTCCTGTTCCTGTAGCGTCTTGCCATGCCTCGCCTCATGCACTCTAACCTCACCAATAGGGAAGATAGCGTCAAGATAGGCTCTTTGAAGCATGGAGGTGGCTTTCGTCAGGAAGGGCTCTACGGGGTCAACATCATGGGCTTGCGTCTAGGCTTTGTGAATGAGGATGCTCCTGTTAATAAAGTCGCCGTTGTCCCGAATACCTTTGGGAGGGAGTTTGTCAAGATTGAAGCTCAGTATCCTGACGGGGATACCAAATTCCTTGGCTGGATTAAGTCAATAGATACTCAGTGGTGGACCCGTCTGGTGGACTTCGCCCTCATCACCTTTGAGGAGAGATTGCGAGTGATGGGGCTCTATGCTGCAGTGAGAGCTTCAAAGTATGGTGTTGAGATTTGTGCACCTATATTACACGGCATTCTGGAGCTGTATAATGTTGATAGCAACACCTTCTTCACTCCCGCGGGGGAGATTGGGATTGCTTTACACGAGATGTTCGAGGTATCTCATCTACCCATGGGGCATCGCCCATGTGAGGAGTGTTTTCCTACTAACGAGGAGTTGAACACTCTCTCGCATGTTGGCCACGTCGTGGAGGCATTTAGGGACTTAGTCTGCCACTTCCTCATTTGCCAACGGACCCTCTCAATCACTGGACATGATTCTACAGTTCGTCACCTTCCTTGGGCTGAATACTTATTTCCCAATGTGAGCAAGAAGGGAAATGTAAGTTCAGTCCCTCCAGCCACAGATGCTGAGGTTGAGACTCGCATCTTTAAAGACGGCTTTGTATTACATACGGCTAAATCAGACGTGTGTAGGTTTCGTGCTGGTGATCTTGATGGTATTGCTGAGAGTGAGTTCCGTCATCTATCGGCAACTCGCCGTAAGGCTGGAGAATCTGCTCGTGCAGAAATGGAGCGGATTAATGTAAAAGTTCAGGGGTTGAATGATAGCATTACCTCAGCTGACAATCACCAAGCAGAGCTTCAAGGTGCTATCAAGGAGAGGGATGCAACAATCAACGAGGCTAAGGCAACCATTGCTGTAGCTTAGGTGCGTCTTGAGGCAGCTCAACGCCAGAAGGGAGAGCTCAAACTTAATCTGGCCGAGTTGACATGGAAGTGGGACTCTCAGGTTGCGGAGCTTCAGGCTAAAACAAAGAAGCTCTCGGTCATTAGATCTCAGGCTGCTCCTGTCAATCCTAGAATCTTGAGGGAACAGGCCTAGATGGGTGCTCATGAGGTTAGGGACTTCAGAATGGCCGAGTGTATTGTACTGTAGGCGTTAAAAATTGCCTATAAGCTCCCGAATAAAGATTGTGATAAGGAGTTGATGATCGACGAGCCATCCGACGACATGAAGGCGAACCGTCGATGATACAACAACAGATTACCGCGACGCTAACACATAAAGCGAGTCGACGCCAATGCATAAAGCGAGTCGACGAAGCGTCCAAGTCAATAAACCAAGTCGACGAAGTGCATAAAGCAAGTTGACAAAGCGTCTGAGGCTAATAAAGCGACGAATCGCGTACAAGCGAAGGGATAAACCTGACTTTGAAGCTCCGGATCAGCGAAAATCGATAAACCTGAATCGAATCGGGCTCGGAACACCGGAAAACGGCGAATACTGGACACTTGGGCGGCTTGGCCAAAACCGAGTCACTTCTAAGTGACTCGGTGGCTGAGCCACTTACAAGTGGCTCGACCAAAGCCGAGCCACTTGCAAGTGGCTAGGCGGGCCTCGGGCCCAGATCTGACCCATTATCCGCTTTGAGGCTATAAATATGAGGTGCAAGGCTCATTTGCACAGATCTGAAATTTTGAAGAGACGAGGAAGCTCTGCCGGATCAAGATCTGAGTTTTGGCGATAAAGGCGAGGCTTTTGAAGATCTAGATCTAACTTTTTTAGGGAGGCGATCAACTTCGACATCAGATCCACATCAGTTCCTCGAGATTAAACCTTGTTTTGATCTCGCGAAGAGCTTTGATATCGCTTAGTCGATCTCATTTGCTTGGGCTCTTGTTTTCTTTGTGAAATAACCCCTCTTGATTGTGTAGATCTCGCACCGGATCCAGATTACGCGGTGGTCCACGGACGGAAAAGAAGTCCCCGGTACAGGCAAAGACACCCACGCAAGCGAGGAGCCGATAAACGGATCCTGCATTTATTTTAGGGAGATAAAGGTGTAATTTTTCATTGGTTTTCATTGTAAGCCTTTTAAAAAGGCGATCTTTTTTATTTTCGAATTTGTTTGTAAACCCATAAAGGTGTAATGAGTTTGAAAGCAATGAAAATCAAGGAACCGACTTTTTTCGCGAACAAGCTAGCGACCACAGTGGGAGCCAACGGTCTCAAGTCAGAGATCATCGTGTCGCAGCCGCGGATCCAGATCCCAATCGAAGAAGAGGTCGAGTACGAGTTCGACCAGAAGAAGTTTGAAAAGTACCTCTCGTCCTCGTCCCGATCGCTCTCCCCCCACAGATCCAAGAAGATCGCCGCTGCAAGGAGAATCCGATGGTCTTTGGACGTCGAATCTCAAGGTGAGGATTCCGATCCCATCACTGCCAAAGCTGCAGCAAGCAGTATCCCTCCGACACCCAAGGCAACCAGAGATGAAGATCTCAACTCCTCAGTCCAAGATCTGACTGATGGCGTGCCGAATCTTTTGAAGAGAGCCCGCCAACGTCGACGCCAAAGTTTGGCTCGCTGATTTGCCAAGGCATTGGAATCGGTGGACGGGATCCGTTACGAGGCGGATCTCAAATCCAGGAAAGGCGGGAAGCCTCAGAAGCAGGCGTACGGCAACTCCTCCAAGCCGTCGACAAATGATTGGATCCGAGTCAAACGGAACCAATCAACACTTGAGGAACGCATCCGCAAGCTTCGCGCACTCCATGCTCACGCTCGCGTTCTGGTCCAAGAGGCCCGAAGGTTGAAGGAGGAAGTGGCCAAGAAGCCCCCGAAGATGCACCAGGTATGGAGGCCAAAACCAGGATCAACGGTTAAGGCTAAAGTCGAAGCATTGAACAGGGATCAGCCTCCCCGAGTTGATCTCCATCAAAGGAAGCCGACTCCACCCAAGTCATCGTCCACCTCAATTCCTGTTTCAGGTGATCCCGCCGGTTCATCCCAATGTAGGAAGATGGTGTTAGAACGCCTCAGTCCCGTTCCTGATAATTGAGACAAGATTCCACTCAAGGAGTGCTTGGGCCCATTGAAGAAATCCCGGGTCACTCCCAACCCAGGGGGTAGTACCCACCTTGACCATAACAAGAAGGCTCATGCACCTACCCGCACTGGGCTGCGGGTCCAAGTTCAAGAGTTTGCTGAAAACTCACACTCGCGAAGGCGTACGTCACGGCGAGTGACCTTTGATGGCTCTACAAGGGCAGTTCATCCTCAGAAGGAGACTTTCTCGTCTGATGACGTGGACGTTAGACCTGAAAAGTCGTGCCAACACACGATAGGTTGCTCCGGCATTCATGCCGATGAGTTGTACTATCGCGCTGGGGGTATGAATAGTTCTCAAAAAAGAACATTCCTGGAGAAAAACATGCCTTGCCCATGCTCTAGATTGATCAAGGCAGTGTTATCCGAGTGCGATTGCAACAAGATGACTCCGATCAAATTATCGGTCTTTGATAGGCTTGGCGCCAAGATCTCTGAACCCAAATTAAGGCGTTTTCGCAGGGGAAGATTGACACCTCAAGATGACGAGTTGCCAAGCGTCTCTATTAATATGACCAGCAAAGGGACGACGTCGCGTGGCATTCTCGCGGCATCACAACGGATGACTCGGTTGCGGTCCGGGACCATTAGACGCCCTAACTATGGCAAAGCGCCAAGGAGATTGCCTTGGATAATGGCTGTCGGGCCGGCTCGCATTCGCCTCCGACAATATGTTATCAAGTGACGGATGACCCCGTGAAGCACTCATGATTAGTGCAGACCAAGTAGCCAAGATGCTCGAAGAGGCTTTGGCCAAGCAAAAGGAGAATTTTCAGCTTGAAATGTAGATGGCCATGCAGTAAATGAAAGAATTTCAGGACAAGTAAATCTTATTGCTGTTGAATCACCGGGGCGAGTCAATTCATCACAATCATGATAACCAAACGGATAGTGACGCATATGGGGATGAAGACCATAACGCCGATGATACCCCTAATGAATAGAACGCTAGCGACGATACCGTCGTCCCTCCTCAAAATCACCAGAACAAAGATGTAGGTGAGAATGAGAAGATAAAAGATCTGGAGAGTAAAATCAACACTCTCATTTCGGCTCAAGAGGTGAAGAAGACGGGCATACCATGTCCATATCCGAGAGAATGGGAATCAATCCCGTATCCGGCAAAGTTCAACCTAATTAACTTTACGCCGTTCGACGGGAAGGGATCCCCTACTCAACACCTTCTCTACTTCAAGTCCCACTTGGGAGTCATTTTTGGTAACGAGCCCCTGATGGTTCGGTCATTCGTTGGCACCCTTCGTGGAGCTGCCTTCGATTGGTACCGCCGTCTCAAATCGGGGAGCATTAACGATTGGGATGACATGGAGTCCAAGTTTCTCGCCAACTTCTTGGCGGCGATACGAAATATCTATCGGTCGCTCTTAGATGAGAAATAGAAAAGCGGAGAAAGCGGTGGACAACCGTCAAGAGGTTGAAATAAAGGCGATGAATTGTCGGGACCCCATAACTGAGGAGTTCATCCTCCAAATGTGCCACAATAACCTATCCTTAGACGTGTTGGAAGCAATGGGAACAGCACCATCCCAGACTTGGAAGGACTTGAAGGTGCGTGGGGAGCAAGCGGCGATTTCTAAAAGGAAGAAGCGGAGAGAGGTCGGTAGGCGGCAAGCATAAATAAGCAAAACTTCATCCCAGCGGCGGAGGAGGCACCGGCCAAAGCGATTGATGCAAATCAAACATTCAAGCTGTAGCCCTAACAACAACAGCAGCAACAAGCGCCACGGCGATCACGCCCTCAATGGCAACAACGGCGCAAAATCGAGTCGTCGGAGCCGAGGTTCCCTAAGATTTACTCCTTCAAGGATGATGAAGTTCCCGGTATTTTCAATTACCTTCTGGAGAACAAAAAAATTCAGTTGCGCCGATTATAAATTAAGAGGAGGCAAAGAAAGGTCTGGACCGAAATCTGCGCCTACCACAGGCGGTGCACCGCCGCGAGTCGTGCTATCATCTTAAGGACAAAATCCGGGCCTTGATTGATGTAGGGTCATTACCGAAGCGTCAAAGAAGAAAGTAGGGGCAAGCGATCTCCATCGGCCGGTTGGTACCCTTGGATTGGTTTCAGCGGCGCCCGTTGTGAAAGTTGGGATGAAAGCAGTCAGCGGCGATCCTCATAGTCGGCATGAAAAGGGACTCGTACCTCATCTGACCCGAGCGGTGAGATCCTCAGGGTTCATCGAATTTACTCGAAGATGGCGGTGGCGACCTCTTCGTCTAAAAAGTCGAAGGGGAAGGGAAGGCGTGTCATGCTACTTCAGTGATCTTGGAGAAGGATGATGAGCAGATAATGACACTCCAACTTTCTAAAGAAGAACAAGAAGTCTTCACCACCAGGAGTGGACAAGAGTATCACTATAAATATCCCGAAGCTCCTAATCCGAACGTAAAGATGTTGACGGAGCTAGGGGTAGCGATGACTCCCGCTACGCGTGCGGAAAAGTCGCAGCAGCAAGTGGCCGTTAAAGAAAACACGGCCAAATTAAAGGAGAAGCAGCCCCAACAATAGGAGGATCAAGTTCCGAAGCAGTCTCGTTTCAATCATCCGATTGGAAGAGATAAACCGGAAAGTTCAAACTCCTCGCGACGCTTTGACATTATGGCTCAACTGGCTAATATCCCGACAAGGATAGCGGCTTCTGAGCTCTGCGACTATCGAAGGAAACGGGGGCTTCTGAGGAAGCCCTAGTTGACTCAGAAGTATTTCTCACTCAGGTCGAGCCAAGTCATGAGCTGCCTGAATTTTTGGCCCAGCAGTGCAAACTCACCACCAAGCACATCCCTTGCATAACTTTCACCAAGGAGGATATGCAGACGAAGAAATTCAAACATGACAGGCCGCTGTAATTTACCGGGTACATTGGCTCCAGCGAAGTCAACCGGATCCAAGTCAATCCGGGTTTCGCTGTGAGCATCATGCCCTCGCTGATGTACAAACTTCGGGATTCACCCGATGGTGGCATCTGAACCTGATAATTCTGATTTAACACCAGTGGGTCAAGGCCACTTGGTAAAATCTGAATAAAGTGCCAAATGGGTGATTTGAAGTCCGAAGTCACATGCTATGTGATTGATGCGGAGACTTCTTATAACTTATTATTGGGTCGGTCTTGGATCCATAATAATGTTATAGTCCCCTCCACTCTTCATCAGTGTCTGAAATATGTCGATACTAATAATGAAGTCAAGACGGTGGTCGCGGACAAACAGCCATTTAAGGGGTTGGAGAATTACTTCACTGACTTCCTCATTTACGGTAATGAGTCCGATCTTGAATCATCGGCCGGAGAAGGCCGGTGGTGAGGAAGGCGATCGCTGGGCTTGATTATGAGGGGTTTTGTTATAAATGACATTGTACCGCGTAATCAATCTTGGCGATGAAGACTTCGTCGGATGAAAGTTGTAATTGGCAACTTGCCAACAATGTAATAAATGGTGACTTAGAATACTCCCCGTCTTTATTTGATGTAATTAAAGGATTGTATGATGATCCTAAACTGCACATGCCGATCCGATCATCGTGTGTAACGCAGAAGTAACTCTGAGATTCCTTGAACAACACTTGTCATCCCGCCAAAGCGAGGAGGTGAGAAGGATTTAATCTGATAGGGAGAATTATGCCCACCACAGTTATTTCTTGAAGAGGGATACCGACGACGATAAGCCTGGCTCACATCTATCTAAATATAGTCCAGAAGCACGAGATCTCATGAAGAAGTGGGGGTACGACCTGGCGAGAGGCGAAGGTCTTTGTTTTGGGCGAGGTCCCCGAAGTCGCACTAAGTCGCGATGTCCCAAAGGGAAGCCCTTGAATTATGCATTATTCAAAAGAGGTTGGGTTATGTATCTTCTTGAGAAGATGAATGTTCTTTGGTTCATTGGCGACCAATTATCGGCGGGAGATGGACATTCATCGAATTCCTCAGCTTGGGACTCCGATGTCAGTATCGGCGAAATTTTTAAGGGGTTAATGTCAAATATGACTACAACCGACCCTACTACGATGGAGGATGATGAACAGATACCAACATGGGAAGACCTGTGGATCCATCACCTCAATATGTAATATGGAGACCGGTTCGAGCAAAGAGAACCTCCGGCCAGAAGATCACGATAGTTCAAGTCGATATGGGTGTGAAGCCAATCGAAGCCTATATTTATAGCGGATCTTTCCCGGAAGAAAGAATTGATTGCTCTCATCCGGGAGTTTATCGATATTTTCGCCTGGAACTACGAAGATATGCAAGGGCTCGACCCGAACGTGGCTACCCATCACCTCAATATCAAGCCGGATGTCAAACCTGTCAAATAACAGCAAAGACGGGTTCATCTGCAAATCATGGAATCAATCGTGGCGGAAGTAAAGAAGCTCATAGCGTCAGGTTTCATCGAGGAAGTCGGCACCAGTTGGGTGTCAAATATTATTCGGTTCCAAGAAGAATGGGACAATCGAGTTTGTGTCGACTACGAGGATCTGAGCGCCGCGATGCCCAAAGATGATTTTCCTCTTCCAATCACGGATGTCATCATTGACAACGATGCGGATTCGAAGAATGTCTTTCATGGATGGCTTTTGGGTTATAATCAAATCAAGATGCACCCGGATGATCGCGAAACACACGGCGTTTAGAACTCCCTTGGTGTCTTACGCTGCGGTCATGCCGTTTGGCACGAAGCTGGCGCCACATATCAGCGAGCCATGATGAAGATTTTTCACGAACATCTTCGGAAGACGGTTGAATGCTACGTCGATGATCTAGTTGTGAAAAGCCACGACAAGAATGACCACATCAAAGACCTGAGAACGACATTCGATCTCATGCGGAGTCATCAGTTGAAGATGAACCCCACTAAATCTTTTCTCGGAATGTCCAGCGGCAAATTCCTTAGATTCGTCGTCACCACTAAGGGTATCCACATCGACCAGGATAAAGTGAAGGCGATAAACGAATTACAACCCCCGAGAAGCTTAAGAGAACTCAGAGGGTTACAAGGACGATTAGCTTATATCCGGCGGTTCATATCAAACCTCTCCGTGAAATGCCAGCCATTCTCCAAGTTAAACAAGAAAGGAGTATCATTTGTCTGGGATGACGCCTGCCAAAAGGCATTCGAGGATATCAAAGCATATCTAGCGAATCCTCCCGTTCTCGTTGCACCGAAGTCAGGTAAACCGTTCTTGATTTACATCAAGGCGACAAACCACTTGTTAAGCGCTTTGCTCGCACAAGACGATGACAACGGTCACGAGCAAGGAATGCCTAGCGTTGGTGTTCGCGGTTTAAAAAGATGCGACACTACTTAGTCGGGCAGACGATTTACGTTATTTCTGGCGTAAACCCAGTCCGGATATTCATGACGCAACCAGCCTCTATGAATTGGCATTTGGCGAAATGGGCCTTGCTCTTGTCCCAATACGACCTGCACTTCAAATGCGAAGTCGATCAAGGGGCGAGGCAATTTCGCGATCTTTAGCGGCTAATCCAATAAAGGATACGGCGAGTTGTATGATGACTTGCGGATGAAACCCACGAGGTCAACACTACGTCACATCGGCAAATATGGCGGTGTACTTTGTGAGCTTCTCGAGCAACTAGCGTAGCAAGCACCCGGATGTTCTAAGATTTCTGGGAGTTGGAGTTGTCTTAGTTTCCCAGGGAAGCCGCGTGATGCCTTGAGCTTATTAAGCTAACGGTACGTGCTCCAATAATGTGGCTGAATACAACATCTTACTTATTGGACTCAGTTTCGCCAAAGAGCTGGGGGTAGAATATCTCGAAGCTTTTGGATATTCTCAACTTATAGTCAAACAGGTTCGTGGGAACTATGAAGTCAGGAATCCGAACTTGGTTCTGTACCACCAGGCGGCTGTAGAGATGGCGGATTCATTTGAAAAATTCTTCATTGAGTACATCCCACACCTTCAGAATGCATACGTTGACGCATTAGCGGCATTAGCGGTATAGTTAGCGCAACCTCCTGAGTCGGAGCAGTTGATCACTGTGAGAACTCACCAACTCTTCGTAGCATTAAGTCTAAGAGAGTTTCATTCTCTTAGCACAACGTTACGTGCGGAACGGGTTTAGACAATCCACACGCTAGCCCGATTCAAACGGTAGTCGGTAAAGGCTAATCAAATCCGTTGATGGCTGGGGTTGGCTAATAACCCTAAAGCCAACGCCTACCACGCGTTGCCGGTTTAGTCTTTTCTCTGATTGAAGAAGACACCAGAATCCAAGTCTGGGGAATTTTATCCCGAAGCCTAAGCAGGGATAAGTCTACGCCTAATAGGTGTTGCCAGTTAGTTCCTAACTATTCGGGTAGTCTATTCCCGTAAAAGATGACGATGCCTGCATATTCAACATCGTAGCATTAAGTCTAAAAGAGTCTCATTCTTTTAGCGCAATGTTACGTGCGGAACGGGTTAGACAATCCGCACGCTAGCCCGATTCAAACGGTAATCGGTAAAGGCTAATCAAATCCGTTGATGGCTGAGGGTTTGCTAAAAATCCTAGGAGTTGATCAACATAGGAGTTAAGCGAGCAATGAACTTCATTTATAAAAGAATTTTGAGACAATCAATTCAAGCAAAGTTATGATAATACATCTGAACAAAAAATCACAACGACGTGGCTGGACAAAGAAAACAGAAAGGTCTCGAGACCAAAGTAACACACCAGACTTCATTGGCACAATCTAGTAACGTGAAGAAAGCAAGGTCGGCTTTAACGGCGGCTAGTTCTTCCTCCTGTTTCACTTGAACCCGAGCTTTGGCTTCCTTCTCGAGTTCCTCCTCGAGTTAGCGGCAATAGCGGCCGCGTAGTTCCCGACGCGCTCGCCTCGAGGACTTGCTTCTCATGTTCAGTGACGCCCTGGACTCTCGCACACTCACGCATGAAATTCTTCAAGGTCTTCTCCCCTTGAACAGTCCTAATTCTTGTGCGATTGACATGGGTGTGGTACAAGTCTATCTGACGCTGCAAATGACGCTACCGCTCATATGAGTTCGCAAAAATGACCTCTTCCTCTGATATTCTCCTCTCGCGAGCTGCACGTTCATGAGAAGCCTTGACCCGAGCCTCGCCGATGAGTCGCCTTACCTCATTGCTTGAGTTGGAAAAGGCTAAACTATTCACACGATACGCAAGAATTAGCCAGTTGGTGAGCTTTTGATCACAGCGATTAGCTAGCTGAGGGCCACCGACACGCCAAATTTCCTCCAAGCTACTCAATATGAATGGGTACAAGTCCATAAAGGTCACCCATCTAACCTCGATAATAGAGATCACCTGTTTCAAACCATTCTCCAACCACTGGAGGAGACCCTCACAGAACTGGAATGGGGAACAATAGATTTCTGGCCCGGAACAATCTCGGCGATAGGTTGAATCCATGGAAGAGGTCCGTCAAGATTCAGAGGGTTGGGAAATTCTGGTTTCGGCTGAGGCTGTGAGGAAGGCTGCGGATCAGATCCCTTAGAGTCATCATCCGAAATTATGATAGTAGGCTCAGGCTTCGCTGGTTTCTTCCTGCGGGTGTTCAACTCGCAGCGGTTCGCCTCCTCGGTGGAAAGAGGTGTTCTCCCGGATGACCTTAAGAATCGAGGCCTGACGTCTGGAGTCTTCAAAATAGACGAGGAATCGTCGGAGCATCCATCTACCACAAGAGAACAAACAGTAACAGATCATTTATGAGGAATATCTTAAAAGCAATATAAGCGGGTCGAACTCATCTCGCGAATCTGCGAGATAGAGTCACTGCCTTATAACGATTGAGATGACTCCGGCCGCATTATTCACTCATAGGACAACGTATAATGTAGCACAAATGAAAGCAACAATATACCCCGGCCGACATAACATAATACGGCATGGAATCGCCCCCGTAAGATAGGAGTTAACTAAGCAAAGCCTATCTTTTAAGCGACGACCCTCACGAAGGAGAATCGCGGCTTTTCCCAGTTTGCCTCATAAAGAAAAACAAAGTGGGAATGCAGTAAACCAAATGCGTGTTTTGGATGCACTGAGAGGTGGAAAGCTCACCAGAAAGTGATGAAGGCGCACTCGTAGGTAACGGAGCAGCGCGTTGACTCCTCGAAGCACGGGATATCCTCGATGACATCTCGACCTGCAAAGAGGAATCATACAGTCGAGTGAGAAATACAAAAGGGAACTATGAATTCAGAACCAAAATCCTAAGAAAGCATATGGGATTTCTTGGTCGAATTCGAGATTGAACCTACAAGGAGCATATGCACGGACATCGGGTTTGATTCTTGCTCGAAAACCTCTCCTAACCAAATTTGGCCATAAAATAACCAAAATACCCCTGGGACCAGGTTGAAATTTTGGCCATATAGGTCACTTTCAAGTCCAAAAATTTTGGCCACCCAAATAACCCTCAAACCCAAGTTTTGGGGCTATTTTTGCACAAAACCCCCTAAATTTCAGCCTTTTTGCACAAAACTCCCTGAATTTCAGCCACAATTTGCATATAACCCCCCCAAATTTTGGCCAAAATAAAAATTCAGGTATCCCCAACGATTATTGGCATACCAACCCTCCAAACTACAGTCTAATTTTTGCACAAAAGCCCCTCAAATTTCAGCCCTCTTTCTCATGACTAAAAGCCTTCAAACTTCATGCAATTTCACCCCCAAAAACCCTAATTTCAGGTGTGCAATCAAAGCCCTAATTTCTTGCACACCTACCCCCTGATTTGCATGATAAAATAAAGGTCAAATATGCAAGAGCGATAAGGGTTTACCTGAAGAAAAGCTCGAACTTGAATCTGAAAGAAAGTGCTCGAAAGGCTTGAAGGGATTCAAAAAGCATGTAGATTCGGAGGAACTCTTGAGTCCGGCACGTAGAGGAGGCCTTGATCTCTGATGTTTTTGGAGTTTGAGGGAGATGAGGTGAGAAAAAGAAGAAGACAAGAGAGAAAAGAAGGGGGGTGCTCGGCCGAAACAAGAGAGAGAGAGAGAGAGAGAGAGGGGCCGAAATTTTGGAAAGAGAAAGAGAAAGAAAAGAGAGGGGGGGGGGGCAGTCCTATTTATAGGGGAGAGGTTTTATTTGGGCCCAAACCTAATAGAAAAAGGAAAATGAAGAAAAAGAAAGAGGGAAACCTAGTTGTGGTGGATTTGGAATCCTAAACCTAATCAAAGAAGACTTGGAAACCTAATCAAAGAGGATTTGGAATCACAGTCACAACAGGATTTGGAATCCCAGTCACAACAGGATTTGGAATCCCACCACAACAGATTTGGAATCCCAAATACAACAGATTTGGAATCCCACCACAACAGATTTTGAATCCCACCACAACAGATTTCGAGAATCCTAGTCACAACAGATTTGGAATCCCACCACAACAGATTTGGAATCCCACCACAACAGATTTCACCTATCCTAGTCACAACAGATTTGGAATCCCACCACAACAGATTTCGAGAATCCTAGTCACAACAGATTTGGAATCCTAAACCTAATCAAAGAGGATTTGGAATCCCACCACAACAGATTTCGAGAATCCTAGTCACAACAGATTTGGAATCCCACCACAACAGATTTGGAATCCTAAACCTAATCAAAGACTTGGAAACCTAATCAAAGAGGATTTGGAATCCTAAACCTAATCAAAGAGGATTTGGAATCCTAAACCTAATCAAAGAGGATTTGGAATCCTAAACCTAATCAAAGAGGATTTGGAATCCTAAACCTAATCAAAGACTTGGAAACCTAATCAAAGACTTGGAAACCTAATCAAAGAAGACTTGGAAACCTAATCAAAGAGGATTTGGAATCCTAAACCTAATCAAAGAGGATTTGGAATCCCACCACAACAGATTTCGAGAATCCTAGTCACAACAGATTTGGAATCCTAAACCTAATCAAAGACTTGGAAACCTAATCAAAGACTTGGAAACCTAATCAAAGACTTGGAAACCTAATCAAAGAAGACTTGGAAACCTAATCAAAGAGGATTTGGAATCCTAAACCTAATCAAAGAGGATTTGGAATCCTAAACCTAATCAAAGACTTGGAAACCTAATCAAAGACTTGGAAACCTAATCAAAGAGGATTTGGAATCCTAAACCTAATCAAAGAGGATTTGGAATCCTAAACCTAATCAAAGACTTGGAAACCTAATCAAAGAGGATTTGGAATCCTAAACCTAATCAAAGAAGACTTGGAAACCTAATCAAAGAAGACTTGGAAACCTAATCAAAGACTTGGAAACCTAATCAAAGACTTGGAAACCTAATCAAAGAGGATTTGGAATCCCACCACAACAGATTTGGAATCCCACCACAACAGATTTCGAGAATCCTAGTCACAACAGATTTGGAATCCTAAACCTAATCAAAGACTTGGAAACCTAATCAAAGAGGATTTGGAATCCTAAACCTAATCAAAGAGGATTTGGAATCCTAAACCTAATCAAAGAAGACTTGGAAACCTAATCAAAGAAGACTTGGAAACCTAATCAAAGACTTGGAAACCTAATCAAAGACTTGGAAACCTAATCAAAGAGGATTTGGAATCCTAAACCTAATCAAAGAGACTTGGAAACCTAATCAAAGAAGACTTGGAAACCTAATCAAAGACTTGGAAACCTAATCAAAGACTTGGAAACCTAATCAAAGAGGATTTGGAATCCTAAACCTAATCAAAGAAGACTTGGAAACCTAATCAAAGACTTGGAAACCTAATCAAAGACTTGGAAACCTAATCAAAGACTTGGAAACCTAATCAAAGACTTGGAAACCTAATCAAAGAGGATTTGGAATCCTAAACCTAATCAAAGAGGATTTGGAATCCTAAACCTAATCAAAGAGGATTTGGAATCCTAAACCTAATCAAAGAGACTTGGAAACCTAATCAAAGACTTGGAAACCTAATCAAAGAGGATTTGGAATCCTAAACCTAATCAAAGACTTGGAAACCTAATCAAAGACTTGGAAACCTAATCAAAGACTTGGAAACCTAATCAAAGACTTGGAAACCTAATCAAAGACTTGGAAACCTAATCAAAGACTTGGAAACCTAATCAAAGAAGACTTGGAAACCTAATCAAAGAGGATTTGGAATCACAACAACAGATTACCGCGACGCTAACACATAAAGTGAGTCGACGCTAATGCATAAAGCGAGTCGACGAAGCGTCCAAGTCAATAAACCAAGTCGACGAAGTGCATAAAGCAAGTCGATAAAGCGTCCGAGGCTAATGAAGCGACGAATCGCGTGCGAGGGAAGGGATAAACCCGACTTTGAAGCTCCGGATCAGCGAAAACGGATAAACCTAAATCGAATCGGGCTCGGAACACCGAAAAACGGTGAATACTGGGCACTTGGGCGGCTCGACCAAAACTGAGTCACTTCTAAGTGACTCGGTGGCCAAGTCACTTGCAAGTGGCTCGGCCAAAGCTGAGCCACTTGCAAGTGGCTAGGCAGGCCTCGGGCCCAGATCTGACCCGTTATCCGCTTTGAGGCTATAAATATGAGGTGCAAGCCTCATTTACACAGATCCGAAATTTTAAAGAGACGAGAAAGCTCTACCGGATCAAGATCTGAGTTTTGGCGATAAAGGCGAGGCTTTTGAAGATCTAGATCTAACTTTTTTGGGGAGGCGATCAACTTCGACATCAGATCCACATCAGTTCCTCGAGATTAAACCTTGTTTTGATCTCGAGAAGAGCTTTGATATCGCTTAGTCGATCTCATTTGCTTGGGCTCTTGTTTCCTTTGTGAAATAACCCCTCTTGATCGTGTAGATCTCACACTGGATCCGGATTACGCGGTGGTCCACAGACGGAAAAAAAGTCCCCGGCACAGGCAAAGACACCCACGCAAGCGAGGAGCCGATAAACGGATCCCGCGTTTGTTTTAGGGAGATAAAGTTGTAATTTTTCGTTGGTTTTCATTGGAAGCCTTATAAAAAGGCGATCTTTTTTATTTTCGAATTTGTTTGTAAACCCATAAAGGTGTAATGAGTTCAAAAGCAATAAAAATCAAGGACCCGACTTTTCTCGCGAACATGCATAGATACACACTTTTTACCCGTTTTCCCTGTAAGAACCTTTTGTAATCATTTAGCCCTTTTTATCCGTTTTCCCTGTAAGAACCTTTTGTAATCATTTAGCCCTTTTGATAATAAAAGAACTTTTTGTCTCCTTGGAGGTGTGTACGATAGAGGTGTAGTGTTAACGTATCGTAATGACATCTTTTGTGGGGAGAATGATGATGGGATCAAACTGGTAGAGGTGTAGTGTTAACATAACGGTTTGATCAAATTGACACTGTTCAGAGGTGTAATATTAACATGAAAGTATGAGGATATTTGACAGAGGTGTAATGTTAACTAGTCAAATAGAATGACCGATAGAGGTGTAATTTTAACCGGTCGGTTCAGAAGAGTCTAAAAAATGACTACCGTTTGGAAGTGTAGTGTTAACTTAACGGTAGAAAATTGATAGAACTGTAATGTTAACTAATCGATTTTTAACATAAGCGAATTGACTGAGGTGTAATGTTAACCGGTCAAATTTGCTAAGATAGGTCGACAGATGTGTAATGTTAACCAGTCGATAAAGTGGTCTTACAGAGGTGTAATGTTAACCAGTCAGATCATTTGAGATGAGAAATCGTTCAGAGGTGTAATGTTAACATGATGATTTGATCAAATTGGCACTGTTCAGAGGTGTAATATTAACATGATAGTAATGATGTATCTGGAGTCAAGCAGAGGTGTGGTGTTAACTTGATGACTCGTTGGGGATTTTGGATCAAGAAGATCAATGTCTCTGGTCAGAGGTGGAAACTTAAACGTAACTAGAATCTCTGTGGGGAGATAGTATTAGCCAAAATCATGAGTAGTATTTCTTAAGAAATTTCCCGTTGATTGGCGCCATGAGCCTATTGCTATTTTGGTCAATTCGGCGATATGCTCCGTTTGAGTAGACTGTCTCTACTACAAATGGACCTTCCTATTTGGGTTGAAATTTACCTTTAGTCTTATGCGTCATGACCATGGGTCGACGAACGACTAAGACCAAGTCGCTCTCTTTGAAGGATCGTTCTTTGACTCTCCGGTTGAAGGCTCTCGAAATCCATGACTGGTAGATCTCGATTCTTTGCTGAGCTTTAAGTCTCAGCTCATCTAGCGCTTCTAGTTCTTGGAGGTGCTTTTGATGATGTTCTTCAGTTGTCATCTTCTCATCAATGACTATTCTTAATGACGGTACCTGAATTTCCAGAGATATCACGGCTTCACATCCGTAGACCAAGAAAAATGGCGTAGAGCTAATGGAAGTGCGGACTGTTATTCGATAAGCTCATAAACACTCTCCAAGTTTCTCATCCCAATCTTATTTGTTGGAGGAGATAAACTTCTTTAGAAGTTTGATGATGGTTTTGTTGAAAGCTTCAGCTAGACCATTAATAGCTGGGTTGTATGGCGTAGAAGCCACATCCTAAATTCTGAACTTGTTGCAGAATTTAGAGAATGGTTGACTGATGAATTACGGACTGTTGTAGTGAATGATTCATCTAGGAACGCCGAATCAATAGATCACATGATGTCTTAAGAATTTGATCACTTGAGATGTGTTGACTTCTCTGAGGGGAGCAGCTTCGGCCCATTTGGAGAAGTAATCTGTGATGGCTAAGACGAATCTTTGGCCTTTGGCGAACGGTGGGCTGATCGGCCCAATGATGTCCATGCTCCACGCTTCAAATGGCCACGAGGCGACGGTCAGATGTAACTCCTCCGGAGGTTAATGTAGGATATCAGTGCGGACTTGACACACATGACGTCGTTTAGCATATGCTACCGCATCTGCTATCATTATTGGCCAGTAGTAACCTAGATGGCGAAGTCGGTCCTGAAGTTTGGGACCTGGTTGATGAGGTCCACATGCACCGTCGTGGGCTTCTTTTAATGCTTCTCGAGCTTCACTTGGTGATAAGCATCGGAGCAGAATACCGTTGAAAGATCGTCGGTACAAGGTCTGCGTGACAGAATCATAGAAGAAGTGCGGAGCTCTTCTTTGAATAGAGATTGCTTGCTTCGAATTATCAGGAAGAATCCCGTGCAAGGCATAGTCAATGATTGGGAACCACCAATCATTACCTTCAAAGTGAGTTGGCATGACACATTACCTTCGAAGTTGGCATGACATGCACTTCGTTGGCTTCAAGAATATGCTCTGGGGAGCATAATTGATGGCTAGCCACTGTGATGCGCCTAGTAGATTTGGGCGTCAAGGCATGTGTGGCTGCAAGGGATGCTAAAGCATCCGCATGAGTATTCTCGAGGCGGGCTACATAGCTGATGTAGAAACCTTCGAATGACTGAGCGAGCTTCGTTGCCGCTTTGTGGTAGGGTATAAGGTTATTGTGGAGAACCTCATATTCTCCTTTGATCTGATTCACGATTAGCTTGGAGTCACTGTGGGCTTCAAGATATTTAACGCCCATGTCTTGAGCGAGTTGTAGGCCAATTATAAGGGCATTATACTTAGCTACATTGTTAGAGCATGGTTCAGTGAATGAGTAGGCCCGAGGGAGGACATGTCCATTGGGATCAAACAACACTACCCCCACTCCCGCGACAATTGCTCCTTTGTGGTTGCGTCTTGATGCGCCGTCGAAGTACAACTACCATATCTGGTGGTCTAAGATAGCATTCAACTCAAAGACTTTATCTGGGATGTCTTCACAGAGTTTAGAAGACTCGGGGATGGGGTGCTCTGGCAAAAAGTCGACTATTGCTTGACCTTTGACTATTTTCTGGGGCACAAATGTCATGTCGTACTGTGAGAGCAATATTGTCCATTTTGCTAACCTAGAATTCAGTGATCCGGGTTTCATCATGAGTATCCGTAGAGGATTAACTCTTGAAATGACGTGGATGGATTGGCCAGTGAGGTAGTGTCGCAACTTTTGAATTGCGAAGACCAATACTAAACATTCCTTCTCGACTGAATTATACCGATGCTCGGAACTAATCATAGTCCGGTCGAGGAAATAAATGGCTTGCTCGTGGCCATTGTCGTTATTTTGGGCAAGAAGTGCTCCAAGAGAATGGTCTATTGCTCGAACATAGACCAAGAATGGTTTACTTGATACTGGTACGGCTAGGACTGGCGACTTTGTGAGATAACCCTTGATCTCGTTGAAAGCTTCTTGACAGGTGTCGTCCCAGGTGAACGAAACACCTTTCTTCATCAGTCTTTAAAATGGTTGATATTTCCCAGACAGGTTTGTTTCGGGTTCTTTCTATATTGTAATTGACACAGATTACAATTAAAGAATGTAATAAAATGAAGGAAAATTTATATTTTTCCAAGGGTTCTTGTCTGCATGCCGATGGAGCGTGAATCTTGTACTCCATTGACGAACTGACTAAGACAATAGAACTTTTGCTGATTGTTGAGTGTCGAATTGCCTAGAAGCTAACTCAGTCTTCTCTCAGTAATATCTCTCAATGAGCTCGCAGATGCGATGCGTGTGGGTCTTTCTTTTTTTGCTAAGGCTCTTTGGATCTATTTCTGAACTTGTAGAATGGATGATCTCCTCTCCTTTTATAGGCTAAAAGAGAGAGTTAATGGCCCCTTAATTGTGAATTAAGTGGCCATTAAAGTAGGGGATAATGGGGGAGCGGTTATCCCCTGAAAATAGCTCCGAAACGGCTACTAGGTGAACTTCATGATTGATGGGAAATAAATGATTACCTCCTAAGTTGTAAGTATACAACTTATCAAGTTATAGTATATAAGATTATCGATCCCACGAGGAACGGGAAGTAGGAAGAGTTTGTTCAAGTTTTGGTTCTCAAATTATGCGCGACAATTAGGAGTTATTCAAGAATAAAAGAAAAACATGGTGAAAGTGGTTTGTGAGAGATAAGAGAGAGTGGTTGTGGATTATGTGCAAAAGAGGAGAAAATAAAGTTGAGAATGTGGTTGTGATTAAATGCACATAATAACAAAATTAGGTTTGAGATTATATGCACATGGAGGGAATATGAGATTGAGAGAGAAGTAAAAATCAATGAAATCAAGAATAAAGGAAAATAACAAACAAATAAAAAGTAAGGATATGAGGAAAATAAAAAGGTAAAGTATGGAGGATTAATTAAAGATATGAGGAATCTAGAGTAGATCCACTTAGCTTATCTCAATTTTATGTGAATAAGTTAGATTTGTTAGCTAGTTTCAAACAATCTCTAGGGATCCCACAAATATTAGCTCCACACTTAGAAAAGGGTAATTCCCTAGAGGGTTCTAGCCTCAAGGTGAATTAAAGAAAAGAAAAAACTATACTAGAAAGTAAATACAAGAATTAAAAATATTGCATGAAAGTAAATTGAATGAAAGTAAATTGCATGAAAGTAAATCTAAACTACAAAGTATATAAATAAACAAGAAATGAAAAAGAAATGCAAAAAAAATAAAATAGAAACCTACAACTCTTGATCTTCATCTCATCATCCTTTTGGTCCTTGGATAAGAAGAAGAGAAAGGAAATTGAAGGGGTGAAAAATTTTATTTATTGTGTAACAAAAGTTATAATTTTTGGAAGGTCTTCTCAATTAAGAGTAACCCTCCTCTTCAAATGGAGTTTTTACAAAATATTTCACACTCAAACCTCTCCCTCTACCCCTCTATTTATAGCCCAACGGAGTTGATGTGAACCATTAGATCAAACTTGGCCATCAAGGAAGAGAAATCAGCCATTGATCAAATCTGTTGCGAACCAATTGATTGGCCAACCGGTTGGTTTCCAACCAAATTTGTCTTTTCTTGATTTTTCTTCACGAATTTCTCTTGGATCACATTGATATCTTGGGCCTTCATTTGTCTTCAAATTTGGGCTTTAAATATTGGTAGAAATTCAGAGAATTTGAGTCATTTGGGCTTTTATTCATTATTTCTTTATTAGCCTGCAAAATAAGATAAAAATAATTATTAGTAATATCTTTATTCATATAAAATAGGTAATGAGGGTATAAAAATATAATTAAAATATGATAATCAAATACCCCTACACCTAAACTTTTGCTAGTCCTCTAGCAAAGAAAATAAAAAGAAAACCTAACTCACTTTCGCAGGAATCGCGGTTGTATTTAGCGCATACAACAAGCCTTTAAACCCCTCGGTTATCGTAGTGGACGAGTTGTAGTCTCGTGAGGGTTTGTAGTGAATATACCCACAAAATTCAATCAACTTGCCAATTTAAAGAAGTTAATGAAATAGTTAATTCATTTGATATATTCAACCATTCCAAATGAAGTTGGTTAATACTCAAGAAAATATTTTTATCATAACTCCAATGTAATTTTCTTAAGAAAATCCTTCCATTATAGTTATACAAAACCAAGTTTAACTTAGAAAAATAAAAGTTTTGAAGAGAACATGCTAGCTCTTTGTTTCAATAAAAATTCAAGTCTCTTAATCAATTTATTTTTCAAAAAATATAAATATACATATATAGATATATTTGTTATATATATATATATATATATATATATATATATATATATATATATACACACACACATATATTGACAATCTTTATTCCATAGTGATTTTGTTGTACTTTGTCGGGCTTTCTAAGTGACCATTAAAGAGTTTTGGGCCATGGATCCCAACCCAGTGGTAGGTCATTAAGTATGAAAATACTCCTGGCCTTAATTCCTCAGTCAACTTAGGCTTAATAAGATTGAACCACATTGGAGTTCAAGTTTTTTTTGCATTATATATATATATATATATATATATATATATATATATATATATATATATATATATATATATATATATATATGATATATATATTTATATATGAGTATATGTATATATTTTGAAAGATATATAGATTAGGAAAACTTAAAAATTTTATTTTTAACTCTAAGCTAGACATGCAAAAATTTCATTACTTTAAAATCTACGTTAAGACTTAAGTGAAGTATACTACTTTTGAAAATCATTTCTTAAGAAATTTATTTGGAGTTATCATAAAAGGTAAACTTGAGTATAGAACTAACTAAGGATTAGAAGACTTAAATTCCATCAAATAGATCAATTATTAATCAACTCTATTAAGTTGGCAAGTGACTATATATATATATATATATATATATATATATATATATATATATATATATATATATATATATATATATATATATATATATATATATATGAAGAGAGAAAAATAACATAAAAATGGTAAAAAGAGGAAAATTGACTAAGCAAAATGACTAATTCCCACCCCACACCTAGATTTTGCATTGTCCTCAATGTAAATTCTATTATCCACAAAGTAAAGCAGATAATAATTGAAGCACTTACATTTATTAGGCTAGCTTGAACAATGATAAAGTGCAAATACCTTCAAGATGAGGGGTGAAGCCAAAATTTATTCTCTCTTTGTTTTGTTTTGTTTTTTTTTGAAATAAAGAACAACAAGAAACTCTCATATGAGAGAAGAATAAATTCTTTTATTATTATGAGACAAAAAAATAAAAATGTAGAATAAAAGATGAAACATGAGAAGCTCACATTCTACATTAAATCCTACCTTATTCTGAAAATTCTATCCGAAATTTAAAGAATTTCAAAATGATATATAATCAGCGATGTGCTTAAATTCTAAAAATTCCAAGGTTTTCAATGATTTTTGCGACAAATAAAGGTAGGTATTATTGGTGTTATGCATTTTGAACTAAGATTTTTGATTAATGAAAATTTGACATTTTGGTTCTTTGCTTCAAAATCTAAGCTCTTGAAAAGAGTTCCTCGAATGTTGCATTCAAGAGGCATGTATTCAACAAAGTTTCCTCGTTTTGAATAACCAAATCTGATTTTTTTAAGATTTCCAGCTCCTCATGAAAGATTTCCTCAAAACTAAGGTCTGATTTATTCTCTTCTTCTTCTATGTCTTCAATCAAGCTTTCCTGGATGTAATTTATTTTCATTGATTGATTATCAGTTGGTTTCACAGGTTAAAAATGTTGAGATCGTGATCAAATTTCTAAGGGCGACTTTATTTGACCAGTTTTACAGTTGATGAGATTATTAGAAGTGGCTAAGAAAGGTCTTTCTAAGATAACAGGTATTTGTCCTTTGGGATTGGAAACAGGCTGTGTTTCCAAAACTACAAAATTCACAGGAAAAATGAAATCCCCAACCTTAATCAGAACATCCATTATTTCACCCATGGGGATCTTGACAGATCTATCAGCTAACTGTAGGGTGCATCTGGTTGGTTTGAGCTACCCTACATCTAGTTGTTGGTAGACCGAAAATGGGAGCAAATTGACACTGGCCCCTAAGTCTAAGAGTACCTTATCAATAAAACTATTACCAATGACACATGAGATGGTAGGACAACCTGGATCTTTATATTTTAAAGGTACGGATTTTGAGAGTATATCAGTGATATTGGCAGCAAGAAAGACTTTCTTTGGAACATTTATTTGCCTCTTTTTGGTACATAATTCCTTCAAAAGTTTTGCATAAGAAGAAATTTGATCAATGATATCTATGAGAGGAATATTGACCTTAACCTGCTTGAAAGTTTCTAGAATTTTCTCCTCCTGAGGCGAGTGTTTCCTAGGCCTGAGTCTATCTGGGTAAGGAGCAACTGGTTTAAACCGATCAAAATTAGACTCTGATTCTGGTTCAGGTTCTGGGTCATCAGAAGGGTGTGATTTCTAAGTAGAGATATCAGAAGGACAGAGAATTTGTTCTGGTTCAAGGGTTTCACTTAAAGGCATTCTAACCTGATTATCGACCTGTTTACCTGACCGTAGTGAATGGATTGCATTCACTTGAGCTTGGTAGGTTGAACTTGATCCCGTGTCCTTCGGGTTGGGCACGGGTTGACTCGGAAATATTCCTTTCTCTTTCTCTCACTCACAGCACTAGCTAGTTATCCAAGTTGGGTTTCTAATCTAGTTATAGCTTGAGTGTTAGAAGTAAGAATTTGTCCGGTTGATTGCATAAAGGTATTCAAAGTGTTGGATGTTTGAGTCAACAAGTTGGTGATTTGTGTAGAAGTCTTAATCATAGTTTCTATTCCCTTTTCTAGAACATCAAGACGTTTTTCATGATCAGGATTCGGAGGAGTGTGATGAGGAGACTGATATGACTGATTTGGTTGTTTAAATTATTTTGAGAAGGAAATGTGTTTTCCCTAGGAAATTGATGATTTGAAGAGGGAGTGAAAGTTTGGTTACCGGAGAAGTTTCCCTGGTTCCATGCAAGATTTGGTTAATTTCTCCAACCTGGATTATAAGTTGAAGAGAATGGATCATTTAGGAATATTTGGAATCGGCGTTTACGACCTAGTGGTGGCCGGGTCCTAAAGAGGACATTCCTCTGAAACATGAGATGGAGACAGACGATTATGACAACTGAGGCGAAACTTGATTGATTTGGTGGAGCTCGTTCTTTGACTTCTAAAGCTTCTAACCTACGCATGATTGTAGCCATCTTTGCTTGAGACTATGTTAGTTTCTAAGGAAAGACCAGCGGTTTTGGATTGGGAAGCCCGATGAAACACGGTCATCCACGGTGTTCCCCTTGCATGGTTTTCTCGGATAAATTCTCTAAAAAATCCCAAGCTTCATCAGCATTTTTCTTCATGAAATCCCCTTGACACATTGACTCTAAGGAAGTTTTGAAGAATAATCCAATCCTTCATAAATGATTTGGCATAATCGCCACTTTTCAAGACCATGGTGCGGACATTGGATAAGAAGATCTTTGAATTTATCAAAATACTTCCAAAAAGGTTCTCCTGAGATAATTTTAAAATTTTAAATGCTGTTTCTAAGCTTGACCATTTTGTGGATAGGAAAGAATTTTTTGAGCGTTTATAAATTCACCCAAAGTTGAGATGGAATATGTGGGCAAGCTATACAATTATTTTTGGCTTTGTCCTTAGGGCAAATGGAATAAATCGAAGTTTGATCGCATCTTGGTTAAGTCCCTCATCTTGATCATCAAGACGCTTTTCATGATCGATTCGGAGGAGTGTGATGAGGAGACTGATATGACTGATTTGGTTGTTTAAATTATTTTGAGAAGGAAATGTGTTTTCCCTAGGAAATTGATGATTTGAAGAGGGAGTGAAAGTTTGGTTACCGGAGAAGTTTCCCTGGTTCCATGCAAGATTTGGTTAATTTCTCCAACCTGGATTATAAGTTGAAGAGAATGGATCATTTCCGGACGCCGGAATGCGCCACACCGACCTAGTGGTCGACCGGTCCTAAAGAGGACATTCCTCGAAACATGAGATGGAGACAGACAGCTATGACAACCCGAGGCGAAACTTGATTGATTTGGTGGAGCTCGTTCTTTGACTTCTAAAGCTTCTAACCTACGCATGATTGTAGCCATCTTTGCTTCAGAGACTATGTTCGCTTCTAAGGAAAGACCAGCGGTTTTGGATTGGGAAGCCCGATGAAACACGGTCATCCACGGTGTTCCCCTTGCATGGTTTTCTGATAAATTCTCTAAAAATCCCAAGCTTCATCAGCATTTTTCTTCATGAAATCCCCTTGACACATTGACTCTAAGGAAGTTTTTGAAGAATAATCCAATCCTTCATAAATGATTTGGCATAATCGCCACTTTTCAAGACCATGGTGCGGACATTGGATAAGAAGATCTTTGAATTTATCAAAATACTTCCAAAAAGGTTCTCCTGAGATAATTTTAAAATTTTAAATGCTGTTTCTAAGCTTGACCATTTTGTGGATAGGAAAGAATTTTTTCAGAAAAACGTTTATAAATTCACCCAAAGTTGAGATGGAATATGTGGGCAAGCTATACAATTATTTTTTGGCTTTGTCCTTAAGGGCAAATGGAATAAATCGAAGTTTGATCGCATCTTCGGTTAAGTCCCTCATCTTGATCATGAGGCAAACTTCTTAAAATTCGGAGATGAAAATATAAGCGTCTTCGGTTTCTACTCCTAGGAATTTGGGAAGCATGTTAATAAAATGCAGTCTAAGTTTGAAATTTGCTCCATTGACCTCGGGGAGTGTTATGCAAGAGGGGATTGCATTTCTAGTGGGATAACAAACATCTTGAAGAACAGGTGGGTTGGTATTGACCATTTTGTTTGGTTCAAGAGATGGATCAAAACGAATTAAACGATCGGTATTATCCCTAACCCAAGTTTGCATACACCAAAATCAAATTTTTTTTATTGAAAAAGGACAAGAGAAAAAGTTAAGAAGATGATGAGAAAAAGAAAAAAAAAATAACTAAAAGCAAATCAAGGCAATCACTTTTCAATCACCCTAACTCTAGGGTTAAGCCTAAACTTGACTTAGACCAGCTCCTAACCAAAAATTCCCTTAGTGAAAAGATCAAAGTTTACTCAGGTAATTAGCCAGGTAAGGATAGTACTAGAGGGAGATCAAAGATCAATTAAGTACCTCTTTCCTTATGAGCTTCACGCAACCCCTAAACCTTACCTTAGACACCAATTAATCCAAATAAACTTGGACCGGTTCACTTAAGGATTTCTTGTTCCTTAATGAGCTCGAATCCTTAGAGGCCAACGTCTAATCAAATTTTAAGAGGCTTGGGTAAGTGTAGTGAGGAATTAGTGATTTTTGGGCTAAGGAAATGGTGATGAAATCTCTCACCTTATCTTGATTAATGGGTTTTGCCCTTAAAAATATTTTCAAGTGAGTGCCAAATCAAGATGCTCAAATCACTTTGGTGAATTCCTACTATTATATGAAATGCAACCCTAGGAATTAAAAGCAACTGAAAAGGATGCAAAAACAAAAATCTTTTTATTTTTTATTATGGTCGACAATCAAAGAAATGAAGTTTATTAGGGTCAATAAAGGTAAAATCTTTTTATTATTATTATTATTATTTTATCCTAATTGCCTCTAATGTGAATGAACTATCTAAAGGGTGGAATTGAGAATACTAGAAAGAAGAGCTACCCACGCAATCGCTATCCAAAGCCTCGTTGGAGGCAAATCTTCAATCTTGATTCTTCAACTCTTAATCTTCAAGTTCCAAATTCCTTCACAAAAGAAAAACACACAAGTTAAGGAACCAAAGTTAATCAAAATCCTACTTATGCACCGTTTCCCGACAACGGTGTTCGCGGGGAAAGTTGCTGATTTTTCCATTGCAATTGAATTTGTTACACCTTTATGCAATTACAAACAAATTCAAGAATAAAAAAAGATCGCCTTTTATTTAAGGCTTACAATGAAAGAATCAATTAACGGTTACAACTTAAACACTAAACAAACACGAGGATCTCTATTTTCGGGGTCACCAAACTGCGTGGGATCTTTACTGTAGGGGACTTCTTTTCCGTCCGTGGACCACCGCGTAATCCGGATCCGGTACGAGATCTACACGATCAAAAGGGGTCGTTTCACAAAGGAAACAAGAGCCCGAAGCAAATGAAATCGACCAAGCGAAGTCAAAGCTCTTCTCGAGATCAAAACAAGGTTTAATCTCGAGGAATTGATGTGGATCTGATGTCGAATTTGCTCGCCTCCCCCAAAAGCTAGTTCTGGATCTTCAAAGACGTCGCCTTTATCGCCAAAACTCAGATCTTGATCCGGCAGAGCTTCCTCGTCCTCCCAAAATTTCTAGATCTCCGCAAATGAGCCTTGCACCTCATATTTATAGCCTTCAATGCGGGTAGCAATTGAGCGGGCCCAAGGCACACTGGCCACTGCGGTGGGCGAGGCTTTGGCGAGCCACTTGCAAATGGCTCCGACCCAGAGCACAGGAAGTGGCTCGGTTTCGGCCGAGTCACCCAAGTGTGCCGTTTCGCCATTTTTCGGTGTTCCGAGTCTGATTCGATTCCGGTTTATCGGTTTTCACTGATCTGGAGCTTCAAAGTCGGGTTCATCCCTTCGCTCGCACGCGATTCATTGCTTTATTAGCCTCGGACGCTTCGTCGACTTGCTTTATGCACTTCGTCGACTTGGCTTATGCACCTGGACGTTTCGTCGACTCGCTTTATGCGTTGGCGTCGCGGTGACTTGTTGTCGTATATCGACGGTTCACCATTACGTCGTCGTATGGCTCGCCGATCGTCAACTCCTTATCACAAGCTGTGTTCGGGAGCGTATAGGCAATTTTCAACGCCTACAGATACCCCCTCCAAAGTGTTTCGGTGTTGCTCTTTTATAGAAGAAGCCGGAATACTTTGGATATGATAGGCCCCAACCTTCTGTCGTTATAACGGGACCTGAAAATGGCTTCGGATCTTGACTTCTCAAATTCTTTCGGACTATCTAGTGCTTTGTAGGATGACTGAAAGTGTCGCGGTGCTGCATTTATTGTCTGACCGCTGTTGAAGTCTTGAATCGAAGCTGATGAGTGAACTATTTGCTTTAGCTCGTGCTAGTGAGTTGTCATCGAATTGACCATCCAACTTCATATTTCATGAGGCTTAGCCTTGAATTGGTGAATTCTCCGATGCTTCGCTTGGCATTGGCCTAACCACAGTGGGAGGAGATTGAGAATTTGCCCTTTAATAGGTGAACTCTCCGTTGTGACGCTCATTGCAGGATTGACCACAGCGAGAGGAATTTTCTTGAGATGAGATGTGTTGACCGGCGTTAGAAATTTTTCTTTGACATTCAACCTTCAATCGGCGATTACGACGCGTTGGTTGGCGTCAACACAGTTTATACTCATGAGTCTACTGGAGTTTTGGGAATTAATTTATCCTAATATACCCATTCGGAGGTGGCCGAGTTATCCTTAAGATATTTTCCAGGAACTTCTCGCCAAAATAGGAAATAGTTTATACTCGTATACCTTATTGGAGTATTTCCGGCGAGAGGAAGTTGGGGGTTGTCGAGTTATCCTTAAGAATACGAAACTATTCTCCAGAAACTTCTTGACAAAATTAGGAAGCGGTTTATACTCATTATACAGTTTGGAGTATGATTAGGGTTCGCTGCTTCGAACCATATGAGAATTGACCCTCGATGGGTGAAGACTGATAATCACATTTTAATGACATTTTAATAACCTCATTATCTATTTTATATCAATAAATATGTTACTAATAATATGTTTTATCTTATTTTGAGAATAATGGAGTATTAATGAATAAAAGCTCAAATGACTCAAACTCTCAATTTCTACCAATTTTTAAAGCCCTAATCGAGACAAGCGAAGGCCCAAGATACCAAGGGAATCCAAGAAGAATTAGTGCAAAAATATCAAGAAAAGACAAAATCCGTTGGGAACCAATCGGTTGACCAACCGGTTGGCTAACAGGTTGGCTAACCGATCGACCAACCGATTGGTCTTGTAACGATTCGAATTAAGGAAAGATTTCTCTTCCTTTTTGGCCAAGTTTGATCCAATGGTTCATATCAACTCCGTTGGGGTATAAATAGGGGTAGTATCTGAGGGTTTAGAGGTGTGAAATATTTTGTAAAACTCCTTTTGGAGAGAAAGGGTTGCTCTTCTTTTAGAGTACCTTTCATTGTAATAATTTTTCCTCAATAAATAAATATTTTAAGCCCTTCAATCCCATCTTCTTCTTCTTGTTCAAGGACCAAAGGAGGATGAGTTGATGATGATGAGTTGCGAGGTTTCTCTTTATTTCTCTTTATTATTTCTTTTTCTTTCTTGTTATTTATTTGCTTTGTAGTTTAGATTTAATCGCTTTTGTAGTTTAGATTTAATTGCTTTGTAGTTAGATTAGTTTAGAATTTTTCTTTTCTTTTTATTTTCTTTTCTTTTTCTATTTGTTTGAGTTTCCCAAGATGTTGAACTAAACTCTTGTGGGGATCTAGGTTGCATGAAACTAGTCTAATCTCTTTTGTGTTTATGAATCATCTCTCTTATGCTTAAAAGATCATGTTTAGGTTAATCAACTAGAGAACTAATCGATAGAAGAAGAATTTGATAGTTTATGCTTTCCTTAAGTGGTTTGATAGGCTATGCTTATGAATTCTAGGATTATTATCTTGTTATTACTCTCTTCATGAGTTTGAATTTCAATTAGGTGATAATTTGATAAGTTATGCTTTCCTTAAGTGGTTTGATATCTTATGCTTAATAAATCTAATATGAGATGTGGTAAAAGAGAATTTTTAAGTAGATTATAATTTGAGTTAGCTAGTGGATTCAATTCTAGATTCCTTCATCTCTCTTATTGAATTCTCGTCTTTTTAATTGTGATTCCTTTCACACACAATTCAAATCCACTCTCTCATCACTTCATCATATTTTCATATTATCTTGAATAAAACCCTAATTGTCACGCATAATTTGAGAACCGAACTTGAATCAAACACTTCCTATTTCCCGTTCCTCGTGGGATCGACAATCTTAAATACTATAACTTGACAATGGTTGTGCACTTGCGACTATAAAAGGTAAACACTCGTTTTTGCCCATCAAAGACCTCGTGTGGGAGAGAGGAATCTGGTGGGGATTCGAGTTTGATCGAATCCTACTTTGACTAGGATTGGCTGAATCCTGCTGAAATCCTGCTGGGACTAGGATAAGTGAAATCCTGTTGTGACTGGGATTCCAAATCTTGTTGTGACTGGGATTACCGAAATCCTGTTGGGACTGGGATTCTGAAATCCTATTTGGGGCTGGGATTACAGAAATCTGTTGTGGTGGGATTCCAAATCTTGTTGTGGTGGGATTAGAAATCTGTTGGGGCTGGGACTCCAAATCCTGCTTTGGGGCTGGGATTAGAAATCTGTTGGGGCTGGGATTACAGAAATCTGTTGGGGTGGGATTACGAAATCTGTTGGGGCTGGGATTACGAAATCTGTTGGGGCTGGGATTACAGAAATCTGTTGTGGTGGGATTCCAAATCCTGCTTTGGGGCTGGGATTACGAAATCTGTTGGGGCTGGGATTCTGAAATCCTATTTGGGACTAGGATAAGTGAAATCTGTTGTGGTGGGATTCCAAATCTTGTTGTGGTGGGATTAGAAATCTGTTGGGGCTGGGATTCTGAAATCCTATTTGGGGCTGGGATTAGAAATCTGTTGCATTTGGGATTACAAATCCTGCTGGGCCTGGGATTACCGAAATTCTGTTGGGACTGGGACTCCAAATCCTGCTGGGACTGGGATTACCGAAATCTGTTGGGGTGGGATTCAGAAATCTGTTGGGGCTGGGATTAGAAATCTGTTGCATTTGGGATTACAAATCTCTTTGGGCACAGGATTACGAAATCCTATTTTGACTGGGATTCCAAATCCTGCTGGGACTGGGATTTCCGAAATCCTGTTGTGACTGGGATTCCAAACCCCCTTTAATTAGGTTTCCAAGTCTCCTTTGATTTGGTTTAGGATTCTAAACCCACCACAACTTGATTTGGTCAAACCTGCCTTCAACTAGGTTTCTTTCTTTCTTTTTCTTCTTTCCTTCTTCTATTGGGTTTGGGCCCAACTAAAACCCTCTCCCCTATAAATATGGCCGGCCCCCCCTCTTTCTCTCTCTTTTTTTTAAAGAGTTTTCGGCCTCTCTCCCTCTCTCTCTCTAGGTTTGGCCGAGCACACCCTCTCTAGGGTTTTGGCCGAACACCCCCCTCTCTCTTATTTTCCTCTTTTCCTCATCTCATCTCCCCTCAACTTCAAGGACATCAGAGATCAAAGACTCCTCTACGTGTCGGATCCAAGAGTCTTTCCAAAGCTGCGTGCTTTTTGAGTTCTTTCAAACCTTTCGAGCACTTTCTCTCAGATTCAAGCTCGAGCTTTTATTCAGGTAAACCCTTATAACTCTTGCATATTTGATCTTTACTTCATCATGCAAATTAGGGGGTAGGTGTGCAAGAAATTAGGGTTTTGATTGCACACCTGAAATTAGGGTTTTTGGGGGTGAGATTGCATGAAGTTTGAAGGCTTTTAGTCATGAGAAAGAGGGCTGAAGTTTGAGGGGCTTTTGTGCAAAAATAGCCCCAAAACTTCGGGTTTGAGGGCTATTTCGGTGGCTAAAATTTTTGGACTTGAAGGTGACCAATGTGGCTAAAATTTCAACCTGGCCTCAGGGGTTATTTGGTCATTTTACGGTCAAATCTGGTTAGGAGAGGCTTTCGAGCAGGAATCAAACCCGATGCCCGTGTATATGCTCTTTGTAGGTTCCGCTTGAATTTGACCAAGAAATCCTATATGCTCTCTTAGGATTTTGGTTCTGAATTCACAATTCCCCTTTTGCATTTTTGATTCTGACCTGTATGATTCCTCTTTGCAGGTCGAGATGTCATCAAAGAGATCCCGTGCTCCGAGGAGCCAACGCTCTGCTCCGTTACCCACGAGTGCGCCTTCATCACTTTCTGGTGAGCCTTTCCACCTCTCAGTGCATCTGACACTCGCATTTGGTTTACTGCATTCCCCCTTTATTTTCCTTTGTGAGGCAAACCGGGAAAAGCCGCGATTCTCCTTTGTGAGGGTCGCCGCTAAAAGATAGGCTTTGCTTAGTCGATTCCTATCTTATGGGGCGATTCTATGCCGTATTATGTTACGCCGGGCGAGGTATACTGTCGCTTTCATGTGTGCGACATTATATGTTGTACTATGTGTGCATAATGTGGCTGGAATCGTCTCACCCGCTATAAGGCCGTGGCTCTATCTCACGAGTTTATGAAATGAGTTCTCGCCTTCTGGCTGCTTTTCGATATCCTTCATGGTCGGATTTAACGATTTTGATTTCGTTTGCGGTTGAGTATCATACGGCGTTCCCTTCAAATCACGATTGATGGGCCGTGGTGAGCATTATGCCGCCGATATTCCCCGCTGTTCGGTTACTCCTCGGTTTGCACGGGTACATCTGCGGAGACCATTCAAGTGATACAAGAGGGAAGTCCTCGGGTGCTCCGCCTGTTGATCACTGATGCGCCGTTCGTGAGGGATACCATTTCCACTCGACCTCACGAACAAGGCGGATTACTTATTCGGGATTCCGCTAAAGACCGGACTCAACTTTTATTGAGGCGAGCGATGGTGCATAAAGATGAAGTTGGGCTTTTATATCTCCCGCCGATACCTCGCCATCGTTCGCTGGTTGAATTAAGGAAACAAGCTGTGACCCGTGACATGTTGTGGCGCTTGACAGAGGAACACGACGGCATTCATTGCGGTTATATTACCCACAATGCAACTCCGGGTTCGGACCGCCATCGCGTTGTCGGATTACGCCCGAGTATACTGGATGCACCACCCCGTGGTGATATATTTACCGCTGCTCATACGTTGAGGAATCGTCTCGCGAAGCTGGGGCGAGAGATGCCTGCGCACGGACATAGATTTTACGGTTGGCTCCACACTTCAGACAAACACTGGTGGGCTCAAATGACAAACTATGTACTCAGTCGATGGAGTGAGGAACTACATGCATGCGGTTTATATGCGGCCATTCACGCCACCATGTATGGGCTACCGATCAACTCCCATCCTTTCTTTGCGCTGTTAGAGCTCTATGATCCGGATTCAAATACCTTTTTGACTCGGCATGGAGAGTTGGGGTTGGCTCTTCATGAAATGTATCAAGTGTCCGGCTTACCGACGGGAAGGATGCTATACCAGGAGTATTTCCCTTCGAATCGCAAACTGAGTCAGCTGAAGGATCGTATGCCTGATTGTCATGATACTTTATGGGATCTGACTTGTCATTATCACATTGCTTTAGGTGGCCGTTAGCAAAGAAAGGTAAGCGCAAGTGGCGTGAAGCGGTTTGCGGTTACTTGTTCAAGAATCACAGGCGATTACGGTGAGGCTTTGGCGGGAATCAAACCCGATGCCCGTGTATATGCTCTTTGTAGGTTCCGCTTGAATTTGACCAAGAAATCCTATATGCTCTCTTAGGATTTTGGTTCTGAATTCACAATTCCCCTTTTGCATTTTTGATTCTGACCTGTATGATTCCTCTTTGCAGGTCGAGATGTCATCAAAGAGATCCCGTGCTCCGAGGAGCCAACGCTCTGCTCCGTTACCCACGAGTGCGCCTTCATCACTTTCTGGTGAGCCTTTCCACCTCTCAGTGCATCTGACACTCGCATTTGGTTTACTGCATTCCCCCTTTATTTTCCTTTGTGAGGCAAACCGGGAAAAGCCGCGATTCTCCTTTGTGAGGGTCGTCGCTTAAAAGAGCCGTGATTCTCCTTCGTGAGGGTCGTCGCTTAAAAGAGCCGCGATTCTCCTTCGTGAGGGTCGTCGCTTAAAAGAGTCGCGATTCTCCTTCGTGAGGGTCGTCGCTTAAAAGATAGGCTTTGCTTAGTCGATTCCTATCTTATGGGGGCGATTCTATGCCGTATTATGTTACGCCAGGCGAGGTATACTGTCGCTTTCATGTGTGCGACATTATATGTTGTACTATGTGTGCATAATGTGGCTGGAATCGTCTCACCCGCTATAAGGCCGTGGCTCTATCTCACAGGTTTATGAAATGAGTTCTCGCCTTCTGGCTGCTTTTCACGATATCCTTCATGGTCGGATTTAACGATTTTGATTTCGTTTGCGGTTGAGTATCATACGGCGTTCCCTTCAAATCACGATTGATGGGCCGTGGTGAGCATTATGCCGCCGATATTCCCCGCTGTTCGGTTACTCCTCGGTTTGCACGGGTACATCTGCGGAGACCATTCAAGTGATACAAGAGGAAGTCCTCGGGTGCTCGCTTTGTTGATCAGCGATCGCCCGTTCGTGAGGATACCATTTCCACTCGACCTCACGAACAAGGCGGATTACTTATTCGGGATTCCGCTAAAGACCGGACTCAACTTTTATTGAGGCGAGCGATGGTGCATAAAGATGAAGTTGGGCTTTTATATCTCCGCCGATACCTGCGCCATCGTTATTTGGTTGAATTAAGGAAACAAAGCGTGACCCGTGACATGTTGTGGCGCAGCGAGGAACGGCGGCATTCATTGCGGTTATATTACCCACAATGCAACTCCGGGTTCGGACCGCCATCGCGTTGTCGGATTATGCCCGGGTATACTGGGCTTGGACGCACCACCCCGTGGTGATATATTTACCGCTGCTCATACGTTGAGGAATCGTCTCGCGAAGCTGGGGCGAGAGATGCTAGCGCACGGACATAGATTTTACGGTTGGCTCCACACTTCAGACAAACACTGGTGGGCTCAAATGACAAACTATGTACTCAGTCGATGGAGTGAGGAACTACATGCATGCGGTTTATATCGCGGCCATTCACGCCACCATGTATGGGCTACCGATCAACTCCCATCCTTTCTTTGCGCTGTTAGAGCTCTATGATCCGGATTCAAATACCTTTTTGACTCGGCATGGAGAGTTGGGGTTGGCTCTTCATGAAATGTATCAAGTGTCCGAGCCACGGCGGAAGGATGCTATACCAGGAGTATTTCCCTTGAATCATAAGCCGAGTCGGTGAAGGATCGTATGCCTGATTGTCATGATACTTTATGGGATCTGACTTGTCATTATCACATTGCTTTAGCACAGACTGAGCCGTTAGCAAAGAAAGGTAAGCCGCAAGTGAGCGTGAAGCAGTTTGCGGGTTACTTGTTCAAGAATCGGAAGCGATTACGGTGAGGCGATTTTGCATTGGCCCCACTCTCTCCTTGAGAGATCAATGGGCTGATTGAGAATTCGATGCTCGCTCTTATACCACTAAGAGTACCGAAGGTGGTTTTCTGCTGGTACCAAGTTGAGGACATTTACGTGGCATGCCATAAAAGCGATTCGGTCGATGACTCTCTAGGCTGGTTATCTCGCTCACGGTGAAGAGGTCGTGGTACCATATCGATCTGGCGATGCTTTACCTTTGGAGGTCCTTTATCTGCGGTTCGGCTTGCTCACAAAAAGCTTTATCTTCTCCCGATGGTGGCTAATATCCATCGTGGGCTCCGTGAATAGTTAACACCTCTATTGGTAGAGGATGGGCGTCGATTCAGTTCCTCTTACAAAGGTGGAGCTCCCTACACTTACATGATGGCTTGGCTCGTGCTTCACCGTCCTGATATGATGGCAGTGAGTATCATGAGACCCTCTATTCCCTTATTGCGGTTATTGGAAGGCTGCAAATGGAAGGGACGAGTGTTTTTAGATGCGAACGGAATTGCAGATTCACAAGGGCTGGATTTTTTCTAGGTGCTTTCCTCAATTTTCCGGCCAGTATGGCGAGTCCTTGATAGATGAAGAGATGCCGGGGGCGAGTCGGACCTCTCTTGATGTCGGCTGCTTTAATTGGCTTGTGAATATCAGGCCAGACTACTTAACATTCTGGGTTAGGAATCGGTATTTTATAGAGCCCTATCGCCTTGCCGGTCGCTCGCCCGGTTTAGCTCTGATCGACTTTATGTTGGAAATCCCGTCGGTAACCGAACTTCGTGGGGGATTAGTAGGCGGTGTCAGAGCTTAGTCTTTGGAGTATGGCGAGGTGTACCCAAGTTCAATCTTCAAGTTTTGATCGTCCGCTTGAGCTGACATTCTTATATTGCACATGGCTACTAGCGGCTGATGAACCTATTCATGTGAGACGTATCTCAGAGTTAGTGGCCGAAGAGACCTCCAAGGCTAATACTCGGATGATTCGAGCGGCTTCGGTCACGGGGCCTTGGCGCAAGACTTCGTCGGCGAGCGATAGAGGAGAAGAGATATCCAGCTCTGCCGGAGACCGTTCAAGAGAAGACCAGACTGACGAAGAAGATGTTGGGCCAGGTTCGTCCACCTTTCCTCTTTCTTCATCTTTCTCCTCTTTTAGGGTTGTTGATGTTATTTTGTCATTTCAGGTATGGCTGCCGAAGTGGAGGATCTTCATGCCTCTCGAGCTGGAAATCCAGCCGTTAAGCGGAAGAAGTTAGTCCACAAAACCCACGTGGATCCGCGAGCTTTTGTAACGGACTTAACCGGTGATGACTTCGTTAGCGGAGGAGGTAATGCTTGATCACCTTTGACCACTTAACTCCTTGAATTTAGAACTCATATTCCTTCACTTTTTGTGCAGGCGGATGCGAGAGTGATTTACATCTCCCTCACCAAGATGTTGCCTCTTTCGAGGGACCCAGCTTCACCCAACAGATGCATGAGTTCGTGATGGAAGACTCTGCGAAATCCATTGGGATTAATGGGACTACAGATGTAGGACCTGATTCAACAATTCCAGGTACATCTATCATTGGTAATACTCCATTTGGATGGCGAGTGCAGGAGTTGAATGACTCGGAACCCATGCCTCCCCTAATTACCTCTATGCTCCTTGCTCTTTTAGAAAAATTGCGGGAGGCAAATAAGGATACCGGGGTTAAAGAGACAATGCCCCCTATAGGAGGTAAATTATCTCCACCCGTTGCAGGTTTCTTAACTTTATTTTCTTCATCTTTGTCACCTCGTGTCAGATTTCTCGCTAGAAGATTTTGATGAAGCCGGCTTGCCTATGAACATCCCTGAAATGGATCTGACATTTGATTCTCCTCGAGATGACCATCTTCCCGATGATATATCACCTGAACCAAAGATCCTCGAGGTTGCTGAGGTTCATACCTCTAAAGGTATAGGCTCTTTCTTCCATTAATTGTAGGACTAGCCATTTATGACTAATACAACTACAATTCGTTCTGTCATTAGCAGGCGTTCCTTATTCTGATGCTCCTTCGGAATTAATTACCATGCCGGCGGCTATGCCTGAGGAACGTGCCACAAGATCAACTACAACAGTGGATGCGTCAGTAGCAGTTCATGTTCTGATGGATCCGTCAAACCATGAAACGGTGCCGATTGAGCTAGGTACTAGTTATCCAGCTAAGGACGTCTGTACCAGTCCATGATTTAAGATTCTGATGTGCTCATCGTCTTACTTTGCAGGGCATATATCTCAGCTTCATGATTTGGCTAAGGCGCTGATCTTGGACGATGATCCTGATCGGCTCATCATTTGCATTGAAGTCCGATCATTTTTCTCTCTCATGAACATGGTGATCGACCAGCTTCTTCATAAAGGGCTCTCCCTTCATCAGCTTAGGTCGATCCTTGACCCGCGGACGGTTTTGATAAGGGACGCTGGTTTTCCCGAGTTAGCCCAGGCCATTGTCGATGATCTTGATCGCCTGGAACTTGACCTTCAGAAGCTACGAGAGCTGCAAGCGACAGGTGTTTCATCATATGTGGCTGATCGAATGGGTCCTCGTGCGGATGTGTGGCCTGGCCTTTCGAGTTCTTAATGAATTCGAGGTTGAGGTGCAACGAGCCGGTATATCGGGTTAAGGCTGTCCTCGTAGAAATCAACATCCTTGAGCCACATCGATTCACTTATTGCTTGAGTGAGGCGAGATAAGCGGCTCAAGCGAGAACTCAAACAAAGGAAGAGGACTTAGGCTGCGGTGACCCGGAGACCAGCGAAGAGGCTCGGACCCTCCTATCCAAGAAGGCTGGCTCTCGAACAAAAATTGGTGCGTAGTTGAGGAGAGCGGCTGCCTGAGGCGAATCTGAATGAGGCATCTTTCAAGGCTAAGTTACGGGAGGAGCTCCATCAAGCTTACAACAATGAGTTGTCCCATTTGGAACAACAAATCTTGTGTCGTAAACTTAATATTTGAATGCACGTAGTGTGAAAGACTTGATTCTCCATTTCTTTGAATAAAACTCTATCCTCCTTTTGTCAATGTTCATTGTGGTTTCACTGCGGTAATTAGGATTTTTGGCAAACTCTCGCCATCAGCAGTTTGATTAGCCTTTACCGATTACCGTTTGAATCGGGCTGGCGTCGGATTGTCTAACCCGTTCCGCCGCGTAGCGTTGTACTAAAGAATGAGACTCTTTTAGACTTAATGCTCTGTTGTTGAATCGTGAAGCCGTCATCTTTACGGAAAGAGACTAGCAAACAGCGTGGTAGGCGTTGACTTATCCCTTCTTAGGCTTCGGGATAAAATACCCCAAGATGAAACTTGGTATCTTTTTCAATCGGAAAAAAAGACTAAACCGGCGACGCGTGGTAGGCGTTGACTTTAAGGTTATTGGCCAACCCCCAGCCATCAACGGATTTGACTAGCCTTTACCAACCTCCGTTTGAGTCCGGCTAGCGTGCGGATTGTCTAAATCCGTTCCGCACGTAACATTGTGCTAAGAGAATGAAACTCTCTTAGACTTATTGCTATGATGTTGAATACATAGACTTCGTCTTTTATCATGAGAATAGACCACCTGGCTGCATGTGTTATATGCAGACTTATCCCTACTTAGGCTTCGGGATAAAATGCCCCAAGGTAAATTTGGTGTCTTCTTCAATCGGAGAAAAGACTAAACCATAAACGAAAGATCAAATTGATGTGGGAAAGGAAGAATTTTATATTCTGTTTCCCGACGATGGAGAGGAACAATTTTATATTCTATCTCCAAGTCTTCTTTTAGGGTAAAGACGAACCCAAACCAAGAGAGGAAGGATTTTATATCCTATCTCTTGCCCCTGGAGAGGAAGAATTTTATATTCTATCTCTAGGGAGGAAGAAACTAAAAGTGGGATCTCCACTTCGAGAATCGGAAGGGGTGAAACTAAGAGTGGGATCTCCACTCCGAGAATCGAAAAGAGATTCAGATAACTTTCACTTTTATAGAATTCATTATCTGATCTGAAAATAAAATTCTCGTTTATCGAGATGAAATTCCAACTTCGGCCCTAACCATGGGGAGGCATGAGCGAAGTGGGGAAGAAGATTCGGATAGGTTTCGCTTTTATAGGATTCGCTACCTGATCTTGAAATGACTTTCTCGTTTATCGAGAGAAAATTCCAACTTTGGCTCTAACCGTGGAAAGGCTCGAGCGAAGTGGGAAAGATGGAATCCTTCTGTTTATCAGAAAGGGGATCTCAATTTTGAAGGTGGGTCTCTTGTTCATTAAAAGGAATCAAGAGGGGATTCTGCTGGTGGATTGGACCAGAAAGATTTTTGTTTAGTAGACTCACCGCCAATGAATTTGATCAGTGAGGGAATTTGGTGGAGGACAAACTTAGGGTTATTCTCAAGGGCAACGGGGAATTATTTCCCGAGGAACTTCCCTTCAATATGGGTCATCCCGAATGTACTAAGGGTAGTACTTCTTCAGGAATTTTCTATTTATCGGCATTAATTGCCTGTCGCCATCTTGAGTAATTAGACGGTATGCACCGTTTGAGTAGACCTTGTCTATCACAAACGGTCCTTCCCATTTGGGTTCAAATTTACCTTTCTTCTTGGAGTCAAGAATTATCAGTCGTCGAGCAGCGAGGACCAGGTCTCCTTCCTTGAAGCTTCTCTGTCGGACTCTCTTGTTGAAAGCTCTCGATATTCTAGCTTGGTAAAACTCAATGTGTTGTTGAGCTTCCAGGCGCTTCTCATCCAACATCTCGAGCTCTTTAAGGCGTCTCTGATGTTGTTCCTCCGTCGTCATCTCGATTCGAGGCGATTGAAGTGATGGAATTTGGATTTTCAATGGCGGCACCGCTTCACACCGTATACCGAGAGAATATGGGGTAGCTCGGTTAGCGTCGGTGTGGTGCGATCGCCCGAGTGCTTCTCAGAGTTTATCATCCCAATCACGCTTATTGGTCTTCACAAGCCGACAAGACCTTAATGATTGTCTTGTTGAGCGCTTGACTAAACCGTTAGCGGCGGGATAATAAGCCGTCGACAAGGCGTCTTCAATCTTGAACTTCATAAAACGATGAAGGTATTGGCGGCGAATTGAGGACCGTTGTCATGCACGATCCGCTTTGGCACACCGTGTCGATAGATGGCGTGATGCTTGATGAATCGATGGCGTTGTTAGTCTTCACCTCTTTTAGTGGAATTGCTTCAGCCCACTTAGAGAAGTAGTCGATGATTGCGAGAATGAACCGATCACCTTTAACTGACGGAGGGAAAATAGGACCCACGATGTCCATACCCCACGTCTCGAAAGGCCATGAAGTAGCCGAAGGATGCAAATGCTCTGGGGGTCGATGCATGTAGTTCGCGTGTATTTGACACGCGTGGCACTTTTGAGCGTACTCGATTGCATCATTAACCATCGTTGGCCAGAAGTATCTCATTCTTCTAATGCGATCATAAAGCTTGGGACCAGGTTGATGTGCGCCGCACTCTCCACCATGTGCTTCCCTAAGAACTTCCTCTGCTTCTTTGCTTGAAAGACACCGAAGCAGCAAGCCATCATACCAGCGGCGATATAGCGTTTGGGTCTCGAGTTATAAAGAACCTCGGCGGCTCTTCGTCGGTGATTCCCTCACCTTCGTCTTGGTGAGAATACCATGTAGGACATAATCAATTATAGGAAATCGCCAATCCTGGGGCTCTAATTCAATTCGGGTTGAGTGCACCTCTTTGATGACCACCTCTTTGTTGTTGTCTTCTTTGTCATATATTGGCACGAAGAGTTAGTGAGTTCTCACAGTGATTAGCTGCTCGGACTCAGGAGGTTGCGCTAACGACACCGCCAATGCTGCTAACGCGTCTGCGTATGCATTCTGAAGGCGTGAGATGTACTCAATGAAGAATCCTTCAAATGAATCCGCCATCTTAATTGCTGTCCGGTGGTACAGAACCAAGTCCGGATTTCTGACTTCATAGTCCCCACAAACCTGTTTAACTATAAGTTGAGAATCTCCAAAAGATTTGAGATATTCTACCCCCAGCTCTTTAGCGAAACTGAGTCTAATAAGTAAGGCATTGTATTCAGCCACATTATTGGAGCACGGTTCGGTTAGCGAGTAAGCCCGCGGCATCACATGTTTCCCCGGGGAAATCAAGACAACTCCAACTCCGGCAGAAATCTTAGAACACCCGGGGGTGCTTGCTACGTTAGTTGCTCGAGAAGCTCCGTCAAAGTACAGCTGCCATATTTGCTGATGTGACGTAGTGTTGACCTCGTGGGTTTCATCTGGCAAGTCATCATACAACTCGGCTGTATCCTTTATTGGATTTCTTTGCCAAAGATCTAAATTGCTGTCCTTTGACCAACCACATTTGCTTGAAGTGCAGGTCATATTGGGACAAGAGCAAGGCCCATTTCGCCAATCGCCAATTCATAGAGGCGGGTTGCGTCATGAAAATCCGGACTGGGTTTATGCCGAAAATAACATAAATCGTCTACCTAACTAAGTAGTGTCGCATCTTCTGAACCGCGAATACCAACGCTAGGCACTCCTTCTCGATCATCGGATAGCGGGATTCAGCACTTACTAACGTCCGACTGAGGTAATACACCGTTTGCTCGTGACCGTTGTCATCGTCTTCTTGCGAGCAAAGCTTAACGAGTGGTTCATCGCCTTGATGTAAATCAAGAGCGGTTTACGACTTGATTACCTTGAGCGGGAGGATTAAGCTAGATATGCTTTGATATCCTCGAATGCCTTTTTATAGGCGTCGTCCCAAACAAATGATACTCCTTTCTTGTTTAGCTTGGAGAATGGCTGGCATTTCCTGGAGAGGTTTGATATGAACCGCCGGATGTACGCTAATCGCCCTTATAACCCTCTGAGTTCTCTTAAGCTTCTCAGGGGTTGTAATTCATTTATCGCCTTTACTTTATCTGGGTCAATGTGAACACCCTTAGTGGTGATAACGAATCTAAGGAATTTGCCGCTGGACATTCCGAGAAAAGATTTAGTGGGGTTCATCTTCAACTGATGGCTCCGCATGAGATCGAATGCCGTTCTCAGGTCTTTGATGTGGTCATTCTTGTCGCGACTTTTCACGACTAGATCATCAACGTAGCATTCAACCGTCTTCCGAAGATGTTCATGGAAAATCTTCATCATGGCTCGCTGATATGTGGCGCCCGCATTCTTCATGCCAAATGGCATGACCGTGTAGCAGAAGACACCGAGGGGAGTTCTGAATGCCGTATGTTTCACGTCATCTGGGTGCATCTTGATTTGATTATAACCTGAAAAGCCATCCATGAAAGACATTCTCTTGAATCCGCACGTGTTGTCGATGATGACATCCGTGATTGGAAGAGGAAAATTATCTTTTGGGCATGCGGCGTTGGATCCACATGTCGGCCTTGAGACTCGATTGTCCCATTCTTCTTTGGAACTGGAATAATATTGGACACCCAATCCGGATGCTGTACTTCCCTAATGAATTCTGACGCTATGAGTTTCTTTACTTCCGCCACTATTGATTCCATGATTTGCGGACGAAACCGTCTTTGCTGTTGCTTGACTGGTTTGACATCCGGCTTGATATTTAGGCGATGGGTAGCCACGTTCGGGTCGAGCCCTAGCATGTCTTCATAGTTCCAAGCGAACACGTCGATATATTCCCAGACTAGAGCAATCAATTCCTCTCTCTCTTCTGGGGGAAGACTGCCGCTCATGAATATGGGCTTTGGATTGACTTCGTCACCCATATCGACTTGAACTACTGCATCTTCGGTCGGAGGTTCCCTTTGCTCGAACCGGTCCCCGTATTGCATATTGAGGTGATGGATCCACGGGTCTTCCCATGTTGTCATCTGTTCATCATCCTTCGTCATAGCAGGGTCGGTTGTAGTCATATTTGATATTAATCCCTTGAAGATTTCACCGATGCTGACATCAGAGTCCCAAGCTGAGGACTCTGATGAATGTCCATCTCCTGTATCGGATAACTGGTCGTCAATGAACCAGCCACATTCGTCTTCTGAAGAAGATACATAACCCAACCCTCTTCTGAATCCATAATAATTCAAGGGCTTCCCTTTTGGGACATGCGCAACTTCGGGGGCAACTCAGGGACCTCGCCCGAAACAAAGACCTTCGCCTCTTGCCAGGTCGTACCCCCACTTTTTCATGAGATCTCGTGCTTCTGGACTATATCTAGATAGATATGAGCCAGGCTTATCGTCATCGGAATCCCTCTTAGAAATGATGCGGTGGTGGAGTGCGGCTTCTCCTGCAAGTAGATCAAATCCTTTTCCCCTCTGTTTTGGCGGGAATGACAAGTGTTGTTCGAAGGAATCTCGGGCTATACGTGTCATGCGACGATCGGATCGGCATGTGCGATTCGGGATCATCATACAATCCTTTAATTACATCAATAAAAGGCGGGGAGTATTCTAAGTCACCATTTATTGCATTGTTGGCAAGTTGCCAATTACAACTTTCATCAGAGCGAGTCTTCATCGTCAAGATTGATTCTGGCCGGGTACAATGTCATTTAAAACAAAACCCCCTCATAATCAAGCCCGGCGGGCATCGGCTTCCTCAGCTGTCCGTGCCTTGGTAGATGATTGATGTCGGACTCATTCTTGTAAGGAGAGTCGATAAAGTAGTTCTCCAACCCTTAAGCGGTTGTTTGTCCGACCACCGTCTTGACTTCATTATTAGTGTCAACATATTTGGAACGATGAAGAGTGGAGGGACTATAACATTATTATGGATCCAAGGCCGACCCAATAATAAGTTATAAGAAGTCTCGCATCAATCACTTAGCATGTGACTTGGACTTCAAATCACCCATTTGGCACTTTATTGGATTTTACCAAGTGGCGAGACCTCTGGTGTTAAATCCGTAAATCCTTGTGCTGTTGATGCCGACTTCTTGGTAGGAATCGAGTTTGTACATCGGTGAGGAGGGCATGATGCTCCTGTGGAACCGGATCAACTTGGATCCGGTTGACTTATTTGGAGCCAATGTACCGGTAAAATCTGATGGCCTATCGTGTTTGGAATTCTTCGTGCATATCCTCCTTAGTAAAAGTTATGCGGAATGTGTTTGGTAGTGAGGTTACCTTCTTTGGACCAAAGATTGAGCGACTCATGACTTGGCTCGACTGGCGAGAAACACTTCGAGTCGACCAAGGCTTCATCGCGAGCTTCTCGGTTTCTTTCGATAGCGCAATAGCTTCGTAAAGCGTTATCCTCACCGGGATATTAGCCAGTCGAGCCATAATGTCGAAGCGTCGCGAGGAGTTCAAACTTTTCGGTTTATCTCTTCCTATCGGACGATTGAAACGAGACTGCTTCGGAACTTGACCCTCTGTTGTTGGGGTTGCTTCTCTTTTAATTTGGTAGTATTTTCTTTAGTGACCACTTCTTCTGTGACTTTTCATGCTTGGCGTGAAGTCATTGCTACCCGACTCAGTTAGCGTCTTTGCGTTTGGATTAGGAGCTCCGGGATATTTGTAGCTATACTCTTGTCCACTCCTGGTGGCGAAGACTTTTTGTTCTTCTTCAGAAAATTAGAGCGTCATTATCTGCTCATCATTCTTCTCAAGATTCTTTGAAGTAGCATGACATAGCTTGCCCTTCCCCTTGATTTCTTCTTAGGCGAAGATGTAAGCCTTGCTCATCTTCAAGCAAATCCGGATGAACCCAGAGGATCTCGCCGTTCGGGGCTGTGTGAGGTACAAGGCCCTTCTCACGCTGACCGTGAGGGTCGTCGTTCACCGTCTTCATCCTAACTTTCTAGCAGTCGGTTGGAACCAATCCAAGAACCGATCCGAAGGCGATGGAAGCTGCGTTAAGCCCTACTTTCTTCTCTTTGGACGCCTTTGGGGTAATGACCCCTACATCAATCAAGGCCTGGATTTTGTCCTTGAGATGATAACACGACTTCGTCGGGTGGTGCACCGCTTCTGTGGTAAGCCTGATGTTGGTCCGTAACCTTCTTTGCCTCCTCTTGGTTCTGTCGGCGGCAACTGGATTTTGTTGTTCTCGAGAAGGTATTTAAAAATACCGGGAACTTCATCATCCTTGAAGGAGTAAACCTTAGGGAACCTTGGCTCCGATGACTTCTGATTTTGCGGTCGTTGTTGCCATTGAGGTCGTGACTGCTGCGGCGCTTGTTGCTGCGGTTGTTGTTGAAATGGCTGGAGCGTCGATTTGCATCAACCGTCTTTGCTGGCGCCTTGCCCTTACCGCGCGGGACAAAGTTCTGCTTGTGGGCATTCACTGTTGGCTGACCTCTCTCCGCCTTCTTCCTTTTTAGGAATCGCTCGGCTTGCTCTCCGCGTATCTTCAAATCCTTCCAGGTCTCAGATGGCGTTGTTCCCATTGCTTCCAACACGTCTAGTGACAGGTTGTTGTGGCATGTTTGGAGGATGAACTCCTCAGTTATGGGGTCCGGCAATTCATTGCCTTATTTCTGAACCTCTTGACGAAGTTGTCCACCGTTTCTTAGTCTTTACGTTTCTCATCTAAGAGCGACCCGATAGATGCCGGTGTCATCGTCGAAGAAGTTGGCAAGGAACTTGGACTCCATGTCATCGGCCATTAATGCTTCGGGCTTGAGGCGGTACCAATCGGCGGCTCCACGGAGGTGCCAGCGAATGACCGAACCATCAAGAGCTCATTGTCAAAATGACTCCCAAGTGGGACTTGAAGTAGATAAGGTCTGAGTAGGTTATCCCTTCCGTCGAGCGGCATAAAGTTAATTAGGTTAAACTTTGCGGATCACGGGATTGATTCCCATTCTCGGATATGGGCACGGTATGCCGTCTTCTTCACCTCTTGGCGAGAAATGAGAGTGTTGATTTTACTCTCGGATCTTTTATCTTCTCATTCTCACTGTATCTTTGTCTTGGCGGTTTTGAGGAGGAGCGGCGGCATTGTCCTTGGCGTTACGTTGCGTTAGGGGTATCATTGGCGTTGTGGCCTTCATCCCCATCTGCGTCATTTGTCCGATTGGTTATCATGGTTCACGATGACTTGACTTCGCCTCGGCGATTCAACAATAGCGAGGATTTGCTTGTCTTGAAATTCTCTCATTTGTTGCATGGCCATCGCATTTCAAATTTGGAAATTCTCCTTCGTTTGTGCGCCTCTTCAAGCATCTTGGCTACTTGATCTGCGCTAATCATGAGTGCTTCCGCGAGTCGTCCGTCACTTGATAGCGTGTTGTCGGGCGAATCGCGAACCCGTCGGCGATTCGTCATCGGCGGTCTCCTTGGCCTTGCCATAGTTGGGCGTCTAATGGTCCCGGACGCAACCGAGTCATCCGTTGTGATCGGCGGGAATGCCGTGGCGGCGTCCCTCGCTGGTCATGTTGATGGTTGCTCGGGCAATTCATCGCTGCGAGTACCGGTCTTCTCTTGCGTAAATGCCTTGGCGGACTCGGGCATCCTCGCGCAAGCACATCAAAAGCGACAATTTGCTCGAGTCGTCTTGTTGCAATCGCTTTTCGGACAACACCGCCTTGATCAATGCGGAGCATGGGCAATGCGTGTTTTCTCCGGTGATCTTCTTTTTGAGATCTACTCGTACCCCCAGCGCGATAGTACAACTCATCGGCATGAATGCGGAGCAACCTATCGTGTGTTGGTACAACTTCTCAGTCTAACGTCCTCGTCATCGGGCGAAAGTCTCCTTCGAGGATGAGTTGCCCTTATAGGGCCATTAAAGGTCACTTTCGCCCGCGGCGTCGCCTGCGAGTGTGAAGCTTCCGTGGGCTCTTGGACTTGGATCCGTAGCCCGGTCGCGGTGGAGTGCATAATCCTTCTTGTTGTGGTTGAGGTGGGTACAACCTCCTAGGTTGGGAGTGACCCGGGATTTCCTCAATGGGCCCAAAGCTCCTTGATTGGAACTTTACCTCGATCATCAGGAATGGGACCGAGGCGCTCTAACACCGTCTTCCTGCTTTGGGATGAACCGGCAGGATCACTTGAAACAGGAATCGAGGTCGACAATGACTTGGGTGGAGTTGGTGGTGGAGCGGACTTCCTTTGGTGGAGATCAACTCGGGTAGGCTGATCCTTGTTTGACCCTTCAGCCTTGGCCTTAACCGTTGATCCGGGTTTTGGCCTCCATACTTGGTGCGTCTTCGGGGGCTTCTTGGCCACTTCCTCCTTCAACTTTACGGTCTCACGGACGGAATCGAAACATGTGCAAAGTGCTTGGCGCTGCGGATCGTTCCTCAAGTGTTGATCGGTTCCGTTTGACGCGGATCTAATCACTTGTCGACGGTTTAGAGAAGTTGTTGTGCACCTGCTTCTGAGGCTTTCCGCCTCTCCTGGATTTGAGATCCGCCTCGTAACGGATCCCGTCCACCGATTCTAATGCCTTGGCGAATCGGCGAGCCAAACTTTGGCGTCGACGTTGGCGGGCTCTCTTCGAAAGATTCGGCACGTCATTAGTCAGATCTTGAACTGAGGAGTTGAGATCTTCATCTCCGGTTGCCTTGGGTACTAGAGGGATGCTGCTGGCTGCGGCTTTGGCAGCGGCGAGATCGAAATCCTCACCTTGAGACTCGACGTCCGAAGACCATCGGATTCTCCTTGCGTGGCGATCTTCTTGGATCTGCGGGGAGGGCGATCGGGATGAGGGCGAGAGGTACTCCTCAAACTTCTTACGGTCGAACTTCGTACTCGACCTCTTCTTCGGCCGGGATGCGGATCTGCGGTACTGCAGCGGCGATCTCGACTTGAGACCGTTGGCTCCCATTGTGGTCGCCCGGCTTGTTGGCGGGGAAAGTTCTGATTTTCCATTGCAATTGAATCATTACACCTTTATGGAATTACAAACAAATTCAAGAATAAAAAGATCGCCTTTTATTTAAGGCTTACAATGAAAGAATCAATGCGGTTACAACTTAAACCCTAAACAAACACGAGGATCTCTTTTTCGGGGTCACCGCTGCGTGGATCTTTACTGTAGGGGACTTCTTTTCGTCCGTGGACCACAGCGTAATCGGATCCGGTATGAGATCTACGATCAAAGGGTCGTTTCACAAAGGAAACAAGAGCGAAGCAAATGAAATCGACCAAGCGAAATCAAAGCTCTTCGAGATCAAAACAAGGTTTAATCTCGAGGAATTGATGTGGATCGATGTCGAATTTGCTGCGCCTCCCCTAAAAGCTAGATCTGGATCTTCAAAGACGTCGCCTTTATCGCCAAAACTCAGATCTTGATTCGGCAGAGTTTCCTCGTCCTCCCAAAATTTCCGGATCTCCGCAAATGAGCCTTGCACCTCATATTTATAGCCTTCAATGCGGGTAACGGATCAGAACTGGGCCCAAGGCACGCACGGCCACTGCGGTGGCGGGCTTTGGCGGGCCACTTGCAAAATGGCCGGTCTTGGCGAACCACTTGTAAGTGGCTCGGCCACCGAGCCACTTGGAAGTGGCTCGGTTTCGGCCGAGTCACCCAAGTGTGCCGTTTCGCCATTTTTCGGTGTTTCGAGTCTGATTCGATTCCGGTTTATCGGTTTTCCCTGATCCGGAGCTTCAAAGTCGGGTTCATCCCTTCGCTCGCACGCGATTCGTCGCTTTATTAGCCTCGGACGCTTCGTCAACTTGCTTTATGCACTTCGTCGACTTGGCTTATGCACCTGGACGTTTTGTCGACTCGCTTTATGCGTTGGCATCGCGGTGACTTGTTGTCGTATATCGACGGTTCGCCATTACGTCGTCGTATGGCTCGCCGATCGTCAACTCCTTATCACAAGCTGTGTTCGGGACCGTATAGACAATTTTCAACGCCTACAAACGGCGTCATAAACTTGATGGGAAATAAATGATTCCCTCCTAAGTTGCAAGTATACAACTTATCAAGTTATAGTATATAAGATTATCGATCCCACGAGGAACGGAAAGTAGGAAGAGTTTGTTCAAGTTTTGGTTCTCAAATTATGCGCGACAATTAGGAGTTATTCAAGAATAAAAGAAAAACATGGTGAAAGTGGTTTGTGAGAGATAAGAGAGAGTGGTTGTGGATTATGTGCAAAAGATGAGAAAATAAAGTTGAGAATGTGGTTGTGATTATATGCACATAATAACAAAACTAGGTTTGAGATTATATGCACATGGAGGGAATATGAGATTGAGAGAGAAGTAAAATCAATGAAATCAAGAATCAAGAATAAAGGAAAATAACAAACAAATGAAAAGCAAGGATAAAAGAAAAATAAAGAAGGTAAAGTATGGAGGATTAATTAAAGATATGAGGAATCTAGAGTAGATCCACTTAGCTTATCTCAATCTTATGGGAATAAATTGAATTTGTTAGCTAGTTTTAAACAATCTCTAGGGATCCGACAAATATTAGCTCCACACTTATAAAAGGGTAATTTCCTAGAGGGTTCTAGCCTCAAGGTGAATTAAAGAAAAGAAAAATCTATACTAGAAAGTAAATACAAAATTAAAAATATTGCATGAAAGTAAATTGAATGAAAGTAAATTGCATGAAAGTAAATCTAAACTACAAAGCATATAAATGAACAAGAAATGAAAAAGAAATGCAAAAAAAATAAAATAGAAACCTACAACTCTTGATCTTCATCCCATCCTCCTTTTGGTCCTTGGATAAGAAGAAGAGAAAGGAAATTGAAGGGGTGAAAGATTTTATTTATTGTGTATCAAAAGTTATAATTTTTGGAAGGTCTTCTCAATTAAGAGTAACCCTCCTCTCCAAATGGAGTTTTTACAAAATATTTCACACTCAAATCTCTCCCTCTACCCCTCTATTTATAGCCCAACGGAGTTGATGTGAACCATTGGATCAAATTTGGCCACCAAGGAAGAGAAATCAGCCATTGATTAAATCTGTTGCGAACCAATCGGTTGGCCAACCTGTTGGTTTCCAACCGAATTTATATTTTCTTGATTTTTCTTCACGAATTTCTCTTGGATCACTTTGGTATCTTGGGCCTTCATCTGTCTTCAGATTTGGGCTTCAAACATTGGTAGAAATTCAGAGAATTTGAGTCATTTGGGCTTTTATTCATTATTTCTTTATTAGCCTGCAAAATAAGATAAAAATAATTATTAATAATATCTTTATTCATATAAAATAGGTAATGAGGGTATAAAAATGTAATTAAAATATGATAATCAGTGATCTTGGCAAAGTCCGCTGAAGACGTGGGCGAAGGTTGCTTATGGTGCGGGTGAGGGTCGCTGTGAACGTGGGTGCGCCTTCTTCAGAGGTGGATGACTTGGTCCACTTGAGGTGATGTGGGCGGAGTTCGTTAGTTGGAGAGTTTTGCCTATGAGTTCAAATTTGACACAGAATTCGACTCTAGGCTTGGTTGACTTATGACGCCTTTCGATTCGTTCGGAGACGTGTTGTAGGGATCGACTCGGGTCTGGCTTGGTCGAGTCGAGTCGACATGGGTTGCTTAGCGAGGTTTGCTTTAGTCATTGGGCGACCTTCGCTGTAGCTTTTATGGGCTTGACTTTGGGCCCATTCGAAGTGTTTTAGCTCATGGGCGTTCACTACTTGGATCCAAGTTGGTCATCGGCTTACGTGAAAATATATTTTGACCGTCTACAAGACCCCCCCCCCCCAAAGTTTTTAAGATCCTACATTCAAGCTTGTAACAGGGATTGAAATACTTTGGGTAAATAGCCAGAGGTGTAGTGTTGAACGTAGCTTGAGTTGTCTTGATTGAGTGAAAATTTGTCTTCATTCGCCTACTTGGTTTCCAGAGGTGTATGTTCGCGGTGAAAGTCGGTATGATTGTCATTGATTTAAATCTAAAACACCTTTATGGGTTTACAAGCGAGATTAGGAAAAGATGCAGCCTTTTATAAGGCTTACAACGAACAATCAAAAAGATTATAACTTTCTCCTTTTGAACAAGCGGGATCCGTTTATCGGATCACAAACTTGATGGAGTGTCTTTGCTGTCTTGGGGACTTCTTTTCCATCCTTGGACCACAGCGTAATCGGATCGGTCGCGAGATCTACACGATCAAGAGGGTTATTTCACAAAGGAAACAAGAGCCCAAGCAAATGAGATCGACTAAGCGATATCAAAGCTCTTCGAGATCAAAATAAGGTTTAATCTTGAGGCGATGTGGATCGATGTGAAGTCGATCGCCTCCCCAAAGTCGGATCTTGATCCTCAAAGCGTCGCCTTTATCACCAAAACTTCGGATCTTGATCCGTGAGAACTTCCTCGTCTCTCCAAAATTTTGGATCTGTGCAAATGAGCCTTGCACCTCATATTTATAGCCTCAAAGCGAATAGCGGGTCGAATCTGGGCGAGGCCCTAGCCACTTGCAAGTGGCTCGGCCAAAGAAACCACTTGTAAAGTGGCTCGGTTTTGGCCGAAGTCACCTGCGTTGGTTTTCCGTCTTTGTCGCCGTCCTCCGGTGTTCGAACCCGATTAGATTCGGGTTTATCGATTTTCAGCGATCCGGAGCTTCAAAGTCGGGTTTATCCCTTCGCTTCGCCGCGATTCGTCCCTTTATTTGCTTTATGCACCTCGTCGACTTCGGTTTATTGACACGGGCCGTCGACTCACTTTATCGTTGGTGCCGACTTCGCTTTATCGTTAGCATCGCGGTGACTTGTTGTTGTATCATCGGCGGTTCCCGTTATGTCGTCGGATGGCCTCATCTGCCTTCAGATTTGGGCTTCAAACATTGGTAGAAATTGAGAGAATTTGAGTCATTTGGGCTTTATTCATTATTTCTTTATTAGCACGCAAAATAAGATAAAAATAATTATTAATAATATCTTTATTCATATAAAATAGGTAATGAGGGTATAAAATGTAATTAAAATATGATAATCGATGATCTTGGCAAAGTCCGCAATAAGACGGGCGGTTGCTGCTTATGGTGCTGGTGAGGGTCAGCCAGGAACGTGCGTCTTCGAGGTGGATGACTTGGTCCACTTGAGGTGATGTGGGCGGAGTTCGTTAGTTGGAGAGTTTTGCCTATGAGTTCAAATTTGACACAGAATTCGACTCTAGGCTTGGTTGACTTATGACGCCTTTCGATTCGTTCGGAGACGTGTTGTAGGGATCGACTCGGGTCTGGCTTGGTCGAGTCGAGTCGACATGGGTTGCTTAGCGAGGTTTGCTTTAGTCATTGGGCGACCTTCGCTGTAGCTTTTATGGGCTTGACTTTGGGCCCATTCGAAGTGTTTTAGCTCATGGGCGTTCACTACTTGGATCCAAGTTGGTCATCGGCTTACGTGAAAATATATTTTGACCGTCTACAAGACCCCCAAAGTTTTTAAGATCCTACATTCAAGCTTGTAACAGGGATTGAAATACTTTGGGTAAATAGCCAGAGGTGTAGTGTTGAACGTAGCTTGAGTTGTCTTGATTGAGTGAAAATTTGTCTTCATTCGCCTACTTGGTTTCCAGAGGTGTATGTTCGCGGTGAAAGTCGGTATGATTGTCATTGATTTAAATCTAAAACACCTTTATGGGTTTACAAACGAGATTCGGAAAAAGATCGCCTTTTTATAAGGCTTACAACGAACAATCAAAAAAGATTATAACTTTCTCCTTTTTGAACAAACGCGGGATCCGTTTATCGGATCCTCGCTTGCGTGGGTGTCTTTGCCGTGTCGGACTTTTTCCATCCTTGGACCACAGCGTAATCGGATCCGGTCGCGAGATCTACGATCAAGAGGGTTATTTCACAAAGGAAACAAGAGCCCAAGCAAATGAGATCGACTAAGCGATATCAAAGCTCTTCTCGAGATCAAAATAAGGTTTAATCTTGAGGAACTGATGTGGATCTGATGTCGAAGTCGATCGCCTCCCCCAAAAGTCAGATCTTGATCCTCAAAAGCGTCGCCTTTATCACCAAAAAACTCAGATCTTGATCCGGCAGAACTTCCTCGTCTCTCCAAAATTTTGGATCTGTGCAAATGAGCCTTGCACCTCATATTTATAGCCTCAAAGCGAATAACGGGTCAGATCTGGGCCCGAGGCCCGCCTAGCCACTTGCAAGTGGCTCGGCCAAAACCGAGCCACTTGTAAAGTGGCTCGGTTTTGGCCGAGTCACCCAAGTGCTGGTTTTCCGGTCTTTGTCGCCGTCCTCCGGTGTTCCGAACCCGATTAGATTCAGGTTTATCGATTTTCACTGATCCGGAGCTTCAAAGTCGGGTTTATCCCTTCGCTCGCACGCGATTCGTCCCTTTATTTGCTTTATGCACCTCGTCGACTCGGTTTATTGACCTGGACGCTTCGTCGACTCACTTTATGCGTTGGTGCCGACTCGCTTTATGCGTTAGCATCGCGGTGACTTGTTGTTGTATCATCGACGGTTCCCCGTTATGTCGTCGGATGGCTCGTCGATCGTCAACTCCTTATCACAAGTTGTGTTCGGGAGCGTATAGGTAATTTTCAACGCCTACAGATACCCCCTCCAAAGTATTTGGGCGTTGCTCTTTTATAGAAGAAGCCGGAATACTTTGGATATGATAGGCTCCAACCTTCAGTCGGTATAACGGGACCTGAAAATGGCTTCGAATCTTGACTTCTCCAATTCTTTCGGACTATCTAGTGCTTTGTAGGATGACTGAAAGTGTCATGGTGCTGCATTTATTGTCTGACCGCTGTTGAAGTCTTGAATCGAAAGCTGATGAATGAACTATTTACTTTAGCTCGTGTCGGTGAGTTGTCGTCGAACTGACCATCCAATTTCATATTTCATGAGGGTTAGCCTTGAATTGGCGCATTCTCCGTTGCGTCGCTCGGCGTAGGACTAACCACAGTGGGAGGAGATTGGTGGTTCGCCCTTTAATCGGTGGACTCTCTGTTGTGACGCTCATTGCAGGACTGACCACAGCGTGAGGGATTTTCTTGAGATATGACGCGCTGACCGGCGTCAGAAATTTTTTCTTGACGTTCAACCTTCAATCGGTGAGTTTTCATTATGATGCTTGTCTGGCATCAGCACAGTTTATACTCATGCGTTCACTAGAGTTTCGGGAATTAGTTTATCCTCATATACCCATTCGGAGGTGGTCGAGTTATCCTTAAGAATATAAAACTATTCTCGAAACTTCTCGATAAAAATTAGAAAATAGTTTATACTCGTATACCTTATTGGAGTATCCCCGTGAGAGGAAAATAGGGGTTGTCGAGTTATCCGTAAGAATATGAAACTATTCTCCAGGAACTTCTCGATAAAAATTAGGAAACAGTTTATACTCATACACCTAGTTGGAGTATCCCCGTGGAAGGAAAATGGGGGTTATCGAGTTATCCTTAAGAATATAAAACTATTCTCCAGAAACTTCTCGATAAAAATTAGAAAATAATTTATACTCATACACCTAGTTGGAGTAGATTGAGGCCCGCACAAACCAAACCGGATGAAAATTGACCCTTGATGGGTGATAGCTGATTATCACATTTTAATTACAAATTTATACCCTAATTACCTATTTTATATGAATAAATATCCTGCTAATAACTATTTTTATCTTAATTTGCAGGCTAATAGAGTATTATTGAATAAGAGTCCAAATGAAGATTATTTTAAGCCCAAAATATCTCTAATGAAGCCCAGAATGCCTAAATTCAAAGCCCACGACTAAGTTTAGAAGCAAAATCTCAACACACATCACTTTCTTGGTCAGAATTATTAATAACTTAGCTTACAATTGAGAATCAAATCAAATATGGAAAAAATAAAGTCAAATTCGTGCTCAGGATGATCAACCGCAAAGAAAAGGCGATATCTCTCAATCTGGGAAGCAGAATTCAACATATTATATATGAAAATCGCCTATCTCGACGAGACGGAGCCATCCAAATTACCAGATTCTCAAAATTTCATCAGCAGCAGCGGATTTTGACAGAAATCCGAATTTAAATGATATATATTCAAGTATTTGAAGGCCAAGTTAAATTCTAAGAAGCCCAAGAGCATTTAAGAGAAGCCCAAGAGTCTTAAAGAAATTAAATACAAAAGAAATAAAGCCCACAAAGCCCATCTCTCAAGGATTAAATCAATGGTCTATATTATTTTGAGAGATCCTATGGCTATGAGGGTTGTTTAGGGGCTAACCTAAATCCTATGGTTGTGAGTGTTACTTGGGGGCCAAGGCAAATCCAAAGGTTGTGAGAGATTCTTGTTATCTATAAATAGAGGAGTAGAGTGAGGGCTTGAGATTGTGAAATATTTTGTAAAAACTCCATTTGGAGAGGAGGGTTACTCTTAATTGAGAAGACCTTCCAAAATTGTAACTTTGTTACACAATAAATGAAAATTTTCACCCCTTCAATTTCCTTTCTCTTCTTCTAATCCAAGGACCAAAGGAGGATTAGATTAAGATGAGGAGTTGTTGGTTTTCCTTTAATTTCTTCTTTTCTTTCTTGTTCATTTAATTGTTTTGTAGCTTAGATTTACTTTCATGCAATTTAATTTCATGCAATTTACTTTCATGCAATTTACTTTCATGCAATGTATTTAATTCTTGTATTTACTTTCTAGAATAGATTTTTCTTTCCTTTAATTCACCTTGAGGCTAGAACCCTCTAGGGAATTACCCTTTCTAAGTGTGGAGCTAATACTTGTGGGATCCCTAGAGATTGTTTGAAACTAGCTAACAAATCCAACTCATTCTTGTGAGATTGAGATAAGATAAGTGGATCTACTCTAGATTCCTCATATCTTTAATTAATCCTCCATACTTTACATTCTTAATTTTCCTCTTATCCTTATTTTTCATTTGTTGTCTTTCTCCTCTCTTAATTTCTTTTTCTTTTTATTTACACAAATCACAATCACCCTCCTTCTCTCACACTCATTTTCTTTAATTTTTACTTTACCACTTCCATCTTTAAACCCCCTCACACTCATTTTCTTCCTCGTTTTTATCACACACATTTTCTTAATCTCTCCACTCTCATTTTCTTCCTCGTTTTATTGCACATAATCCACAATCCACTCTCTCTTATTTCTCACGAACCACTTTCACCATTTTCTTACTTTCATTTTATTTGAATAACTCCTAATTGACCTGCATAATTTGAGAACCAAAACTTGAACAAAACTCTTCCTACTTCCCGTTCCTCGTGGGATCGATAATCTTAAATACTATAACTTGATAAAGGTTGTATACTTGCAACTCTAGGAGGTAATCATTTATTACCCATCAAGTTTTTGGCGCCGTTGCCGGGGAACGGTGCATAAGTAGGATTTTGATTAACTTTGGTTCCTTATTTTGTGTGTTTTTCTTTTGTTTAGGAATTTGGAGCTTGAAGATCAAGAGTTGAAGATTTAAGATTGAAGATTTGCCTCAATGAGGCTTTGGATAGCGATTAGTGGGTAACTCTTCTTTCTAGTATTCTCAATTCCACCCTTTAGATAGTTCATTCACATTAGAGACAATTAGGATAAAAAATAAAAATAAAAATAAAAATAAAAAGATTTTTACCCTTGTCGACCCTAATAAATTTTATTTCTTTGATTGTCGACCATAATAAAAATAAAAAGATTTTTATTTTTGCATCATTTTAGTTGCTTTTAATTCCTAGGGTTGCATTTCATATAATAGTAGGAATTCACCAAGTGATTTGAGCATCTTGATTTGGCACACACTTGAAAATATCTTAAGGGCAAAACCCATTAATCAAGATAAGGTGAGGGATTTCATCACCCTTTCCTTTGCCCAAAATCACTAATTCCTCACTTGCACTTACTTTCTAGAATAGATTTTTCTTTCCTTTAATTCACCTTGAGGCTAGAACCCTCTAGGGAATTACCCTTTCTAAGTGTGGAGCTAATACTTGTGGGATCCTAGAGATTGTTTGAAACTAGCTAACAAATCCAACTCATTCTTGTGAGATTGAGATAAGATAAGTGGATCTACTCTAGATTCCTCATATCTTTAATTAATCCTCCATACTTTACATTCTTAATTTTCCTCTTATCCTTATTTTTCATTTGTTGTCTTTCTCCTCTCTTAATTTCTTTTTCTTTTTATTTACACAAATCACAATCACCCTCCTTCTCTCACACTCATTTTCTTTAATTTTACTTTACCACTTCCATCTTTAAACCCCCTCACACTCATTTTCTTCCTCGTTTTATCACACACATTTTCTTAATCTCTCCACTCTCATTTTCTTCCTCGTTTTATTGCACATAATCCACAATCCACTCTCTCTTATTTCTCACGAACCACTTTCACCATTTTCTTACTTTCATTTTATTTGAATAACTCCTAATTGACACACGCATAATTTGAGAACCAAAACTTGAACAAAACTCTTCCTACTTCCCGTTCCTCGTGGGATCGATAATCTTAAATACTATAACTTGATAAAGGTTGTATACTTGCAACTCTAGGAGGTAATCATTTATTACCCATCAAGTTTTTGGCGCCGTTGCCGGGGAACGGTGCATAAGTAGGATTTTGATTAACTTTGGTTCCTTATTTTGTGTGTTTTTCTTTTGTTTAGGAATTTGGAGCTTGAAGATCAAGAGTTGAAGATTTAAGATTGAAGATTTGCCTCCAATGAGGCTTTGGATAGCGATTGCGTGGGTAACTCTTCTTTCTAGTATTCTCAATTCCACCCTTTAGATAGTTCATTCACATTAGAGACAATTAGGATAAAAAAAATAAAAAAATAAAAATAAAAATAAAAAAGATTTTTACCCTTGTCGACCCTAATAAATTTTATTTCTTTGATTGTCGACCATAATAAAAAATAAAAAGATTTTTATTTTTGCATCATTTTTAGTTGCTTTTAATTCCTAGGGTTGCATTTCATATAATAGTAGGAATTCACCAAGTGATTTGAGCATCTTGATTTGGCACACACTTGAAAATATCTTAAGGGCAAAACCCATTAATCAAGATAAGGTGAGGGATTTCATCACCCTTTCCTTTGCCCAAAAATCACTAATTCCTCACTGCACTTACCCAAGCCTCTTAAAATTGATTAGACGTTGGCCCCTAAGGATTCGAGCTCATTAAGGAACAATAATTTCTTAAGTGAACCGGTCCAAGTTTATTTGGATTAATTGGTGTCTAAGGCAAGGTTTAGGGGTTGCGTAAGGCGCTCCGAAAGGAAAGAGGTACTTAATTGATCTTTGATCTCCCTCTAGTACTATCCTTACCTGGCTAATTACCCAAGTAAACTTTGATCTTTTCACTAAGGGAATTTTGGTTAGGAGCTGGTCTAAGTCAAGTTTAGGCTTAACCCTAGAGTTAGGGTGATTGAAAAGTGATTGCCTTGATTTGCTTTTAGTTAGTTTTTCCTTTTTTCTTTTTTTTCGCATCATCTTCTTAACTTTTTCTCTTGTCCTTTTTCATAAAAATAAAAAAAAATAAAAAAAAATTGATTTTGGTGTATGCAAACTTGGGTTAGGGATAATACCAATCGTTTAATTCGTTTTGATCCATCTCTTGAACCAAACGAAATGGCCAATACCAACCCACCTGTTCTTCAAGATGTTTGTTACCCCACTAGAAATGCAATCCCCTCTTGCATAAAACTCCCCGAGGTCAATGGAGCAAATTTTGAACTTAGACCGCATTTTATTAACATGCTTCCCAAATTCCTAGGAGTAGAAACCGCGCTTACATTTTCATCTCTGAATTTGAAGAAGTTTGCCTCATGATCAAGATGAGGGACTTAACCGAAGATGCGATCAAACTCCGATTTATTCCATTTGCCCTTAAGGACAAAGCCAAAAAATGGCTGTATAGCTTGTCCACAGATTCCATCTCAACTTGGGGTGAATTTGTAAAAAATTTTCTGAAATTTTTTTTTCCTATCCAGAAAACGATCAAGCTTAGAAACAGCATTCAAAATTTTAAAATTGTCCCAGGAGAACCTTTTTGGAAGTATTTTGATAAATTTAAAGATCTTCTTATCCAATGTCCTCACCATGGTCTTGAAAAGTGGCGATTATGCCAAATCATTTATGAAGGATTGGATTATTCTTCAAAAACTTCCTTAGAGTCAATGTGTCAAGGGATTTCATGAAGAAAAATCTTGTGAAGCTTGGGACTTTTAGAGAATTTATCCAGAAAACCATGCGATGGGAACAACGTGATTCATCAGTTCCCCAATCCGGTTCTAGAGGTTCTTCCTTAGAGTCAAACATAGCCTCTGAAGCTAAGATGGCTACAATTCTACGCAGTTAGAAACTTTAGAAACCAAAGAGCGAGCTCGGCACAAATCAATCAAGTTTACGCCTCGGGTTGTCATAGCTGTCTTTCTCGACTCATGCTTCAAAGCAATGTCCACTCTTAGGAAATACTCAATCTCTAGAAACGGATGAATCTGACATTCCGACATCCGATTAATGATTCATTTTCTCCAACCTATAATTGGGTTGGAGAAATCATCCAATTTTGCATGGAATCGGGGTAATTTCTCGGAAATCAAAATTTCACTCCCTCTTCAAACCAACAATTCCCTAAGAACCTTGATTTCTTTCAGTTCTCAAACTAATTTTCCACAATCAAATCGGTCATTTCCAAATCGGTTTCCTCATCATCAATCTACAAATCATATTCCTTCAAATGTTGAGAAATGTCTTAATGTTTTGGAAAGGGTTTGGAAGCCTTGATTAAAACCTCTACACGGACCACAAACTTGTTGACTCAAACATCTATACGATGAACTCCTTTATGCAATCAACGGGACAAATTCTCAACTCCAACACTCAAGCCATAGCTAGATTAGAAACCCATCTTGGTCAACTAGCTAGCTATAAGTGAGAGAGAAAGGATCATTTAGAGTCAACCCGTGACCAATCCAAGGAGCGGGGTCAAGTTCAACTTTTCAAGATCAAGTGAATGCAATCCATTCACAACAAATGCAACTGTGTTAATAATCAAGTCCTTGAGCGAGAGAATTATGTTGAATACATGCATCTTAGCGCCAACATTTGAAGAACCCTTTGTCAATGAACTTAGATTTTTAGAAAATAGAAAACAACAAGATTTTATTTTTGATGAAATTTTTGTTAATAACGAATCTAAGTTCAAAAGCATACAACCATTAATATCTACCTTCCATTCTTTGTAAACATCACTAAAATCACGAAATTTTTGGAATTTAAGCACATCGGTGATTATATCATTTTGAAATTCTTTAAATTTAGGGGTAGATTTTTAGCAATAAGGTAGGATTTAATGTAGAATGTGAGCTTCTCATGTTTCATATTTTATTCTACATTTTTATTTTTTGTCTCATAATAATAAAAGAATTTATTCTTCTCTCATGTGAGAGTTTCTTGTTGTTCTTCATTTCAAAAAAAAAAAAGAGAGAGAGAATAAATTTTTGGCTTCACCCCCCTCATCTTGAAGGTATTTGCAGAATTTTTATCATTGTTCGAAGTTAGCCGAACAAATGTAAGTACTTCAATTATTATCTGTTTTACTTTGTGCATAATAGAATTTGCATTGAGGACAATGCAAAATTTAGGTGTGGGGGTGGGAATTAGTCATTTTTGCTCTTTATCTTAGTCATTTTTCCTCTTTTTCTTACTATTTTTTCTTTTTATGTCATTTTTTTCCTCTTTTTATAAAATAATAGTCACTTGCCAACTTAATAGAGTTGATTAATAATTAATCTATTTGATAGAATTTAAGTCTTCTAATCCTTAGTTAGTTCTATACTCAAGTTTACCTTTTATGATAACTCCAAATAAATTTCTTAAGAAATGACTTTCAAAGTAGTATACTTTACTTAAGTTTTAACTTAGATTTTTAATTAAAGTAATGAAATTTTTCATGCCTAACTTAGAGTTGAAAATAATTTTTTAAGTTGTCTTGATCAAATATTATTCAGAATATATATACTTATACACACATATATATTATGCTAACTTAACAAAAGAAAAAAATTTCTCTTAAAATCATTGGTGGTTTTATTTTACTAAGCCTAAGTTGGTGAGTAATTAAGCAGGAGTATTTCCATGCTTAATGACCTAAGCCCAATTGGGTTGGGATTCATTGGCCCAAAACTCACTACATGGTCACTTAGAAAGCCGAGTCAAAGAACAAAATCACCAAGGAATAAAGAGTAAAAAATTCATACTAACCACGTTTTTATATATAGTTATATTTGTATATGTTCTTGAAGAATTAAATGGATTAAAAGACTTGAAGTTTGTTTAAAACAAAGAGTTAGCATGTTCTTTTCAAAACTTTTAAATTAAATTTTTGAGTTAAACTTAGTTTTGTATAACTATAATGGAAGGATTTTCTTAAGAAAATTACATTGGAGTTATGATAAAAGCGTTTTCTTGATATTAACCAACTTCATTTGGAATGGTTGAATATATCAAATGAATTAATTATTTCATTAACTTCTTTAAATTGGCAAGTTGACTAAATTTTGTGGGTATATTCACTGTAAACCCTCACGAGACTACAACTCGTCCACTAGGGTAACCTAGGGGTTTAAAGGCTTGTTGTATGCGCTAAATACAACCGCGATTCCTGCGAGAGTGAGTTAGGTTTTCTTTTTATTTTCTTTGCTAGAGGACTAGCAAAAGTTTAGGTGTGGGGGTATTTGATTATCACATTTTAATTATAAATTTATACCCTAATTATCTATTTTATATGAATAAATATCCTGCTAATAACTATTTTTATCTTAATTTGCAGGCTAATGGAGTATTATTGAATAAGAGCCCAAATGAAGATTATTTCAAGCCCAAAATATCTCTAATGAAGCCCAGAATGCCTAAATCCAAAGCCCACGACTAAGTTTAGAAGAAAAATCTCAACACACATCACTTTCTTGGTCAGAATTATTAATAACTTGGCTTACAATTGAGAATCAAATCAAATATAGAAAAAATAAAGTCAAATTCGTGCTCGGGATGGTCAACCGCAAAGAAAAGCGATATCTCTCAATCAGGAAGCGAATTCAACATATTATATATGAAAATCGCCTATCTCGACGAGACGGAGCCATCCAAATTACCAGATTCTCAAAATTTCATCAGTAGCAGCGGATTTTGACAGAAATCCGAATTTAAATGATATATATTCAAGTATTTGAAGGCCAAGTTAAATTCTAGGAAGCCCAAGAGCATTTAAGAGAAGCCCAAGAGTCTTAAAGAAATTAAATACAAAAGAAATAAAGCCCACAAAGCTCATCTCTCAAGGATTAAATCAATGATCTAGATTATTTGAAGAGATCCTATGGCTATGAGGGTTGTTTAGGGGCTAACCTAAATCCTATGGTTGTGAGTGTTACTTGGGGGCCAAGGCAAATCCAAAGGTTGTGAGAAATTCTTGTTATCTATATAAATAGAGGAGTAGAGTGAGGGCTTGAGATTGTGAAATATTTTGTAAAACTTCATTTGGAGAGGAGGGTTACTCTTAATTGAGAAGACCTTCCAAAATTGTAAGTTTTGTTACACAATAAATGAAATTTTCACCCCTTCAATTTCCTTTCTCTTCTTCTAATCCAAGGACCAAAGGAAGATTAGATTAAGATCGGGAGTTGTTGGTTTTCCTTTTATTTCTTCTTTTCTTTGTTGTTCATTTAATTGCTTTGTAGCTTAGATTTACTTTCATGCAATTTAATTTCATGCAATTTAATTTCATGCAATTTAATTTCATGCAATTTACTTTCATGCAATGTATTTAATTCTTGTATTTACTTTCTAGAATAGATTTTTCTTTTTCTTTTATTTTCTTTGCTAGAGGACTAGCAAAAGTTTAGGTGTGGGGGTATTTGATTATCACATTTTAATTATAAATTTATACCCTAATTATCTATTTTATATGAATAAATATCCTGCTAATAACTATTTTTATCTTAATTTGCGTGCTAATGGAGTATTATTGAATAAGAGCCCAAATGAAGATTATTTCAAGCCCAAAATATCTCTAATGAAGCCCGAATGCCTAAATCCAAAGCCCACGACTAAGTTTAGAAGAAAAATCTCAACACACATCACTTTCTTGGTGAATTATTAATAACTTGGCTTACAATTGAGAATCAAATCAAATATAGAAAAATAAAGTCAAATTCGTGCTTTCGGGATGGTCAGCAAAGAAAAGCGATATCTCTCAAAGGCCGAATTCAACATATTATATATGAAAATCGCCTATCTCGACGAGGCGGAGCCATCAAATTACCAGATTCTCAAAATTTCATCAGTAGCAGCGGATTTTGACAGAAATCCGAATTTAAATGATATATATTCAAGTATTTGAAGGCCAAGTTAAATTCTAGGAAGCCCAAGAGCATTTAAGAGAAGCCCAAGAGTCTTAAAGAAATTAAATACAAAAGAAATAAAGCCCACAAAGCTCATCTCTCAAGGATTAAATCAATGATCTAGATTATTTGAAGAGATCCTATGGCTATGAGGGTTGTTTAGGGGCTAACCTAAATCCTATGGTTGTGAGTGTTACTTGGGGGCCAAGGCAAATCCAAAGGTTGTGAGAAATTCTTGTTATCTATATAAATAGAGGAGTAGAGTGAGGGCTTGAGATTGTGAAATATTTTGTAAAAACTTCATTTGGAGAGGAGGGTTACTCTTAATTGAGAAGACCTTCCAAAAATTGTAAGTTTTGTTACACAATAAATGAAATTTTTCACCCCTTCAATTTCCTTTCTCTTCTTCTAATCCAAGGACCAAAAGGAAGATTAGATTAAGATCAGGAGTTGTTGGTTTTCCTTTTATTTCTTCTTTTTCTTTGTTGTTCATTTAATTGCTTTGTAGCTTAGATTTACTTTCATGCAATTTAATTTCATGCAATTTACTTTCATGCAATTTACTTTCATGCAATGTATTTAATTCTTGTATTTACTTTCTAGAATAGATTTTTCTTTCCTTTAATTGACCTTGAGGCTAGAACCCTCTAGGGAATTACCCCTTTTCTAAGTGTGGAGCTAATACTTGTGGGATCCCTAGAGATTGTTTGAAACTAGCTAACAAATCCAACTCATTCTTGTGAGATTGAGATAAGCTAAGTGGATCTACTCTAGATTCCTCATATCTTTAATTAATCCTCCATACTTTACATTCTTAATTTTCCTCTTATCCTTATTTTTTATTTGTTGTCTTTCTCCTCTCTTAATTTCTTTTTCTTTTTATTTACACAAATCACAATCACCCTCCTTCTCTCACACTCATTTTTCTTTTTATTTTCACTTTACCACTTCCATCTTTAAACCCCTCACACTCATTTTTTCCTCATTTTATCACACACATTTTCTAAATCTCTCCACTCTCATTTTCTTCCTCGCTTTATTGCACATAATCCACAATCCACTCTCTTATCTCTCACGAACCACTTTCACCATTTTCTTACTTTCATTTTATTTGAATAACTCCTAATTTTCACACGATAATTTGAGAACCAAAACTTGAACAAAACTCTTCCTACTTCCCATTCCTCGTGGGATCGATAATCTTAAATACTATAACTTGATAAAGGTTGTATACTTGCAACTATAGGAGGTAATCATTTATTTCCCATCAATAGCTCTATTGAATAAATACCCGGGGCCCTGGCTGGTGATGACCTTGTCAGCGAAGGAGGTAGCGCTTAACCATCATGTCCAAGAAACTGTAACTCTCAGAACAAAGGCTGCTGAAGTTGAGGAGGCTGACTTGAAAATATCGAGCGGCGGTGAGAGTCCTTCGGTGAGTTGCAAAATAAGCTCCAACGACGATGAGTCATTCAACAACTAATCTTTTACCATGAACCTGATGTTTGGATAACCGTAATCTCCTCATTGAAACGCTTGACCCTTCATCGGTTGAATTACGATTTCTCAATTGAAATAATCAATCACAATAGGATTTTTGGCAAACCCTCGACCATCAGCGGTTTGATTAGCCTTTACCAACTACCTTTTGAATCGGGATGGCGTGCGGTGTCTAAATCCGTTCCGCCGCGTGGCGTTAGCTAAAAGAATGAGACTCTTTTAGACTTAATGCTACGATGTTGAATACGTAGACTTCATCTTTTATCACGGAAATAGACCACCCGGCTGCATGTGTTTCATGCAGACTTATCCTACTTAGGCTTGGGATAAAATGCCCCAAGATGATACTTGGTGTCTTCTTCAATCGAAGAAAAACTAAACCGGCAATGCGTGGTGGCGTTGGCTTATCCTTCTTAGGCTTGGGATAAAATTCCCCGGACTTCGGATTACGGTGTCTTCTTCAATGGAGACAAGACTAAGCGGCAACCGTGGTGGCGTTGGCTTTAGGGTTATTAGCCAACCCCGACCATCAGCGGTTTGATTAGCCTTTACCAACTACCTTTTGAATCGGGATGGCGTGCGGTGTCTAAATCCGTTCATGCGTGGCGTTAGCTAAAAGAATGAGACTCTTTTAGACTTAATGCTACGATGTTGAATACGTAGACTTCATCTTTTATCACGGAAATAGACCACCCGGCTGCATGTGTTTCATGCAGACTTATCCCTACTTAGGCTTCGGGATAAAATGTCCCAAGGTGAACTTGGTGTCTTCTTCAATCGAAGAAAAAACTAAACCGGCAATGCGTGGTAGGCGTTGGCTTATCCCTTCTTAGACTTCGGTATAAAATGCCCCAGAATCGAACTCTGGTGTCTTCTTCAATCGGTAAAAGACTAAACCGGCAACGCGTGGTAGGCGTTGGCTTATCCCTTCTTAGGCTTCGGGATAAAATGCCCCAAGATGATACTTGGTGTCTTCTTCAATTAGTAAAAGACTAAACCGGCAACGCGTGGTAGGCGTTGGCTTATCCCTTCTTAGGATTCGGGATAAAATTCCCCACACGTGTAAGGCGTGGATTGTGGTGTTATTAATAACTACCTGCCACAATGTTGAATATGTGGGCTTTTGTTCTTTTCACAGTTAAGAACTAAGCGGCAACCGTGGTGGCGTTGGCTTATCCTTCTTAGGCTTCGGGATAAAATTCCCCAAGACGAAGCTTGGTGTCTTTTTCAATCGGAGAAAAGACTAAACCGGAGGAAAGATGAAACTCTAATTTCGGCCTACACCTTCAGTCGGCATGACCTGGAAAAGGAGCTGGAGAGGAAGAATTTTATATTCTATCTCCGGTAAAAAAAAGAAAACTAAAAGTGGGATCTCCACTTGAGAATCAAAAAGACTTGGATAACCCTAAGCGTCGGAAGGTTTGGTTACCTAATCTAAAGCGGACTTCGTTTATCGAGAGGGAATTATGGTTTTGGCCCTAAAGGTTTGACCAAATGGGAATTTTGAGACGATCCTAATTGTAGGAAGGTTTGATCGTTTGATTTGTAAGTGGACCCCTCGTTCATGGAAGGAATCGAGAGAGGAATTTGGCTTTGGTCCTAACTGTAAGAAGGTTTGACCGAATAAATAATAGGAGTGGGAGTATAAATCAAAGTGGTGGTGTTGATTTGTACAAGTCACTCAGTGGGGGTTGGTGAAGTTGATCCCAGTGATTGTTCTAACGAGGGTTGAAGAAGATATGACACGTTTCATCTTTGGGAACATGACCCGCTTTCGTCCGGAGTCATCGAGCCGTCTTCAGGTAATTCTTAAGAATATTATGTATAATATTCTCCAAGAACTTCCTATCTTCTCATATCCACCCCCAGCTTTTTGCGAAACTGGGTCTAGTGAGGAGTGCACTGTATCTAGCCACATAGTCGGGTTATCCTTAAGAAAAATATGTATACTATTCTCCAGGAACTTCTCGACAAAATAGGAAATAGTTTAGACTCATATATCTTTTTAGAGTAAGGGAGGAACAGTTTAACCTCTTATACTCATCGGAGGAAAGGGAGCAGTTTATACTCATATACCTATCAGAGTCTAGAGGGAGCAGTTTATACTCATATACCTGTCGGACTGTTTGCCATTCTTGTTTGGCCTATTTTGGCATTATGATGCTGGCGTCAACCAAGACTTGGATGTTATTCTTCAGAGTAATACAAGCCTTGGTGGGGTGATGGACCCTCCTGTGGTACGCACAGTACTTTGGATCCGAAATATTGCTAGCTTCCTCCTGATTCATGATAGGTGGCAGCTTGATTTTGTTGTTAGCAAGGAGATATTTGAAGATGGTGGAACTTCATCATCATCAAAGAATACTCATACGGAATCTCAACTTAGGAGTCCTTTGTTGCCCCAAGGTTCTGTTGATGGCGTCATCGGCGATTCGCGACGCTTTAGCCATCGGTTGGCCTCTTTCGGCCTTTTCCTTTTGAAAGCGTTTAGCTTGCTCCCAGCTCTTCGGCTCTTTCTAGATTTTGGATGGCACAACCCGGGACTTCCAAGACGATGGAAAGATTATTGTGACATGTCGCAAAATGAATTCCTCGTGGCGGGATCCTGCGGTTCATAGCCTTGTTGCGGCGTTTAACAAAGGCGTCAGCGAGACTCCCCATCCTTACGCTTCTCGTCCAAAAGGGTTACGTCGATACTTGATTGCGTCGTTGAAGAAATTATTGAGGAGCGAGCTTTCTATGTCATCCTAACTATTGATGCTTCACGGCTGGCTTGAAGCGGTACGATGGCTGCTCCTCGAAGAGTGCCAGCGAATGACCGAACCATCAAGGGCTCGTTACGAAATAGCGCCAAGTGGGATTTGAAATAGACCAAATCTTTGAGTGGGGACCCTTTTCCGTCGAGCGGTATGAAGTTAATCAAATTAAAATTTGGCGGATATGGGATCGACTCCCACTCTCTTGGAGTCGGACATGGCATCGATCTTCTTTACCTCTTGGCGGAAATCAATGCGTTGACCTTATCCTCCAACTCTTTCACCATCTGATCCTCGCTCGTAGTTTCCTTTGGATGATTTTGAGGAGGAACAATGGGACCACCCCCAGAGTTTTGATTATCTGGGTTGCGATCTTCATCCCTGTCTGAGTCGCTTTCCTCTTGGTCGGCGTTATTGTGACGACTCGTTTCACCCTGATGATTCGTCAAAGCTCAGATTTGTTGTTCATGCATCTCTCTCATCTGCTGTATAGCCATCTCCATTTCGAACTTGAAGTTCTCTTTCTGCTTGGCTAGAGCGTCCTGAATTATTTGGGTCACCTGATCAGGAGTGACCATGAACGCGTCCCGAGCTTGTCCCGTGTTGGACATTGTATCATTAGAGGCGATTGCAGAGCAAGAATCTGAAAGTTCATCACTCGAGGATAGTCCTTCATGGATCTCCAGGTAGTCCCTATGTCCGACGGCTTCTAGTTGGAGCTAAGACATCCGTTGAGCTATCCCTGAATTAACTTTTCTTCCAGGAGAAAAGTCGGGATTAGAGACTTTTGAAGTGATCGCCAACTTTTCTTTGCTAATCATGTTGATGGTGACTTCAAGGAATTCATCATCCTGTAGGGAGGATTTTCTCTGGTGGAAGCGTTTTGGCTTGGGCTTTGACGCTTCAGCAGTAAGTTTCTCGAACATCGAGACCTTTTGTGAAACAGTCCTGGGGCAGCTACATTTTGACAATACTACCCTGATAGGTCTCCCGTATGGAGAGTGAGAGCTGGTTTCTTAAACACTCTCCTTTTGGGATTTCTTCACACCCCCATCCTGATGGCGCAGCTCATTGGAGCAATCCATCGCTTATTGGTGCAGTACCCCAAGTATAATGTTGTCTTTTGACGGACACGTCTTCTTTTGGGGAGGAAGAACCTTGTTGACATTCTCGGGCTTATTTGTTGTCGCCTTTGAACGATCTAAGGTCGCATCAGGAGTCGCTCATTTCAGACCACCTCCTTGCGAGCGTGGAGTCTTAACGGGCTCCTTAGCTTCGTCATGAACCCCAGTCTAGACGTGACTGGAATTCTCTTATGCACGGTGCACGAACACGTACATTGAGGTGTTCTGGTTTGTTTGGATGCGACAGGACACCTTTGGGTAGTGATCGGTTTGGCGAGTGCATCGCGACCCCAATCTCGGGGCGGCGGCAGGGCGTGTCGGCTTTGAAAGGAGGATTCGGCTGTATTGCACTCTGATATTTGCGTCGTCTTGGGCTTTGGCACCCAAACTTGACGGGATTTTTGTGGTTTTTTGACCACTTCCCTCTTGTTCAAGTCTTGTTTCTTTCTTGCAAGAGCGCGAGCTTGAGCAAAGACGCACGGCGATTCAATATCGTTCTTCGTGGTCGAACGAGTCCTCTTGACGAGAACCCATTCGTCAGTCGATGGCTTGGAGGAATTGCAAGAGATTTGAGGTGGCCGACGCTTCCTGGACTCCAAGTGCATAGTAGCGGAGTCCATCAACTGTTCAACGTCTTTGCAAGTTGGCGAGCTTGGCGTTGGTGTCGCTGGCGTGCCCTCTTCGTCAAAGTCGACCGTTAATGATCTGAACCCGGCTTCTTTGGATTGTCAGAATAAAGTCACGAGGGGAGATCTCGGCAACGGTTGAATGAGGGTTGTCTTCTTGCGTCCTCCTCCATGAGAAAGCTTTCTTTGGAGGTAAGATCTCGATCGCGGTGCATACGGCGATCTCGAGATCGAGATCGTTGGCTCCCACTGTGGTCGCCAGCTTGTTCGTGGTGAAAGTCAGTATGATTGTCATTGATTTGAATCTGTTACACCTTTATGGGTTTACAAACAAGATTCGAAAAAAGATCGCCTTTTTATAAGGCTTACAACGAACAATCAAAAAAGATTACAACTTTCTCCTTTTTAAACAAACGCGGAATCCGTTTATCGGATCCTCGCTTGTGTGGGTGTCTTTACCTGTGCCGAGGACTTCTTTTCCGTCCGTGCACCACTGCGTAATCTGGATCTGGTGCGAGATCTACACGATCAAGAGGGATTATTTCACAAAGGAAACAAGAGCCCAAGCAAATGAGATCGACTAAGCGATATCAAAGCTCTTCTCGAGATCAAAATAAGGTTTAATCTCGAGGAACTGATGTGGATCTGATGTCGAAGTTGATCGCCTCCCCCAAAAGTCAGATCTTGATCCTCAAAAGCGTCGCCTTTATCGCCAAAAAACTCAGATCTTGATCCGGCAGAACTTCCTCGTCTCTCCAAAATTCTGGATCTATGCAAATGAGCCTTGCACCTCATATTTATAGCCTCAAAGCGGATAACAGGTCAGATCTGGGCCCGAGGCCCGCCTAGCCACTTGCAAGTGGCTCGGTTTTGGCCGAGTCACCCAAGTGCTGGTTTTTCGGTCTTTTTCACCGTCCTCTGGTGTTTCGAGCCTGATTCGATTCCGGTTTATCGGTTTTCACTGATCCAGAGCTTCAAAGTTGGGTTTATCCCTTCGCTCGCACGCGATTCGTCACTTTATTTGCTTTATGCACCTCGTCGACTCAGCTTATTGACTTGGACGCTTCGTCGACTCGCTTTATACGTTGGTGCCGACTCGCTTTATGCATTGGCGTCGTGGTGACTTGTTGTTGTATCATCGATGGTTCACCGTTATGTCATCGGATGGCTCGCCGATCATCAACTCCTTATCACAAGCTGTGTTCGGGAGCGTATAGGCAATTTTCAACACCTACAGTGTACTGTTGAACGTAGCTTCCTTGATTGTAGACTTGTATTGAAGGTTCGATGATGCTTGTGCTCGTACAAATCTATGTTTAGAACGAAATTCGCCTTCTTTGTTGTTGAGGCAATGTTGGGGAAATCAGCGAAGTTCAGCTGATTTTGGGTGCGAGCGAAGGTTGCTCAACCTTCTGCTGCTCGAGTGAAGTTCGTTGATTGGCGACATTCGCTGGCTGGCGAAGCTCGGTTCATTTTGAGCTGTTGTTGGCGAAGTTCATCATCTGGCGACGCTCACTGGTTGGCAAAGTTTGTTCTAATTCACCTCTGGATTTGTGTTGTGATTTATGGCTAGGATCTCTTGATTGAAGATCCTATGAGATCCGCTACGGATTTGATCGAGTTTTAGGCTAAGTCTTAGCCTCTTTGTCCGGTCCAATTAAATCTCGAAAGATGTGATTTTCTTGATGTGATTTTCTTGGGAGTTAGGATTTGAAATCGGCTATAAATAGTAGCCATCCTCATCCATTCTCACCACCTCTACCATCTTCTTCTTCTTCTTCTCCATGTCTGCGCCAACTTCGCATAGACCGGAGATGCTCCTCGACAAAGGAGCTGAAATCAAAAGACTCCAACAGGAGTTAGCCCAAGTTCAGGGCAATCAAGCGAATGAACTCTGCATACTCCATCGCTTTGGCGGAGTTGCTGTTGGTCGAAAAGGAGATGCTCGAGGGATCATCTGAAATCAATCAATGGCTTGGCGTGAACTGGATCGCGATAGAGATGCGTGGAGCCTCGAGTGCCGCGCTCTTCGTAAGGCTGTTCGGCGACTGAAATGGTGCTTGAAGAAAGACCCTTGGGTCTCCATGAGCAAAGACTCTGATAGTAACTAGGTGTCACGAAAGTGAATCTAGACCGTAATTAGACGTCGTGTGGCTAACTCAGGCCTGACGTCAAATTTTGACTGTAGGAAGTGCTTCTTCCTCTTGACATGGCTCAATCTTGTGCAAGAGGGGTACGTCTTGCTACTGATATGGCTCAATTTGTAGCAACGGGAGCGCTTCCTACTCAACAGTTCCTTCTCCTCCTCTAGCATAGGGTCCAGGGATGGGTAAGTGATTATCACATTTTAATTACATTTTTATGCCCTTATTACCTATGTTATATGAATAACGATATTACTAATAATCATTTGTATCTTATTTTGCAGGAAAATAAAGAAATAATGAATAAAAGCCCAAAGGACTCAAATTCTCTGAATTTCTACCAATATTTGAAGCCCAAATCTGAAGACAAACCAAGGCCCAAGATACCAAATTGATCCAAGAGAAATTCGTGAAGAAAAATCAAGAAAAGACAAATTCGGTTGGGAACCAATCGGTTGACCAACCGGTTGGCTAACGGTTGGCTAACCGATCGACCAACCGATCGGTTCCCAATTCAGTTAATGGTGGATTTCTCTTCCTTTTGGCTAGGTTTGATCCAATGGTTCACTCAACTCCGTTGGGCTATAAATAGGGGTGAAAGTGAGTGTTTTGAGTGTGAAATATTTTGTAAAAACTCCATTTGGAGAGGAGGGTCACTCTTAATTGAGAAGACCTTCCAAAATTGTAACTTTGTTACACAATAAATGAAATGTTTCACCCTTCAATTTCCTTCCTCTTCTTCTAATCCAAGGACCAAAGGAGGATTAGATTAAGATTAGGAGTTGTTGGTTTCTATTTTATTTTTTTATTTTCTTCTTTATTTTCTTGTTTGTAGAATAGATTTACTTTCATGCAATTTACTTTCTTGCAATTTACTTTCATGCAATTTAATTCTATGCAATTTACTTTCATGCAATGTATTTAATTCTTGTATTTACTTTCTAGAATAGATTTTTCTTTTCTTTAATTCACCTTGAGGCTAGAACCCTCTTGGGAATTACCCTTTTCTAAGTGTGGAGCTAATACTTGTGGGATCCCTAGAGATTGTTTGAAACTAGCTAACAAATCCAAATCATTTTCATGAGATTGAGATAAGCTAAGTGGATCTACTCTAGATTCCTCATATCTTTAATTAATCCTCCATACTTTACCTTCTTTATTTTCCTCTTATCCTTGTTTTCATTTGTTTGTTATTTTCCTTTATTTTTGATTTCATTGATTTTTACTTCTCTCTCAATCTCATATTCCCTTCATGTGCATATAATCTCAAATCTAGTTTTGTTATTATGTGCATATAACCACAACCACATTCTCAACTTTATTTTCTCCTCTTTTGCACATAATCCACATCCACTCTCTTATCTCTCCACATCCACAATAATCATTTTCTCACTTTCATTTTATTTGAATAACTCCTAATTGTCGCGCATAATTTGAGAACCAAAACTTGAGCAAAACTCCTCCTACTTCCCGTTCCTCGTGGGATCGATAATCTTATATACTATAACTTGATAAAGGTTGTATACTTGCAACTTAGGAGGTAATCATTTATTTCCCATCAAGTTTTTGGCCGCTGTCGGGTACGTGCATAAGTAGGATTTTCATTAAGTTTGGTTTTTATTTTGTGTGTTTTCTTTTGTGTAGGAACTTGGAACTTGAAGATTAAGAGTTGAAGAATCAAGATTGAAGATGTGCCTCCAACGAGGCTTTGGATAGCGATTGCGTGGGTAACTCTTCTTTCTTGTATTTTCAATTCCACCCTTTAGATAGTTCATTCACATTAGAGACAATTAGGATAAAAATAAAAATAAAAACAAAAATAAAAATAAAAAGATTTTTACCCTTGTCGACCCTAATAAACTTCATTTTTTTATTGTCGACCATAAAAAAATAAAAAGATTTTTGTTTTGCATCCTTTTAGTTGCTTTTAATTCTTAGGGTTGCATTTCATATAATAGTAGGAATTCACCAAGTGATTTGAGCATCTTGATTTGGCACACTTGAAAATATCTTAAGGGCAAAACCCATTAATCAAGATAAGGTGAGGGATTTCATCACCCTTTCCTTAGCCCAAAAATCACTAATTCCTCACTACACTTACCCAAGCCTCTTAAAATTGATTAGACGTTGGCCCCTAAGGATTCGAGCTCATTAAGGAACACTAATTTCTTAAGTGAACCGGTCCAAGTTTATTTGGATTAATTGGTGTCTAAGGCAAGGTTTAGGGGTTGCGTAAGGCGCTCCGAAAGGAAAGAGGTACTTAATTGATCTTTGATCTCCCTCTAGTACTATCCTTACCTGGCTAATTACCCAAGTAAACTTTGATCTTTTCACTAAGGGAATTTTGGTTAGGAGCTGGTCTAAGTCAAGTTTAGGCTTAACCCTAGAGTTAAGGTGATTGGAAAGTGATTGCCTTGATTTATTTTTAGTTAGTTTTTCCTTATTTTTTTTTCTCATCATGTTCTTAACTTTTTCTCTTATCCTTTTTCAAAAAAAAAAAAAAAATTTGATTTTGGTGTATGCAAATTTGGGTTAGGGATAATACCAATCGTTTAATTCGTTTTGCTCCTTCTCTTGAACCAAACGAAATGGCCAATACCAACCCACCTGTTCTTCAAGATGTTTGTTACCCCACTAGAAATGCAATCCCCTCTTGCATAAAACTCCCCGAGGTAAATGAAACCAATTTTGAACTTCGACCGCATTTCATAAACATGCTTCCCAAATTCTTCGGAGTAGAAACCGAAGACGCATACATCTTTATCTCTGAATTTGAAGAAGTTTGCCTCATGATTAAGATGAGGGACTTAACTGAAGATGCGATCAAACTCCGATTTATTCCATTTGCCCTTAAGGACAAAGCCAAAAAATGGCTGTATAGCTTGCCCACAGATTCCATCTCAACTTGGGGTGAATTTGTGACAGTTTTTCTGAAAAAATTCTTTCCTATCCATAAAACAATCAAGCTTAGAAACAACATTCAAAATTTTAAAATTGTCGGGAGAACCTTTTGGAAGTATTTTGACAAATTCAAAGATCTTCTTATCCAATGTCCTCACCATGGTCTTGAAAAGTGGCGATTATGCCAAATCATTTATGAAGGATTGGATTATTCTTCAAAACTTCCTTAGAGTCAATGTGTCAAGGGATTTCATGAAGAAAAATGCCGATGAAGCTTGAGACTTTTAGAGAGTTTATCAGAAAACCATGCAGTGGGAACATTGTGATGACCGTGTTTCATCGGTTTCCCAACCCAAAACCAAGGTCTGTCCTTAGAAACAAACATAGCCTCTGAAGCAAAGATGGCGACAATCATGCGTAGGTTAGAAGCTTTAGAAGTTAAAGAGCGAGCCCGGCTCAAATCAACCAAGTTTACGCCTCGGGTTGTCATAGCTGTCTGTCTCCATCTCATGTTTGGAGGAATGTCCTCTTTTAGGATCCGGTCACCACTAGGTCGGATAAACGCCGTGATTTCGGCCGAATGATCCATTTTCTCCAACCTACAATCCGGGTTGGAGAAATCATCAAATTTTGCATGGAACCGGGAAACTACTCAGAATCAAAATTTCACTCCTCTTCAACCCAACAATTCTCTAGGGGCAATCGGTTCCTCTCAATTTTCAACAACCAAATCGTCATTTCAAAATCGGTCTCCTCATCACCAATTTGCAAATCACACTCCTCAAATTGCTGATCATGATAAGCGTCTTAATGTTCTCGAAAGGGTCTAGAAACTTTGATTAAAACCTCTACGGACCACGAACTTATTGACTCAAACATCAAACACGTTGAATTCCTTCATACAATCAACAGGGCAAATCCTCACTTCCAACACTCAAGCCATAGCTAGGTTAGAAACCCAACTTGGTCAACTAGCTAATACCATGAGTGAGAGTGAAAGGAACTTTTCAAGTCAACCCGTGCCCAACCCGAAGGACAGGGATCAAGTTCAACCTACCAAGCTGAAGTGAATGCAATCCATTCACTACGGTCAGGTAGACAGGTCGATAATCAGGTTAGAATGCCTCCAAGTGAAACCCTTGCACCAGAACAAATTCTCTCTCCTTCTGATATCTCTACTCAGAAATCACACCCTTCTGATGACTCGAACACGAACACGAACGAGTCTAATCAATTTAAACCGGTTGCTCCTTGCAGGATAGACTCGGGCCTAGGAAGCACTCCTCTCGGGAGGAGAAAATTCTAGAGACTTTCAAGCGAGTTAAGGTCAACATTCCTCTTTAGATGTCATTGAACAAATTCCTTCTTATGCCAAATTTTTAAAGGAATTATGTACCAAAAGAGGCAAATGAATGTTCCAAAGAAAGTCTTTCTGCTTGATATCGGTGAAGTCCTCTCAAAGTCGTACCATTGAAACATAAGGATCGGGTTGTCCTACCATCTCATGTATCATTGGTAATACTCGTATTGATAAAGCTTTTAGACTTAGGGGCAGTGTCAACTTGCTTCCATATTCAATCTACCAACAACTAGGTGTCGGGAACTCAAGCCAACTAGATGCACACTTGATTAGGCGATAGATCATTAAGGTCCTATGGGTGAAATAGAGATGTATTGATAAAGGTTGGAGACTTTATTTTTCTGTTGATTTAGTAGTCACGGAAACTCAACCGTTTCCAATCCCAAAGGACGGATACCGTGATCTTAGGAAGACCATTCTTAGCCACTTCTAATGCTCTCATCAAGCGTAGAGCTGGTCACATGAAGGCTGTCTTTTGGGAATCTGACTGCTGAACTTAATATTTTCAATCCAGGAAATAATATTGATAATCAGCCTTTTGAAATCAATTACATCCAAGAAAGTTTAACAGAAGTAGAGAATGACTCTGACATTAGTTTTGAGGAAATTTTTCATGAGGAACTAGATATTTTAAAAAATTCAGGTTTTATTTTTCAAAATGAGGAAACTGTGTTGAATACATGCCTCTTGAATGCAACATTCGAAGAACTCTTTTTTAATGAGCTTAGATTTTTGAAAGAGCAACCAAAATGTCAAATTTTCATTAATCAAAAATCTAAGTTCAAAATGCATAACACCAATAAGACCTACCTTACTTTGCTGCAAAACACATTGCAAATCTTGGAATTTTCAGAATTTGAGAACATCATTGATTATATCATCTTGAAATTCTTTAAATTTGAGGGTAGAATTTTCAGCAATAAGGTAGGATTTAATGTAGAATGTGCTTCTCATGTTTCATCTTTTATTCTACATTTTTATTTTTGTCCCACAATAATAATAAAAGAATTTATTCTTCTCTCATGTGAGAGTTTCTTGTTCTTTTCAAAAAAAAAAAAAAAAACATATGAAAAAAAGAGAATAAATTTTTGCCTTCACCTTCTCATACCAAAGGTAATTCTGAGAATTTTTGTCATTGTTGAAGTCGACCGAACAAATGTAAGTGCTTCCATTCTTATCTGTTTTACTTTGTGCATAATAAAATTTGTATTGAGGACAATGCAAAATTTAGGTGTGGGGTGGGAATTAGTCATTTTATCTTTATCTTAGTTATTTTTTCTTTTTAGTACCATTCTTTTATGTCATTTTTTCCCCTTCTTTTCATCATTAAAAAAAAAATATAGTCACTTGCCAACTTAATAGAGTTGATTAATAATTGATCAATTTGATAGAATTTAAGTCTTCTAATCCTTAGTTAGTTCTATACTCAAGTTTACCTTTTATGACAACTCCAAATAAATTTCTTAAGAAATGATTTTCAAGTAGTATACTTTACTTAAGTTTTAACTTAGATTTTTAATTAAAGTAATGGAATTTTTGCATGCCTAACTTAGAGTTGAAAATAATTTTTCAAGTTGTCTTGATCAAATATTGTTCAGAATATATATACATATACACATATATATATTATACTAACTTAATAAAAAGAAGAAAAATTTCTCTTAAAATCATTGGTGGTTCTATTTTACTAAGCCTAAGTTGGTGAGTAATTAAGCAGAGGAGTATTTCTATGCTTAATGACCTAAGCCCAATTGGGTTGGGATTCATTGGCCCAAAACTTCGCTAAATGGTCACTTAGAAAGCCGATTAAAAGAACAAAACCACCAAGGAATAAAGAGTTAAAAAAATTGTCATACTAATCATGTTTTTATATATAGTTATATTTGTATATGTTCTTGAAAAATTAAATGGATTTAAAGACTTGAAGTTATTTAAAACAAAGTGTTAGCATGTTCTTTTCAAAACTTTCAAATTAAATTTTTGAGTTAAACTTGGTTTTGTATAACTATAATGGAAGGATTTTCTTAAGAAAATTACATTGGAGTTATGATAAAACGTTTTCTTGAGTATTAACCAACTTCAATTGGAATGTTTGAAGATATCAAATGAATTAATTATTTTATTAACTTCTTTAAATTGGCAAGTTGACTGAATTTTGTGGGTATATTCCTTGCAAACCCTCACGAGACTACAACTCGTCCACTAGGGTAACCTAGGGGTTTAAAGGCTTGTTGTATGTGCTAAATACAACCGCGATTCTGCGAAAGTGAGTTAGGTTTTCTTTTTATTTTCTTTGCTAGAGGACTAGCAAAAGTTTAGGTGTGGGGTATTTGATTATCACATTTTAATTACATTTTTATGCCCTTATTACCTATGTTATATGAATAACGATATTACTAATAATCATTTTATCTTATTTTGCGGGCTAATAAAGAAATAATGAATAAAAGCCCAAAGGACTCAAATTCTCGAATTTCTACCAATATTTGAAGCCCAAATCGAAGACAAACCAAGGCCCAAGATACCAAATTGATCCAAGAGAAATTCGTGAAGAAAAATCAAGAAAAGATAAATTAGGTTGGGAACCAATCGGTTGACCAACCGGTTAATAACCGGTTAATGCTTTCGATCGGCCAACCGATCGGTTCCCAACAATTCAGATTAATGGTGGATTTCTCTTCCTTTTGGCTAGGTTTGATCCAATGGTTCACATCAACTCCGTTGGGCTATAAATAGGGGTGAAGGTGAGTGTTTTGAGTGTGAAATATTTTGTAAAACTCCATTTGGAGAGGAGGGTCACTCTTAATTGAGAAGACCTTCCAAAATTGTAACTTTGTTACACAATAAATGAAATGTTTCACCCTTCAATTTCCTTCCTCTTCTTCTAATCCAAGGACCAAAGGAGGATTAGATTAAGATCGAGGAGTTGTTGGTTTCTATTTTATTTCTTTTTCATTTTCTTCTTTATTTTCTTGTTTGTAGAATAGATTTACTTTCATGCAATTTACTTTCTTGCAATTTACTTTCATGCAATTTAATTCTATGCAATTTACTTTCATGCAATGTATTTAATTCTTGTATTTACTTTCTAGAATAGATTTTTCTTTTCTTTAATTCACCTTGAGGCTAGAACCCTCTTGGAAATTACCCTTTTCTAAGTGTGGAGCTAATACTTGTGGGATCCCTAGAGATTGTTTGAAACTAGCTAACAAATCCAACTCATTTTCATGAGATTGAGATAAGCTAAGTGGATCTACTCTAGATTCCTCATATCTTTAATTAATCCTCCATACTTTACCTTCTTTATTTTCCTCTTATCCTTGTTTTTCATTTGTTTGTTATTTTCCTTTATTTTTGATTTCATTGATTTTTACTTCTCTCTCAATCTCATATTCCCTTCGTGTGCATATAATCTCAAACCTAGTTTTGTTATTATGTGCATATAACCACAACCACATTCTCAACTTTATTTTCTCCTCTTTTGCACATAATCCACATCCACTCTCTCTTATCTCTCCACATCCACAATAATCATTTTCTCACTTTCATTTTATTTGAATAACTCCTAATTGTCGCGCATAATTTGAGAACCAAAACTTGAGCAAAACTCCTCCTACTTCCCGTTCCTCGTGGGATCGATAATCTTATATACTATAACTTGATAAAGGTTGTATACTTGCAACTTAGGAGGTAATCATTTATTTCCCATCAAGTTTTTGGCGCCGTTGCCGGGGTACGGTGCATAAGTAGGATTTTCATTAAGTTTGGTTTTTATTTTGTGTGTTTTCTTTTGTGTAGGAACTTGGAACTTGAAGATTAAGAGTTGAAGAATCAAGATTGAAGATGTGCCTCCAACGAGGCTTTGGATAGCGATTGCGTGGGTAACTCTTCTTTCTTGTATTTTCAATTCCACCCTTTAGATAGTTCATTCACATTAGAGACAATTAGGATAAAAAATAAAAATAAAAACAAAAATAAAAATAAAAAGATTTTTACCCTTGTCGACCCTAATAAACTTCATTTTTTTTATTGTCGACCATAAAAAAATAAAAAGATTTTTGTTTTGCATCCTTTTAGTTGCTTTTAATTCTTAGGGTTGCATTTCATATAATAGTAGGAATTCACCAAGTGATTTGAGCATCTTGATTTGGCACACACTTGAAAATATCTTAAGGGCAAAACCCATTAATCAAGATAAGGTGAGGGATTTCATCACCCTTTCCTTAGCCCAAAATCACTAATTCCTCACTACACTTACCCAAGCCTCTTAAAATTGATTAGGCGTTGGCCCCTAAGGATTCGAGCTCATTAAGGAACACTAATTTCTTAAGTGAACCGGTCCAAGTTTATTTGGATTAATTGGTGTCTAAGGCAAGGTTTAGGGGTTGCGTAAGGCGCTCCGAAAGGAAAGAGGTACTTAATTGATCTTTGATCTCCCTCTAGTACTATCCTTACGGCTAATTACCCAAGTAAACTTTGATCTTTTCACTAAGGGAATTTTGGTTAGGGCTGGTCTAAGTCAAGTTTAGGCTTAACCCTAGAGTTAAGGTGATTGGAAAGTGATTGCCTTGATTTATTTTTAGTTAGTTTTTCCTTATTTTTTTCTCATCATGTTCTTAACTTTTTCTCTTATCCTTTTTCAAAAAAAAAAAATTTGATTTTGGTGTATGCAAATTTGGGTTAGGGATAATACCAATCGTTTAATTAGTTTTGCTCCTTCTCTTGAACCAAGCGAAATGGCCAATACCAACCCACGTTCTTCAAGATGTTTGTTACCCCACTAGAAATGCAATCCCCTCTTGCATAAAACTCCCGAGGTAAATGAAACCAATTTTGAACCGACCGCATTTCATAAACATGCTTCCCAAATTCTTCGGAGTAGAAACCGAAGACGCATACATCTTTATCTCGAATTTGAAGAAGTTTGCCTCATGATTAAGATGAGGGACTTAACTGAAGATGCGATCAAACTCCGATTTATTCCATTTGCCCTTAAGGACAAAGCCAAAAAATGGCTGTATAGCTTGCCCACAGATTCCATCTCAACTTGGGGTGAATTTGTGACAGTTTTTCTGAAAAAATTCTTTCCTATCCATAAAACAATCAAGCTTAGAAACAACATTCAAAATTTTAAAATTGTCCCGGGAGAACCTTTTTGGAAGTATTTTGACAAATTCAAAGATCTTCTTATCCAATGTCCTCACCATGGTCTTGAAAAGTGGCGATTATGCCAAATCATTTATGAAGGATTGGATTATTCTTCAAAAACTTCCTTAGAGTCAATGTGTCAAGGGGATTTCATGAAGAAAAATGCCGATGAAGCTTGGGACTTTTTAGAGAGTTTATCTGAGAAAACCATGCGATTAGGAACATTGTGATGACCGTGTTTCATCGGTTTCCCCAAAAACCAGTGGTCTGTCCTTAGAAACAAACATAGCCTCTGAAGCAAAGATGGCGACAATCATGCGTAGGTTAGAAGCTTTAGAAGTTAAAGAAGCGAGCCCGGCTCAAATCAACCAAGTTTACGCCTCGGTTGTCATAGCTCTGTCTCCATCTCATGTTTGAAGGAATGTCCTTTAGGATCCGTTGACCACTAGGTCGGATACTTGTGCATTTAAATCCATTGAATGATCCATTTTCTCCAACCTACAATCGGGTTGGAGAAATCATCAAATTTTGCATGGAACCGGGAAACTACTCCGAAATCAAAATTTCACTCCCTCTTCAACCCAACAATTCTCTAGGGGCAATACAGTTCCTCTCAATTTTCAACAACCAAATCTGTCATTTCAAAATCAGTCTCCTCATCACCAATTTGCAAATCACACTCCTCAAATTGCTGATCATGATAAACGTCTTAATGTTCTCGAAAAGGGTCTAGAAACTTTGATTAAAACCTCTACACAGACCACGAACTTATTGACTCAAACATCAAACACGTTGAATTCCTTCATACAATCAACCGGGCAAATCCTCACTTCCAACACTCAAGCCATAGCTAGGTTAGAAACCCAACTTGGTCAACTAGCTAATACCATGAGTGAGAGAGTGAAAGGAACTTTTCCAAGTCAACCCGTGCCCAACCCGAAGGACACGGGATCAAGTTCAACCTACCAAGCTGAAGTGAATGCAATCCATTCACTACGGTCGGGTAGGCAATTATAATGTCGGTTAGAATGCCTCCAAGTGAAACCCTTGCACCAGAACAAATTCTCTCTCCTTCTGATATCTCTACTCAGAAATCACACCCTTCTGATGACTCAGAACCTGAACCTGAACCAGAGTCTAATCAATTTAAACCAGTTGCTCCTTACAGGATAGACTCGGGCCTAGGGCACTCCTCTCGGGGAGGAGAAAATTCTAGAGACTTTCAAGCGGGTTAAGGTCAACATTCCTCTTTAGATGTCATTGAACAAATTCCTTCTTATGCCAAATTTTTAAAGGAATTATGTACCAAAAGAGGCAAATGAATGTTCCAAAGAAAGTCTTTCGCCGCCAATATCGGTGAAGTCCTCTCAAAGTCGTACCATTGAAACATAAGGATCGGGTTGTCCTACCATCTCATGTATCATTGGTAATACTCATTGATAAAGGCTTTTAGACTTAGGGGCAGTGTCAACTTGCTTCCATATTCAATCTACCAACAACTAGGTGTCGGGAACTCAAGCCAACTAGATGCACACTTGATTAGTGATAGATCATTAAGGTCCCTATGGGTGAAATAGAGATGTATTGATAAAGGTTGGAGACTTTATTTTTCTGTTGATTTAAGTAGTCACAAACTCAACCGTTTCCAATCCCAAGAGACGGATACATTGATCTTAGGAAGACCATTCTTAGCCACTTCTAATGCTCTCATCAAGCTGTAGAACTGGTCACATGAAGGCATTTAGGAATCATTTGAACTTAATATTTTCAATCCGAGAAATAATATTGATAATCGACCTTTTGAAATCAATTACATCCAAGAAAGTTTAGCAGTAGAGAATGACTCGACATTAGTTTTGAGGAAATTTTCATGAGGAACTAGATATTTTAAAAATTAGGGTTTTATTTTTCAAAATGAGGAAGCGTGTTGAATACATGCCTCTTGAATGCAACATTGAAGAACTCTTTTAATGAGCTTAGATTTTTGAAAGAGCAACCAAAATGTCAAATTTTCATTAATCAAAATCTAAGTTCAAAATGCATAACACCAATAAGACCTACCTTACTTTCTTTGCAAAACACATTGCAAATCTTGGAATTTTCAGAATTTGAGAACATCATTGATTATATCATCTTGAAATTCTTTAAATTTGAGGTAGAATTTTCAACAATAAGGTAGGATTTAATGTAGAATGTCTTCTCATGTTTCATCTTTTATTCTACATTTTTATTTTTTGTCCCACAATAATAATAAAAGAATTTATTCTTCTCTCATGTGAGAGTTTCTTGTTCTTTTCAAAAAAAAAAAAAAAACATATGAAAAAAAAGAGAATAAATTTTGCCTTCACCTTCTCATACCAAAGGTAATTCTGAATTTTGTCATTGTTCGAAGTCACCAGAACAAATGTAAGTGCTTCCATTCTTATCTGTTTTACTTTGTGCATAATAAAATTTGTATTGAGGACAATGCAAAATTTAGGTGTGGGGGTGGGAATTAGTCATTTTATCTTTATCTTAGTTATTTTTTCTTTTTCATTACCATTCTTTTATGTCATTTTTTCCCCTTCTTTTCATCATTAAAAAAAATATAGTCACTTGCCAACTTAATAGAGTTGATTAATAATTGATCAATTTGATAGAATTTAAGTCTTCTAATCCTTAGTTAGTTCTATACTCAAGTTTACCTTTTATGACAACTCCAAATAAATTTCTTAAGAAATGATTTTCAAGTAGTATACTTTACTTAAGTTTTAACTTAGATTTTTAATTAAAGTAATGGAATTTTTGCATGCCTAACTTAGAGTTGAAAATAATTTTTCAAGTTGTCTTGATCCAAATATTGTTCAGAATATATATACATATACACATATATATATTATACTAACTTAATAAAAAGAAGAAAAATTTCTCTTAAAATCATTGGTGGTTCTATTTTACTAAGCCTAAGTTGGTGAGTAATTAAGCAGAGGAGTATTTCTATGCTTAATGACCTAAGCCCAATTGGGTTGGGATTCATTGGCCCAAAACTCGCTAAATGGTCACTTAGAAAGCCGATTAAAAGAACAAAACCACCAAGGAATAAAGAGTTAAAAAAAAATTGTCGGACTAATCATGTTTTTATATATAGTTATATTTGTATATGTTCTTGAAAAATTAAATGGATTTAAAGACTTGAAGTTATTTAAAACAAAGTGTTAGCATGTTCTTTTCAAAACTTTCAAATTAAATTTTGAGTTAAACTTGGTTTTGTATAACTATAATGGAAGGATTTTCTTAAGAAAATTACATTGGAGTTATGATAAAACGTTTTCTTGAGTATTAACCAACTTCAATTGGAATGTTTGAAGATATCAAATGAATTAATTATTTTATTAACTTCTTTAAATTGGCAAGTTGACTGAATTTTGTGGGTATATTCACTGCAAACCCTCACGAGACTACAACTTCGTCCACTAGGGTAACCTAGGGGTTTAAAGGCTTGTTGTATGTGCTAAATACAACCGATTCTGCGAAAGTGAGTTAGGTTTTCTTTTTATTTTCTTTGCTAGAGGACTAGCAAAAGTTTAGGTGTGGGGGTATTTGATTATCACATTTTAATTACATTTTATGCCCTTATTACCTATGTTATATGAATAACGATATTACTAATAATCATTTTATCTTATTTTGCGGGCTAATAAAGAAATAATGAATAAAAGCCCAAAGGACTCAAATTCTCTGAATTTCTACCAATATTTGAAGCCCAAATCGAAGACAAACCAAGGCCCAAGATACCAAATTGATCCAAGAGAAATTCGTGAAGAAAAATCAAGAAAAGATAAATTAGGTTGGGAACCAATCGGTTGACCAACCGGTTATTAACCGGTTAGCTAACGATCGACCAACCGTCGGTTCTTTCAATTCAGATTAATGGTGGATTTCTCTTCCTTTTGGCTAGGTTTGATCCAATGGTTCACATCAACTCCGTTGGGCTATAAATAGGGGTGAAGGTGAGTGTTTTGAGTGTGAAATATTTTGTAAAACTCCATTTGGAGAGGAGGGTCACTCTTAATTGAGAAGACCTTCCAAAATTGTAACTTTTGTTACACAATAAATGAAATGTTTCACCTTCAATTTCCTTCCTCTTCTTCTAATCCAAGGACCAAAAGGAGGATTAGATTAAGATCGAGAGTTGTTGGTTTCTATTTTATTTCTTTTTCATTTTCTTCTTTATTTTCTTGTTTGTAGAATAGATTTACTTTCATGCAATTTACTTTCTTGCAATTTACTTTCATGCAATTTAATTCTATGCAATTTACTTTCATGCAATGTATTTAATTCTTGTATTTACTTTCTAGAATAGATTTTTCTTTTCTTTAATTCACCTTGAGGCTAGAACCCTCTTGGAAATTACCCTTTTCTAAGTGTGGAGCTAATACTTGTGGGATCCCTAGAGATTGTTTGAAACTAGCTAACAAATCCAACTCATTTTCATGAGATTGAGATAAGCTAAGTGGATCTACTCTAGATTCCTCATATCTTTAATTAATCCTCCATACTTTACCTTCTTTATTTTCCTCTTATCCTTGTTTTTCATTTGTTTGTTATTTTCCTTTATTTTTGATTTCATTGATTTTTACTTCTCTCTCAATCTCATATTCCCTTCATGTGCATATAATCTCAAACCTAGTTTTGTTATTATGTGCATATAACCACAACCACATTCTCAACTTTATTTTCTCCTCTTTTGCACATAATCCACATCCACTCTCTTATCTCTCCACATCCACAATAATCATTTTCTCACTTTCATTTTATTTGAATAACTCCTAATTGTGCATAATTTGAGAACCAAAACTTGAGCAAAACTCCTCCTACTTCCGTTCCTCGTGGGATCGATAATCTTATATACTATAACTTGATAAAGGTTGTATACTTGCAACTTAGGAGGTAATCATTTATTTCCCATCAAGTTTTGGCCGTTGCGGTCACGGTGCATAAGTAGGATTTTCATTAAGTTTGGTTTTATTTTGTGTGTTTTCTTTTGTGTAGGAACTTGGAACTTGAAGATTAAGAGTTGAAGAATCAAGATTGAAGATGTGCCTCCAACGAGGCTTTGGATAGCGATTGCGTGGGTAACTCTTCTTTCTTGTATTTTCAATTCCACCCTTTAGATAGTTCATTCACATTAGAGACAATTAGGATAAAAATAAAAATAAAAATAAAAATAAAAATAAAAAGATTTTACCCTTGTCGACCCTAATAAACTTCATTTTTTTATTGTCGACCATAAAAAATAAAAATAAAAAGATTTTGTTTTGCATCCTTTTAGTTGCTTTTAATTCTTAGGGTTGCATTTCATATAATAGTAGGAATTCACCAAGTGATTTGAGCATCTTGATTTGGCACACACTTGAAAATATCTTAAGGGCAAAACCCATTAATCAAGATAAGGTGAGGGATTTCATCACCCTTTCCTTAGCCCAAAATCACTAATTCCTCACTACACTTACCCAAGCCTCTTAAAATTGATTAGGCGTTGGCCCCTAAGGATTGAGCTCATTAAGGAACACTAATTTCTTAAGTGAACGGTCCAAGTTTATTTGGATTAATTGGTGTCTAAGGCAAGGTTTAGGGGTTGCGTAAAGCTCAGAAAGGAAAGAGGTACTTAATTGATCTTTGATCTCCCTCTAGTACTATCCTTACGGCTAATTACCCAAGTAAACTTTGATCTTTTCACTAAGGGAATTTTGGTTAGGAGCTGGTCTAAGTCAAGTTTAGGCTTAACCCTAGAGTTAGGGTGATTGGAAAGTGATTGCCTTGATTTATTTTTAGTTAGTTTTTCCTTATTTTTTCTCATCATGTTCTTAACTTTTTCTCTTATCCTTTTTCAAAAAAAAAAATTTGATTTTGGTGTATGCAAATTTGGGTTAGGGATAATACCAATCGTTTAATTCGTTTTGCTCCTTCTCTTGAACCAAGCGAAATGGCCAATACCAACCCACTGTTCTTCAAGATGTTTGTTACCCCACTAGAAATGCAATCCCCTCTTGCATAAAACTCCCGAGGTAAATGAAACCAATTTTGAACTTGACCGCATTTCATAAACATGCTTCCCAAATTCTTGAATTAGAAACCGAAGGCATACATCTTTATCTCGAATTTGAAGAAGTTTGCCTCATGATTAAGATGAGGGACTTAACTGAAGATCGATCAAACTCCGATTTATTCCATTTGCCCTTAAGGACAAAGCCAAAAAATGGCTGTATAGCTTGCCCACAGATTCCATCTCAACTTGGGGTGAATTTGTGACAGTTTTTCTGAAAAAATTCTTTCCTATCCATAAAACAATCAAGCTTAGAAACAACATTCAAAATTTTAAAATTGTCCTAGGAGAACCTTTTTGGAAGTATTTTGACAAATTCAAAGATCTTCTTATCCAATGTCCTCACCATGGTCTTGAAAAGTGGCGATTATGCCAAATCATTTATGAAGGATTGGATTATTCTTCAAAAACTTCCTTAGAGTCAATGTGTCAAGGGATTTCATGAAGAAAAATGCCGATGAAGCTTGGGACTTTTAGAGAGTTTATCAGAAAACCATGCGATGGGAACATTGTGATGACCGTGTTTCATCGGTTCCCGGCCAAACCGTGGTCGTCCTTAGAAACAAACATAGCCTCTGAAGCAAAGATGGCGACAATCATGCGTTCTTGTAGCGGCCAGCGTTCTTGTAGCGACGCCGCGGTCTTCTGGCGGCTCCATTAAATAGCTAAAAGCCCAACGGGGCTGGGGGCGGGAAAAGGAGGAGGTCTGAGAACTTTTGGAGCTCAACACTTGTGCGCATAGGAGAGATCAGGAACCTCTCCAACAACCTCTTGATCACCCGCAGCCTTGGTCTGATCGTCAACGGGAAGCAACCTCGACTTGAGCATCGAGTGAAGCATCCTCTCACCACCAAGAACCCATACAAAAGAGGAGTCAAATCAATCTCCTCTTCCTCTGTAATCGAGAGAATTTGATTGTAATACATTCGTTCAATCAATAAACATTTTTTCGACCCTACAACAAAGTGTAAATAAATCAAAATGGAAGTGAGAATGGAGAGATGGAGAGTGAGAGAAAATAAATGCAAAGAAAATAAAATGAGATTGGGATGAGGGAGAGAGTAAAAGAAAATCAAGATCGAGAAAATAAAATCAATAAAGCAAAAGATGGAGGATTCAATTAGAGATATGAAGGAATCTAGAATTGAATCCACTAGCTAATCATACTTATAAGATATGAACCATTCTCTTTTTATCACATTTCATTTTAGATTTATTAAGCATAGACTATCAAACCACTTAAGGAAAGCATAACCTATCAAATTATCACCTAAATGAAATCAATACTCATGAGGAGAATGTTCGCGGGAAAAGTCGGGATGATTGTCATTGACTGAATTCGTTACACCTTTATGGGATTACAAATGAGATTCAGAAAAAAGATCGCCTTTTTATAAGGCTTTACAACGAACAATCAAAAAAGATTACAACTTTTTCTCCTTTTTGAACAAACACGGGATCCGTTTATCGGATCACAAGCTTCGTGGAGTGTCTTTACGTCTTGAGGACTTCTTTTCCGTCCGTGGACCAGCGTAATCGGATCGGTGCGAGATCTACGATCAAGAGGGGTTATTTCTCAATAGAAATAAGAGCCCAAGCAAATGAGATCGACTAAGCGAAATCAAAGCTCTTCTCGAGATCAAAACAAGGTTTAATCTCGAGGAAATGATTTAGATCTGATGTCGAAGTTGATCGCCTCCCCAAAAGTCAGATCTTGATCTTTAAAACCCTCGCCTTTATCGTCAAAAGTCAGATCTTGATCCGGCAGAGTCTCCTCCTCTCTCTAAAATTCCGGATCTCAACAAATGAGCCCCTACCCTCATATTTATAGCCTCAAAGCGGATAACGGGTCGAATCTGGGCCCAAAGCCCGCCTAGCCACTTCCAAGTGGCTCGGCCACCGAGCCACTTGCAAGTGGCTCGGCCTTGGCCGAGCCACTTGTAGCTCAATTAACCGACCGCAGAAGCCACGGAGAATAACCGGTTTTGGTAGGCATTGGCCTTGTCTTTCGGTCTTTTTCGCCGTCTTCCAGTGTTCTTAGTCTGATTTGATTGATCCATTCGACACTTTGCTGATCCGGTTTGTCGCTTCATTAGCCTTGTACATTTCGTCGACTTGCTTTATGCACTTCATTGACTCAGTTTATTGACTTGGACACTTTGTAGACTTGCTTTATGTGCTTCGTCGACTCGCTTTTTGTGTTGGCGTCGCGGTGACTTATTGTTGTATCATCGACGGTTCGCCGTTATGTCGTCGGATGGCTCGCCGATCGTCAACTCCTTATCACAAGCTGTGTTCGGGAGCTTATAGGCAATTTTCAACGCCTACAGATACCCCCTCCAAAGTGTTTCGGTCTCGCTCTTTTATAGAAGAAGCTAAAATACTTTGGATATGATAGGCCCAAATCTTTAGTCGGTATAATAGGACCTGAAAATGGCTCCGAGTCTTGATCACTCCAATTCTTTTAGACCATACAGTGCTTTATAGGATGACTGAAAGTGTCGCGGTGCTGTATTTATTATCTGATCACTGTCGAAATCTTGACCCGAGGCTGATGAATGAACTATTTGCTTTAGCTCGTGTTGGTGAGTTGTCATCGAACTAACCATTCAATTCCTTAAGACTTAACCTTGAATCGACGAATTCTCCGTTGCGTGGCTCGGCATAGGACTAACCACAGTGGGAGGAGATCGGGGGTTCGTCCTTTAATCGGTGGACTCTCCATTTTGACGACTGACCACAGCGGGAGGAATTTTCTTGAGATGTGACGCGTTGACCGGCGTCAGAAATTTTCTCTTGAAATTCTACCTTCAATCGGCGATTTTTCATTACGACGCGTTGGCCGGCGTCAATACAGTTTATACTCATGCGTTCACTGGAGTTTCAGGAATTAGTTTATCCTCATATACCCATTTAGAGGTGGTCGAGTTATCCTTAAGATATTTTCTGGGAACTTCTCGCCAAAATAGAAAATAGTTTATACTCGTATACCTTATTGGAGTATCCCCGTGGGAGGAAAATGGGGGTTGTCGAGTTATCCTTAAGAATATGAAACTATTCTCCAGGAACTTCTCGATAAAAATTAGAAAATAGTTTATACTCATACACCTAGTTGGAGTAGGATTGGGGTTCGCATAACTCGAACCATATGAGAATTGACCCTTGATGGGTGACGACCTCGTGTGGGAGAGAGAAAACTGATGAGGCAAGTGGATGGGGATTCGAGTTTGGTCGAATCCTATTCTAATTAGGTTTAGCTGGATCCTCCTTTGATTAGGTTTAGCTGGATCCTCCTTTGATTAGGTTTAGTTAAATTCACCTTTGATTAGGATTCCAAACTCACCATAACTTGGTTTGGTCAAACCTGCCTTCAACTAGGTTTTCCTTTTTTTCTCTTTTTTCTTTTTCCTTTCCTCCTTCTATTGGGTTTGGGCCAAACCAAATCCTATCCCTCTATTTATAGGACCCCCTTTATTTTTTCTTTTCTCTTTTTTGTTATTCGGCCGAACCCCCTAGGGTTTTTGGCCGAACACCCCTCTCTCTCTCTCTCGTTCTTCTTTTGCTTCATCTCTTAATCTCATCCCCTTTAAACCCCAAGAACTTTAGAGATCAAAGCCTCCTCTACGTGCCGGACTCAAGGGTTCCTCCAACTCTTCGTACTTTTTGAGTCCCTTCCAGCCTTTTAAGCACTCTCTTTCAGATTCAAGCTCGAGCTTTTCTTCAGGTAAACCCTTATAACTCTTGTATATTTGATCTTTATTTCATCATGAAAATTTGGGGGTAGATGTACTAGAAATTAGGGTTTTAATTGCACACCTGAAATTAGAGTTTTTGAGGGTGATATTGCATGAAGTTTGAAGGATTTTGGTCATGAGAAAGAGGGCTGAAATTTGAGGGGCTTTCATGCAGAAATTGGACTGTAGTTTGAAGGGTTGGTATGCCAATGATCACTGGGAATTCCTAAATTTTTTTTGGCCAAAATTGGGGGGGGGGGGGTTATATGCAAATTGTGGCTAAAATTCAGGGGGTTTTATGCAAAAAAAGGCTAAAATTCAAGGGGTTTTATGCAAAAACAGCCCCAAAACTTTGGGTTTGAGGGCTATTTGGGTAGCTAAAATTTTTAGACTTGAAAGTGACCTAGATGGCCGAAATTTCAACCTGGCCCCAGGGGTATTTTGGTCATTTTATGGCCAAATTTGGTCAGGAGAGGTTTTCGAGCGAGAATCAAACCCGATATCAGCGCATATGCTCCTTGTAGGTTCAACTAGAATTCGATCAGGAAATCCCATACATTTTCTCAGGATTTTGGTTCAAAATTCATAATTTCCCTTTGTATTTCCGATTCTGACCTGTATGATTCCTCTTTGCAGGTCGAGATGCTATCGAGGAGATCCATTACTCGAAGACTGATCCTTCGTTTACCGGTGTGCCTTCATCACTTTTCGGTGAGCTTTTCCCACTTCTTAGTGCATCCAAAACTCACATTTGGTTTACTGCATTCCCACTTGGTTTTCCTTTGTGAGGCAAACTAGGAAAAGCCGCGATTCTCCTTCGTGAGGGTCGTCGCTTAAAAGATAGGCTTTGCTTAGTCAACTCCTATCTTACGGGGACGATTCCATGCCGTATTATGTTACGCCGGATAGGATATATTGTCGCTTTCATTTGTGCGACATTATACGTTGTCCTATGAGTGCATAATGTGGCCGGAATCGTTTAACCCGCTATAAGGCCGTGACTCGATCCCGCAGGTTTATGAGATGAGTTCTACGCCCTACGCTGCCTTTTGCAATGTTCTTCATAGCTAGATTTAACGAATTTTAATCACTCGTTTTCAGTTGAGTATCCCTCCGAAGCGTTCCCCTCTCACGCGATTGATGGACGCCGTGGCGAGCATTATGCCACTTCTGATATTCCTGCGCTTGTTTCGGTTACTCCTCAGTTCGCACCGAGTACATCCGCGGAGACCATTCAGGTGAAACAAGAAGGAAGTTCTCGTGTGCTTCGCTTGTTGATTACTGACACGCCGCTCGTGAGGGATATCAGTTCCACTCAGCCTCTGAATAAGACGGATTACTTATTCGGGGATTCCGTTGAAGACCCGGACTCAACTTTTATTGAGAGCGAATAGTGGCTGCATAAAGATGAAGTTGGGCTTTTATATCTCCCACCGATACCTCACCATCGCTCGTTAGTTGAGTTAAGGAATCAAGCCATGACACGTGAGATGTCATGGCGCTTGACAGAGGAGCGTGACGACATTCATTGTGGGTATATTACCCACAAGGCGACTCCAGGTTCGGACAGTAATCGTGTTGTCGGATTACATCCTGGTGTACTGGGCTTGGACACACCACCCCATGGTGATATATTTACCACTGCTCATACATTGAGAAATCGTCTCGCGAGGCTAGGGCGAGAAATGCCTGCGCACGGCCATAGGTTTTACGGTTGGCTCCATTCTTCAGACAAACACTGGTGGGCTCAAATGACAAACTACGTACTCAGCCGATGGAGCGAGGAATCACACGCATGCGGTTTATATGCGACCATTCGCGCCACCATGTATGGGATGCCGATCAACTCCCATCCTTTCTTTGCGCTGTTAGAACTCTACGATCTGGATTCAAACACCTTTTTGACCAGGCATGGAGAGTTGGGGTTAGCTCTTCATGAAATGCATCAAGTTTCCGGCTTGCCGATGGGGAAGATGCTATACCAGGAGTATTTCCCTTCGAATCGCGAACTGAGTCAGCTGAAAGATCATATGCCTGATTGCCACGATACCTTATGGGATCTCACTTGTCATTATCACATTATTTTGGCACAGAATGAGCCATTAGCAAAGAAGGCCAAGCCGCAAGTGAGTCTGAAGCAGTTTGCAGATTACTTGTTTAAGAACCTGGAGAGCGAATCTGGTGAGGCGATTTGTGAATTGACACCACTCTCTCCTTCAGAAATCAACGAATTGATTCAGAAGTCTAGCGCTCGCTCTTATACCACTAGCAGTACCGAGGGTGGCTTCTCTGCAGGTACTAAGTTTAAGATATTCTAGTGGCATGCTATGAAGCCAATTCAGCCGATGACTCTCCTGACCGGTTATCTCGCGCTCTGTCTGAAGAAGTGCGTAGTACCATATCAGTCTAGCGATGCTTTACCCTTGGAAGTCCTTTATCCTGCGGTTCAGCTTGCTCACAAGAAGAAGCTTTCTCTTCTCCCGGTGATGGTGGCTGACATCCATCGTGGGCTTCAGCAGATAGTTAACACCTCTATTCAGGTAGAGGATGGGCCGTCAGCTAGGATTCCTCTTGCAAAGGTGGAGCTCCCATACACTTACTTGATGGCTTGGTTCGTCCTTTATCGTCCCGATATGATGACGGTGCTAAGTATCGCAGACCCCTCAATCCCCTTATTACAATTATTGGAAGGCTGCAAATGGAAGGGGTGAGTATTTTTAAATGTAAGAAGGGAATTACAGATTTATAGGGCTGGATTTTCTCTAGGTGTTTTCCCCGATTTTCTAGCCAGTACGACGAGTCCTTGATCGATGTAGAGATGCCGGGGGTGAGTCGGACCTCTCTTGATGTCGGCTGCTTTAGTTAGCTCATGAATATTAGGCCAGGCTATTTAACATTCCGGGTTAGGAATCAGTGCTCTATAAAGCCATATCTGCCTTGCCGATTTGCCCGCCAGTTTGGCTATGACCAACTTTATGTTAGAAATCCGCGTCGACAACTTCAGACTCGTGGGGGATTAGTAGACGGCGTCCGAGCCTGGTTCTAGAGTGTGATGGGGGTGCACCGGTACCAAATTCAGTCTCCCAAGTGCTGATTATCTGTTTGAGTTGACATTCTTATATTGCACATGGCTGTTAGCGGCTGATGAACCCGTTCATGTGAGACGTATCTCAGCGTTAGTGGCCGAAGAGGCTTCCAAGGCTAATGCTTGGATGATTCAGGAAGCAGCTCGGTCATATAGGAAGCGGCGTAAGACTCGTCAAGCAGACGATGGGGGAGAAGAGATATCCAGCTTTGTCGGAGACCGCTCAAGAGAAGACCATGTTGACGAAGAAGATGTTGGGCCAGGTTTGTCAACATTTTCTCTCTCTTCTTCTTTCTCCTCTTTTGGAGTTATTGATATTATTTCGTCGCTTCAGGTATGGCCGCCGAAGTGGAGGAGCTTCGTGCCTCTCGAGTTGGAACTCAAGCCGTTAAGCGGAAGAAGCTAGTCCACAAAGCCCACGTGGATCCGCGAGCTTTTGTGATGGACTTAACTGGTGATGACTTCGTTAGAGGAGGAGGTAATGCTTAATCGCCTTGACCACTTAATTCCTCGAGTTTAGAACTCATATTCCTCCACCTTTTGTACAGGCGGATGCGAGAGTGATTTCAATCTCCCACAACACGATTTTACTTCTTTCGAGGGACCCAGCTTCACCCAACAGATGCATGAGTCCATGGTAGAAGACCCCGCAGAATCCATTAGGATTAATGGGACTACCGATGTAGGACCTGATTCAACAAATTTAGGTACATCTATCATTGATAATACTCCATTTAGATGGCGAGTGCAGGAGTTGAATGACTCAGAACCCGTGCCTCCCCTAATTACCTCTATGCTCCTTGCTCTTTTAGAGAAATTGCATGAAGCAAATAAGGATACTGGGGTTAAAGAGACAAATCCCCCTATAGGAGGTAAGTCATCTCTACCCGTTGCAGGTTTCTTAACTTCATTTTCTTCATCTTTGTCTCCTCGTGTCAGACTTCTCGCTAGAAGATTTTGATGAAGCCGGCCTGCCTATGGACATCCCCACAATGGATTTGACATACGATTCTCCTCGAGATGATCATCTTCCCGATGATATATCGCCTGAGCCAAGGATCCCCGAGACTGCTGAGGTTCATTCCTCTAAAGGTATGGGTTCTTTCTCCCATTAATTATAGGACTAGCCATTTATGACTAATACAACTACAATTCGACAAATCTGAGGAATTCATTTTGTCATTAGCAGGCATTCCTTATTCTGATGCTCCTTCAGAATTGGGTACCATGTCGGCGGCTATGCCTGATGAATGTGCCACGAGACCAAGCTGCGATTGGTGCGTCGATGCGATTCATATTCCGATAGACTCATCAAACCATGAAACAATGCCGATTGAGCCAGGTACGAGTTATTCAGCTAAGAATGTCTATACCGGCCTTTGGTTTAAGATTCTGAAATGCCCACCCTCTTATTTTTGCAGGGCGTATATCTCAGCTTTACGATTTGGCTAAGGCGCTGATGTTGGACGATGATCCAAATCGGCTTATCATTTGTATTGAAGTCCGGTCATTTTTCTCTCTCATGAACATGGTGATTGACCAGCTTCTTCATAAAGGGCTCTCCCTCCGTCAGTTTAGGCCGGTCCTTGACCCCCGGATAGTTTTGATAAGGGACGCCAATTTTTCAGAGTTAGCTCAGGCCATTGTTGATGATCTTGATTGCCTAGAACTCGATCTTCAGAAGCTACGGGAGCTACAAGTGATAGGTGCTTCATCATATGTGACTGATCGAATGATCTTTATAGGATTCATTATCTGATTATCACATTTTAATTATAAATTTATACCCTCATTACCTATTTTATATGAATAAATATCCTGCTAATAACTATTTTTATCTTAATTTGCAGGCTAATGGAGTATTATTGAATAAGAGCCCAAATGAAGATTATTTCAAGCCTAAAAGATCTCTAATGAAGCCCAGAATGCCTAAATCCAAAGCCCACGACTAAGTTTAGAAGCAAAATCTCAACACACATCATTTTCTTGGTCAGAATTATTAATAACTTGGCTTACAAATGAGAATCAAATCAAATATGGAAAAAATAAAGTCAAATTCGTGCTCAGGATGGTCAACCGCAAAGAAAATGCGATATCTCTATCCCGAAGCGTAATTCAACATATTATATATGAAAATCGCCTATCTCGTGAGGCGGAGCCATCAAATTACCAGATTCTCAAAATTTCATCAGCAGCAGCGGGTTATGATAGAAATCCGAATTTAATTGATGTATATTCAATTATTTGAAGGCCAAGTTAAATTCTAAGAAGCCCAAGAGCATTTAAGAGAAGCCCAAGAGTCTTAAAGGAATTAAATATAAAAGAAATAAAGCCCACAAAGCCCATCTCTCAAGGATTAAATCAATGGTCTAGATTATTTGGAGAGATCCTATGGCTATGAGGGTTGTTTAGGGCTAACCTAAATCCTATGGTTGTGAGTGTTACTTGGGGCCAAGGCAAATCCAAAGGTTGTGAGATTCTTATTTTCTATAAATAGAGGGGTAGAGTGAGGGCTTGAGATTGTGAAATATTTTGTAAAAACTCCATTTGGAGAGGAGGGTTACTCTTAGTTGAGAAGACCTTCCAAAAATTATAACTTTTGTTACACAATAAATGAAAATTTTCAACCCTTCAATTTCCTTTCTCTTCTTCTAATCCAAGGACCAAAGGAGGATTAAATTAAGATCGGGAGTTGTTGGTTTTCCTTTTATTTCTTTTTCATTTCTTGTTCATTTATATGCTTTGTAGTTTAGATTTACTTTCATGCAATTTACTTTCATGCAATGTCTTTAATTCTTGTATTTACTTTCTATTATAGATTTTTCTTTTCTTTAATTCACCTAGAGGCTAGAACCCTCTAGGGAATTACCCTTTTCTAAGTGTGGAGCTAATATTTGTGGGATCCCTAGAGATTGTTTGAAACTAGCTACAAATCCAACTTATTCCCATAAGATTGAGATAAGCTAAGTGGATCTACTCTAGATTCCTCATATCTTTAATTAATCCTCCATACTTTACCTTCTTTATTTTCCTCTTATCCTTGCTTTTCATTTGTTTGTTATTTTCTTTTATTCTTGATTCTTGATTTCATTGATTTTTACTTCTCTCTCAATCTCATATTCCCTCCATGTGCATATAATCTCAAACCTAGTTTTGTTATTATGTGCATATAACTCTAACCACATTCTCAACTTTATTTTCTCCTCTTTTGCACATAATCCACATCCACTCTCTTATCTCTCACAAACCACTTTCACCATTTTCTCACTTTCATTTTATTTGAATAACTCCTAATTGTCGCGCGCATAATTTGAGAACCAAAATTTGAACAAAACTCTTCCTACTTCCCGTTCCTCGTGGGATCGATAATCTTATATACTATAACTTGATCAAGGTTGTATACTTGCAACTTAGGAGGTAATCATTTATTTCCCATCAAGTTTTTGGCGCCATTGCCGGGGAACGGTGCATAAGTAGGATTTTTATTGACTTTTGTTCCTTATTTTGTGTGTTTTCTTTTGTGTAGGAACTTGGAGTTTGAATATCAAGAGTTGGAGACTCAAGATTGAAGAATTGCCTCCAACGAGGTTTTGGATAGCGATTGCGTGGGTAACTCTTCCTTCTAGTATTCTCAATTCCACCCTTTAGATAGTTCATTCACATTAGAGACAATTAGGATAAAAAAATAAAAAAATAAAAATAAAAATAAATGATTTTTACCCTTGTCGACCCTAATAAACTTCATTTCTTTGATTGTTGACCATAATAAAAAATGAAAAGATTTTTATTTTTGCATCCTTTTTAGTTGCTTTTAATTCCTAGGGTTGAATTTCATATAATAGTAGGAATTCACCAAGTGATTTGAGCATCTTGATTTGACACACACTTGAAAATATCTTAAGGGCAAAACCCATTAATCAAGATAAGGTGAGGGATTTCATCACCCTTTCCTTAGCCCAAAAATCACTAATTCCTCACTATACTTACCCAAGCCTCTTAAAATTTGATTAGACGTTGGCCCCTAAGGATTCGAACTCAATAAGGAACAAGAAATACTTAAGTAAACCGGTCTAAGTTTATCTGGATTAATTGGTGTCTAAGGCAAGGTTTAGGGGTTGCGTGAAGCTCCAGAAAGGAAAGAGGTACTTAATTGATCTTTGATCTCCCTCTAGTACTATCCTTACGGCTAATTACACGAGTAAACTTTGATCTTTTCACTAAGGGAATTTTTGGTTAGGAGCTGGTCTAAGTCAAGTTTAGGCTTAACCCTAGAGTTAGGGTGATGGAAAAGTGATTGCCTTGATTTGCTTTTAGTTAGTTTCTCCTTTTTCTTTTTTTTCTCATCATCTTCTTAATTTTTTCTCTTGTCCTTTTTCATAAAAAAAATTTTGATTTTGGTGTATGCAAACTTGGGTTAGGGATAATACCAATCGTTTAATTCGTTTTGATCCATCTCTTGAACCAAACGAAATGGCCAACACCAACCCACCTGTTCTTCAAGATGTTTGTTACCCCACTAGAAATGCAATCCCCTCTTGCATAAAACTCCCCGAGGTCAATGGAGCAAATTTTGAACTTAGACCGCATTTTATTAACATGCTTCCCAAATTCCTAGGAGTAGAAACCGAAGACGCTTACATTTTCATCTCCGAATTTGAAGAAGTTTGCCTCATGATCAAGATGAGGGACTTAACCGAAGATGCGATCAAACTCCGATTTATTCCATTTGCCCTTAAGGATAAAGCCAAAAAATGGCTGTATAGCTTGCCCACAGATTCCATCTCAACTTGGGGTGAATTTGTAAAAAATTTTCTGAAATTTTTTTTTCCTATCCACAAAACGATCAAGCTTAGAAACAGCATTCAAAATTTTAAAATTGTCCCAGGAGAAGCTTTTTAGAAGTATTTTGACAAATTCAAAGATCTTCTTATCCAATGTCCTCACCATGGTCTTGAAAAGTGGCGATTATGCCAAATCGTTTATGAAGGATTGGATTATTCTTCAAAAACTTCCTTAGAGTCAATGTGTCAAGGGGATTCCATGAAGAAAAATCTTGTGAAGCTTTGGACTTTTAGAGAATTTATCCAGAAAACCATGCAGTGGGAACACTGTGATTCATCAGTTACCCAATCCAGTTTTAGAGGTCCTTCCTTAGAGTCAAACATAGCCTCTGAAGCTGAGATGGCTACAATTCTACGCAGGTTAGAAACTTTAGAAACCAAAGAACGAGCTCCGGCACAAATCAATCAAGTTTACGCCTCGGGTTGTCATAGCTGTCTTTCTGACCCATGCTTGAGCAATGTCCACTCTTAGAAAATACTCAATCTCGAGCAGGATGAATCTTTGCATTCCAGCATCCGATTAATGATCCATTTTCTCCAACCTATAATCCAGGTTGGAGAAATCATCCGAATTTTGCTTGGAATCAGGGTAATTTCTCGGGAAATCAAAATTTCACTCCCTCTTCAAACCAACAATTCCCTAGGGCAACGCAGCTTCTTTCAGTTCTCAAACCAATTTTCCACAATCAAATCGGTCATTTCCAAATCGGTTTCCTCATCATCAATCTACAAATCATATTCCTTCAAATGTTGAGAAACGCCTTAATGTTTTGGAAAGGGTTTGGAAGCCTTGATTAAAACCTCTACACGCACTACCTAACTTGTTGACTCAAACATCTAGCACGATGAACTCCTTTATGCAATCAACAGACAAATTCTCAACTCCAATACTCAAGCCATAGCTAGATTAGAAACCCATCTTGGTCAACTAGCTAGCTATAAGTGAGAGAGAAAGAATCATTTCCGAGTCAACCCGTGACCAATCCAAGGAACGCGGGTCAAGTTCAACTTTTCAAGATCAAGTGAATGCAATCCATTCACAAATGTAACTGTGTTAATAATCAAGTCCTTGAGCGAGAGAATTATGTTGAATACATGCATCTTGACGCCAACATTTGAAGAACCCTTTGTCAATGAACTTAGATTTTTGGAAAATAGAAAACAACAAGATTTTATTTTTGATGAAATTTTTGTTAATAACGAATCTAAGTTCAAAAGCATACAACCATTAATACCTACCTTCCATTCTTTGCAAACATCACTAAAAATCCTGAAATTTTTAGAATTTAAGCACATCAGTGATTATATCATTTTGAAATTCTTTAAATTTCGGGGTAGAATTTTCAGCAATAAGGTAGGATTTAATGTAGAATGTGAGCTTCTCATGTTTCATCTTTTATTCTACATTTTTATTTTTTGTCTCATAATAATAAAAATAATTTATTCTTCTCTCATATGAGAGTTTCGTGTTGTTCTTTATTTCAAAAAAAAAAAAGAGAATAAATTTTTGGCTTCACCCCCCTTATCTTGAAGGTATTTGCAGAATTTTTATCATTGTTCGAAGCTAGCCGAATAAATGTAAGTGCTTCAATTATTATCTGTTTTACTTTGTGCATAATAGAATTTGCATTGAGGACAATGCAAAATTTAGGTGTGGGGGTGGGAATTAGTCATTTTTGCTCTTTATCTTAGTCATTTTTCCTCTTTTTCTTACCATTTTTTTCTTTTTATGTCATTTTTTCCTCTTTTCATAAAAAAAGTCACTTGCCAACTTAATAGAGTTGATTAATAATTGATCTATTTGATAGAATTTAAGTCTTCTAATCCTTAGTTAGTTCTATACTCAAGTTTACCTTTTATGATAACTCCAAATAAATTTCTTAAGAAATGATTTTCAAAGTAGTATACTTTACTTAAGTTTTAACTTAGATTTTTAATTAAAGTAATGAAATTTTTGCATGCCTAACTTAGAGTTGAAAATAATTTTCAAGTTGTCTTGATCCAAATATTGTTCAGAATGTATATACATATACACACACACATATATATATATATATATATATATATATATATATATATATATATATATATATATATATATATATATATATATATATATATATATATATATATATATATATATATATATATATATATATATATATTATACTAACTTAACAAAAGAAGAAAAATTTCTCTTAAAATCATTGGTGGTTCTATTTTACTAAGCCTAAGTTGGTGAGTTATTAAGCCCGAGGAGTATTTCTATGCTTAATGACCTAAGCCCAATTGGGTTGGGATTTATTGGCCTAAAACTCGCTAAATGGTCACTTAGAAAGCCGATTAAAAGAACAAAACCACCAAGGAATAAAGAGTAAAAAAATTTAAAGAAAAATCATACTAACCACGTTTTATATATAGTTATATTTGTATATGTTCTTGAAGAATTAAATGGATTAAAAGACTTAAAGTTTGTTTAAAACAAAGAGTTAGCATGTTCTTTTCAAAATTTTTAAATTAAAATTTTGAGTTAAACTTGGTTTTGTATAACTATAATGGAAGGATTTTCTTAAGAAAATTACATTGGAGTTATGATAAAAATGTTTTTTTGAGTATTAACCAACTTCATTTGGAATGGTTGAATATATCAAATGAATTAATTATTTCATTAACTTCTTTAAATTGGCAAGTTGACTGAATTTTGTGGGTATATTCACTGCAAACCATCACGAGACTACAACTCGTCCACTAGGGTAACCTAGGGGTTTAAAGGCTTGTTGTATGCGCTAAATACAACCGCGATTCCTGCGAAAGTGAGTTAGGTTTTCTTTTTATTTTCTTTGCTAGAGGACTAGCAAAAGTTTAGGTGTGGGGGTATTTGATTATCACATTTTAATTATAAATTTATACTCTCATTACCTATTTTATATGAATAAATATTCTGCTAATAACTGTTTTTATCTTAATTTGCAGGCTAATGGAGTATTATTGAATAAGAGCCCAAATGAAGATTATTTCAAGCCCAAAAGATCTCTAATGAAGCCCGAATGCCTAAATCCAAAGCCCGACTAAGTTTAGAAGCAAAATCTCAACACACATCATTTTCTTGGTGAGAATTATTAATAGCAGCACAATTGAGAATCAAATCAAATATGGAAAAAATAAAGTCAAATTCGTGCTCGGGATGGTCAACCTCAAAGAAAATGCGATATCTCTCAATCCGAAGCGTAATTCAACATATTATATGAAAATCGCCTATCTCGACGAGACGGAGCCATCCAAATTACCAGATTCTCAAAATTTCATCAGCAGCAGCGGGTTATGATAGAAATCCGAATTTAATTGATGTATATTCAATTATTTGAAGGCCAAGTTAAATTCTAAGAAGCCCAAGAGCATTTAAGAGAAGCCCAAGAGTCTTAAAGGAATTAAATATAAAAGAAATAAAGCCCACAAAGCCCATCTCTCAAGGATTAAATCAATGGTCTAGATTATTTGGAGAGATCCTATGGCTATGAGGGTTGTTTAGGGGCTAACCTAAATCCTATGGTTGTGAGTGTTACTTGGGGGCCAAGGCAAATCCAAAGGTTGTGAGAGATTCTTATTTTCTATAAATAGAGGGGTAGAGTGAGGGTTTGAGATTGTAAAATATTTTGTAAAAACTCCATTTGGAGAGGAGGGTTACTCTTAATTGAGAAGACCTTCCAAAAATTATAACTTTGTTACACAAAAATGAAATTTTCAACCCTTCAATTTCCTTTCTCTTCTTCTAATCCAAGGACCAAAAGGAGGATTAGATTAAGATCGAGGAGTTGTTGGTTTTCCTTTTATTTCTTTTCATTTCTTGTTCATTTATATGCTTTGTAGTTTAGATTTACTTTTATGCAATTTACTTTCATGCAATTTACTTTCATGCAATGTCTTTAATTCTTGTATTTACTTTCTATTATAGATTTTTCTTTTCTTTAATTCACCTAGAGGCTAGAACCCTCTAGGGAATTACCCTTTCTAAGTGTGGAGCTAATATTTGTGGGATCCTAGAGATTGTTTGAAAGTAGCTACAAATCCAACTTATTCCCATAAGATTGAGATAAGCTAAGTGGATCTACTCTAGATTCCTCATATCTTTAATTAATCCTCCATACTTTACCTTCTTTATTTTCCTCTTATCCTTGCTTTTCATTTGTTTGTTATTTTCTTTTATTCTTGATTCTTGATTTCATTGATTTTTACTTCTCTCTCAATCTCATATTCCCTCCATGTGCATATAATCTCAAACCTAGTTTTGTTATTATGTGCATACAACCACAACCACATTCTCAACTTTATTTTCTCCTCTTTCGCACATAATCCACATCCACTCTCTTATCTCTCACAAACCACTTTCACCATTTTCTCACTTTCATTTTATTTGAATAACTCCTAATTGTCGCGCGCATAATTTGAGAACCAAAATTTGAACAAAACTCTTCCTATTTCCCGTTCCTCGTGGGATCGATAATCTTATATACTATAACTTGATCAAGGTTGTATACTTACAACTTAGGAGGTAATCATTTATTTCCCATTATTATCTGATCTGAAAATAAAATTCTCATTTATCGAGATGAAATTCTAATTTCGGTCCTAACCGTAGGAAGGCGTGACCGAAGTGGGGGGGGGGAGATTCAGATAGCTTTCACTTTTATAGGATTCGCTACCTGATCTTGAAATAACTTTCTCGTTTATCGAGATGAAATTCCAACTTCGGCTCTAACCATAGGAAGGCGTGACCAAAGTGAAAAAGATGGAATCCTTCTGTTTATCAGAAGAGGATCTCAATTGTGAAAGTGGGCCTCTTGTTCATTGAAAGGAATCAAGAGGGGATTCTGCTGGTGGATTGGATCAGAAAGATTTTTGCTTGGTAGACTCACCACCAATGAGTTTGATCTGTGAGGAAATTTGGTGGAGGACAAATTTAGGGTTATCCTTGAGAACGATGCGTGAATTATTTTTCGAGGAACTTCCCTTTAATATGGGTTATCCCGAATGTACTAAGGGTAGTACTTTTTCAGGAACTTCCCATTTATCGGCATTAATTGCCTGTCGCCATTTTGAGTAATTAGGCGATACACACCGTTTGAGTAGACCTTATCTATCACAAACGGTCCTTCCCATTTGGGTTTGAATTTACCTTTCTTCTTGGAGTCGAGAATTATCGGTCGTCGAGCAGCGAGGACCAGGTTTCCTTCCTTGAAGCTTCTCTGTCGGACTCTCTTGTTGAAAGCTCTCGACATTCTTGCTTGGTAAAACTCAATGTGTTGTTGCGCTTCCAGGCGCTTCTCATCCAACATCTCGAGCTCTTCAAGGCATTTCTGATGTTGTTCCTCCATCGTCATCTCAGTTGCGAGGGCGATCCGAGGTGATGGGATTTAGATTTTCAACGGAAGCACCGCTTCATATCCGTATACTAGAGAATATGGGGTAGCTCCAGTTGGCGTGCGAATCGTGGTGCGATATCCCCAGAGTGCTTATCCGAGTTTATCATCCCAATCACGTTTATTGGTCTTCACAAGCTTCGACAAGATCTTAATGATCATTTTGTTGAACGCTTCTGCTAGTCCATTTGCAGCGGGATTATAAGACGTTGACGAGACGTCTTGGATTTTAAACTTCTCACAAAACCTGACGAAGGCATTGCTGATGAATTGAGGACCATTATCATGTATGATCCGCCTTGGCACGCCGTGTCGATAGATGACGTGATGCTTGATGAACCTGATAACATTGTTCGTCTTCACCTCTTTAAGTGGAATTGCTTCAGCCCACTTAGAGAAGTAGTCGGTGATTGCGAGAATGAACCAATCACCTTTAACTGAAGGAGGGAAAATAGGACCCACGATGTCCATACCCCACGTCTCGAAAGGCCATGATGTAGCCAAAGAATGCAAATGCTCCGGAGGTCGATGCATGTAGTTCGCGTGTATTGGACACGCGTGGCACTTTTAAGCGTACTCGATTGCATTATTAACCATCGTTGGCCAGAAGTATCCCATTCTTCTAATGCGATCATAAAGCTTGGGACTAGGTTGGTGTGCGCCGCACTCTCCACCGTGTGCTTCCCTAAGAACTTCCTCTGCTTCTTTGCTTGAAAGATACCGAAGTAGCCAGCCGTCATACCTGCAATGATATAAAATTTGGGTCTCTGAGTTATAAAAGAACCTCGGTGCTCTTCGTCAGATCAATTCCCTCTCCTTTACGTCTTCTGGCAAAATACCGTGTAGGACATAATCGATTATAGGAAATCGCCAATCCCGGGGCTCTAATTCAATTCGGGTCGAGTGCACCTCTTTGATGACCACCTCTTTGTCATTGTCTTCTTCGCCATATATTGACACGAAGAGTTGGTGAGTTCTCCGATGATCGGTTGCTCAGGCTTCGGAGGTTGCGCTAATGATATCGCTAACGCCGCCAATGCGCCAGCGCTCAGCGCGGATGTACTCAATGAAGAATTCTTCAAATGAATCCGCCATCTCAACAGTCACCTGGTGATGCGAAATCAAGTCCAGATTCCTGACTTCATAGTCCCCACGAACCTGTTTGACTATAAGTTGAGAATCTCCAAAAGCTTCGAGATATTCTACCCCCAGCTCTTTGGCGAAACTGAGTCCAATAAGTAAGGCGTTGTATTCAGCCACATTATTGGAGCATGGTTCGGTTAGCGAATAAGCTCGCGGCATCACATGTTTCTCCGGGAAAACTAAGACAACTCTAACTCCGGCAGAAATCTTAGAACATCCGGGGGTGCTTGCTACGTTGGTTGCTCGAGAAGCTCCGTCAAAGTACGGCTGCCATATTTGCTAATGTGACATAGTGTTGACCTCGTGGATTTCATCTGGCAAGTCATTATACAACTCGGCCATATCCTTTGTAGGATTAGCTGCCAAAAGATCGCAAATTGCCTGTCCCTTGACCAACTTCTGTTGCTTGAAGTGCAGGTCATGTTGAGACAAGAGCAAGGCCCATTTCGCCAAACGCCAATTCATAGAGGTGGGTTGCGTCACGAATATCCGGACAGGATTTACTCCGGAAATAACGTAAATCGTCTGCCCGACTAAGTAGTGTCACATCTTTTGAACCGCGAACACCAACGCTAGACATTCCTTCTCGATCATCGGATAGCCGGATTCAGCACCTACTAACATCTGACTTAGGTAATACACCACTTGCTCGTGATCGTTGTCATCATCTTGCGTGAGCAAAGCACTTAACGAATGGTCCGTCGTCTTGATGTAAATCAAGAACGGTTTACCTGACTTCGGTGCAACGAGAACGGGAGGATTCGCTAGATATGCTTTGATATCCTCGAATGCCTTTTGACAGGCGTCGTCCCAGATAAATGATACTCCTTTCTTGTTTAGCTTGGACAACGGTTGGTCTTTGCCGGAGAGGTTCGATATGAACCGCCGGATATAAGCTAATCGCCCTTGTAACCCTCTGAGTTCTCTTAAATTTCTCAGGGGTTGTAATTCGTTTATCGCCTTCACTTTATCTAGGTCGATGTGAATACCCTTAGTGGTGACAACGAATCCAAGGAATTTGCCGCTGGACATTCTGAGAAAAGATTTAGTGGGGTTCATCTTTAACTGATGACTCCGCATAAGATCGAATGCCATCCTCAGGTCTTTGATGTGGTCATTCTTGTCACAGCTTTTCACGACTAGATCATCGACATAGCATTCAACCGTCTTTCGAAAATGTTCGTGAAAAATCTTCGTCATGGCTCGCTGATATGTGGCGCTCGCGTTCTTCAGGCCAAACGGCATGACCGTGTAGCAGAGAACACCAAGGGGAGTTCTAAATGCCGTGTGTTTCGGGTCATCTGGGTGCATCTTGATTTGATTATAACCTGAAAAGCCATCCATGAAAGATATTCTCTCGAATCCACACATGTTGTCAATGATGACATCCGTGATTGGAAGAGGAAAATCATCTTTTAGGCATGCAGCGTTCAGATCCCTATAGTCGACGCAAACTCTGATTATCCCATTCTTCTTTGGAACTGGAATAATATTTGACACCCAATCCGGGTGCTGTACTTCCCTGATTAAACTTGACGCTATAAGCTTTTTTACTTCCGCCACGATTGATTCCATGATTTGCAGACGAAACCGTCTTTACTGTTGTTTGACGGGTCTGGCATCTGGCTAGATATTGAGGCGATGGGTAGCCACGTTCGCCTCTCGCAAGGTCGTACCTCCACTTTTTCATGAGATCTCGTACTTTTGTACTATATCTAGATAGATGTGAGCCAGGCTTATCGTCGTCGGTATCCCTCTTCAAGAAATGATCTGGCGGTGGGAATGATTCTCCCCTACCGTAGATTAAATCCTTCTCACCTCCTGTTTTGGCGGGGATGACAAGTGTTGTTCCGAAGGAAGCTCGGAGTTGCTTCTGCGTGACACACGACGATCGGATCGGCATGTGCAGTTTAGGATCATCATACAATCCTCTAATTACATCAATAAAAGATGGGGAGTATTCTAAATCACCATTTATTTCATTATCGGCAAGTTGCCAATTACAACTTTCATCCGATGAGTCTTCATCGTCAAGATTGATTACAGCGGGTACAATGTCATTTATAACAAAACCCCCTCATAATCAAGCCCGGCTTCGGCATCAGCTTCCTCACCGCTGTCCGTGCCTTGGGCCGATGATTCAGTATCGGACTCATTACCGTAAAGGAGAGAGTCAGTGAAATAGTTCTCCAACCCCTTAAACGGTTGTTTGTCTGCGACCACCGTCTTGACTTTATTATTAGTGTCGACATATTTCAGACACTGATAAAGAGTAGAGGGGACTATAACATTATTATGGATCCAAGGCCGACCCAATAATGAGTTATAAGAAGTCTCCGCATCAATCACATAGCATGTGACTTCAGACTTCAAATCACCCATTTGGCACTTTATCCGGATTTTACCAAGTGGCCGAGACCCACTGGTGTTAAATCCGTAAATCGTAATGCTGTAGATGCCGACTTCTTGGCGGGAATCTCAGTTTGTACATCGGTGGAGGGCATGATGCTCACAGCGAAACCCGGATCGACTTGGATCCGGTTGACTTCGCTGGAGCCAATGTACCCGGTAAAGTACAGCGGCCTGTTATGTTTAGAATTCTTCGTCTGCATGTCCTCCTTGGTGAAAGTTATGCAAGGGATGTGCTTGGTAGAGAGGTTGCACTGCTGTGCCGAAGATTCCGGTTCCTCAAGACTTGGTTCGATCCGGGTGAGAAACACTTCTGAGTCAGCTGGGGCTTCCTATAACGCCTCTCTGGTTTCCTTCGATAGCCGCAGTAGCTCGTAAAGCATTATCCTCGCCGGGATATTAGCCAGTTGAGCCATAATGTCGAAGCGTCATGAGGAGTTCAAACTTTTTGGTTTATCTCTTCTAATCGGACGATTGAAATGAGACTGCTTCGGTACTTGATCCTCCTGTTGTTGGGGTTGCTTCTCTTTTAGCACATGCTGCTGCAACTTTTCTGTGTGCGTAGGGGGAGTCATCGCTACCCCCAGCTCCATCAACGTCTTTGCGTTCGGATTAGGGGTTTCGGGATACTTGTAGTGATACTCATGTCCACTCCTGGTGGTGAAGACTTCCTGTTCTTCTTCAGAAAGTTGGAGTGTCATTATCTGCTCATCATCCTTCTCCAAGATTGCTGATGTGGCATGACATAGCTTCCCCTTCCCCTTCGACTTCTTTTTAGACGAAGAGGTCGCCCACTGCTCATCTTCGAGTAAATCTTGATGAACCCAGAGGATCTCGCCGTTCGGGACTGTATGAGGTACGAGTCCCTTTTCACGCTGACTGTGAGGGTCGACGTTTACCGTCTTAATACCAACATTCACAACGGGCGTCGGTTGGAACCAATCCAAGGACACCAATCCGAAGCTGATGGAAACTGCGTTCGCCCCTACTTTCTTCTCTTTGGACGCCTTCAGGGTAATGACCCCTACATCAATCAAGGCCTGGATTTTGTCCTTGAGATGATAACACGATTTCGTCGGGTGGTGCACCGCTCTGTGGTAGGCGCAATACTTCGGGTCCATAACCTTCTTTGCCTTCTCTTAGTTTACAATCAGCGGCAACTGAATTTTGTTATTCTCCAAAAGGTATTTGAAAATACCGGGAACTTCATCATTCTTGAAGGAGTAAACCTTGGAGAACCTTGGCTCCGACGACTTCTGATTCTGCGGTCGTTGTTGCCATTGGGGTGGTGACTGCTGTGGTGCTTTTTGTTGCAGCTGTTGTTGGAGCTGCAGCTGGAACGTTTGATTTGCATCAACTATTTTTGCTGGCGCCTTCCCTCTGTCGCGTGGGATGAAGTTTTGCTTATTTGCATTTGCCGTTGGCTGACCTCTTTCCGCTTTCTTCCTCTTTAGGAATCGCTCGGCTTGCTCCCCGCATACCTTCAAGTCCTTCCAAGTCTTGGATGGTGCTGTTCCCATTGCTTCCAACACGTCCAATGACAAGTTATTGTGGCACGTTGTAGACGTGTAAAATTGCCTATAAGTCCCCGAACGTAACTCGTGATAGTGAGTTGATGATTGATAGATTGTCAATGATGTAAATGCATAAAACAAGTGAACAAAGCACAATAAGCACATCAGTGAAGCATACGAGTCAATGGAAACGGCAAAACAATAAAGAAATGACTCAACCATGAGCTGCAGGGTACCCATAAAAGACTTAACACCACGTGTGTCTCACTCCAACCATGGGTGGCTCGACTATGGGAGTTGTAGATATTCTCTTCAGCTTTCTAACGCATCATGGATCAACTCATTCCGAGAACGGACGAGAGAGTTAGAGCCGAAACAACCGAGAGGGTTCAGACTGTTTCACACCTGCAGGACACCAATGATGTCTCACACATTTTGGCCAAGATATGTTTTGAATATGAGGAAGTTTAAAACATAAAATTTGTATCACTCCTCTCCAGTTTTCTAACGCATCTTGAATCGCATCAATCGGAGGTCAGACGAGAGAGTTAGAGCCAAAATAACCGAGCCACCTTGGCCAAGGCCGAGCCACTTTCAAGTGGCTCGGCCAAAACCGAGCCACTTGCAAGTGGCTCGGTGGCCAAGCCACTTGGAAGTGGCTAGGCGGGCTTTTGGGCCCAGTTTTGACCCGTTATCCACTTTGAGGCAATAAATATGAGGGTAGGGGTTCATTTGCACAGATCCGAAATTTTGGTGAGACGAGGAAGCTCTGCCGGATGAAGATCTGAGTTTTGGCGATAAAGGCGACGCTTTTGAAGATCCAGATCTAGCTTTTTGGAGAGGCGATCAACTTCGACATCAGATCTACATCATTTCCTCGAGATTAAACCTTGTTTTGATCTCGAGAAGAGCTTTGATTTCTCTTAGTCGATCTCATTTGCTTTGGGCTCTTGTTTCCTTCGTGAAATAACCCCTTTTGATCGTGTAGATCTCGCACCGGATCCGGATTACGCGGTGGTCCACGGACGGAAAAGAAGTCCCCGGCACAGGCAAAGACACCCACGCAAGCGAGGACCCGATAAACGGATCCCGCGTTTATTTTAGGGAGATAAAGTTATAATTTTTATTTGATTGCTCGTTGTAAAGCCTTATAAAAAGGCGATCTTTTTTCTGAATCTCGTTTGTAATTCCATAAAGGTGTAAAGATTCGAATCAATGACAATCATACCAACTTTCCCCGCGAACACACGTTTGGAGGATGAACTCCTCAGTTATGGGGTCCTGGCAATTCATCGCCTTATTTCTGAACCTTTTAACGAAGTTATCCACCGTCTCCCCATCTTTTTGTTTCTCATCCAAAAGTAACCCGATAGATATTTCGGTGTCGTCCTCGAAGATGTTGACGAGGAACCTGGACTCCATGTCATCCCAACCGTTAATGCTTCTAGATTTGAGACGGCGGTACCAATCGAAGGCAGCTCCACGAAGGGTGCCAACGAATGACCGAACCCTCAAGGGCTCGTTGCCGGAGATGACTCCCAAGTGGGACTTTAAGTAGATAAGGTGTTGAGTAGGGGATCCCTTCCCGTCGAACGGCGTAAAGTTAATTAGGCTAAACTTTGCCAGATACGGGATCGATTCCCAATCCCTTGGGTATGGGCACGGTATGCCCATCTTCTTCACCTCTTGAGCGGAAATGAGAGTGCTGATTTTACTCTCCAGATCTTTTATCTTCTCATTCTCACCTAGATCTTTGTTCCGATGATTTTGAGAAGGGACGATGGTATCGTCACTGGCGTTCTGTTCATTAGGGGTTTCATTGGCGTTACGGCCTTCATCCCCATCTGCGTCACTATCCGTTTGGTTATCATGATTGCGACGACTTGACTCACCTCGACGATTCAACAACGACAAAATTTGTTTGTCCTAAAATTCTCTCATTTGTTGCATGGCCATTTGCATTTCAAGCTGGAAATTCTCCTTCTGCTTGGCCAAAGCCTCCTAGAGTATCTTGGCTACTTGCTCTGCACTAATCATGAGTGTTTCATGGGGTCATCCGTCACTTGATAACGTATTGTCGGAGGTGACTGTGGAGCCAGCGTCTGAGAGTTCATCATCGGAAGGCAATCTCCTTGGCATTTTGCCATAGTTGGGGCATCTAACGGTCCCAGACCGCAACCGAGTTATCCGTTGCGAAGCCGCGGGAATGCCACGCGACGACGTCCCTTTTTTAGTCATATTAATGGAGACGCTTGACAACTCGTCATCTTGAGGCGTCAATCTTTCCCTACGAAAACGCCTTGATTTGGGTTCAGGTATTTTGGCGCCAAGCCTATCAAAGACCGATAATTTGCTCGGAGTCATCTTGTTGCAATCGCACTCGGACAACACTGCCTTGATCAATCTGGAGCATGGGCAATGCATATTTTTCTTTATGGATCTTCTTTTTCGAGATCTATTCGTACCCCCAGCGCGATAGTACAACTCATCGGTATGAATGCCGGAGCAACCTATCATGTGTTGGCACGACTTCTTAGGTCTAACGTCCTCATCATCAGATGAGAAAGTCTCCTTCTAAGGATGAACTGTCCTTCTAAGGCCATTAAAGGTCACTCACCGTGACGTACGCCTTCACGAGTGTGAGTCTTCAACGAACTCTTGAACTTGGACCCGCAGCCCAGTGCGGGTAGCTGCATGAACCTTCTTGTTTTGGTCGAGGTGGGTACGACCCCCTGCGCTGGGAGTGATCCGGAACTTCCTCAATGGGCCCAAGCACTCCTTGAGTGGAACCTTGCCTCGATCATCAGGCACGGGACCGAGGCGTTCTAACACCATCTTCTTGCTTTGGGATGAACCGATAGGATCATCTGAAGTAGGAATTGAGGTGGACGGCGACTTGGGTGGAGTCGGTGGTGGAGCGGACTTCCTTTGATGGAGACCATCTCGGGGTAGCGGAGCCTTCGTAGAATCAACTCGGGAAGGCTGATCCTTATTCAACACTTCGGCTATGGCCTTAACCGTTGGTCAGGATTTTGGCCTCCACACTTGGTGCGTCTTCAGGGGCTTCTTGGCAACTTCCTCCTTCAACCTTCGGGCCTCTTGGACCAGAACTCGCGCGTGTGCAAGGAGTGCACGGCGCCTCCGGATGCGTTCCTCAAGTGTTGATCGGTTTCATTTGACGCGAACCCAATCATTTGTCAATGGCTTAACAGAGCCGCTAGCCACTTGTTTTTGAGGCTTTCGGCCTCTCCTGGATTTGAGATCCACCTCGTAATGGATCCCGTCCACCGATTCTAATGCCTTGGCAAATCGGCGAGCCAAACTCTGGCGTCGACGTTGGCGGGCTCTCTTTGAAAGATTCGGCGCGCCATCAGTCAGATCTTGGACTGAGGAGTTGAGATCTTCATCTCCGGTTGCCTTAGGTGCCGGAGGGATACTGCTTGCTGCGGCTTTGGCAGCGGCGGGATCGAAATCCTCACCTTGAGATTCGATGTCCAAAGACCATCGAATTCTCCTTCGTGAGATCTTCTTGGATGCGTGGGGGAGAGACGATCGGGATGAGGGCGAGAGGTACTCCTCAAACTTCTTCGGTCAAACTTCGTACTCGACCTCTTCTTATTTGGGATCGAATCATGCTGCACGACCACGGCGATCTCGACTTGAGACCGTTGGCTCCCACTGTGGTCGCCAGCTTGTTTGCGGGAAAAGTCGTGATGATTGTCATTGACTGAATTTGTTACACCTTTATGGGATTACAAATGAGATTCAGAAAAAAAAAATCGCCTTTTTATAAGGCTTTACAATGAACAATCAAAAAAGATTATAACTTTTTCTCCTTTTTGAACAAACGCGGGATCCATTTATCGGATTCTCGCTTACGTCGGTGTCTTTGCCTGTGCCGGGGACTTCTTTTCCGTCCGTGGATCACCGCGTAATCCGAATCCGGTGCGAGATCTACACGATCAAGAGGGGTTATTTCTCAATGGAAACAAGAGCCCAAGCAAATGAGATCGACTAAGCGAAATCAAATCTCTTCTCGAGATCAAAACGAGGTTTAATCTCGAGGAAATGATGTAGATCTGATGTCGAAGTTGATCGCCTCCCCAAAAGTCAGATCTTGATCTTCAAAAGCCTCGCCTTTATCGGCAAAAGTCAGATCTTGATCTGGCAGAGTCTCCTCCTCTCTCCAAAATTCTGGATCTCAACAAATGAGCCCCTGCCCTCATATTTATAGCCTCAAAGCGGATAACGGGTCAAATCTGGGCCCAAAGCCCGCCTAGCCACTTCCAAGTGGCTCGGCCACCGAGCCACTTGGAAGTGGCTCGGTTTTGGCCGAGCCACCCAAGCGGCTTGTCTTCCGGTCTTTTTCGCCGTCTTCCGGTGTTCCGAGTCTAATTTGATTGATCCATTCGACACTTTGCTGATCCGGAGCTTCAAAGTTGGGTTTATCCCTTCGCTCGCGTGCGATTTGTCACTTCATTAGCCTTGTACATTTCGTCGACTTGCTTTATGCACTTTGTCGACTCGGTTTATTGACTTGAACACTTCGTCGACTCGCTTTATGTGCTTTGTCGACTCGCTTTATGCGTTGGCGTCGCGGTGACTTATTGTTGTATCATCGACGGTTCGCTGTTATGTCGTCGGATGGCTCGCCGATCGTCATCTCCTTATCACAAGCTGTGTTCGGGAGCTTATAGGCAATTTTTAATGCCTACAGAGAATAACAACAAGATAGTAATCCTAGAATTCATAAGCATAATCTATCAAACCACTTAAGGAAAGCATAGACTATTAAATTCTTCTTCTATCGATTAGTTCTCTAGTTGATTAGCCTAAACATGATCTTTTTAAGTATAAGAGAGTGATTCATAAATATAAGAGAGAATTAGACTAGTTTCATGCAAAACTAGATCCGCACAAGAGGTTCGTTCCACATCTTTGGAAAATAAAAAGAAATCAAGAGAGGGAGGAGGAAAGAAAACTAAGTACAAAAAGGAAAATTAAAAACAAAGAAATAAAGAAAAGAAAAGAAAATGAGAAGAAAAGAAATAAAGATAATCTAACTAATTGCAAGGAATTAAATCTATACTACAAATTAAATACAAGACATGAAAGTAAATTGCATGAAAGTAAATCTAAACTACAAAGCATATAAATGAACAAGAAATGAAAAAGAAATAAAAAAATAAAACCAACAACTCCTGATCTTTATCTCATCCTCCTTTTGGTCCTTGGACAAAAAGAAGAGAAAGGAAATTGAAGGGGTGAAAAATTTTATTTATTATGTAACAAAGTTATAATTTTTGAAAGGTCTTCTCAATTAAGAGTAACCCTCCTCTCCAAATGGAGTTTTTATAAAATATTTCACACTTCAAGCCCTCACTCTACCCCTCTATTTATAAATAATAAGAATCTCTCACAACCCTTGGATTTGTCTTGGCCCCCAAGTAACCCTCACAACCATCGGATTTGGCTTAGGCCCCAAGTAACCCTCAAAGCCATAGGATCTCTCAAAATAATCTAGACCATTAATTTCATACTTGAGAGATGGATTTTGTGGGCTTTATTTCTTTTATATTTAATTTATTTAAGACTGTTGGGCTTCTCTTAAATGCTCTTGGGCTTCTTAGAATTTAGCTTGGTCTTTAAATAATTAAATATATATCAATTAAATTTGAATTTCTATCATAATCCACTGTTGCTGATGAAAATTTTAAAATCTGGTAATTTGGATGGCTCCGTCTCGTCGAGATAGACGATTTTTATATATAATATATTGAATTCTGCTTTCCGGATTGGGAGATATCACCTTTTCTTTACGGTTGACCATCCTGAGCACGAATTTGACTTTATTTTTTTCATATTTAATTTGATTCTCAATTGTAAGCCAAGTTATTAATAATTCTGACAAAGAAAGTAATGAGTGTTGAGATTTTGCATCTAAACTTAGTCGTGGACTTTGGATTTAGGCATTCTGGGCTTCATTAGAGATCTTTTGGGCTTGAAATAATCTTCATTTAGGCTCTTATTCAATAATTCTAAATTACCTACAAATTAAGATAAAAATTATTATTAGAAGATATATTTATTTAAATAAAATAGATAATGAGGGTATAAAAGTGCAATAAAATGTGATGATCAGTCGCCTTGTAATAGAGTCTTCGATCAATAAAAATGAACCTTTCTTCAAGCTGAAATTGTCCATCTTCTATATAATTGATCTACACGTACTTTGTTTCTGAAGTGAGTTTGAACTCTGCATGGTGTCATTGCTTTTGGAAGCAAAGCTCAGGCTTCCTTGTGTTGGCGAGAGTCAGTTTTGAGGTCTGCCAGATGAAGTCTCAAACAAATTGAGTTGTAGTTTGGGACCTGATTGATGAGCTCCACATGCACCATCGTGGACTTCCTTTAATGCTTCTCGAGCTTCACTTGGTGATAAGTATCGGAGCAAAATACCGTCGAAAGATCGTTGGTGCAAAGTCTGCGTGGCAGAATCATAGAAGAAGCATGGATCTCTTCTTTGAATGGAGACTGCCTGCTTCAGACTATCTGGTAGAATTCCGTGCAGGACATAGTCAATGATTGGGAACCGTCAATCGTTACCTTTGAAGTGAGTTGGCATAATGTGCACTTCGTTGGCTTCAAGAATATGCTCCGAGGAGCATAATTGATGGCTGGCCACAGTAATGCGCCTAGTAGATTCGGGCGCCAAGGCAAGCGTGGCCGTAAGGGATGCTAAAACATCGACATGGGTGTTCTCTAGGCGAGCTACATAGCTGATATAGAAACCTTTGAATAACTGAGCGAGCTTTGTTGCCGCTTTGTGGTAGGGTACGAGGTCGTTGTGGCGGACCTCATATTCTCCTTTGATTTGATTCACGATCAGTTTGGAATCACCGTGGGCTTCAAGGTATTTGACGCTCATATCTTGAGAGAGTTATAGGCCGATTACAAGGGCATTATACTCGGCTATGTTGTTAGAACATGGCTCGGTCAATGAGTAGGCCGGGGGAAGAACATGTCCATGAGGGTCGATCAGCACTACCCCCACTCTTGTGATAATTGCTCCCTTGTAGTTACGTCTTGATGCGGCATCAAAGTACAAGTGCCATATTTGGTGACTAAGACAGTGTTCGACTCAAAGACCTCATCTGGGATGTCTTCATAAAGTTTGGAAGATTCCGGAATAGGGTGCTCTGGCAGAAAGTCGGCTATTGCTTGACCCTTGATGGCTTTCTGCAGCACGAATGTCATGTCGTATTGTGAGAGCAATATCGCCCATTTTGCTAACCTGGAATTCAATGATCTAGGTTTCGTCATAAGTATCCGTAGAGGATTGACTCTTGAGATGACGTGGATGGATTGACCAGTAAGGTAGTGCCGCATCTTCTAAAATGCGAAGACCAATGCTAAACATTCCTTCTCGACCGAATTGTACCGATGTTCAGCGCCAATCATAGTCTGGCTGAGGTAGTAAATGGCTTGCTCATGGCCATTGTCATTCTTTTGAGCAAGGAGTGCTCCAAGAGAGTGGTCCATTGCCCTGACATAGATCAGGAATGGTTTGCCCGATACTGGTGCAGCTAGAACCGGCGGCTTCATGAGATAACCTTTGATCTCGTCGAAGGCTTCTTGGCAGGTGTCGTCCTAAGCGAACGAAACACCTTTCTTCATGAGTCTTTGAAATGGTTGACATTTCCCAGAAAAATTGGCGATAAACCTTCGGATGTAGGCTAATCGTCCTTGTAGACCTCTGAGCACTTTGAGATTCCTCGGAGGTGGCATCTCTTGGATGGCTTTTACTTTTTTGGGGTCGACATGTATTCCCTTGGATGTGACAATGAATCCTAGGAATTTGCCTGATGATACCCCCAGAAAAGATTTGGTTGGATTCATCTTGAGTTGGTACTTTCGCATGATTTCGAACACCGTTCTCAAATCATTGACGTGATCTTGCTTGTGACGACTTTTGATCGCGAGGTCATCGACGTAGCACTCCACTGTCTTGCATAAATGTTCACGAAAGATCATGCTCATAGCACGTTGATAAGTAGCTTTAGCATTCTTCAGACCGAAGGGCATTACTATATAGCAGAATACTCCTAAGGGTGTTCTGAAGGGCGTGTGCTTTTGATCATCTGGATGCATTTTGATCTGATTGTACCCAGAGAACCTGTCCATGAAGGACATCCTCTCAAACCCGCACATATTGTCAACCATGACAGCCATGATAGGAAGAGAAAATCCATCCTTTGGACAAGCGATGTTGAGATCCCGGAAATCGATACCGATTCAGATCTTGTCGCTCTTTTTCATCACCACCACGATGTTGGCTAGCCAATCGGGGTGTTGTTCTTTACGGATGAATCCACATTCAATGAGTTTTTGGATTTTCCTTTCGATTTGCTCCATCAACTCAGGATGGAAGCATCGTTGCTGCTGCTTTACCGGCTTAACGCTAGGGTTGATGTCAAGGCGATGTACAGCTATGTCGGGGTCTAGACTCGGTATGTCTTCATAACTCTAGACGAAGACATCGATGCATTCTCGAAGGAGAACTATGAGTTCTTTCTTTTCAGTGGATGATAGACTTTCACTAATGAAGATGGGCTTAGGGTTGGTTTCATCGCCTATGTTGATCTGAACCACTTTATCTTTAGTGGGTGATTCTCTGACTTCGAAACATGATTCCCATTGCTTTTCCAACTGTCTTGCCCACGAATCATCTTTAGGATCCTCAAATACTTCAGATTCATCGAGATCCATGATTAAGTCGTATGAGACCATGTTGAATGTGAACAAGGCTCCGAGGCTAATGTCAAAATCCCAATTGGACGTGTCTGAAGAGCTACTTAGAAAGTCGTCAGATGCTTATCCTCCTTGTGATTCGACTTCAGGAGAGATATAACCGAGTCCACATTTGGTTCGGTTGTAATAGTCAAAAACCTCGCCTTCTGGTATAAAAGGGATCAAAGGGACTCGTAGTCCTTTATTGAAATTCAACCATTGTTTTGCAATAAGGCTGTATCCCATTTTTGCCATAATATGTTGAGACTGCTGGCTATATCGAGAGAATTCTGGCGTTGCTTAGTTTCTTCATCGGAGTTCGATAAGTGAGGTTGTGTCTCAACATTTCCGAAGATGATCGTATTCAGGATGTTCCCTTTGGGTAGAAACATGAAGGTGGCATTTTCCGAGTTGTCTAGCTGCTTGAGGGTGGAGTACGACTCGTTTATCGGCATATGTAACGCCAGTTCTAGAGCTAGTTTGGCCATCAGAATTTTGACTCTTGAGTTTTCAGACTTAGAGTCTAAAGAGTAGTCGTAAGCAAACTCTTCTTCATTAAAGATTCAATCGTCCTGATTTTCGACAGATTGGTCAATACAGAGGTCTTCTAGGGTAATTATAAGTGGATCTATCTCCTAGATTGAATCATCAATGGGATCTAGCTCAACATCTGCTTCATTATCGCTATCCTCATCATTGGGAAGGATAATCTCAATTGTGTGATTTTCATCATACAAGAGAGAGTCGGTGAAGTAATTCTCCACCCCCTTGAAAGGATGCTTTTGAGCTTCGACTCTCTGTCGAACCCCCTGTTCATCAATGTAATTGAAACACTGATGAAGTGTTGAAGGGACAAGCTTGTTGGAGTGAATCCAAGGTCATCCAAGCAGAAGGTTGTAAGGTGTCTCAACATCAATGATGTAGCAAGTCACTTTCGTTTTCAAGTTTTCGATCTGACATTTAAGTCAGTTCTTTCCCAGAGATCGGCTGCTGCTGGAGTTGAAGCCGAGTATGGTTGCAGAAGTCTTTGAGAGCTTGTGAAGGGGGATTCCTAGAAAGCTTAAGAGTCTTCGCGAAATTATGCTCAGGGCGGAGCTTGGATCGATGTGGATTCTTTCGACCCTTGACGACCCTATGTACCCAGTATAGTAGAGGGGTCAGTTGTGATGATGATCCTTAACAAACATGTCCTCCGGAGTGAAAGTGATGTAGGGTGTCTGCTGTCAGCATTGATAGCATTGTTCATGTCCTTCATCTTGAGGAGGTTCGGTCATGTGGGCGAGAAACACCTCACTGTTATTCAGGGCTTCTTTCAAAGCTTCTCTCATATCCTTAGACAAACGTGGGAGTTCGTAGAATGTGATGCGAGCTGGAATGTTGGCTAATTAAATTATGATGTCATATTTGAACGGGGCCTTAGGGTCACTTGGAGGACGCTGTAAGGCCTTATTAAACCGAGTTTCCTTTTGCTTGGCTGGTTCTGGTTGCTTGGATGTTCCTGGCTAATTGTAATCCCTTAGGTAATCTTTGTCGGATCTTGTCCATGTTAGAGCCACTTTCTCTCCCTCTGAGTCGGTCAGTGAAGTGACATGCATGGATTCTCCTTCAATGATTGCGGAGATGGCATTGTAAGCCTTCATCTTATGCTTGTATTTGGACTTCTGAAGGGTCTAATCTTCATCTTGAAGAAGGTCGAGATGTACCCACATTATTTCTCCTCTTGCCGTGGTGAGAGGAACCAAGCCTTGACTTTGCTGGTTTTGGCGGTCATAGTTTACCACCTCCATTCTCGTAGTAGGAATGGGGACAACGCCATTCTAAGCTTGAATTTCTGGGATGGAGCCAAACTGGAGTGTCACCATGTTAGCAGTAACCTTCTTTTGCTCGGGTTTGAGCTTAAGGATCCTCGATTCGATGAATGTCTGGATCTTGTCCTTGAGGATGTAGCAGTTCTTCATCGGATGTCCTAACATCCTGTGATCGAGGCAGTATTTGGGGTCGTCGGTCCTTCAGACTTCTTCGTCTGGGAGCTTCAGACGATTCCCTTTGTTAAGGACATGGAAGATGGCGGCTGTATGTTCGTCCTTGAACAAATAATTGCGCTGAAAGTTCTTCCTTGGATCTCTTTGTTGGTTGTTGTTGGAATTCTGGACTCCAACTGTGAAAGTCTCTTAGGGTTTCGGTTGTGATGTCTGCCCTTGCTTGCCTTGTTGCCCTTGAAGTTGGCGCGGGGGTCGAACTTGTTGAAACGTTCTGATGACTTTTTGGCTATCTCAGCTTGTTCCAAGTGTGGGTGGTGACAGCACCCATGTGAGCTTCGACTCGTGCCACAAAGTTGAGTTGGCAAGTTTGAAGCAGCATTCGTAGTGGCATATCCCGACATCGAATGTCAAGTTGGGTACCTATCAATGTATTCTCTGACTGTCTCATTTCCGTTTTGCTTCTCGGAAAGGAGTTTGGCCATAGTAACATCAGATTGTTCCTCGTGGAATTGCGAGAGGAATTTTGATTTTAAATCCGCCCAAGATCTAATTGAACCTTCCGGCAAGTTCTGAAACCAATCAAAGGCTACCCCCTGAAGGGTGCCGATAAAGAGACGCGCCTTAATGGCATCGTTCCCCACTACATTCCCAGTCAGCTGGTGGAAGTAGTATATATGCTGGTTTGGAGATCCTTTGCCATCAAACGCATGTAACATAGGCGGTTTGAACTTCATAGGGTAGGGAACCATGTCCCATTCGACGGGATAAGTTCGGATGATCCCAACTTTCTTGAGCTCAGTTTGTTGAGAAAGAACATTGAGCTGCTTCTGGATGTCTTCCAAGGTTTTTGATTCCTTACTTGGCTTTGAAGGAATCGTTGCTTCCGACTTCGCGTGTTCAGAATCTGCGTCGTCATGGTGTTCTTGATCTTCTTCTGGAAGGTCTTCGCCAATTGGCCTTTTCCCTTTTGAAGAACTTGCTTGAGGATGAGGATTCAACAAGAGTTGCTCGATCATATTTTCCAGGCATTTGATCCGGTCGTCTGCCTCTTTCTTCTGAATTGCCATTTGAGTCAGAATGTCATCTCGGTCTGTTGCATTAACTTTTCACCATCGTCCTTGACTTGAACTAGGGTTGGATTAGATACTATGGCCGAGTTGGTATCACTAGAAGTTGGTTGATTTGCTTGAGATGAAGATTGCGGGGTTTGCATGGAAGAATAGTCAAAAGAAATTGCCGTTCTCCTTCTTAGCCTGGTATTGCGATACATACCCTCCGCTTCCGAAAGTATGGATCTGATGCCAGGAGAATATATTAGATCAGGGGAGCTATCTGTATACTCCTCATCATCTCTAGAAGTTACACTTGTCATGTTGACAGTGAAGGCTTGTGTTTTGCCTCTTCGGGCACATCGTCATCATTTGGTCCGAACCTCTTAAGGCTCAGGAACATGACCGAGATGGTTGAAGACTGATTCTTTACATTGGCAACTCTTTTGAACTGCCGAGACCACTTCTCTGAGGGTCGTACAATGCTAACATTGGCAAGCTCTCTTCAGAGTTATGAATTCTCTTAGATCAATATTAGCACCAACTTCGCTGGTTGTGGCCTTAGAATGCGAATGTCACTTACGACGACGCTGGCCAGATGTTTGTCCAGCAGGGTCATCAACAATGATCTTATTCCTCTAAGGGAATTTTAGTGAGGGGTTACCCCCAAGCTTGGCTTCTATCGGGGAAGCATAGCGAGCGTCGCGAGATGCTTTAAATCGAACTCCTAAAGGAGTTGATGACTGAAACCCGAGATCAGACGTGTTAACATCTTGATCTTTACTCAAGGCGAGAGTCGAGTTTCCTTCGCTCTTGGTGAAGTTCATTTGGCTTCCAGCTAAGCTCAAACTACCTTTGGCGAGGATTGCCTTTTCACACGCGGGGGTTACTTTGGACCCGAGACTCGCACTGTGGAGAATTCTACGATAGCTGCGCACAGCTACCGTTGAAGAGCTCATGGAGATAGACACCTCGAACTTCGCATGGTCAAATTCAATGAGCAGCATTTCAGCAAAAGACCCGAGGGTCTTAGTGTCGGTTTGCGACACAATCTTCTCATCGGTTGAGAAGGAAGTCCCTAGCAGAGTCACCATCCTATTTCGGATTCTTTCTATATTGTAATGGACACAGATTATAATTAAAGAATGTAATAAAACGAAGAAAATTTTATATTTTTCCTGGGGGTTCTTGTCTGCGTGCCGGTGGAGCGTGAAACTTGTACTCCATTAACGATCCGACTAAGACGATGGATCTTTTACTGATTGTTGAGTGTCGGATTGCCTGGAAGCTAACTCAATCTTCTCTCCGCAATATCTCTCAATGAGCTCGCAGATGCGATGCGTGTGGGTCTTTCTTTTTTCGCTAAGGCTCTTTGGATTTATTTCCAAATTTGTAGAATGGATGATCTCCTCTCCTTTTATAGGCTAAAAGAGAGAGTTAATGGCTCCTTAATTGTATATTAAGTGGCCATTAAAGTAGAAGATAATGGGGGAGCGATTATCCCCTGAAAATTGCTCTGAAATGGCTACTAGGCAGACTTCGTGATCCTGGCGAAGTCCGCTGAAGATGGGGGCGAAGGTCGCTTATGGGTGCGGACGAGGGTCGCTGCGAACATGGGTGCGCCTTCTTTGGAGGTGGATGACTTGGTCCACTTAAGCTGACATGGGCGGAGTTCGTTAGTTGGAGAGTTTCACCTATGAGTTCAAATTTGACACAGAATTTGACTCTAGGCTTGGTTGACTTATGACGCCTTTTGATTCGGTCGGAGACGTGTTGTGGGGATCGACTCGGGTCTGGCTTGGTCAAGTCGAGTCGACATGGGTTGCTTGGCGAGGTTCGCTTTAGTCATTGGGCGACCTTCGCTGTAGCTTTTTGTGGGCTTGACTTGGGCCCATTCAAAGTGTTTTAGCTCATGGGCGTTCACTTCTTGGATCCAAGCTAGTCATCGGCCTACGTAAAAATTCATTTTGACCGTCTACAAGGTTGACGACAAACTTACGGATATAGGCTAATCGTCCTTGTAGGCCTCTGAGTTCTTTGAGATTCTTCGAAGGTGGCATCTCTTGGATGGTGTTCGCGGGGAAAGTTGGTTTCTTATTCATTGCTATTTGAACTTGTTTACAGCTTCGTTGGCCTACAACAAAATTCAAACAAAAGAAAATTTGCCTTTTATTTAAGGCTTACAATGAAATCAAAAGATTACAACTTCTTCCTGAGTGAACAAACGCTCGGATCTCTATTATACGGGATCCTCGCTTGTGTGGGTTCTTCGCCTGTGCCGGGGATGTTTTATTCGTCCGTGGACCACCGCGCAATTCTGATCCTGGTAGAAACCCGGATTCTAGAACTACAGACGTAGAGGGGCTCGTTTCACGAAGGAAACGAAACGCCTAAGGGGATCGTGACTCACGAAGGAGAGGATCGCATGGGATCGTGACTCACGAAGGAGAGGATCACGAGCGGTGAGATCTATAAGGAGAAATCACAGCGCTATCCCTGAAGGGTAATCTGTAGTCCTGACCCGGATTCACTTACCTCGCGATTATGGACCTAACGTCGGTGAACTTCGTGCTCGCCGGGTCCCGAATCGTAGGCCGACGACTGTGAGATCTCGCGAGAGCTCTCTTCCCAATATCAGAAAATCCAACCTCCAGAACTGAGCACCTCCAGAACTGAGCACCTCTCCTTCGTGAGTGCGATCCCCGCAGGCGATCCTCTCCTTCGTGAGTGCGATCCCCTTAGGCGCTTCGTTTCCTTCGTGAAACGAGCCCCTCTACGTCTGTAGTTCCAGAATCCGGGTTTCTACCAGGATCTGAATTGCGCGGTGGTCCACGGACGAATAAAAAGTCCCCGGCACAGGCGAAGAACCCACACAAGCGAGGATCCCGTATAATAGAGATCCGAGCGTTTGTTCACTCAGGAAGAAGTTGTAATCTTTTGTTTTCATTGTAAGCCTTAAATAAAAGGCAAATTTTCTTTTGTTTGAATTTTGTTGTAGGCCAACGAAGCTGTAAACAAGTTCAAATAGCAATGAATAACAAACCAACTTTCCCCGCGAACAAGCTGGCGACCACAGTGGGAGGAAATTGAGGGTTATCGAGTTACTCGTAGTCCTATTCGGAGTAGGATTAGGCGACGCGTTGATCGGCGTCGATGTGATCCGCACGATCGAGTTATCCCTAAGAATATTTTTATGGAAATATTCTTCCGTGAACTTCGACAAATTAGGAAACAGTTTATACCGTAATCCTATTTGGAGTAGGATTAGGCGACGCGCTGATCGGCCGATGTGATCCAAGACGATCGAAGTTATCCCTAAGAATATTTTTATGGAAATATTCTTCCTGAACTTCTCGACAAATTAGGAAACAGTTTATACTCGTATTCCTAGTTGAGTAGGATTAGGCGACGCTGATCGGCCGATGTGATCCAAGACGATCGAAGTTATCCCTAAGAATATATATATATATATATATATATATATATATATATATATATATATATATATATATATATATATATATATATATATATATATCTATATATATATATATATATATATATATATATATATATATATATATTGGAAATATTCTTTAGGAACTTCTCGACAAATTAGGAAGCAGTTTATACTCGTATTCCTAGTTGGAGTAGGATTAGGCGGCAGCGTTGATGCGGCGTCGATGCAATCCGTCTGATCGAGTTATCCCTAAGAATATATATATATATATATATATATATATATATATATATATATATATATATATATATATATATATATATATATATATATATATATATATATATATATATATATATATATATATATATATATATTGGAAATATTCTTTAGGAACTTCTCGACAAATTAGGAAACAGTTTATACTCGTATTCCTAGTTGGAGTAGGATTAGGCCACCTGGGGGCGTATTTGGAAAATTGAGTTGGCTAATTCTCTTCCAAATATTCGTGAGAGAGGATGGGGGAATTATTGGGCTGATTTAGTTTCTTTTTTAGATATCCAATTGGGCTCCAATTAGAATTCCTACTTGTTGTCAAATAGGACTCCTTATTCAAAGAGGATTGGGTCCATATGGGATTGTTATAAATACCCACAAACCCTCCTTCCTCTTGACCTAGGCCGGCCCCCCCTCTCTGTGTTTTCCTCTTGTTTTCTCGTCTCGTGTCGTTTTGTCTCTTTCGAACAAGGTATGCACACGAGAGTTTTGCAAGTTCTTTTTCTTCTTCTTTTTTTTTCTTTTTCTCCTCTTGTGCATGCAGGTGACGCAAACCACGAGGGGAGAAGACCCAGGGTACGAACGGCGAGGTGGCGCACTAGCGGCCAGCGCCAGGCGGGCGGTCGGCGGCTATGCCAAATTGCTGCCAGTTGTATACCAGCTCGGGCTGGCTGGCGAGTGCGGACCCAATACTGGCTGGGTTGCCGGAGCCAGCCTGTGGTCGAAGCGTTGCCAAGGCTCCGTGCTCGCGGTAGGGCCATGCCGGCCAAGAGTCGGTACTGGTCGCCACTGCTCGCTGGTCTCGCGACAGGGCACCCGTTGGTGCCTCGGTCGTGGCCAGCGAGCCACGACCTGACCAAACGGGCTTCTTTTGCTGAATTTTTAGCCATGTATTTGACTTTTCGTCGTGTTTTTGCAGCTTCCGATGTCGTCGGGAAGATCACGCGCTTCGAGGAGCCGACCGTCTACTCCGTCTCGCGATGACGTGCCACCATCGTTTGCTGGTGAGATTTTCATGTTAAATTGTTCATTCACAACTTGCATTCATAAATTGCACGGCCTTGATTCCTCCTTCGTGGGGAACGACGCCCGTATAGCCTTGATCTCTCCTTCGTGAGAATCGACGCTCGTATAGCCTTGATTCCTCCTTCGTGAGGATCGACGCTTATATTTCGGCAGACGACGGGGAGCGATTCCATGACGTACCACGGTCAGATGGATAGAATACTTTGTCATTTTATGTGACGGGGTATATTATCCGATAAATCCATAGTGTGTTCGGCATCGATCTTCCCGTTATAAGGCCGTGACTCTATCTCACGAATTTCGTGAAATGAATTCGACGCCTTATATATATGTTTGCTGGGTTCTGACTCATTCCGATTTCATCATTTTTTTTCAGTTGAGTATCCTTCGTGCGCTCACACGTGCCATTGACGGACGTTGTGGTGATCACTTTTCCTCTTCTGATGACCCGACTATTCTTATTTCACCACAGTTTAGACCGGATACGCCCGCGGAGGTGACTCAGTTAGTACTCGGAGGAGGTCCTCGTGTGTTGAGGTCGCTGATGATTGACGCACCGCTTGAGAAGATTAATGGTTCTTCTCAGCCTTTGGGCAAGACGGACTACTTGTTTGGCGACTCCGTTGAGGACCCGGATACGGCTTTCATTGAGAGTGAGCAATGGCTGCACAAATGATGGGAAATAAATGATTACCTCCTTAGTTGCAAGTATACAACCCTTATCAAGTTATAGTATAAAAGATTATCGATCCCACGAGGAACGGGAAGTAGGGAGAGTTTTGCTCAAGTTTTGGTTCTCAAATTATGCGCGACAATTAGGAGTTTATGTACAAATAAAATGAAAATAAGAAAATGGTGAGAGTGGATGTGGAGAGGTAAGAGAGAGTGGATGTGGATTATGTGCAAAGGAGGAGAAAATAAAGTTGAGAATGTGGTTGTGGTTATATGCACATAATAACAAAACTAGGTTTGAGATTATATACACATGGAGGGAAAATGAGATTGAGAGAAATAAAATCAATGAAATCAAGAGAGGAGAATAAAGGAAAATAACAAACAAATAAAAATAAGGATAAGTGCAAAATCAAGAATGTAAAGTATGGAGGGTTAGTTAAAGATATGAGGAATCTAGAGTAGATCCACTTAGCTTATCTCAATCTCAAATGAATGAGTTGGATTTGTTAGCTAGTTTCAAACAATCTCTAGGGATCCCACAAATATTGGCTCCACACTTAGAAAAGGGTAATTCCCTAGAGGGTTCTAGCCTCAAGGTGAATTAAAGAAAAGAAAAATCTATTCTAGAAAGTAAATACAAGAATTAAATACATTGCATGAAAGTAAATTGCAAGGAATTAAATTGCATGAAATTAAATTGCAAGAAGGTAAATTGTATGAAAGTAAATCTATTCTACAAACAAGAAAATAAAGAAGAAAATGAAAAGAAATAAAATAGAAACCAACAACTCCTTATCTTAATCTAATCCTCCTTTTGGTCCTTGGATTAGAAAAAGAGAAAGGAAATTGAAGGGGTGAAACATTTCATTTATTGTGTAACAAAAGTTACAATTTTGGAAGGTCTTCTCAATGAAGAGTAACCCTCCTCTCCAAATGGAGTTTTTACAAAATATTTCACACTCAAAACACTCACCTTCACCCCTATTTATAGCCCAACGAGTTGATGTGAACCATTGGATCAAACCTAGCCAAAAGGAAGAGAAATCCACCATTAATCGGAATCATTTGGGAACCGATCGGTTGGCGATCGGCTAATAACCGGTTAGCCAACCGGTTGGCCAACCGTTGGTCAACCGATTGGTTCCCAACCAATTTGTCTTTTCTTGATTTTTCTTCACGAATTTTTCTTGGATCAATTTGGTATCTTGGGCCTTGGTTTGTCTTCAGATTTGGGCTTCAAATATTGGTAGAAATTCAGAGAATTTGAGTCATTTGGGCTTTTATTCATTATTTCTTTATTAGCCTGCAAAATAAGATAAAAATGATTATTAGTAATATCGTTATTCATATAACATAGGTAATAAGGGTATAAAAATGTAATTAAAATGTGATAATCAAATACCCCCACACCTAAACTTTTGCTAGTCCTCTAGCAAAGAAAATAAAAAGAAAATCTAACTCACTTTCGCAGGAATCGCGGTTGTGTATTTAGCACATACAACAAGCCTTTAAACCCCTAGGTTACCCTAGTGGACGAGTTGTAGTCTCGTGAGGGTTTGCAGTGAATATACCCACAAAATTCAGTCAACTTGCCAATTTAAAGAAGTTAATAAAATAATTAATTCATTTGATATCTTCAAACATTCCAATTGAAGTTGGTTAATACTCAAGAAAACGTTTTTATCATAACTCCAATGTAATTTTCTTAAGAAAATCCTTCCATTATAGTTATACAAAACTAAGTTTAACTCAAAAATTTAAAAGTTTTGAAAAGAACATGCTAACTCTTTGTTTTAAACAAACTTCAAGTCTTTAAATCCATTTAATTTTTCAAGAACATATACAAATATAACTATATATAAAAACATGATTAGTATGACAATTTTTTTTAACTCTTTATTCCTGGTGGTTTTGCTCTTTTTAATCGGGCTTTCTAAGTGACCATTTAGCGAAGTTTTGGCCAATGAATCCCAACCCATTGGGCTTAGGTCATTAAGCATAGAAATACTCCTCGGGCTTAATTACTCACCAACTTAGGCTTAGTAAAATAGAACCACCAATGATTTTAAGAGAAATTTTTCTTCTTTTATTAAGTTAGTATAATATATATATGTGTATATGTATATATATTCTGAACAATATTTGATCAAGACAACTTGAAAAATTATTTTCAACTCTAAGTTAGGCATGCAAAAATTTCATTACTTTAATTAAAAATCTAAGTTAAAACTCAAGTAAAGTATACTACTTTGAAAATCATTTCTTGAGAAATTTATTTGGAGCTATCATAAAAGGTAAACTTGAGTATAGAACTAACTAAGGATTAGAAGACTTAAATTCTATCAAATAGATCAATTATTAATCAACTCTATTAAGTTGGCAAGTGATTTTTTTTCGATGAAAAGAGAAAAAATGAAAAAAAATAATAACTAAGATAAAGATAAAAATAACTAATTCTCACCCCCACACCTAAATTTTGCATTGTCCTCAATGCAAATTCTATTATGCACAAAGTAAAACAGATAAGAATGGAAGCACTTACATTTGTTCGGTCGACTTCAACAATGACAAAAATTCTCAGAATTACCTTTGGTATGAGAAGGTGAAGTCAAAATTTATTCTCTTTTTTTTTTTTTTTTTTTTGAAATAAAGAACCACAAGAAACTCTCACATGAGAGCGAATAAATTCTTGTTATTATTATGAGACAAAAATGTAGAATAAAAGATGAAACATGAGAAGCTCACATTCTACATTAAATCCTACCTTATTGCTGAAAATTCTACCTCAAATTTAAAGAATTTCAAAATGATATAATCATCGATGTGCTTAAATTCTAAGAATTTCAAGGTTTTAGTGATGTTCAAAGAATGGAAGGTAGGTATTAATGGTTGTATGCTTTTGAACTTAGATTCGTTATTAACAAAAATTTCATCAAAATGAAATCTTGTTGTTTTCTATTTTCTAACAATCTAAGTTCATTGACAAAGGGTTCTTCAAATGTTGGCTTCAAGATGCATGTATTCAACGTAATTCTCTCATTCTGAAGGACTTGATTATTAACCTGGTTACCTGATTGTTGTGAATGGATTGCATTCACAACAACCTTTATTCTGCTCTCATGTGATTACCTCCTTAGTTGCAAGTATACAACCTTTATCAAGTTATAGTATAAAAGATTATCGATCCCACGAGGAACGGGAAAGTAGGAAGAGTTTTGCTCAAGTTTTGGTTCTCAAATTATGCGCGCGACAATTAGGAGTTTATTAAAATAGAATGGAAGTGAGAAAATGGTGAAAGTGGATGTGGAGAGATAAGAGAGAGTGGATGTGGATTATGTGCAAAAGAGGAGAAAATGAAAGTGAGAATGTGGTTGTGGTTATATGCACATAATAACAAAACTAGGTTTGAGATTATATGCACATGGAGGGAAAATGAGATTGAGAGAAGTAAAAATCAATGAAATCAAGAATCAAGAATAAAGGAAAATAACAAACAAATGAAAAACAAGGATAAGAGGAAAATAAAGAAGGTAAAGTATGGAGGATTAATTAAAGATATGAGGAATCTAGAGTAGATCCACTTAGCTTATCTCAATCTCATGAAAATGAGTTGGATTTGTTAGCTAGTTTCAAACAATCTCTAGGGATCCCACAGTATTAGCTCCACACTTAGAAAGGGTAATTCCCTAGAGGGTTCTAGCCTCAAGGTGAATTAAAGAAAAGAAAAATCTAATCTAGAAAGTAAATACAAGAATTAAATACATTGCATGAAAGTAAATTGCAAGGAATTAAATTGCATGGAAGTAAATTGCAAGAAAGTAAATTGCATGAAAGTAAACCTATTCTACAAACAAGAAAATAAAGAAGAAAATAAAAAGAAATAAAATAGAAACCAACAACTCTGATCTTAATCTAATCCTCCTTTTGGTCCTTGGATTAGAAGAAGAGAAAGGAAATTGAAGGGGTGAAACATTTCATTTATTGTGTAACAAAGTTACAATTTTGGAAGGTCTTCTCAATTAAGAGTGACCCTCCTCTCCAAATGGAGTTTTACAAAATATTTCACACTCAAAACACTCACCTTCACCCCTATTTATAGCCCAACGGAGTTGATGTGAACCATTGGATCAAACCTAGCCAAAAGGAAGAGAAATCCACCATTAACTGAATTGTTGGGAACCGATCGGTTGGCGTCGGTTAATAACCGGTTAATAACCGGTTGGTCAACCGATTGGTTCCCAACCGAATTTGTCTTTTCTTGATTTTTCTTCACGAATTTCTCTTGGATCAATTTGGTATCTTGGGCCTTGGTTTGTCTTCAGATTTGGGCTTCAAATATTGGTAGAAATTCAGAGAATTTGAGTCATTTGGGCTTTTATTCATTATTTCTTTATTAGCCTGCAAAATAAGATAAAAATGATTATTAGTAATATCGTTATTCATATAACATAGGTAATAAGGGTATAAAAATGTAATTAAAATGTGATAATCAAATACCCCCACACCTAAACTTTTGCTAGTCCTCTAGCAAAGAAAATAAAAAGAAAACCTAACTCACTTTCGCAGGAATCGCGGTTGTATTTAGCACATACAACAAGCCTTTAAACCCCTAGGTTACCCTAGTGGACGAAGTTGTAGTCTCGTGAGGGTTTGCGATGAATATACCCACAAAATTCAGTCAACTTGCCAATTTAAAGAAGTTAATAAAATAATTAATTCATTTGATATCTTCAAACATTCCAATTGAAGTTGGTTAATACTCAAGAAAACGCTTTTATCATAACTCCAATGTAATTTTCTTAAGAAAATCCTTTCATTATAGTTATACAAAACCAAGTTTAACTCAAAAATTTAATTTGAAAGTTTTGAAAAGAACATGCTAACTCTTTGTTTTAAACAAACTTCAAGTCTTTAAATCCATTTAATTTTTCAAGAACATATACAAATATAACTATATATAAAAACATGATTAGTATGAATTTTTTTTTTTTTTTATTCCTTGGTGGTTTTGTTCTTTTAATCGGCTTTCTAAGTGACCATTTAGCGAAGTTTTGGGCCAATGAATCCCAACCCAATTGGGCTTAGGTCATTAAGCATAGAAATACTCCTCGGGCTTAATTACTCACCAACTTAGGCTTAGTAAAATAGAACCACCAATGATTTTAAGAGAATTTTTTTCTTCTTTTTATTAAGTTAGTATAATATATATATGTGTATATGTATATATATTCGAACAATATTTGGATCAAGACAACTTGAAAAATTATTTTCAACTCTAAGTTAGGCATGCAAAAATTCCATTACTTTAATTAAAAATCTAAGTTAAAACTTAAGTAAAGTATACTACTTGAAAATCATTTCTTAAGAAATTTATTTGGAGTTGTCATAAAAGGTAAACTTGAGTATAGAACTAACTAAGGATTAGAAGACTTAAATTCTATCAAATTGATCAATTATTAATCAACTCTATTAAGTTGGCAAGTGACTATTTTTTTTTTATGATGAAAAGAAGGAAAAAAAATGACATAAAAGAATGGTAAGAAAAATAAAAAATAACTAAGATAAAGATAAAATGACTAATTCCCACCCCACACCTAAATTTTGCATTGTCCTCAATGCAAATTCTATTATGCACAAAGTAAAACAGATAAGAATGGAAGCACTTACATTTGTTCGGTCGACTTCAACAATGATAAAAATTTTGTAATTACCTTTGGTATGAGAAGGTGAAGTCAAAATTTATTCTCTTTTTTTTTTTTTTTTTTTTTCATATTGAAAAGAACAAGAAACTCTCACATGAGAGAAGAATAAATTCTTTTATTATTATGAGACAAAAAATAAAAATGTAGAATAAAAGATGAAACATGAGAAGCTCACGTTCTACATTAAATCCTACCTTATTGCTGAAAATTCTACCTCGAAATTTAAAGAATTTCAAAATGATATAATCAATGATGTTCTCAAATTGAAAATTCCAAGGGTTGCAATGTGTTTTGCAAAGAAATTAAGGTAGGTCTTATTGGTGTTATGCATTTTGAACTTAGATTCGTTATTAACAAAATTTCATCAAAAATGAAATCTTGTTGTTTTCATTTTCCAAAAATCTAAGTTCATTGATAAAGGGTTCTTCAAATGTTGGCTTCAAGATGCATGTATTCAACGTAATTCTCTCATTCTCAAGGACTTGATTATTAACACAGTTACATTTGTGAATGGATTGCATTCACTTGATCTTGAAAAGTTGAACTTGCCCCGCTCCTTGGATTGCTCACGGGTTGACTCGAAATGATCCTTTCTCTCTCTCACTTATAGCACTAGCTAGTTGACCAAGCCGGGTTTCTAATCTAGCTATGGCTTGAGTGTTGGAGTTGAGAATTTGTCACATTGATTGCATAAAGGAGTTCATCGTGCTAGATGTTTGAGTCAACAAGTTCGTGGTCCGTGTAGAGGTTTTAATCAAGGCTTCCAAACCCCTTCCAAAATATTAAGGCGTTTCTCAACATTTGAAGGAATATGATTTGTAGATTGATGATGAGGAAACCGATTTGGAAATGGCTGATTTGGTTGTGGAAAGTTGGTTTGAGAACTGAAAGAAACTGCGTTGCCCCTAGGGAATTGTTGGTTTGAAGAGGGAGTAAAATTTTTATTTCCCGAGAAATTACCCTGATTCCATGCAAAATTCGGATGATTTCTCCAACACGGATTATAGGTTGGAGAAAATGGATCATTAATCGGATGTCGGAATGCAAAGATTCATCCGTTTCTAGAGATTGAGTATTTCCTAAGAGTGGACATTGCTCAAGCATGGGTCAGAAAGATAGTTATGACAACTGAGGCAAAAACTTGATTGATTTGAGCCGGAGCTCGTTCTTTGGTTTCTAAAGTTTCTAACCTGCGTAGAATTGTAGCCATCTTAGCTTCAGAGTCTATGTTTGACTCTAAGGAAGGACCTCTAGAATTGGATTGGGTAATCGATGAATCACGTTGTTCCCATCGCATAGTTTTCTGATAAATTCTCTAAAAGTCCCAAGCTTCATCGGCATTTTTCTTCATGAAATCCCCTTGACACATTGACTCTAAGAAAGTTTTGAAGAATAATCCAATCCTTCATAAATGATTTGGCATAATCGCCACTTTTCAAGACCATGGTGAGGACATTGGATAAGAAGATCTTTGAATTTGTCAAAATACTTCCAAAAAGTTCTCCGGGACTATTTTAAAATTTTGAATCTTTGTTTCTAAGCTTGACCGTTTTGTGGATAGGAAAGAATTTTTGGAAAAACTTTTACAAATTCACCCCAAGTTGAGATGGAATCGTGGGCAAGCTATCTGACCATTTTTGGCTTTGTCCTTAGGGCAAATGGAATAAATCGGAGTTTGATCGCATCTTCGGTTAAGTCCCTCATCTTAATCATGAGGCAAACTTCTTCAAATTCGGAGATAAAGATGTATCGTCTTGGTTTGACTCCTAAGAATTTGGGAAGCATGTTTATGAAATGCGGTCGAAGTTCAAAATTGGTTCCATTTACCTCGGGAGTTTTATGCAAGAGGGATTGCATTTCTAGTGGGGTAACAAACACCTTGAAGAACAGGTGGGTTGGTATTAGCCATTTCGTTTGGTTCAAGAGATGAATCAAAACGAATTAAACGATTAGTATTATCCCTAACCCAAGTTTGCATACACCAAAATCAAATTTATTTATTTATTTATTTTTTATTTGAAAAAGGATAAGAGAAAAAGTTAAGAAGATGATGAGAAAAAAAATAAGGAAAAACTAACTAAAAATAAATCAAGGCAATCACTTTCCAATCACCCTAACTCTAGGGTTAAGCCTAAAGTTGACTTAGACCAGCTCCTAACCAAAAATTCCCTTAGTGAAAAGATCAAAGTTTACTTGGGTAATTAGCCAGGTAAGGATAGTACTAGAGGAGATCAAAGATCAATTAAGTACCTCTTTCCTTTCGAGCTTTACGCAACCCCTAAACCTTGCCTTAGACACCAATTAATCCAAATAAACTTGGACCGGTTCACTTAAGAAATTATTGTTCCTTAATGAGCTCGAATCCTTAGGGGCCAACGTCTAATCAATTTTAAGAGGCTTGGGTATGTGTAGTGAGGAATTAGTGATTTTTGGGCTAAGGAAAGGGTGATGAAATCCCTCACCTTATCTTGATTAATGGGTTTTGCCCTTAAGATATTTTCAAGTGTGTGCCAAATCAAGGTGCTCAAATCACTTGGTGAATTCCTACTATTATATGAAATGCAACCCTAAGAATTAAAAGCAACTAAAAAGGATGCAAAAACAAAAATCTTTTTATTTTTTTTATTATGGTCGACAATAAAAAAAAATGAAGTTTATTAGGGTCGACAAGGGAAAAATCTTTATTTTTTTTATTTTTATTTTTATTATTTTTTTTTTATCCTAATTGTCTCTAATGTGAATGAACTATCTAAAGGGTGGAATTGAGAATGCTAGAAAGAAAAGTTACCCACGCAAAAGCAATGCAAAGCCTCGTTGGAGGCAATTCTTCAATCTTGAATCTTCAACTCTTGATCTTCAAACTCCAAGTTCCTACACAAAAGAAAACACACAAAATAAAAACCAAACTTAATGAAAATCCTACTTATGCACCGTTCCCCGGCAACGGCGCCAAAAACTTGATGGAAAATAAATGATTACCTCCTTAGTTGCAAGTATACAACCCTTATCAAGTTATAGTATAAAAGATTATCGATCCCACGAGGAACGGGAAGTAGGGAGAGTTTTGCTCAAGTTTTGGTTCTCAAATTATGCGCGACAATTAGGAGTTTATGTACAAATAAAATGAAAATAAGAAAATGGTGAGAGTGGATGTGGAGAGGTAAGAGAGAGTGGATGTGGATTATGTGCAAAGGAGGAGAAAATAAAGTTGAGAATGTGGTTGTGGTTATATGCACATAATAACAAAACTAGGTTTGAGATTATATGCACATGGAGGGAAAATGAGATTGAGAGAGAAATAAAAATCAATGAAATCAAGAGAGGAGAATAAAGGAAAATAACAAACAAATGAAAAATAAGGATAAGTGCAAAATCAATAATGTAAAGTATGGAGGGTTAGTTAAAGATATGAGGAATCTAGAGTAGATCCACTTAGCTTATCTCAATCTCAAATGAATGAGTTGGATTTGTTAGCTAGTTTCAAACAATCTCTAGGGATCCCACAAATATTGGCTCCACACTTAGAAAAGGGTAATTCCCTAGAGGGTTCTAGCCTCAAGGTGAATTAAAGAAAAGAAAAATCTATTCTAGAAAGTAAATACAAGAATTAAATACATTGCATGAAAGTAAATTGCAAGGAATTAAATTGCATGAAATTAAATTGCAAGAAGGTAAATTGCATGAAAGTAAATCTATTCTACAAACAAGAAAATAAAGAAGAAAATGAAAAGAAATAAAATAGAAACCAACAACTCCTGATCTTAATCTAATCCTCCTTTTGGTCCTTGGATTAGAAAAGAAAGGAAATTGAAGGTGAAACATTTCATTTATTGTGTAACAAAAGTTATAATTTTGGAAGGTCTTCTCAATGAAGAGTGACCCTCCTCTCCAAATGGAGTTTTACAAAATATTTCACACTCAAAACACTCACCTTCACCCTATTTATAGCCCAACGGAGTTGATGTGAACCATTGGATCAAACCTAGCCAAAAGAAAGAGAAATCCACCATTAATCGGAATGCATTTGGGAACCGATCGGTTGGTCGATCGGTTAGCCAACCGTTAGCCAACCGTTAGCCAACCGGTTGGTCAACCGATTGGTTCCCAACCAAATTTGTCTTTTCTTGATTTTTCTTCACGAATTTCTCTTGGATCAATTTGGTATCTTGGGCCTTGGTTTGTCTTCGATTTGGGCTTCAAATATTGGTAGAAATTCGAGAATTTGAGTCATTTGGGCTTTTATTCATTATTTCTTTATTAGCACGCAAAATAAGATAAAAATGATTATTAGTAATATCGTTATTCATATAACATAGGTAATAAGGGTATAAAAATGTAATTAAAATGTGATAATCAACAAAGATGATGGTGGATTCTTATATCTCCCTTGGATTCCTCGTCACCGTTGTTTGGTAGGTTAAACATCCCGATGCATACGAGGAGAAAATGTCGTGGCGCCTGAAAGAGGAGTGTGACAGTATTCATTGCGGGTTTATCACCCATTAGTCGGTTCCTGGTTCACTTTCGAGGCGAGTTATCGGTACACCACAGTATATTGGGACTGGACTCTCCGCCTCGTGACGAGCATTTTATCACTGGTCAGACTTTGAAGAACCGCCTTGCCCTGTCGGGTCGGGAGATGCCGGCCTCTGGTCATAGATTCTTCGGCTGGGTTCATTCTGCAGATAAGCTCTGGTGGACTCGTTTGACTAGTCATGTTCTTGGTCGATGGGGCGAGGAACTTCGTGCCTGCGGTTTATACGCCGCGATTCGTGCCACTATGTATGGGCTCGATCGGTACCAACCACTTCTTCGCTTTATCCGAGCTCTATGATCCCGATTCAACACATTCTTAACCGTGCATGGCGAATCGATTGGCTTTGCACGAGATGCATCGGGTCTCGGGTTTACCTATGGGAAGGATGCTATATCAGGAATACTTCCCTTCTAGCCGAGAATTGGGTCAACTGAAGGATACTCTGCCTGACCGTTACGACACTCTGTGGGACCTCACATGCCATTATCACATTGCCCTAGCACAAATAGAGCCACAAGAAAAGGAAGTCCATTATAAGCTTTGAAGCGATTCGCCAATTATTTGTTCAAACATCACGGAGGGCGATTAGATGGCAGTTGTGAATTGGCTCCTTCTACCCCTTCAGAGGTTAATGGGTTGATAGAAAAGTCCGGCGCTAAGTCCTATACCCCGAGTAGTACCGAGTATGGTTTTCCAGCAGGGACCAAATTCTCGACCTTCTTATGGCATGCAGTAAAACCTATCCGGCCGATGACTCTCTTAGCCGGTTTCCTCGCCATCTGGTTGAAGAAATGTGTGATGCCGTGTCAGCCTAGCGACGCTTTGCCGTTAGAGGTGCTCTATCCTGCAGTTCAGCTTGCTCATAAGAAGGAATTGTCTCTTCTTCCAGTGATGGTGGCTAACATTCATCGGGGACTTCGTCAAATAACCACGCCTTTACTCAGAGGAAAAACAAACCGTCAGATGAGATTCCTCATGTCAAGGTGGAACTCCCGTACACCTACTTGATGGCCTGGTTTGTTCTTCATCGACCAGATATGATGACAGCGCCGAAGCTTGCAGATCCATCTGTCCCTTTTCTTCAATCTTTAGAGAAATGCAAGTGGCAAGGGCGCGGATTCTTAGGAGTCCGTAAGCAATTGCAGATTCATAAGGGTTGGGCCTTCTCTAGATGTTTTCCTCGGTTCTCTGGTCAGTACGGGGAGTCTTTGATCGATGAGGAGAGACCTAAGATGAACCGGACTTTACTTGATGTTGGCTGCTTTAACTGGCTAACCAACATCCGACCAGGTTATCTTATTTTCCGAGTGAGAAATGAGTGCTACATTGAGCCTTATTTCCCTTCTTGTTTCGCTCGTCAGTTCGGTTACGACCAACTTTACGTTGGAAACCCGAACCGGGAGCTCCGGACTCGTGGCGGTTTGATCGATGGTGTCCGGGCATGGTTGTGGAGTATAGCGGGTTGTACCAACGCTAAATTTAGCCTCCAGTGCGTCGTAGGCTGGAGTCGACATATTTATCTGCGGTGGCTTTTGGCGCCCGGTGAGCTTCGTTCTGTGAAGTCCCTTGACGAATCAAGGCTGAAGAGGCTTCGGTGACACTCAAAGGCGTTTAGGAGGCTGCTTTCGGGCACAAAGAAGCGTCGCCGTACCACGAATCGGGCAGTTCGATGGGAGATTCATAGTTCCTTTGGCCCGATGCTTGAGATGACCAAGAGAAATCGCCGCTCATGAAGAGAACTCACGGTACTTTCTCCTCTAATCTTATTATTCTCTTCTTCGATATCGGTCGACTCGATTTATCCTTTCGGGAATACAGGAAGCGAAGCGGTCCGATCCTCACAGCGGAGACAAACCCACAATAGAGCTCCTTGCAAGCGAAAGAAGGCTGGTTCCGAGACCTGCCACACTTCTCGGACCATTATCTTAGATTCGACAAGCGAGGATTACGCTAGCGATAAAGGTAATGCTTTCGGCCCGACCCGTAATTTTTACGATCATTGACCCTTTATGAATCTCACGATTTTCTCTTGTGCAGAGAATTTGGTGGCGACGCCAATTTTGATTTTCCCTCCTTGACTTTCTTAGAGTCGGTTTCATGGAGCAAGTACTTGAGCTATGGCGGAGAGCTGCGAATACCAACATAGGACTGGATCGGAAAATCCGGTACATCTATCTTGGTAATCTTCTTACACGGACTGACGACTTGCAAAGACATGAAATTGGTTTCCATGCAACTCACATCTATACTTCGCTCTTATGTCGACTTTTCATTTGGAGGACTTGAGGATTTGATCGTGATTTACCGAGGCGTTCCTCTTCACGGCGTCTTGAGTGCGAGCTAGGAATTCCTAGGGACATCGCGGCTGATTCCTTTGAAGGTATAAATCCCCTTCCTGATAACCATAGGACTATTCAATTTTGATTAGTTCGTCTATGATTGAAAATGTCTCTCGCTTGATAACAGACTCGTCCTGGTGATATTGAGCCTGCTATTCCTCGGTCGAATTCATAGCCGTCGATATGTCGGTGATGCGGTCGAGTGCCGGCTGAGGCTACGTGATCGCCATAGGCTGGCTGGCGCCGGCCCGGTTCCATTAGGGCAAGGAGCTGCCTATACAGGTATGAACCATTCAACTGCCAATACTCATGTCGATTTTTTTGTTCTGGGAGTTTTTAATCCTTTTCTTCCTTTTTGCAGGGTCTATAACGACTCTTCACGACTTAGTGAGAGCTTTGATGTCTGACGACGATCCATCTCGGCTGATTATCAGGGTGGAAATTCGCTCGTTCTTCTCCTATTTAGCCATAGTGATAGACACACTTCTCGGTACCAGGCTTTCTCTCCGTCAGTTCCGACCATTCCTTGATCCTAGGGTAACCACGATACGAGATGCGGGTTATTCAGAGTTGGCCCAGACCATCGCTGACGATCTCGATCATTTGGAGGTTAAGCTCCAAAGTCTGCAAGACTTTGAGGCGGCCGGGCTCCCCTCGTATATAGAGACAGAGACAGAGGCTCGCCTGACAGCTTGGCGTGATGCTCGCGTTATTACTGGACTCGAAGTTCAGATGCAGCAAGACCGAGTGCATCTTTTGGAGACTGCTGTCGCTGAAGCTTCGTCTTCCGTGGGACATTTTCAGTCTTGTGTCGCTGCTGGAGAAGCGAGAATAGTAGAGCTCGAACAGGAACTTCAAGCGGCGAGGGAGAGTCTGATCATCTTGAAGCTGACGAAGGCCAACAAGGAGGAGACTCTTGCAGTCATGTCTGAGAAGCTTGAGTTTTCGAGGCAGAAGCTGATCGAAGTCGAGGAGGAGACCGCAAAGACCCTTAATAGCAGCGAGGAGACTTTCAGGGCCGAGCTTCAGGAGGAACTTCAACAAGCTTTCCTCAATAAAGTATCTGAGTTAAAGCAGCAAATTTGCTGTCACAAATTTGATGTTTAGAGAGCTTGTGTAACTTCAGTCTTTTATCAATAAAACGTATTTCTATCCTCTTTTATGCTTTATTATGATTCTTTTATTTCGTCAGAAATAATTAACCATAATACTTATAGGATTTTTGGCAAACCCTCAGCCGTCAACGGATTTGATAAGCCTTTACCGATTACCGTTTGAACCGGGCTAGCGTGCAGATTATCTAAATCCGTTCCGCACGTGACGTTGCGCTAAAAGAATAAAATTCTCTTAGACTTGATGCTATGTTATTGAATACATAGACTTTGTCTTCTTTTACGGATACGAGACCAACCGGCGATGCGTGTTAGGCATCGGCTCCAGGGTTATTGGCTAACCCCCAGCCCTCAACGGGTTTGATTAGCCTTTACCAACTACCGTTTGAGTTGGGCTAGCGTGCGGATTATCTGGATCCGTTCCGCACGTGACGTTGTGCTAAAAGAATGAAACTCTCTTAGACTTAATGCTACGATGTTGAATACGTAGGCTTCGTACTCTTTTACGGACAAGAGACCACCCGGCAACGCGTGTTACGCGTAGACTCATCCCTTCTTAGGCTTCGGGATGAAATACCCCAGAATCAAACTCTGGTGTCTTCTTCAATCGGAAAAAAGACTAAACCGGCAACGCGTGTGAGACGTTGGCTTTATCCCTTCTTAGGCTTCGGGATAAAATACCCCAGAATCGAACTCTGGTGTCTTCTTCAATCGGAGAAAAGACTAAACCGGCAACGCGTGTGAGGCGTTGGCTTTATCCCTTCTTAGGCTTCGGGATAAAATACCCCAAGATGATTCTTGGTGTCTTCTTTTGTCCGGAGAATGACTGAACCGGCATAAGATTGATTGAGGTGGGAAAGGAAGAATGTATTCTATTTCCCGAAGGTGGAGAGGAAGGAGGATCTTGTCTCCTATCTCCGAGTAAGGGATGAACAAGAGAGGAAGGTTTTGTATCCTATCTCTTGCCAGTGGAGAGGAAGGAGGATCTTGTCTCCTATCTCCGAGTAAGGGATGAACAAGAGAGGAAGGTTTTGTATCCTATCTCTTGCCAGTAGAGAGGAAGGAGGATCTTGTCTCCTATCTCGAGTAAGGGATGAACAAGAGAGGAAGGTTTTGTATCCTATCTCTTGCCAGTGGAGAGGAAGGAGGATCTTGTCTCCTATCTCCGAGTAAGGGATGAACAAGAGAGGAAGGTTTTGTATCCTATCTCTTGCCAGTGGAGAGGAAGGAGGATCTTGTCTCCTATCTCCGGGTGTTGGAAAGGAAGGATTCTTGTCCTGTTTCCAGTGAAAGAGACTAAAAATGGGATCTCCATTTTGAGAATCTTGAAAGATGAAACTAAGAGTGGGATCTCCACTCCGAGAATCTAAGACAAGAGAGGAAGAATGTATTTTATCTCTTGCTTCTGGAGAGGAAGAATGTATTCTATCTCCAGGTGAATGTGGGAAAGGAAGAATGTATTCTATTTCCCGATGAGAAACTAAGAGTGGGGTCTCCACTCTGAGAAATTTGGAAGGGTACGGGTAGCTTTCGCTTTTGTAGGATTGCTAACCAGAATTTGAAAGTGGACCTCTCGTTCGTGGAAGGAATCGAGAGGGGATTTTGCTGGTGGTTGGACCAGGAAGATTTTTAGTGGGCCCACCGTCAATGAATTTGATCGGTGAGAGAATTTTGGAGGAAAACAAAATAACTTAGGGTTATCCTCACGAAAATGAGTGAGATATTCTCTGAGAAACTTCCCATCAAAATGGGTTATCCTGAATGTACTAAGGATAATACTTTTTCAGAAACTTCCCATTTATTGGCATTAATTGTCGGTCGCCATTCTGTGTGATAAGGCGATATGCACCGTTTGAATAGACTGTGTCTATTATAAACGGTCCTTCCCATTTGGGTTCAAATTTACCTTTCTTCTTGGAGTTGAGAATTATCGGCCGTCTAGCGGCGGGGCGAGATCTCCCTCCTTAAAGGTTCTGTCGAACTTTCTTGTTGAAAGCCCTCGACATTCGGCTTGATAGAACTCAATGCATTGTTGAGCCTCGAGCTTCTCATCTAACATCTCAAGCTCTTGAGGCGTTTTGATGTTGTTCTTGGTCGTCATCTGTTGAGGCGTGAAATGGCGAATTTGGATTTCCAACGGAGAATTGCTTCACACGTAAACCCGAGTGCGGGGTCGCTCCAGTTGGTGTGCGCACCGTTGTGCGATATGCCCAGAGTGCTTCTCCGAGTTTATCGTCCCAGTCTCGCTTGTTATTCTTCACAAGCTTCGACAAAATCTTGATAATCGTCTTATTGAATGCCTCGGCTAATCCATTTCTTCTTTGGATTATATCTTTGTCGATGAGACATCTTGTATCTTGAACTTTTAAAACACGATAAAGGAATTGCGATAAATTGGGGACCGTTGTCATGCACGATCCGTCTCGGGACACCATGTCGATAGATGACATGGTGTTTGATAAATTTGACGACGGTACTCGCCTTAACTTCTTTCAGCGGGATTGCTTCAGCCCACTTGGAGAAGTAGTCGGTGATCGCTAGAATAAACCGATCTCCCTTGACCGACGGAGGAAAAATGGGACCTACAACGTCCATTCCCCATGTCTCAAATGGCGGGATGTGGTAGAAGGATAAACGCTCACGGAGGCGTGCATATAATTCGCGTGAATTTGACACGCGTGGCATTTCCGAGCGTACTCGACTGCATCATTAATCATTGTGGGCCAAAAGTAGCCCATTCTCCTGATTCGATCGTAGAGTTTGGGACCAGGCTGATGCGCACCGCATTCACCTTCGTGTGCTTCGCGAAGGACCTCTTCTGCCTCTTTGTTTGAAAGGCATCGGAGCAAAAGACCGTCGTACCCTTGACGATATAACATCACGGGTCTACGTAATGGTAAAAGAATCAGGAGCTCTTAGCGGATTGACTCTCTCTCCCTTACGTCTTCCGGCAGAATACCGTGCAAGACGTAGTCGATGATAGGAAAGCGCCAATCTCGGGGCTCCAATTTGGTTTGGGTTGCATGTACCTCTTTGGTAATTACCCCTTCATCTTCTTGCATCCCATTATATATTGGTACGAAGAGTTGATGAGTCCTGACCGTAACTAGTTGCTCGGTCTCGGAAGGTTGTGCCAACGACACTGCTAACGCGGCCAATGCATCTGCGTAAGCGTTCTGAAGGCGCGGGATATACTCAATGAAGAATTCTTTAAAGGAGTCTGCCATTTCAATGGCCACCTGATGATTGGGGACCAGATCGGGATTTCTAACTTCGTAGTCTCCACGGATCTGCCTGACTATCAGTTGTGAATCGCCGTATGCTTCGAGATATTCAACCCCCAGCTCTTTGGCGAAGCTAAGTCCAATAAGTAGCGCATTGTATTCAGCTACGTTATTAGAGCACGGTTCGGTGAGTGAATAAGCACGAGGCATGACATGATTCCCCGGGGAAACTAAGACAACCCCGACTCCGGCGGAAATCTTAGAACATCGAGGAGCACTTGCCACGTTGGTAGCTCGAGAAGCTCCGTCAAAATACAACCGCCATATTTGCTGGTGTGTTGTAGTATTGGCTTCATGGATTTCATCCGGAAGACCATCATATAGCTCAACTGCGTCCGTTGTCGGGTTGGCTGACCAAGAGATCGCAAATTGCACGCCCTTTGGTGACTTGTTGTTTGAAGTGCAAGTCATATTGGGACAAGAGCAAAGCCCATTTTGCCAAGCGCCAACTCATTGGTGGGTCATAAATATTCGGACCGGATTTACGCTAGAGATAACATAAATTGTCATGCGCCTAAATAGTGCCGCATTTTACGAATCGCGAACACTAATGCAAGGCACCGCTTCGACCATTGGGTATCGAGACTCCGCACCGACTAGTATTCGGATCGGGTAATATCTTGCTGTTGCGTGACGCCGTCATCGTCTGCGGTAAAGCAGCAGTGATCGTTGCCTTGATGTAAATCAGAAACGGTTTTCCCGACCGCGATGCAACAAGAATAGGAGGTTTAACGAGATACGACTTGATCTCTTCAAATGCCTTTTGGCAAGCGTCGTCCCAAATGAATGATACGCCCTTCTTGTTCAACTTAGAAAACGGTTGGCACTTCCCAGATAGGTTTGATATGAACCGCCGGATATATGTCAATCGCCCTTGTAACCCCCTTAGTTCTCTCAGATTTCTTGGAGGTTGCAGTTCTTGAATTGCCCTTACTTTGTCAGGATCGACATGGATCCCTTTATTAGTAACGACAAAGCCGAGGAACTTGCCTTTGGACATCGAGGAAGGATTTGGCGGGTTCATCTTTAGCGGTGGGCTCGCATGAGCTCAAACAACTGATCGAGATCTTTGGCGTGATCTCGTTTATCCGCGGCTTTTCCGCGACCAAGTCATCAACATAGCACTTTCGGCGTTTTGGAGGTGGTCTTGGAAGATCCTTGTCATTGCTCGGCTGATGCGTATGCGGCGTTCTTTAGGCGAGCGGCATGACCGTGTAGTAAAATATCTTGATGGAAGTTACGAGCGGCTGTGTGTTTGGCGTCATCGGGGTGCATCTTGATTTGATTATACCCCGAAAAGCCGTCCATAAAGGACATCCTCTCGAATCCACATGTATTGTCAACTATGACGTCGGTGATTGGCAGAGGGAAATCATCCTTCGGGCAAGCAGCGTTTAGGTCTCTGTAGTCGACACAGATCCTAATTGAACCGTTCTTCTTCATGACCGGGACTATATTCGCCACCCAATCTGGATGTTGAATTTCCTCGATGAACCCCGATTCGATGAGTTTCTTTACTCCGTCAACAATTGCGCAAGATTTGTGGGCGAAACCGTCTTCTGATTTGCTTAGCAGGTTTGACATCCACCTTGATGTTGGCGATGTGTCGCCACATTAGGTCGAGTCGGCATATCTTCGTAGCTCGGGCAAATACGTCGATATATTCTTTGATTAGAGCGATCAACTCTTCCTTTTCTTCCGGGGGAAGACTACCACTGATATTTATGAGCTTAGGGTGTTCTTCATCACCCATATTGACTTGGACTACCTCGTCCTTGGTGGGTGGTTCTCTTTGTTCGAATCTGTCCCCGAACTGTTCTTTGAGTTGATGAACCCATAGGTCTTCCCATGTTGGCATATCTTCATCATCCTCAAAAGTGGCAGGATCGGCGGTTGTCATATTCGACATTAAGCCTTTGAACATTTCACCGATGCTAACATCGGAATCCCATGCTGACGAGTCAGATGAATGTCCATCTCCCGACTTGGGGGATTGATTGTTGACTAGCCAACAACACTCGTCTTCCGAAGAGGATGTGTATCCTAGTCCTCTCCTGAGCGTGTAATAATCATCCGGTTTCCCTTTCGGGACGTAGGCGGCTTTAGGCGGGACTCGAGGACCTCTTCCAAAACAAAGACCTTCTCCTTGTGCCAAGTCGTACCCCCACTTCTTCATGATATCCAGTGTTTCCGGACTATATCTGAACTTGTGGAATATGGGCCCGTCATCGTTTATATCTTCGTCCAAGAAGTGGCTGTGCAATGGAACTGCGTCACCTCTTCCGTAGACCAAGTATTTTTCACCACTTGATCTTCCTGGGATGACGAGTGTCGTCCCGAAGGAATCTCGGAACTGCTTCCGTGCAATGCAAGATGACCGAGTTGGCAAGTGTAAGCCGGGATCACCATATAACCCTGTTATCACATCAGTCAAAGACAAAGGATACTCTAAATCATTTTTTATTAACTCGTCGGCAAGTTGCCAATTACAACCTTCATCCGACGATTCTCCATCGTCAAGATTGATTCTGGCGGGTACAATGTTATTAATAACAAAACCACCATCGTAATCAAGCCCGGCTTCGGTATCAGCTTCTTCGCCGCTGTCCGTGCCTTGGGCCGATGGTTCAGTATCGGATTCATTGCCGTAAAGGAGGGAGTCCGTGAAATAATTCTCCATTCCTTTAAGCGGTACGCTTATCGCGACCACCGTCTTAACTTCATTATTTGTGTCTACATATTTTAGACGATGAAGAGTGGATGGGACTATAGCGTTCTTGTGGATCCAAGGTCGACCCAACAATAGGTTATAGGAAGTCTGCGCATCGATCACATAGCAAGTGACTTGGACTTCAAGTCCCCATCGGCATTTAATCCGGATTTTACCAAGTGGCGGGTCCGCTGGTGTTAAATCCGTAAATTATTATTACTGTGGGCGCTAGTTTATTGGCGAGATAAGAACGTACATGTCAGCGAGGGGCATGATACTCCTGGCGGAACCGGATCAACTTGGATCGGTTAACTTCACTAGAGCGATATACCTGTGAAGTACGGTGGCCTATCATGGTTCGAGTTCTTCGTGCATATCCTCCTTCGTAAAGCGTCTGAGGGAAAGTGCTTGGCTGCCAAGTTGCCTTTATTCTTGCAATTCTTCGGTCGGCTTAATCGGCGAGAACACTTGAGAATCGGCTAGAGCCTCTTGTAAAGCTTCGGGTCTCTTTCGACAATCGAACCTTCGTAGAAGTTATTCTAGCGGGATGTTTGCGGTTGGGCCATGACATCGAAGCGGTATGGAGGCTTCGATGTTCCGGTCTATCCCTCTGTCAGGCGATTGAATCGGGGCTGCCGGGAGTTGAGCTCCACGGACACAGGCTGCTTCTCCTTTGCTTGGTGCTTTTTCTTTAACGGTATGCTGGCTGTTGTACTTTCTGCCGCAGTGAGAGGAGCGTGGCCACCCGGTTCGGCGGCGTCTTGGCGTTAGGATTTGGAGTCTCCGGATACTTGTAGCTGTATTCGTGTCCACTCCTTGTGGCAAAGACTTCATGCTCTTCTTCAGAAAATCGAGAAAGTCGCCACTTCTTCATCGTCCTTTTCTGGAATTGCCGGAGCAGCATGGCATAGTTTGCCTTTTCCCTTGGACTTCTTCTTGGCCGAAGAGGTAGCCCATTGATTGTCTTCCAAGAAGTCGTGGTGGACCCAAAGGATTTCTCCGTTTGTGGTGGGTGTTGATGCAGTCCCTTCTCACGTTGCCGTGAGGATCCTCATTACCATCTTCATTCCTACCTTCTGGCTGGCGTCGGTTGAAACCAATCCAACGGAACTGATCCGAAGCTAATGGAGACGCATTTGCTCCACCTTCTTTTCTTTAGAGGGTTTTGGAGTAATGACTCAACATCGATCAAGGTTGAATCTTGTCCTTGAGATGGTAGAGAACTTTGTAGGATGATGTACGCATACGTGGTAAGCGATTACTACGATCTGTAACCCTCTTTGCCTCCTCTTGGTTCACAATTGGGGCAACCGATCTTATTGTTCTCGAAGGTATTTGAAGATGCAGGAACCTCCTCGTCTTTGAGCGAGTAAGTCTTGGAAACCTCGAACCGGCGGGTTTCGATTTTGGGCTTGTTGGCGCCATTGAGGTTGTGGTTGCGTGGTGTACGGTTGTTGCGGCTAACATTGTGATTGCGGTTGAGCGTTTGATTGGCGTCCAGCGGACTTATTTGGCGCCTTACCTCGCCGCGTGGCGCAAAATTACGTTTGTTAGGTGTTTGTTGCCGGCTAGCCTCTTCGGCTTTCTTCCTCTTAAGGAACCTTTGACTTGCTCTCCACGAACCTTCAAGTCCTTCCATGTTATATAGATGGTGCTGTCCCCATTGCTTCAAGCACATCCAAGGACGATTATTGTGGCAGGTTTGGAGAATAAACTCCTCCGTGATGGGATCCGACAATTCATTGCTTTGTTACGGAATCGTTTGACGAAGCGTCTCTTGTTTCTCCGTCCTTTTGCTTCTCGTCGAACAATGTCGATCGATGCCGGTATCGTCGTCGAAGAAATTGGTGAGGAAGCTAGACTCCATGTCGTCCATTTGTGAATGCTCCACGGCGAGGCGGCGGTACCAATCAAGGCACCCAAGAAGGGTACCAGCGAATGGCCAGAACCATCGGGGGATCATTTCGGATATTACCCTAAGTGGGACTTGAAGTATATAAGGTGTTGAGTTGGTGAACCCTTCGAGTCAAATGGCGTGAAGTTTATTAAGTTAAACTTTAGGGTATGGGATTGATTCCCACTCTCTAGGGTATGGGCAAGGGATGCCGGTTTTCTTCACCTCTTGAGCGGAAATCAAAGAGTTGATTTTGCTCTCGAGGTCTCTCATCTTTTCGCTCTCATGGGCGACAGTATTACCCCTAGCATTTTCCGGTTCACCCCTAGTATTTTGCACGTTATGGGGGTGATTGGCGTTATGCTGTTCGCCTTCATCCGTGTCGCTATCTGTTTGATCAACGTCGATGCGACCACTCGGTTCACCTTGGTTTTTCGTCAAGGCTTGGATCTGTTGATCATGGAGCTCCTTCATCTGTTGCATGGCCATATCCATCTCCAGTTTGAAGTTCTCCTTCTGCTTGGCTAAGGCTTCATCTAGCATCTTGGCCATTTGATCCGCACTAATCATGAACGCCTTTCGGGGTTGTCCCTCACTAGAGACTGTATTGTCGGATGCCATTGCCGACCCAGCGTCTGATACTTCATCCTCTGAAGGTAGTCCTCTCAAAAGCTTGTCATAATTGGACCGTCGAATAGTCGGACATAAGCGAGTTAACCGTTGCGATGCGCTAGGAATAAGCCGCGACGACGGTTCCTTACCGGTCATATTGTTAGTGACCTCTGGCAACTCATTGGCTCGAGGTGCTGATCTTCTGCGGAATCGCCTTGACCTAGGTCTTGGCGTTTCTGTGGTGAGTCTCTGAAAGACTGACACCCTTTCTGGAGCTTCTTGACAACAATTGCACTCCGAGAGCACTGTTTTGATAAGCTTGGAGCATAAGCATGGCTGTGTTGGCTTGGGGAACCTCTTGAGATTTCTTCGTACCCCGGTCGCGGTAGTATAACTTCGTCGACATGAGTCTTGGAGCAATCTTCCTTATGTTGTACGACCTCTCGGGTATAGCGCTCGTCGTCGGATAAGCGTCTCCTTCCGAAGGGCGAATTGTTTCATAAAACTACGAAAGTAACCCGCCTTGACTTTCGCCCGGTGTGGCGTGAAGCCTCGGCGGACTCGGACTTCAACTTTCAGTCCGGTATCGCGGTGTAGGAATCCTCTTGTCTTTGTGGGTGCGACCCCTGTATTAGGAGTGACCAGCGATTCCTTTAGCGGACCTAAGCGATCCTTGGCGGTAAGCACGCGGTTGTGGCGAGTTGGCTTCGCCCGAAAGTTTTGATGTAGACACGGAGGTAATTTCGGCGTCGTCTGACTTTGTTGAGGTGCTCACAATTTCGATTTGAGCACGGGGCGGTTGGCTGGCGGCGAGGCTGAGCTCGGATGCGAGTCCATCGGAGTTGAAGCAACGGCGGACTTGGGCTTCAAACTAGCCGACTTGTTGATGATTTCTTGGCGCCTCCTTCTTCAACTTCGCGGGCTTGTTGCACCAAAACACTTAACTGCTTGCGCTGGCGCTTCGGCACCAAGCTTGTGCTAGCGAGGCCTTCGGATCGCTCACGGCGTAGAAGCGGTTCCGTTTGACCGGACCCATTCATTTATCGCCCGGCTTGTAGGAATCGGCTACGATCTCGGACTTGATCTACGAGTCAACTTAGACCTTAGATCCGCCTCATAGCGGACCCGTCCATTGATTCTTTTGCACAGGCTAATTGTTTAGCCCGGTGGCGTCGCCTCGGCGGGCTCTCTTAGAAGTCCGCGGCGCCATTGGCGGGAACTACCTCTGAGGAGATAAAGGTTTTGAAAATTTGGTGGTTTTGCTTGGGCCGAGGAACCACCGTTGTCTGCGGTCTTGGCGGTGGTGGTGGATTTTCGCGCCTCGCATCGAGGCGATTGGGTCTTCCTTGCGGCGGAGACCATCTTGGACTTCTTGAGGCGGATGCGGGCGAGGAAGAGGTACTCCTCGTACTTCTTTTGGTTGAACTTCGAACTTCGACCTCTTCTATCAGGGATCACGGATCAGCGGTTGCGACCTGACGGCTTCTTTGTTGAAGCCGTTGGCTCCCACTCTAGTCGCCAGCTTGTTCGCGGGGAAAGTTGATTTGTTATTCATTGCTATTTGAACTTGTTTACGGCCGTTGGCCTACAACAAAATTCAAACAAAAGAAAATTTGCCTTTTATTTAAGGCTTACAATGAAAACAAAGATTACAACTTCTTCATTGAGTGAACAAGCTTCGGATCTCTATTATCACGGGATCACCAAGCTTGTGTGGGTTCTTCGCTGTCTTGGGGACTTTTATTCATCAGGTGGACCACCGTGCAATTCAGATCTGGTAGAAACCGGATTACGGAACTTCTGAGGCGTAGAGGGCTCGTTTCCGCGAAGAAGCGAAGCGCTAAGGGATCGCACTCACGAAGGAGAGGATCGCTGCGGGGATCGCACTCATGAAGGAGAGGATTGCGGGCGGGTGAGATCTACAAGGAGAAATCCTGGCGCTATCCCCGAAGAGTGTCGTAGTCCTGACCGGATTAAACACCTCGCGATTATGGACCTAGCGTCGGCCCGAACTTCGTGCTGGCCGGTGCGAAACTATCGTCGGCGACTTCGTAGATCTCGCGAGAGCTCTCTTCCCAATATCGAAAATCCAACCTCGAGTGAGCACCCTCGGCCTATTTATAGGCAAATGACCAAGGAGAGGTGGTTTGGCGGCGAACACCAAATGGTGTCCGGCCATCTTGACACCAAGCGGTGTCGGGTTTCGGCGAACGCCGTTTGGCTCCGTTTGGTTGGTTTCGGACTTTTTGCGACATTTTGTCTCGATCTTGTTGTTGTCGTCGTAAGTCCGTGTCGATTCATTTCTTTCGACTTCGAATTCGGTTGGTTCAATCGCGTTGGCGAGGTTAGGTGACGGTGATCCTTGTCTTGTCGTCATTTGAATCGATCTCGTTGACGTTCGAATCTAATCAATCTCGCTTCGTCGAATCTTATTGATTTTGAAGCTTTGTTGTTGGATTTATCCCACATTTATGCAACCTCGTTGGCTTGTATGCATCGCCGGCTCACTTCATGTGCTCGTCATTTCAGCGTGATGCGTTTTCGCGGCATAGTCAATCGCCCGGCGTTTGTCGGATGGAGTGCGTCGGTTGTTAACCCGTCCGCGAGTCTCGTTAGAATCTTGATAAGCAATTTTTAATGCCTACAGATGGCTTTCACTTTTTTGGGGTCAATATGTATTCCCTTGGATGTCACAATAAATCCTAGGAATTTACGTGATGATACCCCCAGGAAGGATTTGGTTGGATTCATCTTGAGTTGGTGCTTTTGAATAATTTCGAACACCGTTCTCAAATCATTGACGTGATCTTGCTTGTGATGACTTTTGATTGCGAGGTCGTCGACGTAGCACACCACTATCTTACGTAAATATTCAAGAAAGATCATGTTCATGGCGCGTTGGTAAGTAGCTCCAGCATTCTTCATCGAAGGGCATTAGTGTATAACAGAATACTCCTAATGGTGTTTTGAAGGCTGTGTGCTTTTGATCATCTGGATGTATTTTGATTTAATTGTATTCAGAGAACCCATCCACGAAGGACATCCTCTCCAACCCGTACATGTTGTCGACCATAACATCCGTGATAGGGAGAGAAAATTCATCCTTCGGACAAGCGAGGTTGAGATCCCAGAAATCGATGCAGATTCAGATCTTGCCGCTCTTTTTCATCACCACCACGATGTTGGCTAGCTAATCGGGGTGTTGTTCTTCACGGATGAATCCACATTCAATGAGTTTGCAGATTTCCTTCTCTATCTGCTCCATCAACTCGGGACAGAAGCGTTGTTGCTGTTGCTTGATCGGCTTAACGCTAGGGTTGATGTCAAGGCAATGCATAGCCACGTTGGGGTCTAGGCCCGGCATGTCTTCATAGCTCCAGGCAAAGACATCGATGTACTCTTGAAGGAGAACTATGAGTTCTTCCTTTTCAGTAGATGATAGACTTTCGCTGATGAAGATGGGCTTGGGGTTGATTTCGTCGCCTATGTTGATTTGAACCACTTTATCTTCGATAGTTGGCTCTCTGATTTCGAAGCGTGACTCCCATTGTTTCTCAAGCTGATTTGTCCATGAATCGTCTTCAGGATCTTCGAACACTTTGGATTCATCGCGATCCATGGTTAAGTCGTATGAGACCATGTTGGCCATGAATTCACTACACAAGACTCCAAGGCTGATGTCGGAATCCCAATTGACGGTTCGAGGAAATGCGAGACAAATATCGATGTTGGTTCCGCTTGTGACTCCTGGCCGAGAAATATAACCGAGTCATTGTTTAGTTCGATTGTAATAATCAAAAACTTCACCTTCAGGTGTAAAGGGGATCAAAGGGACTCTTAGTCCTCTATTGATATTTAACCCTTACTTTGCAGTCAGGCTATACCCTATTTTCGCCATAATTTGTTGAGATTGCTGACTGTATCGGGAGAATTCTGGTGCTGCTTTAGCTTCTTCATCGGAATTTAATAAGTGAGGTTGTGTCCTAACTTTTCCGAAGATGATAGGACTCAAGATGTTCCCTTTAGGTAAAAGTGGCATCTTCCGAGTTGTCTAGCTGCTTGTGAGCGGCGTACGACTCGTTTATTGGCATATGCAATGCCGATTCTAAAGTTAGCCTGGCCATCAGATTTTCGACACTTGAGTTTTCAGACTCAGAGTCTAAAGAGTGGTCGTAAGCAAACTCTTATTCATTAAAGATCCAATAGCCCTAATCTTCGACAGATTGGTCAATACAGAGGTCCTCTAGCGTAATTACAAGTGGATCTATCTCCCAGATTAAATCATCAATGGAATCTAGCTCAACATCTGCTTCATTACCGCTATCCTCATCATCAGGGAGGACAATCTCAATTGTGTGATTTTCATCATACAACAGAGAGTCGGTGAAGTAATTCTCCACCCCCTTGAAAGGATATTTTTCAGCTTTAACTTTCTGTTGGACCCCATGTTCATCAATGTATTTGAAACACTGATGAAGTGTTGAAGGGACAAGTATGTTGGAATAGATCCAAGGTCGTCCGAGGAGAAGGTTGTAAGGTGTCTCGATGTCGATGACATAGCAAGTCACTTCCGTTTTCAAATTTTCGATTTGATATTTAAGTCGGATCTTTCCATGAGATCGGTTACTGTTGAAGTTGAAGCCGAGTATGGTCGCAGAAGTCTTTGAGAGCTTGTGAAGAGGGATTCCCAAAAAGCTCAAGAGTCTTTGCGAAATTATGCTCAACGCGGAGCCTAGATCGATGTGAATTCTCTCGACCCTTGATGATATATACCCAGTATAGTAGAGGGGTCAGTTGTGATGATAATCTTTAACAAGCATGTCCTCCGAAGTGAAGGTGATGTAAGGCGTCTGCTTTTGGCATTGATAGCATTGCTCAAGCCCTTCATCTTGAGGAGGTTCAGTCATGTGAGCGAGGTACGCCTCACTGTCAATCAAGGCTTCTTTCAAAGCCTCTCTCGTATCCTTAGATAAATGTAGGAGTTTGTATAAGGTAATACGAGCTGAAATGTGGGCCGATTGAGCCATGATGTCATATCTAAATGGGACCTTAGGGTCACTTGGAGGATGCTGTAAAGCCTTATCGAACCGAGTCTCTTTTTGCTTGGCTGGTTCTGGTTGTTTGGACGTTCCTGGCTGATTGTAATCCCTTAGATAATCTTTACCAGATCTCATTCCTGTCATGACCACTTTCTCTCCCTCTGAGTCGGTGAGTGAAGTGACGTGTAAAGATTCTTCCTCGATGATTACTGTAGGCGTTGAAAATTGCCTATACGCTCCCGAACATAGCTTGTGATAAGAAGTTGACGATCGGCGAGCCATACGACGACGTAATGGCGAACCGTCGATATACGACAACAAGTCACCGCGACGCCAACGCATAAAATGAGTCTACGCCAATGCATAAAGCGAGTCGACGAAGCGTCCAGGTGCATAAGCCAAGTTGACGAAGTGCATAAAGCAAGTCGACGAAGTGTCCGAGGCTAATAAAGCGACAAATCACATGCGAGCGAAGGGATGAACCCGATTTTGAAGCTCCGGATCAGCGAGAACCGATAAACCGGAATCGAATCGGACTCGGAACACCGGAAAACGGCGAAACGGCACACTTGGGTGACTCGGCCAAAATCGAGCCACTTCCAAGTGGCTCGATGGCCGAGCCACCACAAAGTGGCCCGCCAAAGCCCGCCACTTGCAAGTGGCGACCAAACAGCCACTTGCAAGTGGCGGTATAATTGGTCGACCCGTTACCGCGTGAAGGCTATAAATATGAGGTGCAAGGGTCATTTGCACGATCCGAAATTTTAGGAGGGCGAGGAAGCTCTGCTGGGATCAAGATCGAGTTTTGGCGATAAAGCGGCGTCTTTAAAGATCCAGATCTAGCTTTTGGGGGGAGGCGAGCAACTTCGACATCAGATCCACATCAATTCCTTGAGATCAAACTTGGTTTTGATCTCGAGAAGAGCTTTGATTTCGCTTGGTCAATTTCATTTTCTTCGGGCTCTTGTTTCCTTTGTGAAACGACCCCTTTTGATCGTGTAGATCTCGTACCGGATCCGAATTACGCGGTGGTCCACGGACGAAAAAAGAAGTCCCCGGCGTAGGCAAAGATCCCACGCAAGCGAGGACCCCGAAAAATAGAGATCCTCGTGTTTGTTTAGGGTTTAAGTTGTAACCGTTAATTGATTCTTTCATTGTAAGCCTTAAATAAAAGGCGATCTTTTTATTCTTGAATCTCGTTTGTAAACCCATAAAGGTGTAATAGATTCAATTGCAATGGAAAAATCAGCGACTTTCCCCGCGAACAAGCTGGCGACCACAGTGGGAGCCAACGGTCTCAAGTCAGAGATCGTCGCGCCGCGTGGCGGATCGAGATCCGTCGAAGAAGAGGTCGAGTTCGAGTTCGACCAGAAGAAGTTTGAGGAGTACCTCTCGTCCTCATCCCGATCGTCCTCCCCCCGCAGATCCAAGAAGATCGCCACTGCAAGGAGAATCCGATGGTCTTCGGACGTCGAGTCTCAAGGTGAGGATTCCAATTCCATATTTGCCAAGCGCGGACGGACATCCGCGGCACCGCGCGGCGATGAAGATCTCAACTCCTGGTTCAAGATCGGCGATGGCATGCGAATCTTTGAAGAGAGCCATGCGTCGGCCTTAAAGTTTGGCTCGCCGGTTCGCCAAGGCATTGGAATCGGTGGGCCGGGATCCGTTCTGGCGGATCTCAAATCCGTGAGAGGCGGAAAGCCTCGAGAAGTGCGACAACTCCTCCAAGCCGTCGACAAGTGATTGGATCAGCGTTAAGCGGAACCGATCCACACTTGAGCATCGAGCGCCAGCGCCTCCTTGCACATGCTGGATTCTGGTCCAAGAGGCCAAAAAGTTGAAGGAGGAAGTGGCCAAGAAGCCCCCGAAGACGCGCCAAGTATGGAGGCCAAAACCTGGATCAACGGTTAAGGCCAAGGCCGAAGGGTCAAGCAAGGATCAGCCTACCCGAGTTGATCTCCACCAAAGTAAGTCCGCTCCACCACCAATTACACCCAAGTCATGGTCGACCTCGATTCCTGTTTCAAGTGATCCCACCGGTTCATCCCAAAGCAGGAAGACGGTGTTAGAGCGCCTCGGTCCCATTCCTGATGATCGAGGCAAAGTTTCAATCAAGGAGCGCTTGGGCCCATTGAAAAAATCCCGGTCACTCCCAACCCAGGAGATTGTACCCACCTCAACCATAATAAGGAGGATCGTGCACCTACCTGCACTGGGCTGCGGATCCAAGTCCAAGAGCCCACTGAAGATTCACACTCGCGAAGGTGTACGTCGTGGCAAGTGACTTTTGATGGCCCTATAAGGACAGCTCATTCTCGGAAGGAAACTTTCTCGTTTGATGACAAGGATGTTAGACCTGAGAAGTTGTACCAACACACGACAGGTTGCTCCGGCATTCATGCCGATGAGTTGTACTATCGCGTTGGGGGTACGAGTAGATCTCGAAAAAGAAGATCACCAGAGAAAAACTTGCCTTGCCCATGCTCCAAATTGATCAAGGCGGTGCTGTCCAAGTGCAATTGCAACAAGACGACTCCGAGCAAATTGTCAGTCTTTGACAGGCTCGGTGCGAAGATGCCTGAGTCCAAGCTAAGGCATTTACGCAAGAGAAGACCGGTACCTTGTAGTGATGAATTTCCTGGAGCAACCATCAACATGACCCGGCAAAGGGGCGTCGTCACGTGGCATTCAGCGCATCGTAGCGGATGGCTTCGGTTCGCGGTCGGGACTATTAAACGCTAACTTCTGGTAAGGCGCCAAGGAGACCGCCGGATAATGGCTATCGGCCGGCTCCACATTAAGCAGACAACCGTTATCAAGTGGCGGACGACCTCGTGAAGCACTCAAGATTAGCCTTGAATCAAGTAGCCAAGATGCTTGAAGAGGTCTTGAAGGAGAATCTCCAGCTTGAAATCTGAGATGGCCATCGCGACAAATGAGAGAATTCCAAGATAAGAAAATCTGTCATTGTTGAATCGCCGGTGAGTCAAGTCGTCGTAACCATGATAACCAATCGGACGGCGGATGGGAATGAAGGTCTAGCGCCAATGAAACCCTAATGAGCGAGCGCCGGTGACAATGCGTCGTTCCTCCCCAAAACCGCCAAGGCAAAGATACGGTGAGAATGAGAAGATAAAAGATGGAGAGTAAAATCAACACTCTCATTTTACGCTCAAGAGGTGAAGAAGCGGGCATACCGTGCCGTATCGAAGAATGGGAATCAATCCGTGTCAGGCAAAGTTCAACCTAATTAACTTTACGCCGTTCGGCGGAAGGGATCACCTACTCGACACCTTATTTACTTCAAGTCCCACTTGGGAGTCATTTTGACAATGAACCCTTGATGGTTCGGTCATTCGTTGGCACCCTCCATGGGCTGCCTTGATTGGTACCGCCGTCTCAAGCACGGAAGCATTAATGGTGGGATGACATGGAGTCAAGTTCCTTACCAACTTCCGATGGCGACACGAAGTATCTATCGAATTAAGCTTTTGGATGAGAAACAAAAAGCGGAGAAAGCGGTGGACAACCGTCAAGAGGTTCAAAAATAAGGCAATGAATTAGCCGGGACCCCATAGCGAGGAGTTCATCCTCCAAGCAGCGCCACAATAACTTGTCATTAGGCGTGTTGGGCGATAGGAGCGGTGCCATCGAGACACGGAAGGATTTGAAGATACTGGCGGAGAGCAAGCGGCGATTCACGAAAAGGAAGAAGAGAGGTCGATAGCGGTGAATTCCACAAGCGAGAACTTTGTCCCGCGGTAAGGGCAAGGCGCCAGCAAAGACGGTTGATGCAAATCAGACGTTCTAGCTGCAGCCTCAACAACAACCGCAGCAACAAGCGCCGCAGCAGTCACGACCTCAATGGCAACAACGATCGTAAAATCAGAAGTCATCGGAGCCAAGGTTCCCTAAGGTTTACTCCTTCAAGGATGATGAAGTTCCCGGTATTTTTAAATACCTTCTTGAGAACAACAAAATCCAGTTGCCGCCGATTGTGAACCAAGAGGAGGCAAAGAAAGTTACGGACCTGAAGTATTGCGCCTACCACAGAGCGGTGCACCACCCGACGAAGTCGTGTTATCATCTCAAGGACAAAATCTAGGCCTTGATTGATGTAGGGGTCATTACCCCAAAGGCGTCCAAAGAGAAGAAAGTAGGGGCGAACGCAGTCTCCATCAGCTTTGGATCGGTGCCCTTGGATTGGTTCCAACCGACGCCTGTTGTGAAAGTTGGGATGAAGACGGTGAACGACGACCCTCACGGTCGGCGTGAGAAGGGCCTTGTACCTCACCACGATACGAGCGGCGAGATCCTCAGGTTCATCGGTTTGCTTGAAGATGGCGGTGGGCAACATCTTCGTCTAAGAAATTGAAGGGAAGGGCAAGCTATGTCATGCTACTTCAGCAATGCGTGGAGAAGGATGATGAAGCGGATAATGGCTCCAACTTTCTGAAGAAGAACAAGAAGTCTTCGCCACCAGGAGTGGACAAGAGCATAGCTACAAATATCCCGGAGCTCCTAATCCAAACGCAAAGACGTTGACGGAGCTGGGGGTAGCAATGACTCCCCCTACGTGTGCGGAAAGGTCGCAGCAGAAAGTGGTCACTAAAGAAAATACGGCCAAATTAAAAGAGAAGCAACCCCAACAACAGGAGGGTCAAGTTCCGAAGCAGTCTCGTTTCAATCGTCCGATTGGAAGAGATAAACCGGAAAGTTCGAACTCCTCACGACGCTTCAACATTATGGCTCAACTGGCTAATATCCCGATGAGGATAACGCTGTACGACCTACTGCGGTTATCAAAAGAAACCAGAGAGGCGTTACAGGAGGCGCTAGCTGACTCGAAAGTGTTTCTCACTCAAGTCGAGCCAAGTCACGAGTTGCCTGAATCTTTGGCCCAGCAGTGCAATCTCGCCACCAAGCACATCCCTTGCATAACTTTCACTAAGGAGGATATGCAAACAAAGAATTCCAAACACGATAGGCCAGCGTATTTCTGGGGTACATTGGCTCGATGATGTCAGCAGGATACAAGTTGATGCGGGTTCATTTGTGAGCATCATGCCCCTCGCGATGTACAAACTTCGGGATTCACGCGATGGTGGCATCAGCGAACCTGATGATTTCACGAATTTAACACGGTGGGTCTCGACCACTTGGTAAAATCGAATAAAATGCCAAATGGGTGATTTGAAGTCCAAGTCACATGCTATGTGATTGATCACGAGAGACTTATTATAACTTATTATTAGATTGGCCTTGGATCCATAATAATGTTATAGTCCCTCCACTCTTCATCGATATCGAAATATGTTGACACTAATAATGAAGTCAAGACGGTGGTCGCGGACAAACAGCCGTTTAAGGGGTTGGAGAACTACTTCACTGACTCCCTCCTTTACGGTAATGAGTCCGATACTGAATCATCGACCCAAGGCACGGACAACGGCGAAGAAGCTGATACCGAAGCCGGGCTTGATTATAAGGGGGGTTTTGTTTTAAATGACATTGTACCCGCTGTAATCAATCTTGACGATGAAGACTCGTCAAATGAAAGTTGTAATTGGCAACTTGCCGACAATGCAATAAATGATGACTTAGAATACTCCTCGTCTCTTACTGATGTAATTAGGGAATTATACGATGATCCTGAAATGCACATGCTGATCCGATCGTCGTGTGTAACACAGAAGCATCTCCGAGATTCCTTCGGAACAACACTTGTCATCCCTGCCAAAATAGGAGGGGAGAAAGATCTAATCTACGGTATGGGCGAAGCATACCCACCACCAGATCTCTTCTCGAAGAGGAATTCCGACGACGATAAGCCTGGCTCACACCTATCCAGATATAGCCCAGAGGTACGAGATCTCATGAAAAAGTGGGGATACGACCTGGTAAGAGGCGAAGGTCTTTGCTTCGGGCGAGGTCCCCGAGTTGCACCCGAAGCTGCGCATGTCCCAAAAGGGAAGCCTTGAATTATTACGGATTCAAAAGAGGGTTGGGTTATGTATCTTCGTCAGAAGACGAATGTTGCTGGTTCATTGACGACCAAATATCCGACGCAGGAGACGGACATTCATCAGATTCCTTAGCCTAGGACTCCGATGTTAGCATCGGCAAAATTTTTAAGGGGTTAATGTCAAATATGACTACAACCAACCCTGCTACGATGGAGGATGATGAACAGATGCCAACATGGGAAGACCCATGGATCCATCACCTCAACATGCAATACGGGGACCGGTTCGAGCAAAGGGAACCTCCGACCAAAGATGCAGTAGTTCAAGTCAATATGGGTGACGAAGTCAATCCGAAATCCATATTCATAAGCGGCAGTCTCCCTTCGGAAGAGAAAGAGGAATTGATCGTTCTCATTCGGGAGTATATCGATGTTTTCGCTTGGAACTATGAAGACATGCCAGGGCTCGACCCGAACGTGGCTACCCATCGCCTAAATATCAAGTCGGATGTCAAACCAGTCATGCAACAGCAAAGACGGTTTCGTCCGCAAATCATGGAATCAATAGTGGCGGAAGTAAAGAAGCTCATAACGTTAGGTTTTATCCGGAAAGTGCAACACCCGGATTGGGTGTCCAATATTATTTCGGTTTCAAAGAAGAATGGGACAATCAGAGTCTGCGTCGATTACAGGGATCTGAACGCCGCATGCCCAAAAGATGATTTTCCTCTTCCAATCACGGATGTCATCATCGACAACACGTGCGGATTCTAGAGAATGTCTTTCATGGATGGCTTTTCAGGTTATAATCAAATCAAGATGCACCCAGATGACGCGAAACATCACGGTTGAACTCCCCTCGGTGTCTTACGCTGCGGTCATGCCATTTGGCCTGAAGAACGCGGGAGCCACATATCAGCGAGCCATGACGAAGATTTTCCATGAACATCTTCGGAAGACGGTTGAATGCTACGTCGATGATCTAGTCGTGAAAAGTCGCGACAAGAATGACCACATCAAAGACCTGAGAACGGCATTCGATCTCATGCGGAGCCATCAGTTGAAGATGAACCCCACTAAATCTTTTCTCAGAATGTCCAGCGGCAAATTCCTTAGATTCGTTGTCACCACTAAGGGTATTCACATTGACCCAGATAAAGTGAAGGCGATAAACAAATTACAACCCCCGAGAAGCTTAAGAGAACTCAGAGGGTTACAAGGGCGATTAGCGTACATCCGGCGGTTCATATCAAACCTCTCCGGGAAATGCTAGCCATTCTCCAAGCTAAACAAGAAAGGAGTATCATTTATTTGGGACGACGCTTGTCAAAAGGCATTCGAGGATATCAAAGCATATCTAGCGAATCCTCCCGCTCTCGTTGCACCGAAGTCAGGTAAACCGTTCTTGATTTACATCAAGGCGATGAACCACTTGTTAAGCGCTTTGCTTGCACAAGACGATGACAACGGTCACGAGCAAGCGGTGTATTACCTCAGTCGGACGTTAGTAGGTGCTGAATCCCGCTATCCGATGATCGAGAAGGAGTGCCTAGCGTTGGTATTCGCGGTTCAGAAGATGCGACACTACTTAGTTGGGTAGACGATTTATGTTGTTTCCGGCGTAAACCCAGTCTGGATTTTCATGACGCAACCCGCCTCTATGAATTGGCGATTGGCGAAATGGGCCTTGCTCTTGTCCCAATATGACCTGCACTTCAAGCGAAGTCGGTCAAAGGGCGAGCAATTCGCGATCTTTTGGCGGCAAATCCAATAAAGGATCTGGCCGAGTTGTATGATGACTTGCCGGATGAAACCCACGAGGTCAACACTACGTCACATCAGCAAATATGGCAGCTGTACTTTGACGGAGCTTCTCGAGCAACTAACGTAGCAAGCACCCCCGGGTGTTCTAAGATTTCTGTTGGAGTTGGAGTTGGAGTTGTCTTAGTTTCTCCGGGGAAACATGTGATGCCGCGGGCTTACTCGCTAACCGAACCGTGCTCCAATAATGTGGCTGAATACAATGCCTTACTTATTGGACTCGGTTTAAGCTAAAATTTGGGGTAGAATATCTCGAAGCTTTTGGAGATTCTCAACTCATAGTGAAACAGGTTCGTGGGGACTATGAAGTCAGGAATCCGGACTTGATTTCGTATCACCAGGCGGCTGTTGAGATGGTGGATTCGTTTGAAGAATTCTTCATTGAATACATCCCATGCCTTCAGAACGTATACGCCGATGCATTAGCGGCATTAGCGGTATCGTTAGCGCAACCTCCTGAGTCCGAGCAGCTGATCACTGTGAGAACTCACCAACTCTTCGTGCCAATATATGACGAAGAAGACAACAACAAAGAGGTGGTCATCAAAGAGGTGCACTCAACCAGAATTGAATTAGAGCCCCGGGATTGGTGATTTCCTATAATCGATTATGTCCTACACGGTATTTTGCCTGAAGACGTAAAGGAGAGGGAATCAATCTGACGAAGAGCGCCGAGGTTCTTTTATAACTCAGAGACCCAAACGTTATATCGTCGCGGGTATGATGGCTTGTTGCTTCGATGTCCTTCAAGCAAAGAAGCAGAGGAAGTTCTTAGGGAAGCACATGGTCGAGAGTGCGGCACACATCAACCTGGTCCCAAGCTTTATGATCGCATTAGAAGAATGGGATACTTACATAGCGATGGTTAATGATGCAATTGATGCGGCTCGAAAGTGCCGCGTGTCAAATACCGCGAACTACATCATCGACCCCAAAGCATTTGCATCCTTCGGCTACTTCATGGCCTTTCGAGACGTGGGGGATGGACATCGTGGGTCCCATTTTCCCGCCGTCAGTTAAAGGTGATCGGTTCATTCTCGCAATCACCGACTACTTCAATATGTGGTGAAGCAATTCCACTAAAAGAGGTGAAGGCGAACAAGCGTCATCGATTCATCAAGCATCCGTCATCTATCGACCGCGGTGTGCCAGCGGATCGTGCATGATAACGGTCCTCAATTAAATCGGCAATGCCTTCATCGGGTTTTGCGAGAAGTTCAAGATTCAAGGCGTCGTCGGCGGCTTATTATCCGCGACTAGCGGCTTAGGCTGAAACATTCAACAAGACAATCATTAAGATCTTGTCGAAGCTTGTGAAGACCAATAAGCGTGATTGGGATGATAAACTTCGGAGAAGCACTCGAGCATATCGCACCGATTCGCCGCGCCCGGAGCTACCCCATATTCTCTGGTATACAAATGTGAAGCAGTGCTCCCATTGGAAATCCAAATTCCATCACTTCGGATCGCCCTCACAACCGAGATGACGACGGAGGAACAACATCAGAGACGCCTTGAAGAGCTCGAGATGTTGGATGAGAAGCGCCTGGAAGCTCAACAACACATTGAGTTTTATCAAGCTAGAATGTCGAGAGCTTTCAACAAGAGAGTCCGACAGAGAAGCTTCAAGGAAGGAGATCTGGTCCTCGCTGCTCGGCGACCGATAATTCTTGACTCCAAGAAGAAAGGTAAATTCGAACCCAAATGGGAAGGACCGTTTGTGATAGACAAGGTCTACTCAAATGGTGCGTACCGCTTAATCACTCAGAATGGCGATAGGCAATTAATGTCGATAAATGGGAAGTTCCTGAAAAAGTACTCCCTTAGTACGTTTGGGATAACTCATATTGAAGGGAAGTTCCTCAGGAAATAATTCTCCATTGTCCTTGAGGATAACCCTAAATCTATCCTCCACCATAAATTCCCTCACCGATCAAACTCATTGGCGGTGAGTCTACTAAACAAAAATATTTCTGGTTCAATCTACCAGCAGAATCCCCTCTTGATTCCTTTCAATGAACAAGAGGCCCACTTTCAAAATTGAGACCCCCCCCCTTCTGATAAACAGAAGGGTTTCATCTTCCCCACTTCGCTCAAGCCTTTCCACGGTAACAGCCGAAGTTGGGATTTCCTCTCGATAAACGAGAAAGTCATTTCAAGATCAGGTAGCAAATCCTATAAAAGCGATAGCTATCTGAATCTTTTTCCCCACTTCGGTTATACCTTCCTACGGTTAAGGCCGAAGTCGGAGTTTCATCTCGATAAACGAGAATTTTATTTTTCAGATCAGGTAGCAAATCCTATAAAAACGATAGCTATCTGAATCTTTTCCCCCACTTCGGTTATGCCTTCCCACGGTTAAGGCTGAAGTCGGAGTTTCATCTCGATAAATAAGAATTTTATTTTTCAGATCAGATAATGAATCCTATAAAAGTGAAAGTTATCTGAATCTCTTTTCGATTCTCGGAGTGGAGATCCCACTCTTAGTTTCACCCCTTCCGATTCTCGAAGTGGAGATCCCACTTTTAGTTTCTTCCTCCTTAGAGATAGAATATTAAATTCTTCCTCTCCAAGGGCAAGAGATAGGATATAAAATCCTTCCTCTCTTGTTTTGGGTTCGTCTTTACCCTAAAAGAAGATTTGAAGATAGAATATAAAATTCTTCCTCTCCATCATCGGGAAAAAGAATATAAAATTCTTCCTTTCCCACATCAATTTGATCTTTCATTACAGTTTAGTCTTTTCTCCGATTGAAGAAGACATCAGAGTTCGATTCTGGGGCATTTGTGACGCCCCAGGTTTCAACAAGGCTGCAGTCCAAGGTGAAACCCAGAATGTCAAACCTGCCATGCACCAACACCGTACAACAACATGTTTCACCATCACAGTAATATCTCTCTAGTGAAGTCAAGTAGCGGTGAAAGTACAAGGCAGCAAATAAATAATAAAATAGAACAATGAGATCGAGAATTCACGGAGTAGTATAAAGATCATCAACATCAACGAGGGCCCAACGGAGATAAAATAGCATATATAGAATGCGTCTCGATACAAGAATCAATAAGAGGTTCACTAAGGCACTCGGCCTTTACACAATAGGATCACAAATCTCTAGAGTCTAAAACAATTAAAATAAACATCTTGTGGAGCTCGGAAAAATAACTACTAATATAAATAACTAAAGAGGTGCGTGATGCTATCCATCAACTGCGACTCTCAGTACACTGCCTCATTTGCACGAAGAAACAACGGCGTCAAGCTATAGCGAGAATCCTCTCCCTTTGAAGGGCTAGGAGAAAATAAGAAAATCTTGGTTAATACATATAGATACAAAATCATTCATAAAGTACTAAAGGAAAATTGGCATGTAGAGACCCACAATACAAGAGTTAGTGCGTCGGCGAAATAATCCAAACAAGGAAACCCTCATGTATATACCATGTCTCGAATTGTGAATCACTATATACCAATTCGGTCCTCTGAATGAAAAATATTACCAGTAAAATACAATTATTCCAAACCTCAACTTTAGAGTCAAAGTCACATCTAGAACTACCTCTGATAGTTGGCACAGATCACAAGGGAATATCGTCTAGCTTCAGTCATCACCACAAATCATATCACATATATACTATGTATGCAATGCATTTAAGCATTACCCAACACTTTCGGGTAATTTAACATGGAAGCAATAACACAATTTGTGACCATATATATATATATATATATATATATATATATATATATATATATATATATATATATATATATATATATATATATATATATATATATATATATATATATATATATATATATATATATATATATATATATATATATATATATATATTCTCACAATATATCCGACAGGTGAGCAAGGACCAATAGAATCGTCTATTTAACTTAAGTTATTAACATTCCACCATGCTATTTTTTTACAAGAAATTCTACTTTCGTCATCATCATCGCGGATCGACATATACATCTTACCGGCCTCATCATTATCGCCATACGGATCGACATAGATGGCTCACTAGCCTCATCGCATTATCTTGCGGATCGACATATATGGCTCACTAGCCTCATCGCATTATCTTGCGGATCGACATATATGGCTCACTAGCCTAAGCGTGTCCCGGATGTCACGTATACTTTATTAAGATCATGTACATCAACAGGCCCAACGGAGATAAAATAGCATATATAGAATGCGTCTCGATACAAGAATCAATAAGAGGTTCACTAAGGCACTCACCTTTACACAATAGGATCACAAATCTCTAGAGTCTAAAACAATTAAAATAAACATCTACCGTGGAGCCTTAAAAATAACTACTAATATAAATAACTAAAAGAGGTGCGTGATGCTATCCATCAACTCCGCGACTCCGCACACGGCCACGTCAAAAGAGGGGAAACAACGAGCCAAGCTATAGCGAGAATCCTCTCCACCGCCCTGTGGGAAGGGCTAGGAGAAAATAAGAAAATACGGTTAATACATATAGATACAAAATCATTCATAAAGTACTAAAGGAAAATTGGCATGTAGAGACCCACAATACAAGAGTTAGTGCGTCGGCGAAATAATCCAAACAAGGAAACCCTCATGTATATACCATGTCTCAATTGTGAATCACTATATACCAATTCCAGTCCTCTGAATGAAAAATATTACCGTAAGTAAAATACAATTATTCCAAACCTCAACTTTAGAGTCAAAGTCACATCTAGAACTACCCTCGGATAGTTGCACAGATCACAAGGGAATATCGCCTAGCTCACCATCACCACAAATCATATCACATATATACTATGTATGCAATGCATTTAAACGCACTCCAACACTCTGTAATTTAACATGGAAGCAATAACACAATTTGTGACCATATATATATATATATATATATATATATATATATATATATATATATATATATATATATATATATATATATATATATATATATATATATATATATATATATATATATATATATATATATATATATATATATATATATATATATATATTCTCACAATATATCCCGACAAGGAGCAAGGACCAATAGAATCGTCTATTTAACTTAAGTTATTAACATTCCACCATGCTATTTTTTTACAAGAAATTCTACTGCTCGTCGATCATCATGCGGATCGACATATACATCTTACCGACCTCATCATTATCGCCATACGGATCGACATAGATGGCTCACTAGCCTCATCGCATTACCTTGCGGATCGACATATATGGCTCACTAGCCTCATCGCATTATCTTGCGGATCGACATATATGGCTCACTAGCCTAAGCGTGTCCCGGATGTCACGTATACTTTATTAAGATCATGTACTTATGTGTTCGTGCACATATCTCTGTACAAATAATATCTCATGTCCACAACATCTCAGGTGTTTAATAGATTCTAGACATCATAATACAATTCAGGTTGGTCAAGAAATTTCTCAAATCAAAAGTATATGACTCAAAACATACACATGCATAAATTCGCTGAAAAATCCTACGAAATCCCTCAAAATCGCCAAAGAAAAGAACAAGGCTTTGAGAGAAGGGAAAAAGGGCTACTAGGGTTTGGGACACAGGAGAAAAGAGGTATTTTTCATGTTTAAACATGTGTATATGACAGCAAACCCGAAAACTACAGCCCTAAACCTCAAACTCAAACCGAAAAAACAACTGACTAGAAACAAACTCTTCGGTATTTTAGCTATAACTTTTGCATCCGACCTCAGAATGAGATGATTAAAGATTTTCTGGAAAGCTGCTGAAGGTATCTACAACTTTAATCTTTTAAGTTTTCCATATTCACAACGTATCAGTGTGAAAAAGACAGAATCTCTCCACTAGTCATAAATTTCCAGATTTATGCATCGAGCATGATTTGTGCACTTGCACTCATATATGCACATATATATGTTGTAAAATCATCAGAACTCAGATAAAGATAGTTGTTTAATTATTTTCAGATCACAAAACATCTCTATAACTCATTGTAAATCTTTTTAAACACAAAAGATCAAATCTTTACACATATAATATAAAAGAATCTCTTTTCTATATTCAAAACTAGTTCTTTTAGGCTCAATAAAACCTTGTGAAAGAATTTCATTAAAGCGATTCTCTGAAAAATTAGGTGTAGGGTTAGCAGAGATGAAACTTCGCTTTGAAATCTTGTTAAAACAAGTGAAGGATGCAAAGGCAGGTAGATCCCTAAGTCAGCCAATCCAAGGTGAAATCTTGCTTCAAAGGCTCTTGAATTCTCACAAGAAAGTTCTAGGGTTTAGAGGAGGGTTTGGTGGCTGTTAGGGTTTGAGAGTTCTGATAAAAGATGTGAAAATTTGTGAAAACATGTATTTATATACAGGTAAACCGAAATAACCAGTCGGACCGAAATCCAAATAAGAACCGAAATCTGTTTTGACTAGGAAAGTATCCCCTTCGGTAGTTTGACTATAACTTTCTCATACAAACTCCAAATGAGGTGATCTAAGATTTGTTGGAAATATGTTGAAGAGACCTACAACTTTGATGTTTTAAGGTTTTTCAGATTATAACTATAACAGTGTGTAAAACCTATAAACTCATAACTGGTCATTATTTCCAGATTTATACTCGTGCATGTTTCGTGCATGTTTTGACACGTTTCTCTCACAAATGTGAACTTGTTTGTTCTCAAAGCACTTGATAACATACTCAAATGTCATTTAATGATATTTGTCACCATAAAATATATTTATCAATATATATCACAAAATATTCAAATTATCGGGGTTTTACATTCTTCCCCCCTTAAAAGAATTTCGTCCCCGAAATTTCACAAACGCATAATAGTAACATCAACATTTAACATTCTAGAATGCGAATACCCCCACTCAACTCCTAATTAAACGAAACTAGTACATCGGGCGAAAAATCCAAACAAGGAACCCCCCATATATATACCATGTGTTCCGAATGATTAGGAGCTAAATATTAGTACATCATTTTAGTGTTAAATATGGATGTAGTTAAATTACATATATAAATATAAACATCATAACATAAAGGTATAGCCAAGTATCAACCTCTTACCTGCTCAAACAGGTGTGGGTAGTCGCGACGAACATCCTCCTCGCGCTCCCATGAAATCTCTTCGCTTCCTTCCCGGTTCCACTGGACCTTCACTAATGGAATAATTTTATTTCTAAGCTTTTTATCTTCAAAACAAATAGTTCATAAAAAAATTTTGTAAATTTTCGCGTATATGTATAATACGTCCTCACTCATACTAGGAATTTCTAACGGACTCTACACATGATTCCTAGGAAACTCTATCCCAGCTCCACAACATGACACAAGAATGATCCTAAGGATACTAGAACTAGGCTCTGATACCAACTGTGACGCCTCAGGTTTCAACAAGGCTGCAGTCCAAGGTAAAACCCAGAATGTCAAACCTGCCATGCACCAACACCGTGCAACAACATGTTTCACCATCACAGTAATATCTCTCTAGTGAAGTCAAGTAACAGGTGAAAGTACAAGACAGGCAAATAAATAATAAAATAGAACAATGAGATCGAGATTTTACGGAAGTAGTATAAAGATCATCAACATCAACAGGGCCCAACGGGAGATAAAATAGCATATATAGAATCTGTCTCAGTACAAGAATCAATAAGAGGTTCACTAAGGCACTCAGCCTTTACACAATAGGATCACAAATCTCTAGAGTCTAAAACAATTAAAATAAATATCTCTTGTGGAGCTCGGAAAAATAACTACTAATATAAATAACTAAAAGAGGTCGTGATGCTATCCATCAACTCAAGGACTGCACACCTCGCCTCATCAAAAGAGGGGAAACAACGGCGTCAAGCTATAGCGAGAATCATCTCCACGCCTGTGAGAAGGGCTAGGAGAAAATAAGAAAATCTTGGTTAATACATATAGATACAAAATCATTCATAAAGTACTAAAGGAAAATTGGCATGTAGAGACCCACAATACAAGAGTTAGTGCGTCGGCGAAATAATCCAAACAAGGAAACCCTCATGTATATACCATGTCTCAATTGTGAATCACTATATACCAATTCCAATCCTCTGAATGAAAAATATTACGAGTAAAATACAATTATTCCAAACCTCAACTTTAGAGTCAAAGTCACATCTTGAACTACCCTCGGATAGTTGGCACGGATCACAAGGGAATATCGCCTAGCCTACCATCACCACAAATCATATCACATATATACTATGTATGCAATGCATTTAAACGCACTCCAACACTCTGGGTAATTTAACATGGAAGCAATAACACAATTTGTGACCACATATATATATATATATATATATATATATATATATATATATATATATATATATATATATATATATATATATATATATATATATATATATATATATATGTGAAAATGGAAAAACTTGGTACCAAGTTCCTCAAAGGAACTTGGTAGTGATGTGGACAATTCTAGCCCACACATGTAACTTTAAAAATAATTCTCTCTCTCTCTCTCTCTCTCTCTCTCTCTCTCTCTCTCTCTCTCTCTCTCTCTCTCTCTCTCCTCCTATATATATATATATATATATATATATATATATATATATATATATATATATATATATATATATATATATATATATATATATATATATATATATATATATATATATATATATATATATATATATATATATATATATATATATATATATATATATATATATATATATATATATATATATATATATATATATATATATATATATATATATATATATATATATATATATATATATATATATATATATATATATATATATATATATATATATATATATATATATATATATATATATATATATATATATATATATATATATTCTCACAATATATCCCGATGAGCAGGACCAATAGAATCGTCTATTTAACTTAAGTTATTAACATTCCACCATGCTATTTTTTTTATAAGAAATTCTACGGCTCGTCGCATCATCATGCGGATCGACATATACTTCTTACCAGCCTCATCGTATCGCCATACGGATCGACATAGATGGCTCACTAGCCTCATCGCATTACCTTGCGGATCGACGTATACGGCTCACTGGCCTCATCGCATTTTCTTGCGGATCGACATATATGGCTCACTAGCCTATTTGTGTCCCAGATGTCACGTATACTTTATTAAGAATATGTACTTATGTGTTCGTGCACATATCTCGGTGTACAAATAATATCTCATGTCCACAACATCTCAGGTGTTTAATAGATTCTAGACATCATAATATAATTCAGGTTGGTTGAAGAAATTTCTCAAATCAAAAGTATATGACTCAAAACATACACATGCATAAATTCGCTGAAAAATCCTATGAAATCCCTCAAAATCGCCAAAGAAAAGAACAAGGCTTTGAGAGAAGGGAAAAAGGGCTACTAGGGTTTGGGACACAGGAGAAAAGAGGTATTTTTCATGTTTAAACATGTGTATATATGACAACAAACCGAAAAACTACAGCCCTAAACACGAAACACGGCTGGAAAAAAACAATCGACTAGAAACAAACTCTTCGGTATTTTAGCTATAACTTTTGTATCTGACCTCAGAATGAGATGATTAAAGATTTTCTGGAAAGCTGCTGAAGGTATCTACAACTTTGACATTTTAAGTTTTTCCATATTCACAATGTATCAGTGTGAAAAAGATAGAATCTCTCCACTAGTCATAAATTTCCAGATTTATGCATCGAGCATGATTTGTGCACTTGCACTCATATATGCACATATATATGTTGTAAAATCATCAGAACTCAGATAAACAAGGTTGTTTAATTATTTTCAGATCACAAAATATCTCTATAACTCATTGTAATTCCTTTTAAACACAAAAGATCAAATCTTTACATATAATATAAAAGAATCTCTTTTCTATATTCAAAACTAGTTCTTTTAGGCTCAATAAAACCTTGTGAAAGAATTTCATTAAAGCGATTCTCTGAAAAATTAGGTGTAGGGTTAGCGAGAGATGAAACTTCGCTGAAATCTTGTTAAAACAAGTGAAGGATGCAAAGGCGAGGTAGATCCCTAAGTCAGCTACCAATCCAAGGTGAAATCTTGCTTCAAAGGCTCTTGAATTCTCACAAGAAAGTTCTAGGGTTTAGAGGAGGGTTTGGTGGCTGTTAGGGTTTGAGAGTTCTGATAAAAGATGTGAAAATTCATGAAAACATGTATTTATATACAGGTAAACCCGAAATAACCAGTCGGACCGAAATCCAAATAAGAACCGGAAATCTGTTTTGACTAGGAAAGTATCCCCTTGGTAGTTTGACCATAACGTTCTCATACGAACTCCAAATGAGGTGATCTAAGATTTTTTAGAAAGCTGTTGAAGAGACCTACAACTTTAGGGTTTTAAGGTTTTCCAGATTATAGCTGTAGCAGTGTGTAAAATCTATAAACTCATAACTGGTCATTATTTCAGATTTATGCATCGAGCATGATTTGTGCACTTGCACTCATATATGCACATATATATGTTGTAAAATCATCAGAACTCAGATAAACAAGGTTGTTTAATTATTTTCAGATCACAAAATATCTCTATAACTCATTGTAATTCCTTTTAAACACAAAAGATCAAATCTTTACACATATAATATAAAAGAATCTCTTTTCTATATTCAAAACTAGTTCTTTTAGGCTCAATAAAACCTTGTGAAAGAATTTCATTAAAGCGATTCTCTGAAAAATTAGGTGTAGGGTTAGCGAGAGATGAAACTTCGCTGAAATCTTGTTAAAACAAGTGAAGGATGCAAAGGCGAGGTAGATCCCTAGTAGCGTAATCCAAGGTGAAATCTTGCTTCAAAGGCTCTTGAATTCTCACAAGAAAGTTCTAGGGTTTAGAGGAGGGTTTGGTGGCTGTTAGGGTTTGAGAGTTCTGATAAAAGATGTGAAAATTCATGAAAACATGTATTTATATACAGGTAAACCCGAAATAACCAGTCGGACCGAAATCCAAATAAGAACCGGAAATCTGTTTTGACTAGGAAAGTATCCCCCTTCGGTAGTTTGACCATAACGTTCTCATACGAACTCCAAATGAGGTGATCTAAGATTTTTTAGAAAGCTGTTGAAGAGACCTACAACTTTAGGGTTTTAAGGTTTTCCAGATTATAGCTGTAGCAGTGTGTAAAATCTATAAACTCATAACTGGTCATTATTTCCAGATTTATACTCGTGCATGTTTTGACACGTTTCTCTCACAAATGTGAACTTGTTTGTTCTCAAAGCACTTGATAACATACTCAAATATCATTTAATGATATTTGTCACCATAAAATATATTTATCAATATATATCACAAAATATTCAAATTATCGGGGTTTTACAGCATTTTATCCCGAAGCCTAAGAAGGGATAAGCCAACGCCTACCACGCGTTGTCGGTTTAGTCTTTTCTCCAATTGAAGAAGACACCAAGTTTATCTTGGGGCATTTTATCCCGGAGCCTAAGAAGGGATAAGCCAACGCCTACCACGCATTGCCGGTTTAGTCTTTTCTCCGATTGAAGAAGACACCAAGTTTACCTTGGGGCATTTTATCCCGAAGCCTAAGTAGGGATAAGTCTGCATGTAACACACAGCCGGGTGGTCTATTCCCGTCATAAAAGACGAAGTCTATGTATTCAACATCATAGCAATAAGTCTAAGAGAGTTTCATTCTCTTAGCACAATGTTACGTCTTGAGCAGTTTAGACAATCCATGCGCTAGCCCGACTCAAGCGGTAGTCGGTAAAGGCTAGTCAAATCCGTTGATGGCTAGGGGTTGGCCAATAACCTTAAAGTCAATGCCTACCAGCGTCGCCCGGTTTAGTCTTTTCTCCGATTGAAGAAGACACCAAGTTTACCTTGGGGCATTTTATCCCGAAGCCTAAGTAGGGATAAGTCTGCATGTAACACACAGCCGGGTGGTCTATTCCCGTCATAAAAGACGAAGTCTATGTATTCAACATCATAGCAATAAGTCTAAGAGAGTTTCATTCTCTTAGCACAATGTTACGTGCGGAACGGATTTAGACAATCCGCACGCTAGCCCGACTCAAACGGTAGTCGGTAAAGGCTAGTCAAATCCGTTGATGGCTAGGGGTTGGCCAATAACCTTAAAGTCAATGCCTACCACGCGTCGCCAGTTTAGTCTTTTCTCCGATTGAAGAAGATACCAAGTATCATCTTGGGAAATTTTATCCCGAAGCCTAAGAAGGGATAAGTCAACGCATACCACGCGTTGCCGGTTAGTCTCTTTCCCGTAAAAGATGACGAAGCCTACGTATTCAACATTGTAGCATTAAGTCTAAAAGAGTCTCATTCTTTTAGCACAACGTTACGTGCGGAACGGATTTAGACAATCCGCACGCTAGCCCGATTCAAACGGTAATCGGTAAAGGCTAATCAAATCCGTTGATGGCTGAGGGTTTGCCAAAAATCCTAATTGTTGCAGGTGAAACCACAATGAACATTGACAAAAGGAGGATAGAGTTTTATTCAGCTAATGGAGAATCAAGTCTTTCACACTACAGGCATTCAAATATTAAGTTTACGACACAAGATTTGATGTTCCAGCTGGGACAACTCATTGTTGTAAGCTTGATGGAGCTCCTCCTGTAACTCAATCTTGAAAGATTCCTCATTCGCATTCAGCGTCTGTGCAGCGTTCTCCTCAACTTCGACCAATTTTTGTTCAGAGAGCTCCAGCTTCTTGGATAGGAGAGTCCGAGCTTCCTCTTCGTTGGCCCTGGTCAGCTGCAAAGTGCCTAAATCCTCTTCCTTTGTTTGGAGTTCTCGTTTGAGCTGCGCTATCTCGGCCTCACTCGAAGCAATAAGAGAATCGATGTGGCTCAAGGATCTTTGATTTATCGGCGAGGGCGATCTTAACGATTTACTGCGCCCTCGGCGCACCTCGACCTCGAATTCATTAAGAACTCGAGCGCTATGCCACACATCCAGATGAGGGCCCATTCGATCAGCCACATATGATGAAGCACCCGTCGCTTGCAGCTCCCGTAGCTTCTAAAGATCGAGTTCCAGGCGATCAAGATCATCGACGATCGCCTGGGCTAACTCTGAAAAACCGGCGTCCCTCATCAAAACAGTCCGCGGGTTAAGGATCGGCCTAAACTGACGAAGGGAGAGCCCTTTATGAAGGAGCTGGTCGATCACCATGTTCATGAGAGAGAAAAATGACCGGACTTCAATGCAAATGATGAGCCGGTCAAGATCATCGTCCGAGATCAGCGCCTTAGCCAAATCATGAAGCTGAGATATATGCCCTGCAAAGTAAGATGATGAGCACATCAGAATCTTAAATCATGGACTGGTACAGACATCCTTAGCTGGATAACTAATACCTGGCTCAATCGGCACCGTTTCATGCTTTGACGGATCCACTGGAATATGAACTGCTACTGACGCATCAACTGTTGCAGTTGATCTCGTGGCACGTTCGTCAAGCACAGCCGCCGGCATGGTACCCAATTCTGAAGGAGCATCGTAATAAGGAATGCCTGTTAATGACAGAACGAATTGTAGTTGTATTAGTCATAAATGGCTAGCCCTACAATTAATGGAAGAAAGAGCCTATACCTGTAGAGGTATGAACCTCAGCAACCTCGGGGATCTTTGGCTCAGGCGATATATCATCGGGAAGATGGTCATCTCGAGGAAAATCGAATGTCAGATCCATTTCAGGGATGTCCATAGGCAAGCCGGCTTCATCAAAATCTTCTAGCGAGAAATCTGAGACGAGGTGACAAAGATAAAGAAATAAAGTTAAGAAACCTGCAACGGGTGGAGATAATTTACCTCCTATAGGGGGCATTGTCTCTTTAACCCCGGTATCCTTATTTGCCTCCCGCAATTTCTCTAAAAGAGCAAGGAGCATAGAGGTAATTAGGGGAGGCATGGGTTCCGAGTCATTCAACTCCTGCACTCGCCATCCAAATGGAGTATTACCAATGATAGATGTACCTGGAATTGTTGAATCAGGTCCTACATCGGTAGTCCCATTAATCCCAATGGATTTCGCGGAGTCTTCCACCACGAACTCATGCATCTGTTGGGTGAAGCTGGGTCCCTCGAAAGAGGCAAAATCTTGGTGAGGGAGATGTAAATCACTCTCGCATCCACCTGCACAAAAAGCGAAGGAATATGAGTTCTAAATTCAAGGAGTTAAGTGGTCAAAGGTAATCAAGCATTACCTCCTCCGCGAACGAAGTCATCACCGGTTAAGTCCGTTACAAAAGCTCGCGGATCCACGTGGGTTTTGTGGAATAATTTCTTCCGCTTAACGGCTGGATTTTTAGCTCGAGAGGCATGAAGATTCTCCACTTCGGCAGCCATACCTGAAGCGACAAAATACCGTCAACAACCCTAAAAGAGGAGAAAGATGAAGAAAGAGGAAAGGTGGACGAACCTGGCCCAACATCTTCTTCGTCAGTCTGGTCTTCTCTTGAGCGGTCTCCGGCAGAGTTGGATATCTCTTCTCCCCTATCGTCTGCTCGACGAGTCTTGCGCCGCGTCCTGTGTGACCGAGCTGCTTCCTGAATCATCCGAGCATTAGCCTTGGAAGTCTCTTCGGCCACTAACTCTGAGATACGTCTCACATGAACAGGTTCATCAGCCGCTAGTAGCCATGTGCAATATAAGAATGTCAGCTCAAGCGGACGATCAAAACTTGGAAGACTGAACTTGGCGCCGGTACACCCCGTCATACTCCAGCACCAAGCTCGGACACCGTCTACTAATCCCCCACGAGTCCGAAGTTGTCGACGTGGATTTCCAACATAAAGCTGATCATAGCCAAACTGGCGAGCGAATCGGCAAGGCAGATAGGGCTCTATAAAACACTGATTCCTAACCCGGAATGTTAAGTAGCACGGCACGATATTCACAAGCCAATTAAAGCGTAGACATCAAGAGAGGTCCGACTCGCCCGGCATCTCCTCATCGATCAAGGACTTCGCCCGTCTTGGCGAAAAATCGAGGAAAGCACCTAGAAAAATCCAGCCCTTGTGAATCGCAATTCCCTTTTAGCATCTAAAAACTTCGTCCCTTCCATTTGCGACCTTCCAATAAGCGCAATAAGGGAATAGAGGGTCTGCGATACTCGGTCTTTGTCATCATATCGGGACGGTGAAGCACGAGCCAAGCCATCAAGTAAGTGTAGGGAGCTCCACCTTTGTAAGAGGAATCGGCCCGGCGGCCCATCCTCTACGAATAGAGGTGTTAACTATCTGCCGGAGCCCACGATGGATGTTAGCCACCATCACCGGAGAAGAAAGCTTTTGTGAGCAAGCTGAGCTGCGGGATAAAGGACCTCCAAAGATAAAACATCACCGGTGATATGGTACCATGCACCTCTTCGCAGCGAGATAACCTAGAGAGTCGCTACCGACCGGGCTATGGCATGCCACGAAATGTCTGAACTTGGTACTGTAGGAAAACCAACCGGTACTCTTAGTGGTATAAGAGCGAGCATCGGAATTCTGAATCAGGTCATTGATCTCTGAAGGAGAGAGTGGGGCCAATGCACAAATCGTCTCACCAGAATTGCTCTCCAGATTCTTGAACAAGTAACCTGCAAACTGCTTCACGCTCACTTGCGGCTTACCTTTCTTTGCTAACGGCTCAGTCTGTGCTAAAGCAATGTGATAATGACAAGTCAGATCCCATAAAGTATCATGGCAATCAGGCATACGATCCTTCAACACGACCAAGGAAATACTCCTGGTATAGCATCCTTCCCGTCGGTAAGCCGGACACTTGATACATTTCATGAAGAGCCAACCCCAACTCTCCATGCCGAGTCAAAAAGGTATTTGAATCCGGATCATAAAGCTCTAACAGCGCAAAGAAAGGATGGGAGTTGATCGGTAGCCCATACATGGTGGCGCGAATGGCCGCGTATAAACCGCATGCGTGTAGTTCCTCACTCCATCGACTGAGTACATAGTTTGTCATTTGAGCCCACCAGTGTTTGTCTGAAGAGTGGAGCCAACCGTAAAATTTATGCCCGTACGCAGGCATCTCTCGCCCCAACTTCGCGAGACGATTCCTCAATGTATGAGCAGCGGTAAATATATCACCACAGGGTGGTGCGTCCAAACCCAGTATACTCGGGCGTAATCCGACAACGCGATGGCGGTCCGAACCCGGAGCTGCCTTATGGGTAATATAACCGCAATGAATGCCGTCGTGTTCCTCTGTCAAAGCCACGACATGTCACGGGTCACGCTTGGTTCCTTAATTCAACCCGTGAGCGATGGCGGTATCGGCGGAGATATAAAAGCCCAACTTCATCTTTATGCAGCCTTGTTCACTCTCAATAAAAGCGAATCACGGGTCTTTAGCGGAATCCCGAATAAGTAATCCGTCTTGTCGCGGTGAGTGGGCGGGTGTCTCTCCGGCGTCGTCGATCATCAACAGGCGGAGCACACGGGGACTTCCTTCTTGTATCACCTGAATGGTCTCCGAAGATGTACCCGGTATGAACTGAGGAGTAACTGGAACAGGCAGGGGAATATCAGAAGTGGCATAATGCTCGCCACGGCGTCCATCAATCTCATTTGAAGGGAACGCTTCAGAAGGATACTCAACTGCAAGCGAGGAATCAAAATCGTTAAATCCAGCCATGAAGGATATCATGAAAAGCAGCGTAAGGCGTAGAACTCATCTCATAAACCTGTGAGATAGAGTCACGGCCTTATAGCGGGTGAGATGATTCCAGCCACATTATGCACGCATAGTACAACCTATATTGTTGCACACATGAAAGCGACAGTATACCTCGCCCGGCGTAACATAATATGGCATAGAATCGCCCCCGTAAGATAGAAGTTGACTAAGCAAAGCCTATCTTTTAAGCGACGACCCTCACGAAGGAGAGTCGCGGCACATTTAAGCGACGACCCTCACGAAGGAGAATCGCGGCACATTTAAGCGACGACCCTCACGAAGGAGGATCGTGGCTTTGCCCAGTTTGCCTCACAAAGGAAAACAAAGTGGGAATGAGGTAGACCAAATGCGGGTGTTGGATGCACTGAGAGGTGGAAAAGCACACCAGAAAGTGAGGAAAGCGCGCTCGCAGGTAACGGAGTAGCGTGTTGGCTCCTCGGAGCACGGGATCTCCTCGATGACATCTCGACCTGCAAAGAGGAATCATACAGGTCAGAATCAGAAATACAAAAGGAGAATTGTGAATTCAGAACCAAAATCCTAAGAGAGCATATGGGATTTCTTGGTCGAATTCGAATTGAATCTACAAGGAGCATATGCACGGGCATCAGGTTTGATTATGGCTCGAAAGCCTCTCCTAACCAAATTTGGCCGTAAAATGACCAAAATACCCCTGAGGCCAGGTTGAAATTTAGGCCACATTGGTCACCTTCAAGTCCAAAAATTTCAGCCACCCAAATAGCCCTCAAACCCGAAGTTTTGGGGCTATTTTTGCATAAAACCCCCTGAATTTCAGCCTTTTTGCACAAAACACCCTGAATTTCAGCCACGATTTGCATATAACCCCCCCTAATTTCGGCCAAAACAAAAATTCAGGAATTCCCAGCAATCATTGGCCTACCAACCCTCCAAATTACAGTCCAATTTTTGCACAAAAGCCCCTCAAACTTTAGCCCTCTTTCTCATGACCAAAAGCCTTCAAACTTCATGCAATCTCACCCCCAAAAACCCTAATTTCAGGTGTGCAATCAAAACCCTAATTTCTTGCACACCTACCCCCTGATTTTCATGTTGAAATAAAGATCAAATATGCAAGAGTTATAAGGGTTAGCTGAAGAAAAGCTCGAGCTTGAATCTGAGAGAAAGTGCTCGAAAAGCCTGAAAGAACTCAAAAAGCACGCAGTTTTGGAGAAACTCTTGGATCCGGCACGTGGAGGAGGTTTTGATCTCTGATGTTCTTGAAGTTGAAGGGAGATGAGATGATGAAAAGAGGAGAACAAGAGAGAGGGGGGTTCGGCCAAAACCCTAGAGGGAGGGGTGCTCGGCCGAACCTAAAGAGTGAGAGGGAGAGAGGCCGAAATTCTTGAAAAAAAAAAGAAGAGAGAGAAAGAGAGGGGGGCCGGCCATATTTATAGGAGAGAGGGTTTTTAGTTGGGCCCAAACCCAATAGAAGAAGGAAAGAAGAAAAAGAAAGAGGGAAACCTAGTTGAAGGCAGGTTTGACCAAACCAAATTGTGGTGAGTATGGAATTCTAAACCTAAGCAAAGAGACTTGGAAATCTAATCAAGCAAGATTTGGAATCCGGTCAATGAGTTTGGAATCCTAGTCACAACAGATTTAGAATCCCAAATGCTGTGGTTTGGAATCCTAGTCTGTGAGTTTGGAATCCTAGTCACAACAGATTTCTAATCCCAGCCCCAGGATTTGGAATCCCAGTCCCAACAGGATTTCGGTAATCCCAGTCCCAGCAGAATTTGGAATCCTAGTCACAACAGGATTTCGGCAATCCCAAGCCCAGCAAGATTCGGAATCCGGTCAATGAGTTTGGAATCCGGTCAATGAGTTTGGAATCCGGTCAATGAGTTTGGAATCCTAGTCACAACAGATTTCGGCAATCCCAAGCCCGGCAAGATTCGGAATCCGGTCAATGAGTTTGGAATCCTAGTCTGTGAGTTTGGAATCCTAGTCACAACAGATTTCAATAATCCAAGTCCAGCGAGATTTAGAATCGGCCAGTGGGATTTGGAATCCGGTCAATGAGTTTGGAATCCTAGTCACAACAGATTTCGCAATCCTGTGCCAAGCAGATTTGGAATCCGGTCCCAGGGATTTGGAATCCGGTCCCAGGGATTTGGAATCCTAGTCACAACAGATTTCGGCAATCCCAAGCCCGGCAAGATTCGGAATCCGGTCAATGAGTTTGGAATCCGGTCTCAGAATTTGGTAATCCTAGTCAAAGTAGGATTGATCAAACTTGAATCCCACGGTTCCTCTCTCCCTACGAGGTCTTCACCCATCGAGGGTCAATTCTCATATGGTTCGAGTTGTGTGAACCCTAATCCTACTCCAATAAGGTATCAGTATAAACTATTTCCTATTTTGGCGAGAAGTTCTGGAAAATATCTTAGATAACTTCGACCGCCTCAGAATGGGTATATGAGGATAAACTAATTCGAAACTTCTGATGAGCGCATGGTATAAAGCGTGTTGGCCTTGACCAATCGTCGTGTCGCCGATTGAAAGTTGAATGTCAAAGGAAAATTTCGACGGCCAACGCTGCCTCATCTCAAGAAAATTCCCCGGTGGCCAATCACGCAATGGCGTCTAGCGGAGAGTTCACTATTAAAGGCGAATTCCCAATCTCCTCCCACCGTGGTTAGGCCAGCATGGCGGCGCGTCGGAGAATTAGCCAATTCAAGGCTAAGCCTCATTAAATATGAAGTTGGATGGTGGTCGGCGACAACTCACTATACGAGCTAAAGCAAATAGTCCACTCATCAGCTTCGATTCAAGACTTCAACAGCGGTCAGACAATAAATGCAGCACCGCGACACTTTCGATTATCCTACAAAGCCTTGGATAGTCCAAAAGAATTGGAGAAGTCAAGATCGAAGCCATTTCGAGTCCGTTATACCGGTGAAGGTTGGGGCCTATCATATCAAAGTATTCCGGCTCCTTCTATAAAAGAGCAACGGCGAAACACTTTGGAGGAGGTATCTGTAGGCGTTGAAAATTGCCTATACGCTCCCGAACATAGCTTGTGATAAGAAGTTGACGATCGGTGAGCCATACGACGACGTAATGGCGAACCGTCGATATACGACAACAAGTCACCGCGACGCCAACGATAAAGCGAAGTCGACGGCCCGTGCATAAGCCGTTGACGGCGCATAAAGCAAGTCGACGAAGTGTCGAGGCTAATAAAGCGACAAATCGCGTGCGAGCGAAGGGATGAACCCGATTTTGAAGCTCCGGATCAGCGAGAACCGATAAATCGGAATCGAATCAGACTCGGAACAGAAAAATGGCAAAGCGGTACACTTGGGTGACTTCGGCGAAACGAGCCACTTCAAGTGGCTCCGACCAAGGCACAGCCACTTGCAAGTGGCCCGACACCCGCCACTTGCAAGTGGCCGTGCGTGCCTTGGGCCCGCCTGACCGCTACCCGCATTGAAGGCTATAAATATGAGGTGCAAGGCTCATGTGCACAGATCCGGAAATTTTAGGAGGACGAGGAAGCTCTGCCGGATCAAGATCTGAGTTTTGGCGATAAAGGCGACGTCTTTGAAGATCCAGATCTAGCTTTTGGGGGGAGGCGAGCAACTTCGACATCAGATCCACATCAATTCCTTGAGATCAAACTTGGTTTTGATCTCGAGAAGAGCTTTGATTTCGCTTGGTCGATTTCATTTGCTTCGGGCTCTTGTTTCCTTTGTGAAACGACCCCTTTTGATCGTGTAGATCTCGTGCGGATCAGTTAGCGGTGGTCCACGGACGAAAAGAAGTCCCTACAGTAAAGATCCCACGCAAGCGAGAACCCCGGAAAATAGAGATCCTCGTGTTTGTTTAGGGTTTAAGTTGTAACCGTTAATTGATTCTTTCATTGTAAGCCTTAAATAAAAGGCGATCTTTTTTATTCTTGAATCTCATTTGTAAACCCATAAAGGTGTAACAGATTCAATTGCAATGGAAAAATCAGCGACTTTCCCCGTGAACAATTACGGAGATGGCGTTGCAAGTCTTCACCTTACGCTTGTTCTTGGACTTCTGAAGAGTCCAATCCTCATCTTGAAGAATGTCAGGATGTACCCACATTATTTCACCTTTCGCGGTGGTGAGAGGGATCAAGCCTTGGCTTTGCTGGTTCTAGCGGTCATAGTTTACCACCTTCATTCTTGTAGTAGGAATGGGGACAACGCCGTTTTGAGCTTGGATTTCTGGCATGAAACCAAATTGGGGAGTCACCATGTTGGCAGTGACTTTCTTTTGCTCAGGCTTGAGCTTGAGAATTCCTAACTCGAAGAAAGTCTGGATCTTATCCTTAAGAATGTAGCAGTTCTTCGTCGGGTGTCCCAACATCTTTTGATAGAGACTGTAGTTAGGATCGTCGATCTTTCCGACTTCTTCGGGGTGTCGAGCTTCTGAGAGCTTCAAACGATTCCCTTTGTTGAGCACATGGAAGATGGTGACTATATGTTCGTCTTTGAATGAATAATTGCACTGAAAGTTCTTTCTTGGTTCTCTTTGCTGGTTGTTGTTAGAATTCTGGACCCCAACTCCGAAAGTCTCTTTGGCTTTTGGTTGTGATGTCTGCCCTTGCTTGCCTTTGTTGCCCTTGAAGTTAGTGCGAGGATCGAATTGTTGAAATGCTCTGATGATTTTTCTACTATCTCAGCCTGTTCTATCAAATTCTTCCAAGTGTGGGCAATGACGGCACCCATGTGAGCTTCAATTCGCGGCACAAAATTGTGCCGGCAAGTTTAAAGTAGCATTGGTAGAGGCATATCTCGACATCGCAATGTCAAGTTGTGAAATGCGTTTGATGTATTCTCGGCGATCTCACTTCGCTTTGTTTCTTGGAAAGGTGTTTGGCCATGGTAAGATTGTTCCTCGTGGAATTGTCAGAGGGACTTTGATTCTAAATCTACCCAAGATCTGAATGAACCCTCAAGCAAATTTTGGAACCAAATGAAGGCTACCCACGGAGGTGCCGATGAACATTTGTGCCTTAATGGCATCGTTACCCACTATATTTTTAGTTTGCCAATAGAAGTAGTAGATATCTTTGGTTGAAGAACCTTTGCCATCAAGCATGTAGCGTAGGTGGCTTGAACTTCATCGGATAGGGAACCATGTCCCACTCAATGGGATAAGGTCGGATGATTCCAACCTTCTTGAGATCGATTCGTTGAGAAAGAATATTGGCTGCTTGAATATCTTCCAAGGCTTTAGCTTCCTTATTTGGCTTTGAAGGTAGCGTTAAACTACGATCTTGCATGTTCAAAATCCACGCATCATCTTGGTGTTCTTGATCTTCTTAAGTGGGATTTTGCGATTGGCCTTTTCCTTTTGAAGAGCTTGGTTGAGGATGAGAATTCAATAAGAGTTGTTCAATCATCCTTTCCAGACGTTCGATCCGGTCATCTAAATCTTTCTTCTGAATCGCCATTTGAGTCAAAATATCCTCTCGGTCTACCATGTCTATCACCCATTGTCGTTCTTGACTTGAACTAGGGGTCGGATTCGATGCTATGGCGGAGTTGGCTCCACTTTCGAAAGGAATAGCCACTCTTCTTTTTATCACGGTGTTGTGATACACCCTTAGCTACGGAAGTATGGATTCAAAGCGAAGAGTATATCGGATCGAGGCGAGCTATCGTGCTTTCTTAAATTAGTCTCGGAAGTTACACTTGTCATGTTAGCGGTGAGTACTTGTGTTTTACCTCTTCGAGCTCGTCGTCGTCGTTTAGTCCGAAGCTCTGATGGTTCAGGAACATGACCAAGACGGTTGAAGGCCGATTCTTTGAATTGGCAACTCTTTTGAGCTAGAGACCGCTTCTCGAGGGTGCACAATGCTAACATTGGCGAGCTCTCTTGAGTTATGAATTCTCTTAGATCAATATTGCGCCAACCGCTAGTTTTGGCCTTGAAGTCGCGAGCATTAAACTACGGCGACAGCGGCGGATGTTTGTCGATGGGATCATCAATGATGATTTTAATCCCTTGAGGAATTTTAATGAGAATTACCCCATTCTTAGCTTCTATCGGGAAGCATAGCGGCGTCATGAGGCCTTTAAATCGAACTCCTAAAGTGGTAGGTGGCTTGAACTTCATCGGATAGGGAACCATGTCCCACTCAATGGGATAAGGTCGGATGATTCCAACCTTCTTGAGATCGATTCGTTGAGAAAGAATATTGGCTGCTTGAATATCTTCCAAGGCTTTAGCTTCCTTATTTGGCTTTGAAGGTAGTTGTTAGAATTCGACCCCAACTCCGAAAGTCTCTTTGGCTTTTGGTTGTGATGTTCCGCCTTGCTTGCCTTTGTTGCCCTTGAAGTTAGTGCGAGGATCGAATTGTTGAAATGCTCTGATGATTTTTCTACTATCTCAGCCTGTTCTATCAAATTCTTCCAAGTGTGGGCAATGACGGCACCCATGTGAGCTTCAATTCGCGGCACAAAATTGTGCCGGCAAGTTTAAAGTAGCATTGGTAGAGGCATATCTCGACATCGCAATGTCAAGTTGTAGTACGTTTCGATGTATTCTCTGACAGTCTCACTTCCGCTTTGTTTCTTGGAAAGGTGTTTGGCCATGGTAAGATTGTTCCTCGTGGAATTGTCAGAGGGACTTTGATTCTAAATCTACCCAAGATCTGAATGAACCCTCAAGCAAATTTTGGAACCAAATGAAGGCTACCCCCTGGAGGGTGCCAATGAACAGCTGTGCCTTAATGGCATCGTTACCCACTATATTTTTAGTTTGCCAATAGAAGTAGTAGATATGCTGGTTCGAAGAACCTTTGCCATCAAACGCATGTAACGTAGGTGGCTTGAACTTCATCGGATAGGGAACCATGTCCCACTCAATGGGATAAGGTCGGATGATTCCAACCTTCTTGAGATCAGTTCGTTGAGAAAGAATATTGAGCTGCTTCTGAATATCTTCCAAGGCTTTCGCTTCCTTATTTGGCTTTGAAGGTAGCGTCGCTTCTGATCTTGCATGTTCAAAATCCACCGCATCATCTTGGTGTTCTTGATCTTCTTCCGTGGGATTTTTGCCGATTGGCCTTTTCCCTTTTGAAGAGCTTGGTTGAGGATGAGAATTCAATAAGAGTTGTTCAATCATCCTTTCCAGACGTTCGATCCGGTCATCTAAATCTTTCTTCTGAATCGCCATTTGAGTCAAAATATCCTCTCGGTCTACCATGTCTATCACCCATTGTCGTTCTTGACTTGAACTAGGGGTCGGATTCGATGCTATGGCGGAGTTGGCTCCACTGGAAGTGGGTTGATTCATTTGAGATGAAGTTGGCTCCACTCGAAAGGAATAGCCACTCTTCTTTTTATCCTGGTGTTGTGATACACACCCTTAGCTTCTGGAAGTATGGATTCAAAGCCAGAAGAGTATATCGGATCGGGCGAGCTATCTGTGCTTTCTTCGTCGTCTCTGGAAGTTACACTTGTCATGTTAACAGTGAGTACTTGTGTTTTACCTCTTCGAGCTCGTCGTCGTCGTTTAGTCCGAAGCTCTGATGGTTCAGGAACATGACCAAGACGGTTGAAGACTGATTCTTTGAATTGGCAACTCTTTTGAACTGCCGAGACCGCTTCTCTGAGGGTCGCACAATGCTAACATTGGCGAGCTCTCTTCAGAGTTATGAATTCTCTTAGATCAATATTGCTGCCAACTTCGCTAGTTTTGGCCTTGAAGTGCGAACGTCGCTTACGGCGACACTGGCCAGATGTTTGTCCAGTGGGATCATCAATGATGATTTTAATCCCTTGAGGGAATTTTAATGAGGAATTACCCCCATTCTTAGCTTCTATCGGGGAAGCATAGCGAGCGTCGCGAGACGCTTTAAATCGAACTCCTAAAGGAGTCGTAGACTGAAGCCCGAGATCAGATGTGGTAACATCTTGATCTTCGCTCAAGGCGAGAGTCGAATTCTCTTGGCGAAGTTCATTTGGCTTCCAGCTAAGCTCAAACTATCTTCGGCGAAGGTGGCCTTTTCACACGTGGGGGTCATTTTAGACCCGAGATTTGCACTGCGGTGAATTTTATGACAACTGCGTACAGCTGCCATTGAAGAGATTTGGTTTGCAAAAATAGATTCCTCGAACTTCGCTTGGTCAAATTCAATGACCAGCGTTTCAACAAAAGACCCGAGGGTCTTAGTGTCGGTGTGCGACACAATCTTCTCTTCGGAGGAGAAGGAAGTCCCCAGCGAAGTCGCCATCCTGTTTCGGATCTTTTAATATTGTAATTGACGCAGTTTACATTAAAAAGAATATAACGAAACTAAAAAAATTTATATTTCCTGGGGTTCTTTTCTGTGTGCTGGTGGAGCATCGATCTTGTACTCCATTGATGCACCGATTAAGACAATGGGTCTTTTGCTGTTGATGAGAATCGGATTGCTTGGAAAATAACTCAATCTTCTCTTAGTAATATTTCTCAATGAAATTGCAAGTGCGATGGTAGTGATCTCTCTATGCGTGTGTGTTTTTAACTGAGGCTCCGGGGGGTGTTGTGAATGATCTCCTCTCCTTTTATAGGCTAAACAAAAGAGTTAATGGCCTTTAATTATGGATTAAGTGGCCATTAAAGTAGAAGATAGTGGGGAGCAGTTATTTCCCTAAAAATAGCTCTGAAACGGCTATTAAGCGAACTTTGCGGACCTGGCGAAGTTCGCTGAAGACATGGGTGAAGGTTACTGCGGGTGCGGACAAGGGTCGCTGTGAATATGGGTGCGCCTTCTTCAGAAGTGGATGACTTGGTCCACTTGAGTTGACGTGGTCGGAGTTCATTGGTTGGTGAGCTTCGCCTGTGAGTTTGAATTTGACACAGAATTCGACTCTAGGCTTGGCCGACTAATGACGCCTTTTAACTCGGCCTGAGGCGTGTTTTGGGAGTTGACTCGTGTTTGACTTGGTCGAGTTATTTTGAGCCCAAAAGATCTCTAATGAAGCCCAGAATGCCAAATCCAAAGCCCACGACTAAGTTTAGAAGTAAAATCTCAGCACTCATCACTTTCTTAGTCAGAATTATTAATAACTTGGCTTGTAATTGAGAATCAAATCAAATATGAAAAAAATAAAGTCAAATCCGTGTTCAGGATGGTCAACCGTAAAGAAAAGGCGATATCTCCCAATTCGAAAAGCAGAATTTAATATATTATATATGAAAATCACCTATCTCGACAAGACAGAGCTATCCAAATTAGCAGATTCTAAAAATTTTATCAGCAACAGCGGGTTATGACAAAAATCCAAATTTAATTGATATATATTTAATTATTTGAAGGTCAAGCTAAATTCTAAGAAGCCCAAGAGCATTTAAGAGAAGCCGAAGAGTCTTAAATAAATCAAATACAAAAGAAACAAAGCCCACAAAGCCCATCTCTTAAGTAATGAATCAATGGTGTAGATTATTTTGAGAGATCCTATGGTTATGAAGGCCTAAGCCAAATCTTATAGTTGTGAGGGTTATTTGGGGGCCAAGATAAATCTAAGGGTTGTGAGAGATTCTTATTATCTATAAATAGAGGCGTAGAGTGAGGGTTTGAAAGTGTAAAATTTTTATAAAACTCCATTTAGAGAGGAGGGTTACTCTTAATTGAGAAGACCTTTCAAAATTATAACTTTGTTGTAATTAATAAAAGAATTTTTTCACCTCTTCATATTTTTTTTCTTCTCTTTATTTGTTGATGAAGATGAAGATGAAGATTTGTCTTCAAGAGGCTAGAACCCTCTTGGAATATAAGTTTTTCCTTTTATCTTTTATTTTCTTGTAACATTTTCTTTTCTTATTTTAGATATTTAAGGGCTAAAACCCTCTTATTTTAGATTTATTTTGATGCTTTATAAAGTAGATTTACTTTCATGTCTTTATTTTTACACTATTTTCTTGCATTTTTATTTTGTAGTATAGATTTATATTCTTGCATAGTTTAGATTTTCTTTTATGTTCTTTTCATTTTGTTCATAGTTTAGATCTTTACTTCTTTATTCTTATTTTCCTTTTTGTAGTTAGTTTTATTTTTCATTCTCTTTCTTTTATTCTCTCTAGTCTAGATTTTATTTCTTTATTTTTATTTTCTAAGATATGGAACTAAATATTGTAGGAATTCTAGAATTGTATGAAACTAGTTTGATTTTTTTATAATTTGTAGATTATTCTTTTATCCTTAACATGATCATGTTTAGGATAATTAACTAGAAAACTAATTGGTAGAAGAAGAATTTGATAATCTATGCTTATCTTGAGTGGTTTAATAGGTTATGCTTATGAATTCTAGAATTAATATCTAGTTATTCTTCTTTTCGTGAATATTAATTTTACTTGGATGATAATTTGATAGGTTATGCTTTTCTTAAGTGGTTTGATAGTCTATGCTTAATAAATCTAAAGTAAAATGTGATAAAAAGAGAATAGTTCATAATTTCTAAGTAAAATTGAATAGTGGATTCAATTCTAGATTGCTCATATCTCTAATTGAATCCTCCATCTTTTACTTTCTTGATTTTCCTCTTTATTCTTAATTTTTCTTTTTTATTTCTAGATTTTATTTTCCTCTATTTCTTCATCTTTCTTTCTCCCTCTTAATCTAGTTTTGTTTTATTTGCATATAATCACAACCACTCTCTTTATCTCTCCACAATCTCATTTATCACTCCTAAATATCACACACACAACTTATGAACCAATTTTGATTATTTCCTACAACACTTTCCTCGTGGGATTCGACATCTTTCTATACTATAACTTGATAGTTGTGCACTTGTAACTTTTGTTCTATTTTTCTACTATCACCAACACTACATTTGATAACCATTTTGGGAATTGGACCTCTCGGTTATACCTAACCTTTAACAGCTGGTCAACTTCTTCTACTACGGCCCGCTATCTCTTGGGCTCCAAGTGCCTCTTCTTCTGTCAAACGGGTTTGCAATGTCGGTCGACGATAGCACATGATCCATCACCTCTAGATCTATCTCGGCATGTCCTTGGGTCCCCAAGTGAAGACGCCCATGTTGTACTGAGGAACTTGATGAGTGCCCCTTGGAATTGCTCAGGCAATTCTTTTCTGATTTGGACCTTTTTGGCTTCATCTCGAGCCGAAAGGTAATTTCATCCAGCCTTCATGACTGAGTCGCCTGCTCCCACTCTTCGCCCTTCAGTAGGTACACCTAGGATTTTTCAATTGGCGTGATTTCTCGAGACTCCTTTGCCTTTCATGGAGAGCATATAGCACGACTAGGCTTCCCGCTAGTTACTTCAAGACTATGCCTCAAGGGTCGGAACTTTACTATTTGATGGTATGTGGAGGGTACCGCTGGAGGTCATTAAGGGACGACCTTCCGGGATGATATTATAGGCCGACTTCACATCCATGACAATGAACTGACTTGGATGGTGAGTTAGCGAGGGTAGTCTCCGATGACACCATGGGTAATGTGACCACTCCTCGGTCGACGAAATGCCCCGAGAAGCTAACTAGGGGCTCGCATGATCAGAAGTTGTAACTTGCGATGTTTATCTATCTAAATGCATCCATGAACATGACGTTAGCCCAGCTCCTGTGTCCATCGTGATCCTCTTGACCCGAACCCGCTGATTTGTGCACTCATGATGATTTGGTTGTCGGAGGTGTCATTATGCCTTCGAGTTAACGTTCTTTGAATGTAAAGGATTGGTCCACCTTGACTTCTTCTCACACACATTCACTTCGAGGGCACACCAGCGCATTCTTCCCGGCTTTATTTGACAATCCTCCCAGAAGGGACCACCACCGATGGTGTTGATAGTACCCTGTCGCCGGCCTCCCTTGGGTGGTTTTGGTGCCGACTGTCGGTGATCTCGATCTTCTTCTCTCGGCCTTTTAACCGGGGTCCCTTAATCTCCTCGACGGTGATTATCTTGAAGAATGAGTGGTTCTATTATGACATGCATAGAATAACAGAGGTTAGAGGCCCCAGAGGTTGTTTGCTCCGGCGTGCCCTCCGACGCTCAAGTCAATAACTAGTCTGTTAATCCGAAGAGGAAAGCAGAATGTAGTCTTTAGCACTGAAAAGGCTTCTTCTAGATATGCAATGTTAGAGTTAGCATGTTTAGATTTTACCAATATATCATCTACATAGGCTTCCATATTGCGACTAGACTGTTCTTTGAAGATTTTGTTGATCAACCTTTGATGGGTAGCTCCTGCCTTTTTTGAGTCCGAAAGGCATCACTTTCTAACAATAAGTGCCCTGATCTATGATGAAGGAGTTCTTCTCTTCATCGTGTTCTGCCAACTTTATTAGGTTGTAGCCTGAGAAGGTGTCCATGAAGCTGAGCATCTCGTGGCCTGTGCTGTCGTCGACGAGGTTGTCGATATGGGGGAGAGAAACTGTCTTTCGGACAAGCTTTGTTGAGGACGGTAAAATTGACACACATTCACCATTTGTCGCTAGCTTTCTTGACCAACACCACATTTGATAACCATTTTGGGAATGGACCTCTCGGTTATACCTAACCTTTAACAGCTGGTCAACTTCTTCTACTACGGCCCGCTATCTCTTGGGCTCCAAGTGCCTCTTCTTCTGTCAAACGGGTTTGCAATGTCGGTCGACGCATAGCACATGATCCATCACCTCTAGATCTATCTCGGGCATGTCCTTGGGTCCCCAAGTGAAGACGTCCATGTTGTACGGAGGAACTTGATGAGTGCCCCTTGGAATTGCTCAGGCAATTCTTTTCTGATTTGGACCTTTTTGGCTTCATCTGAGCCGAGCAGAATTTCATCCAGCTTCATGACTGGAGTCGTCTGTTCCCACTCTTCGTCCTTCTGTAGGTACACCTAGGATTTTTCAATTGGCAGGATTTCTGAGACTCCTTTGCCTTTCATGGAGAGCATATAGCACGACTAGGCTTCCCGCTAGTTACTTCGCACTATGCCTCAAGGGTCGGGAACTTTACTATTTGATGGTATGTGGAGGGTACCGCCTGGAGGTCATTAAGGGACGACCTTCCCAGGATGATATTATAGGCCGACTTCACATCCATGACAATGAACTGGACTTGGATGGTGAGTTAGCGAGGGTAGTCTCCGATGACACCATGGGTAATGTGACCACTCCCTCGGGTCAGACGAAATGCCCTGAGAAGCTAACTAGGGGGCTCGGGCATGACTGTAGTTGTAACTTGCTGATGTTTATCTATCTAAATGCATCCATGAACATGACGTTAGCCCAGCTCCCTGTGTCCATCGTGATCCTCTTGACCCGGAACCCGTTGATTTGTGCACTCATGATGATTTGGTTGTCGTGAGGTGTCATTATGCCTTTCAGGTTAACGTTGCTGAATGTAAAGGATTGGTCCACCTTCAGCTTCTTCTCACACACATTCACTTCGAGGGCACACCAGGCGTACTTCTTCCTGGCTTTATTTGACAATCCTCCCGTAGCGGGACCACCACTGATGGTGTTGATAGTACCCCTGTCGCCGGCCTCCCTTGGGTGGTTTTGGTGCTGATCTGTTCGGGGTGATCTCGATCTTCTTCTCTCGGGCCTTTTAACCGGGGGTCCCTTAATCTCCTCTGACAGCTGATTATCTTGAAGAATGAGTGGTTCTATTATGACATGCATAGAATAACAGAGGTTAGAGGCCCCAGAGGTTGTTTGCTCCGGCGTGCCCTCCGACGCTCAAGTCAATAACTAGTCTGTTAATCCGAAGAGGAAAGCAGAATGTAGTCTTTAGCACTGAAAAGGCTTCTTCTAGATATGCAATGTTAGAGTTAGCATGTTTAGATTTTACCAATATATCATCTACATAGGCTTCCATATTGCGACTAGACTGTTCTTTGAAGATTTTGTTGATCAACCTTTGATGGGTAGCTCCTGCCTTTTTTGAGTCCGAAAGGCATCACTTTCTAACAATAAGTGCCCTGATCTATGATGAAGGAGTTCTTCTCTTCATCGTGTTCTGCCAACTTTATTAGGTTGTAGCCTGAGAAGGTGTCCATGAAGCTGAGCATCTCGTGGCCTGTGCTGTCGTCGACGAGGTTGTCGATATGGGGGAGAGAAACTGTCTTTCGGACAAGCTTTGTTGAGGACGGTAAAATTGACACACATTCACCATTTGTCGCTAGCTTTCTTGACCAACACCACATTTGATAACCATTTTGGGTATTGGACCTCTCGGATATACCCGGCCTTGAACAGCCGATCGACTTCTTCTACTGCGGCCTACTGTCTCTCGGGCCCCAAGCTCCTCTTCTTCTGTCGGACCGGTTTGTAATGCTGATCGATGCATAGCACATGAGCCATCACTTCTAGATCTATCCCGGGCATGTCCTTGGGTCCCCAAGCGAAGACGTCCGCGTAGTACGAAAGAACTCGATGAGTGCCCCTCGGAATTGCTCAGGCAATTCTGTTTTGATTTGGACCTTTTTGGCTTCATCTATGCCGAGCATAATTTCATCCAGCTTCTCGACTAGAGTCGTCTGTTCCCTCTCTTCGTTCTTCTGTAGGTACACCTAGGATTTTTCAATTGGCAAATTTTGAGACTCATTTGCCTTCATGGAGAGCATATAGCATGACCAGGCTTCTCGTTGGTTACTTCGCACTATGCTGACCCCCTCAGGGGTCGGGAACTTTACTATCTGATGGTATATGGAGGGATCGCCTAGAGGTGATTAAGGGACGACCTTCCCACGATGATATTATAGGCCGACTTCACATCCATGACAATAAACTGGACTTGGATGGTGGGTTAGCGAGGGTAGTCTCCGATGACACCATGGGTAATGTGACCACTCCCTTGGGTCAGACGGAATGCCCTGAGAAGCCGACTAGGGCGCTCGGGCATGGCTGTAGTTGTAACTTGTTGATGTTCATCTGTCTAAATGCATCCATGAACAGGATGTTAGTCGAGCTCCCTGTGTCCACCATGATCGTCTTGACCCGAAACCCGTTGATTTTGGCGCTGATGATGATTTGGTCGTTGTGAAGTGTCATTATGCCTTTCAGGTTAGCGTTGCTGAATGTAAAGGACTGGTCCACCTTCAGCTTCTTCTCGCACATATTCACTTCGAGGGCACGCCGGGCGTACTTCTTCCTAGCGTTATTCGACAATCCTCCCGCAGTGGGGCCACCGCTGATGTTGTTGATAGTACCCCTGTTGCCGGCCTCCCTTGGCTAGTTTTGGTGTTGATTTGGTTGGGGTGATCTCGATCTCCTTCTCTCGGGCCTTTTATCTGGGGGTCCCTTAATCTCCTCTGATAGCTGATTATCTTAATGAATGAGTGGTTCTACTGTCACCTGCACAGAAAAACAGAGGTTAGAGGCCTTGGAGGTTGTTTCCTCCAGCGTGCCCTCCAACGCTCAAGTCAGTGGCTAGTCTGTTAATCCGACGAGAAAAGCAGAATGTAGTCTTTAGGATTTTTTTTTTTTGCGCACTTGAGAATAACAAAGATGTTATTTATAGGAAGTTATTGAATGTATTTTGGTAATTGACCGACTAGATGATCTGACATTGTGTCATTGCTTTACACGTGTCTGTAGCAGATTGGTCGGGGGTAGAGAACTGTACTCACAGTATTTAATGTAATGGCGACAGAATGGCAGGATTGGGGGCGTCTTTGCCGGAGAGTAATCGTGATATTATCCATGCATTAAATGAGATGGCCACATGGTGGCGGAGTATGGGCATTGCACTGTTCATCATTAAATGTGAACCCTGTTGATAAGACTGCTGGTCATTCTTTGTTCAGGACTTCCTTACTGAACCCGACTTGAAGACGTTCTTCTATTCGACTCGTGCTCAAATGCGGAGACCGACTTGAGAATGCCTTTCGTCTCGGACCTGGGTCATGCAAACGGGTCAGCTGACTTGACAGCTAGGACTTGGGTTGGATATATCGGCCATTTGTCCTGTCCTACTATTTTCACCACATGTCCAGTTTAAGGACATAGTGATTTTTCAGGGTACAACAGAAATAAAACAAAATTATTTTCTCCACCTTTAACAAGAGATGCCAGTAGGTAATTACTGTCGAAATGGGACCCTTATTGATGATGAGTACACCTTTTGTTCATAATTTTCATTATCTTATTCGTCAAATATAGTTAACTGTAAACAAAAAGAGAAAAAGGTGTGCCTTTTATGGGCGGAATGATTAACAAAGTTTGTTTCAAGCTAATGATGTGGTGGAGTCCTACGTCTATCAATGCAATAACCAACCAAGGAACAGAGACAGAGCTATCATAAATAAACAAATCAATATAAAATACCCCCATATCAATCGCAATAAGTCAGTAGGTGATGGGTGGTTGAGGAATGATTATTACTTTATTTATTAAACATTATATGTTTTATGCTATTTAATAACTTAAAATGAATGGTGGTCGGGTCTGCAACTTGATGGAGAAACTGAATAGCGTTCAAAATGAATCTTGTTATGGGAAATTTAATATATGATGCGGATTTTTTTTAATCGAATTTTATATGCTATTGATTTTTTTGATTTTTTAAATTAAGCCTTATTTTTTGGATATCCATGACCAAATTAGGATAGTGAGAATTAGGTTGAACCATAGTAAACCATGTATTGTGAGTTATATACTACTTATTGTCATCCCTAGGAAATTTTGAGATAGTGTTTCAATGTTCACGAAATCTGAGCCTTGAATCTTAGTACTAAAGACTGAGCCTTGAATTGATATAGTGGTTCAACGTTTATGAAGTCCGAGCCTTATACGTAGTCAATTTGACATCCGATATTGAGAGGCTCTTATGGTTTAATACACTCACTCTTGAGTTCCACCATGACAGGAGGTTTATAAAAACTCAATGACTATGCATTTGAGCTTCAATGTTCGCTTCAAGAACGCTCCCCCCCCCCCCCAAAGTACGAGTGTAACAGCTGATCTGAAGGGGTTAATGGAGCAAACTTTGGGTAAAAGTAAGGGTAGAAACACTTTTGGATACTATTAAAAGAAATCTGAGCCTTGAATCTTAGTACTAAAGACTGAGCCTCGAATTGATATAGTGGTTCAACGTTTATGAAGTCCGAGCCTTATACGTAGTCAATTTGACATCCGACATTGTGAGGCTCTTACATTTGGCAATGGTTTAATACACTCACTCTTGAGATCCACCATGACAGGAGGTTTATAAAAACTAAATGGCTATGCATTTGAGCTTCAATGTTCACTTCAAGAGCCATTTGAGCTTCAATGTTCACTTCAAGAGCGTCCCCTAAAAGTACGTGTGTAACAGTTGATCCGAAGTGGTTAATGGAGCAAACTTTGGGTAAAAGTAAGGATAGAAACACTTTTGGATACTATTAAAAGAAAAGTCCACCAAGCTCCGGGTTCATAAATGAAATTTCACTTACAATAAAATTAGGGGTGTCCAAACGGGCCACTAACCCTGACCGCCCTGTCGTGCCCGACGAAAAGCCCTAAACTTGGGCTGCGGGGTTCTGACTCCAGGTCCGGATTGGTTCGGCGAAACCCGACCCGAGCCCGGCCTAGCCCGGCCAAAAATATGGTTAGGCCGAAGAACTCCGGTCCGGGTCTGGCCCGAATCCGGACTCGGACTGGCTAGGTAGCCGTTAGACCGGGCTGGACGTCTAAGCCCGGCCCGGCCACGGTTTGGACCCGGTCCAACGGTCAAAAAATTGGCCGTCGGACCAACGGCCCGGACTCGGCCCGATCCAACTGATAAAAATCTAGTCGTTGGACCGGCAACCCAGACCAGCCGGGTCCAACGGCTAGAAATCGACGAGATTTCTAGCAGTTGGACCGGTCCAACGGTCAAAATTGGCCGTCGGACCAACGGCGGACTTCGGCCGATCCAAGCGATAAAAATCTAGTCGTTGGACCGGCAACCCGGACGGCCGGGTCCAACGGCTAGAAATCGGCGAGATTTCTAGCGGTTGGACCGGTCCAACGGTCAAAATTGGCCGTCGGACCAACGGCGGACTTCGGCCGATCCAAGCGATAAAAATCTAGTCGTTGGACCGGCAACCCGGACGGCCGGGTCCAACGGCTAGAAATCGGCGAGATTTCTAGCGGTTGGACCGGTCCAACGGCTAGAAATCGGCGAGATTTCTAGCGGTTGGACCGGTCCAACGGCTAGAAATCGGCGAGATTTCTAGCGGTTGGACCGGTCCAACGGCTAGAAATCGGCGAGATTTCTAGCGGTTGGACCGGTCCAACGGTCAAAATTGGCCGTCGGACCAACGGCGGACTTCGGCCGATCCAAGCGATAAAAATCTAGTCGTTGGACCGGCAACCCGGACGGCCGGGTCCAACGGCTAGAAATCGGCGAGATTTCTAGCGGTTGGACCGGTCCAACGGCTAGAAATCGGCGAGATTTCTAGCGGTTGGACCGGTCCAACGGCTAGAAATCGGCGAGATTTCTAGCGGTTGGACCGGTCCAACGGTCAAAATTGGCCGTCGGACCAACGGCGGACTTCGGCCGATCCAAGCGATAAAAATCTAGTCGTTGGACCGGCAACCCGGACGGCCGGGTCCAACGGCTAGAAATCGGCGAGATTTCTAGCGGTTGGACCGGTCCAACGGCTAGAAATCGGCGAGATTTCTAGCGGTTGGACCGGTCCAACGGTCAAAATTGGCCGTCGGACCAACGGCGGACTTCGGCCGATCCAAGCGATAAAAATCTAGTCGTTGGACCGGCAACCCGGACGGCCGGGTCCAACGGCTAGAAATCGGCGAGATTTCTAGCGGTTGGACCGGTCCAACGGCTAGAAATCGGCGAGATTTCTAGCGGTTGGACCGGTCCAACGGTCAAAATTGGCCGTCGGACCAACGGCGGACTTCGGCCGATCCAAGCGATAAAAATCTAGTCGTTGGACCGGCAACCCGGACGGCCGGGTCCAACGGCTAGAAATCGGCGAGATTTCTAGCGGTTGGACCGGTCCAACGGTCAAAATTGGCCGTCGGACCAACGGCGGACTTCGGCCGATCCAAGCGATAAAAATCTAGTCGTTGGACCGGCAACCCGGACGGCCGGGTCCAACGGCTAGAAATCGGCGAGATTTCTAGCGGTTGGACCGGTCCAACGGCTAGAAATCGGCGAGATTTCTAGCGGTTGGACCGGTCCAACGGCTAGAAATCGGCGAGATTTCTAGCGGTTGGACCGGTCCAACGGTCAAAATTGGCCGTCGGACCAACGGCGGACTTCGGCCGATCCAAGCGATAAAAATCTAGTCGTTGGACCGGCAACCCGGACGGCCGGGTCCAACGGCTAGAAATCGGCGAGATTTCTAGCGGTTGGACCGGTCCAACGGCTAGAAATCGGCGAGATTTCTAGCGGTTGGACCGGTCCAACGGCTAGAAATCGGCGAGATTTCTAGCGGTTGGACCGGTCCAACGGCTAGAAATCGGCGAGATTTCTAGCGGTTGGACCGGTCCAACGGCTAGAAATCGGCGAGATTTCTAGCGGTTGGACCGGTCCAACGGCTAGAAATCGGCGAGATTTCTAGCGGTTGGACCGGTCCAACGGTCAAACACCATTTGGAAAAACACAAAAGAGCACAATCAGCAACGTCTCAAGGAGACATCTGCTAATCTCTATTCTCTCAATCATCTACCTCCGGTAGCCTTGGTTCCTGGAACTATGACGCAATTAAAGCTAGGAAGGATTTCATCAAGTTTATTGTTCTTAAAAACCTTCCTTTTAAATTAGTAGATGGTTTTTATCCCGTATTTTAAAAATTTCTCGTCAATCTTGTCAATGTGATATTTAAAATATTATCACGAGGAACAAACAAAATTTTTTCTTATTTTCAAAGCTTAAAGTGTAAATTTTTCTCTAACTTTTGATATTTGGACATCTAGAGCACAAACTGGTTATTTATGTATCACAACACACTGGATTGATGACACTTGGTAAATATTTAAAAGAGTTATTTATTTTATTGTATTTGAAGATTCCCACACCGGTGTAAATGTTGCAAATTTAATAATGGAAGAACTTTCAAAATTAGAAATTTCTAAAAAATATTTTCTCTCTCACTAGATAATGCAAGCAATAATAATGTAGCTATAGATCATATCAAATCATCTTTGGTATTGCTATGCCAGGTGATATTTTTCATATTAGATGCATGTGTCATATTTTAAATTTAATCGTTCAAAGTGCATTTAATGAAATTAAATCCATGATAGAAAAAGTTAGGGTTATAACTTATGCTCATAATGCTTCGAACAAAGACTTAAAAGATGAAAATAATTGTGTAGAAGAAAAATGTAAAACCTAAGTTAATTCCAAAAGATGTTGACCACATGTGGAATTCCACCAGTGCAATGTTAAATGTAGCAATAGAGTATAAAGTAAATTTAATAAGTATTTTAGACCTATTTCCATTAATTTGGTTTGGGGATTCTTATTGATCCATGCTTGAAGGATATTGGCCTTCAAAGTTTGTTAAATTCTTTGTATGAGAACATGATAATAAACACTAATAGTGGTCAGACTATTACTGCTCTTACTCATCATAATGCTATTAAATATTATTTTCAAAGATTATTTGATGAGTATGCATGTAGATATGGTGTAAGTACACCTCAACCTAAGCTTCTACAAGCTCAAAACGGGGCAAAGGTAAGCTTTTTGCTAGTCAATCAATGATAAAGAGGCTAACTGGTAGTAGCCCTGGATCTGGATCTAGATCATCATCAAGGGAAAATTTTGAAATTAAATAATATTTTGCTACACCTTTTGTTAAACCTTAAAATAATGTTGATTTCAATATTTTGCAATGGTGGAGAGTATATGGAACAGTTTCATATCCTATACTTTTCATCATGGCTCGTGACTTACTAACAGCGCAGTTTTCTATAACATCGCTAGATCCGTCTACCGTACAGGCGGTAATATGCCTACAAGATTGGTGGAGGTACGAGAAGAGAACTCAATGCATCGACCAGATAGCTAATATTGAAGATAGACTTAATGAGTTGACGATAGGAGATAGAGAGTAGAAAGTAATTTGTAATTTGTAATTTTTAGCTGTAAATCTGTGATAAATTATTTTGGAAAGAGTTGCAAATGATAGTGATATAGATGAGTAGGTGCTAACCTAATTGGGATGTATTCATCTATTGTGATGCGACAATTTCCAAAAAAAAGTTGTAATTGTTAGTGATTAATAATAAAGAATTTATTTTTTATCGTTTTACTTTCTATGATATTTGTAAATTGTATAATTATAAGTGATTAATAATAAGATTGAATTTTTGTCAAAATTTCTCATATTTTAATAACTCCTGAAATTCCTTTTATTATTATTTTTTTCGCCAAAAATCTAATTTTTAAGCAATTTTTTGCAAAAAAAGAATGAAAATAAAAAAAAGAAAAAAATCCGGGGCGGCCCGGTGCCCGGCCCGGTTAGGCCCGGACCCGGAACCCGGCCCGTCCCGTTCGGACATGCCTAAATAAAATGACAAAAAAAAACAAGGTTATTCAACTTGGAAGTTACTTTTGAAAGAAACTGCAGACTGCCAACTTGACATCTCCCTATTTGCAGGAGAAGAGTTAAAAAAGGACCTATGCTTATGATCTTATTTTTGAACAAGGTGTTTATTTCCCCTTGCTGGCAGGGGGCCGGAGATCTGTAAGCCCAGATCCCTATAAAGCTGAAGAAAAGTAAATCCAGATATATTAAAGCTGAAAGTTATGCACAAATGACAATCAGGCAGATGGCCAACATTCTCCCAATGAGGGAAATACCGTGCATTTGTTAGAGAATACTGCATCCAAGTCTAAGACATCATACGAAGTTAAAGCTTTCCCCGTAACACATTGCTATTGGATAGTTAACAAACACCTTTGGAACGAGTCATCCATCATAAACACTATCGATAGTGAATTGGCTGATCAAATCGTAAGATGACTGCTGGTTATCAAATTAAAAATAAATATTATACGTTTTCTGCTCAAGATCTTGTTTAGGAAACTTGTGTGAGAGATCTCGAAAAGGTCTGTGTATAACCTTCTAGACTTGAGAAAATTCTGAAACACAACAGATAATAATCATGATACTTTCTATACGTCGTAAGTTTCTAGACAAGTTACAATTTCTAATCTTAATACTTACATATACTGAATGATTTTTCTAGAAAAGTTGCTATTTCAAATATATGTATACAATACTCTGTTACATCTGCAGCTCATGATGTCGGTAAAGAAATAGCCAACATCTATCCCCACCAGGCTCTTGTAAGCCAGTAGGTGCCTTAACAAAGGAGAAACCAAAAGAAAGTGCCATCATTTGCCCAAGGAAATACTGGGTACGAGCCGACAGCTCATTCCGGTACATGAGCTAGCAAGAAATAAACTAGTGGTAAAATCCATCATGTTAGACACCTCACCATCCGGTGATATCTCTTGAAACTCAATTAAAAAAAATGAAGTGGAAGCTCATATCCAATATACCTGTCTTTAAGTATGATCCATACAAGGTCTCACACTAACTTAGCCCTTCCTCAGCCTTGAGAGTTTGAAGAGCCCTCTTTGCATAGATGGTGAAGGCAGCTGTCGCAGCTACAGCCGCACCAAAACATAGTGCATTATAGAGGACCTGCTCCATCGACAAGAATCCACCCTCAGTAGCCACATCAGCCAGAGTACGAAGCAGCCTCCCGCTGTGGTCAATCCACCAACAGAGAAAATTAGTAGGAAAAAAAACATCTAGAATAATTACAAAGATAATATATGTAAAAACTAATAGAATGTCTTGAAGGATAACTGTCCATCAAATTGCTACATTATTTTCTCATTTGCTCATGTAGCTGTAAAAGGAGTGAAACTGACGGTCGTGTGATCAGTGGAACCCTCCTTCCTCCAGGGTGCTCATTTAAATGTTGCTATCATTTGGAAGTGTCGAATTATATTTGAAATCTCCTAAAGATCAAAGTGAAAGAAAAATGGTCTAAAATACTTCCCTTTTTTTATTTTTCCAAAATGATGAAATCTAAAGTTTTCTACCAGAAGACTGAAATAGGTCAAAAGAAATTATGCTGCAGACGTAACATTAATTTCAGAGTATATAGGAGCAACTATGAATCGAATTATGCTCAACATAGCTGAATGCCTCAAGTAGATTGGAATTTGAGGTTTCAGCACTTTCCTGAGGCTTTGGGTTGTCGTTTAACAAATGATTTGCAAAATTGTTGGTGAAAAGATTCATATAGATAATTGATGGTGTTAAACTCTATTCAAGCACATGAAAACATTTTACAGTAGAAGAGAAATAAGCCAGGTCACAGGAAAACTCAGACCTCAGATTCCGGGTGAGTAGAAAGTCAAACCATGGCTGTTTTCAGTAAGATGAAATTTCCCTGAGAATAACTATGAACATGATACTGATCTTGCATAGTATTATCATCCATATGATTGCCTAGGAAAATGTCCTTCCATGCAGTTCGGTTATTGATGTAGTTTGAATTAATGTGGATTAAGTTTAAAATTAGGATTTGTCCCAGGTTTCAGTTTTTATTTACAAAACTGAATTTCATATTAAAAAGGATATCTAACTTCGAGAGTTTATATGGATAAGATTCATATTGTGAGTGTAGCAGTCATTGTTTATGTGAACATGATTTTTTTTTTAAAAATTAGCTCTCTGCTTTTGAGATTCATAATTATTATTTCGTTAATTCACCTTGATTCATCCATAGTTTCATCTTGTAAAACCTACTTAAATGCTAACTGGCATGAACTAAGCAGGAACCAGAGTGAAAAGCTGAGACCCTGCTATTTCTTTTCCCATGATTCCTCTGTCCCTGGTCTGCACTAGCTATTGCAAACTGAAACTTTGGCCCATCAGCAAAAAATGTTCTCTTCTTCCTAAATGCAACAGTCCTAAAGAAGAACAAAAGGGAAAACAAGGATAAACAGGAAAAAGAAAATAACAAGTCCAGCAACTCATAATAGGAGAACAAGGTATAGGAATCTGGCTCATATTCATTGCAGGTCAAGCAGGATATTTTATATTCTTTTTGGATCTAAATTTGGGCAAAGCCATCAAGCAATTCCATGTAGGTAAAGGTGAAGGGAAGAAGAACAGGAGATCACATCTTCTTAAAGCGGAAATCATCATCAGGGAAGTTAGTGCACTGCTGGTAAGGAAACAGGTGAAAGTTGGCAGAGACAGATGGAACCCAACAAAAGCTAAATGTTCTTCTGCAAAAGGGATGCAAAGTATTTTCTATCAACAATTCTGTTTTACTATGGCTATGAAACACAAAACCTGAAAAACATGTCAGTATGACTATACTAATAATTCAATGAAAGACTTGGAGAAAGCAATGACATAGAACACATCTAGTAACGGCTACATGGTTATCATCTCCATTATGGTTCTTTTCTTCAATATGTTTTCAGCATGAAGTACTTTTTCATTGTTATGAGGAAAGCGTACATAGTGAAGGGGTAAGAGTCTAAGACCAAATCTAAAATGATCCAGCATCACAAAAGAATTTACTAAGTTTATAAATAATATTGGACAATAAATGAAATGCACAGCATAAAGGATAGTGAAAACTTGAACTACATAACCTACCCAAAATAATGGTTTCACAGACTCACACATATGCGGCAATACCTAGATTTATATGGTTACCATCTTTATTATGGTCCTTCAGTGTTTTACAAACTCAAGATCACACATCCTTAAGATGATAAGACCTAACTTCAAACAATCTAATATCAGTTTATCTTAACATAAAATTACCTCCGCTTCTAGAGTTGAAGAATAGTAAATAAGCATACAGTGTAAGAAAACCAAGTACACTTGGGGTAAAAGATCTTTTCACTTTATGGTCAATGTAACTTAAGCTTTTAGTAAATATAATTTAGCTTACAATCTGATTAAATTCCTTCAGAATGCTATGGTTATCCTTTTTCTCATGCAAACAAATAAACTAAGGAGCAATTTCCTACGGATGGACCAAGTTGAACAATATTTCCCAACCCACATGAAAGCCGGTTATGATATACCCAAGGTTCTCTCATATCAAATTCTTATGACACTTCAAATTAATCATGCCTAGCATATTAATTAGAACCATGGAAACAAACTCCATGGTTTAAGACTGCTTGAGGCAGAGCAAGTTCAAAATGGGTGAGCAGTCGGAGCATTCAAGTGTGCATGTGAATGGAATGGTATTTTAAAGGGAATATTCCCTTATAAACCAATTCATTCACCTATGGCTGAGTTCACAAATGCAGATGCATAAATTATGCTTGTACACGAACAGATTGGTATGACTAATCTGCCCTTTAGGAAATAGAAGTCTGGTTTTTGAACTACTCGTAGGCCACTAAATGCACCAGTTGAAATAATAATAAGATTATAATTATGAGGCAAGGACTAGATGGATCTCACAAAACTGGTTGGAAGTAGAAGGATATGATAATAGTTAACTAAAGGGAGGAGATAGAGCTAATAGAACTGGATGGAAGAATAGGACCCATTTAGTCAAATCCAATTTGCGATAAAGGATTTATTGTTGTTGTTGATTTTACACTACTGTGAGATACACTAATGTATGCAATGTACCAAATACCAATATGCAAGATATAGAAGGACTAAAATGGATAAAAGCCCATGCAAGATATAGATGGACTAAAATGGATAAAAGCTCATACCCTTCACCTTCAGGAACCTCACTTTATTGCAATGTAGTAAATCCTCTCAGCTGCCATTAATAGAAGAGAGAAAGTGAAGGTATTCTATTCCATCGTTAGTTGAGAGGAAACCTATACAATATGCTGTCAACTACACTATCAGGGTAAATTTGTTCTAACAAGGGTGTCTTATATAATTCCCGCCAAGTTAAAATAGATTTACAAATTTTTATTCAAATTCCAACACCAGGCATATCCACTAAAAGAGAGCGTGGAACATCTATAAGATGTTACACGAATGTTAGATGTTTCATAAACAAGTGAAACTCATATTAACTTAATGCTCAAACTAAATAAATGGAAAAAGTCATAAAACTACAAAGAAAAATTACACGAAAAGGAATTACCAGATTATAGGACTATTATATTGGCTGAAGAATTAGTATTATAAGAAAAGAATACTAACGTGTAGATTGTCATAAAAGTCTCAGGCACCGACCCAATCAGAGATCCACATATGTAAGGGAAGTACTTAACATTCGTAGCTACAGCTGCATAATTGAAAACTATATATGGGAAGGGAGAAACCCTGAGCAACGTAACGGCTCGAAATTGATGAAACCAGTTTCCCTCACCAGCTAATCTGACAAGAGCTGCTTTCTCGGGCCACTTCTCCAGCCATTTCTGTGTATCAATCACATGATAGACCGAAGGTCAGAAGTAATAAAGAAACTCCAAATAATCACATGACAAGAATAGATAGGCTAAAAATGTCGCAGGAACTTACATGTAATTTATGGCGAAAGAGACAACCAATAAAAAAGGGCAATGACATGCCAATGCTTGAAGCCACCATAATTAACAGAAAGCCATAACCATAGCCGAAAGACATTCCAGCTATCCACATACATGGTGAAGAGGGCAACAATAGAACAGGACAAATCGCAATAAAAACAAAAATTAATAACCCAAGGGTTGGAATGCTAAATGTTGCCATTTCCCAGTCCAGTATCGGTATAACCACCTGCCAGGTCATCTTGAAGGCATGAGATAGTACAAAACAGAGACAGAAGTTTTGAATCATAAGAAACACACAAAGAGATAATATTGCTTTCAGTTGAATAATAAAGCAAGAAGATATCATATACTTGTTGAGATAAATTAGCATGCATGGAGCAGAAAATAGAAAAAAAAAAACTATTAACGAACTCCATGAGTCTATGACATTGCTTATGTAGCAAAAAATCGTAATTCAGAGTGTTAACATAACGAAAATTTCATAGATACTAGTCACATGAAAAATCACAATCACACATGCCTCCGAGAACTAAATCTATTAATAAAAAGTACAGAAAATTAAGGGTGAACAAACCAAAACAACGTTCTTACTGAACATGGCAATGTAAGAGGCATATTGAAATATTGACGGTCTATTTGCCAACGTCAATGTGAAGTCATACGTGTGATTCATATAATCATGGTTGTTGAAACTAAAATCAAAATCTCTTGGTCCTTTCTTGAACAGGAGAGACAAGTAAAAGTGGCTAACTGGCTATAGATGGAGGTAGAGAAGCATGAACATGTGTATAAAAAATCATGACATGCATTGACTACAAAAAGAAAATGAAAATGAAAATGCATGTTGACATAATAAAGCAGGTTCCTTCAAATTTTATACAATATTAAAATCTATTTTCACCAAAATTTTGGCAGATGATAAGGAAAATGCATAGAACACATCCCCGCAATATTTTCTTGAACTTAGAAAAAGTAGAATCACACGATAAAACAAATACTGCCCCAGTTCAAGAATTTTGTAAAAGTAAGATCAGCCAAGATGTAGTAACAGGAATCCTAAGCACAACGTGCATGTGCATCAATGCAGTGCAGAAACAGAACAAGGTTTTGAAAAATCCATTTGGATGCAAGTGTTGAGAGCACTTAATACAATATTTTACAATCAACTTAAGCTTTTGGGTAGTAGTTGCCTGACATGATGAACAGTATTTTAAGGTATGCTTGGTTCAAACCCCACAATCATAAGATTAAAATACAATAATTTTCTATCACGTATTCTTTTCTTTTTGAACGAGCCATCTCCATAGTTTATTTTTTCAGTTAAGTGGTTATCTTACACCCTACAGAGGCAATATACAAGAAAAGGAAAATAGAATTGATAGAAAAACAATAACCAGTTTATTAGGTACTAAATTGCAAGTTTGTGAGGATGACTATATCTCACTAACATATACTATGTAGATTGATATGCTTACTCTATGATTAAGCTTTCCTGGCACCATGAGCTGTAGTGATGCAGAGACTACAAACATTGTTTTCTAATTCCTGTCCATTGATGCACATGCATATTGCACATGTCACATGGGTATGAATTAAATCGCAGTAGCAAGTTAAAAATGGTAGTGGATACAGTGTTCAGTATACCCTGGGATCCAGAAAATTCGCTCAAAATCATAGGTTCCCTCCCTTGTTTCCACTATTCTTACACTATGTATGTCAAATGCATGGGCCAGAGCCAAATTTTCCTGTTCTTGTATCAAAGAGCATTGACTAGTCAGCTATATGGTTTTAAAGTGCACTAAAGCTGATTGTATTAACTAAATCTTGGAGATATTTAAATGAGATAGTGAGACAACGATTTGAATGAAAAGACCACCCAACATGTAATAAATTTGCCAAAGGCAGCAACCAATTTCATTGTTCACTGAAGAGTATCAATCTCCACACAGCATCTCTCCCATAATTTATGTTGAGAGATTTAGTATATCTCTCATGATGAGAAGCGAGGAAGAAGGAGAAAGAGCTTCATTCATATACAGTGTTATATTTCTAGCTTCACACAATCAATCTAGATTACTTAAAGTGCCACAAGGCTAAGGTCAGTCAAATTCTACATCAAATCAATCCAGACTAGTAGAGGTATAAGTTCCTCTTGGTGTTAAGATCTCAAGATTTTCCATGTGTGCTCTACTCTCCTGGTAATGGTGTATCATCATTATCTTCATTTTGTCTATTTTCTCATTCTTAAAGACACACAATTAGACGAAAGAGCAAATGATGGGAATCCTTGGAAAGTGTATGTGAGAAAGAAAAGATTGAGTTTAATACTTTGAGATCTTATTCGATTGTCATGAGGATTTTATGGATTTGATTTGATTGTTAGGATTTTTAGTTTCCTTTTTATGAGGATTTTTATTTTTTTCCTTAGTTGGTGCTTTTGTTTTCTTTAAATAAGGATGTAAGCCTCTAGAGAAGGTAGACTTGATTGAATAAGAATTTCAGATTTTAGAATGGCATGTGATTTGCTGAAAGCGTGTGAAGCTTGGGTGTGAAGCCCCTTTTTTTTTAATTGTTTTGCTCGAATCACAACCGTTCATTTCACCTTCAACTCTTATCCAATCGTCCGTTCCAAACGAAACCCTATCACTCAGGAATCCGCCGACACTGTTCACATGAACAGCTCCGACACTGTTCACACACCGTCACTGTTCACCCGAGCCGATCATTGTTCAAGGCTCCGTCAGTGTTCACCCGAGCCGGTCACTGTTTATCCGAGCCGGTCACTGTTCTCGTGTGTGGTGAATTCAAATCCAAGTTGTTGAGGGCTAGTTGGTTCTTCAATTTTGCGGAGTCGTTCACCAAGTTTGCAACAGAACCTCTCAACTCAATCCCGATTCAGATTTTTGCGATTTAGGTGTGAGTTCCTTACACCCCTCAGGTGAACTCTAAACAGGACTTTAATCTTCTATTGATTATCTTGCGATCTCTTGAGAGTTGTAGAGAATTTATAATTATATTGAATATTGATATTTCTGTGATTCCGTGCATGATTCATCGTCATTATCATTTTAGGGTTGCACTACATCCTTAGTTATTTGTTGGTTAGTCTGCATCTGCATCTAGTGCATGCACGTAGCTGCCTTTAGGATCTCCATCCGTGTGATTGTTTGATTCATTTTGTATTAGTGCTCTCTTGCGTCCTGTTCTGCGTCAAATTTGGTGTCAGAGCCTAGGCTAGATTTGTTCATGTTACGCAGTGGTAGGACCTTTAGAAACACCATGACGGATTCACAAAACGACACACAAGCACAAATCACCGAACTCACCGAGACTCTTCACAAGTTCATGCAAGATCAAAACACTAGGCACGAGCAACTCACTGCACGACTAGACTAGTTAGATAGACGATTTCATGAGCATCAGGATGACTTTCAGGATAGAAACGATAGGAGACTTGCTAGGGATGATTGTGAGGGCAGGCCCCAACACGTTAGGGAACATGACACACGCGCTAGACCACATAGGGGTTATGACCCGTACTTCGATCTTGACGACACCCATTTACGACATAGGGAAGACGATATTACTAGGATAGTGAAGATAGAGGCTCCATCATTTGACGGTAGGCATGAACCCCAAGAGTTTAGTGATTGGATAGCATATATGGATACTTACTTTGATTGGTACAACATGTCCGAGAGTCGTAGGATTCGATTTGTTAGGATGAAGTTGGTAGGGTCAGCCAAGATCTATTGGACCTCAGTCGAGAAACAACTAGCTAGGACACATCAGGACCCAATTGAGACGTGGGATGAGATGAAAGAGAAGCTCAAAGAGAAGTATTTCCCACCCTCATATCTAGATAGATTGATGGATCAGCTGTCCACATTGCGTCAGGGAAACTTGTCCGTGAAATAGTACATGGATAAGTTCGACGACTTAGTTTACCGTTGTAATGTCCAGGAGGAACCTCGATTTGCCCTCTCTCGATTTCATACCGGATTGAGACCTGATATCCGTCATGAGATGGCCCCATATTTGGTTACTTCTGTAGATGAGGCATATCACTTGGCTCTAGAAATGGAGCGCTATCTTAAGACTCTTACTCATAGAAAGTTCACATCTCCAATAGGGGACCAGCCTAAGCGACAATTTGATAAAAATATTAAATCTAATAACATTGCCGCTCAGGATCAGAATGGTAGGTTTGTCACTGGTGAGTCGTCTAAGCAAGGACCCAAAGGACCTAAATGTTAAAACTGTCAAGGGTTTGGACACTTTGCTTACCAGTGCCCCAATAGGAGTTTATTCGTTGATGGATCCTACGACGGTCATGAGGATGATGGTGATAACTCCGGGGATACCGAGGAGATTTATGCTCCTGATAGTGGTGCGGCCAGAGGATCGTTAGCGAATCTTTGCACCAGCATGTCGTTAGGTGCTTACTAGCTTCACCTAGGGATGAGGAAGATTGGCGTAGAACTAATATTTTTCACACCTACTTCAAGCATGACGATAAGTTTTACAAATTGATGATTGATGGAGGTAGTTGTGTGAACATTATTGCCAAGTCAGCTGTAGAGAGGATGAACCTAAAAGCTGAACCTCACCCACAACCATACAACATCACTTGGGTTGACAAGACTGCACATCCTGTCACCCAATGTTGTTTAGTGTCTATCCAGTTTTCGAGCTATCAAGATCGCATCTGGTGTGACGTCTTACCCATGGACGCCGCACATGTCCTATTAGGTAGGCCATGGTTGTACGACTTAGATGTGGCTAGTTTTGGGAGGTCAAACACATATACATTCAAGTTTAATGACAAGAAGATTGTGTTAACCCCCTCCAGACCCAAAGCTCCCTCTTATCATAAGAATGGGTCGGTCACTACTAAGACTGGTAAAAAGCCTGTCCATCTCTTAAGTAAGAGCGAGTTTCTTAAGGAGAGCGGGAGAAGGGATTGTCTATATGATCGCCGCCGCTAGTTCTTAAGTAAGAGCTAGTCCATCTTTAGATATCCCTCCTGAAGTTCAACAGATTCTTACTGATTTTAGTGATATCATGCCTGATAAGGTGCCTGATGAACTTCCTCCCGTTAGAGACATCCAGCATGTCATAGATCTTGTGCCGGGGTCAACTTTATCCAACCTACCACACTATAGGATGAACCCCACAGAGCACGCTGAGCTTAGACGCCAGGTAGATGAGTTATTGCGGAAGGGCTTCATTAGAGAGAGTTTGAGTCCTTGTGTTGTTCCTGCATTACTCACTCCTAAGAAAGACGGCAGCTGGAGGATGTGCGTGGATAGTAGAGCCATCAACAAAATCACGGTTAAGTATAGGTTTCCTATTCCTAGACTTGACGATCTTTTAGACGTGATGGCTGGGTCTTGTATCTTCTCGAAGGTAGATCTTCGTAGTGAGTACCATCAGATCCGCATCCGCGAAGGCGATGAATGAAAGACTGCCTTTAAGATTAAGGACGGCCTATATGAGTAGTTAGTCATGCCCTTTTGCCTCTCAAATGCTCCTAGCACTTTTATGAGGGTTATGACTCAGATTTTGCGTCCTTTCTTAGGCCAGTTTGTGGTCGTCTACTTTGACGATATCTTGATCTTTAGTCGAACCCAAGGAGAACATCTTCTTCATTTGACACAGGTTTTAGAGACTCTCCGAAAGGAGAAATTTTATATCAACTTGAAGAAGTGTGCTTTTATGTCATCATCTATACAATTCTTAGGGTCTGTCGTCACTGTTGACGGTGTTGCAGCAGACTCCGAGTAGGTCAAGGCCATCAGGGAATGGCCTACTCCTACTACCATTCATGAGGCCAGGAGTTTCCATGGGTTGACCACTTTTTATAGGAGGTTTGTTAAGGGGTTTAGTACCATTATGGCTCCCATCACAAGTTGTCTTAAGAAAGGGGAGTTTAAATGGACTAAATCTGCTGCTAGAGCTTTTCAGAAATTAAGGAGAAGTTGACTACTGCCCCGGTCCTTCGCCTTTCTGATTTCTCTAAGGTCTTTGAGGTAGCTTGTGACGCTTCGGGAGTAGGTATTGGTGACGTGTTGAGTCAAGAGGGTCATCCTATCGCTTTCTTTAGCGAGAAGTTGAAAGAGGCTCGACAACGCTATTCAAATTACGACCGAGAGTTTTACGCCGTAGTGCAGAGTTTGCGATACTGGCATCACTATTTACTCCCTGTGGAGTTTATCTTATACTCTGACCATCAGGCCCTACGATATTTAAATTCTCAAAAGAAGTTAGGGCACCGGCACGTTAAGTGGGTTGAGTTCATACAGGAGTACACTTTTATTCTCAAACATTGTGCAGGTGTTGAGAACAAACCCGCTGACGCTTTGAGTAGGAAGGTCGCTACTTTGCAGTCTATGAGTGCACAAGTGGTAGGATTTGATCGAGTCATTCAGGACTACCCTACTTGTTGGGACTTTGGTGAGATCTATGCCTCTTTGACACATGATCCTCCTATTATTGTAGTAAGTTTCACCATTATCGATGGTTTTCTCTTTAGGGGCAGCCGCTTATGCATTCCCAACACCTCCCTACGTGATCATCTGATTTGGGAAATGCATGCGGGAGGAGTTGCTGGACACTTTGGCCGAGATAAGACAACAATATTAGTTGAGGATAGATTTTACTGGCCAAGTGTTAAGCGAGAAGTCGCGAGGGCTGTCACATTGTCGGGTCTGTCAGGTTGCTAAGGGTAGGAAGCAGAATACAGGTTTATACACTCCTTTACCTATACCTTTTGCTCCATGGCAGGATGTTAGCATGGACTTTGTCCTAGGTCTCCCTCGCACATTTAGGAAGCACGATTCGATATTAGTTGTAGTGGATCGCTTTTCGAATATGGCACATTTCATTCCCTGCAACAAAATTGTAGATGCTTCCCATGTTGCACACCTCTTTCTTAAAGAGGTAGTTCGATTACACGGTCTTCCTAAGACTATTGTTTCAGATAGAGATGTGAGGTTCACTAGTCACTTCTGGAGGACACTCTGGAAGAAACTTAATACTTCATTACAGTTTTCGACAGCTTACCATCCACAGACTAATGGTCAGACTGTGGTGGTGAACCGTAGTCTAGGAGACTTGTTACGATGTTTAATTGGAGACCATGTGTCTGGGTAGGATTTGGTGTTGCCTATGGCAGAATTTGCATATAATAGTTCGATGAACAGGTCTACTGGGTTGAGTCCATTCGAGATTGTTACTGGTTGTCGACCTAGAAAACCTATAGACCTACTACCAGTGCCATTAGGAGCTAGATCTAATGCTTCAGCTGAGTTATTTGCACAACATTTGCATGATTTGCACAATGAGATTCGCAGACAAATAGCAATAAATAATGATAATTATAAATTTGCTGCAGATTCTCATAGACGATTGCAGGAGTTTTCGGTTGGAGATATGGTCATGCTTAGGGTTCGACCTGAGAGGTTCCCTAGGGGAGCTGTGGGGAAACTTCATGCTAGACGTACAGGTCTGTTTCGAGTTCTGAGGAAGATTGGTTCTAGTGCATACGAGTTGGACATTCCGTGAGATTTTGGCATCAGCCCGGTTTTCAACATCGAGGATTTGACTCCTTATCATGCACCCGTGGACTATCCGACAACAATCCCAGAGCTTACACCCTTAGATTCTGCAGTTCCACAGCAGGTTCTAGCTCCACCATTTATGCAGCAGAGGAGACATCCACCAGAGGAGATTGAGGATATTTTGCAGGACGAGATTGTGTCGACAGCAGAGGGCGGTTTTCAGAGATATCTAGTCCGTTGGCGTGGGCGACTGATTGACACGCAGCTCTGGTGAGGAGATTGAGCAGCTCAACCCAGATGTACTAGATGCTTATCATCGCCACCATTCACCAGAGGCGAATGTTTCGAAGCCGGGGAGAGTTGATGGGAATCCTTGAAAAGTGTATGTGAGAAAGAAAAGATTGAGTTTGATACTTTGAGATCTTATTGGATTGTCATGAGGATTTTATGGATTTGATTTGATTGTTAGGATTTTTAGTTTCTTTTTTATGAGGATTTTTATTTTTTTCCTTAGTTGGTACTTTTGTTTTCTTTAAATAAGGATGTAAGCCTCTAGAGAAGGTAGACTTGATTGAATAAGAATTTCAGATTTTAGAATGGCATGTGATTTGCTGAAAGGGTGTGAAGCCCGAGTGTGAAGCCCCTTTTTTTTTAATTGTTTTGCTCGAATCACAACCGTTCATTTCACCTTCAACTCTTATCTAACCGTCCGTTCCAAACGAAACCCTATCCCTCAGGAATTCGCCGACACTATTCACGTGAATAGCTCCGTCACTGTTCACACACCGTCATTGTTCACCCGAGCCGATCACTGTTCAAGGCTCCGTCAGTGTTCATCCGAGCCGGTCACTGTTCATCCGAGCCGGTCACTGTTCGTGTGTGTGGTGAATTCAAATCCAAGTTGTTGAGGGCTAGTTGGTTCTTCAATTTTGCGGAGTAGTTCACCAAGTTTGCAACAGAACCTCTCAACTCAATCCCGATTCAGATTTTTGTAATTTGGGTGTGAGTTCCTTACACCCCTCAGGTGAACTCTAAACAGGACTTTAATCTTCTATTGATTATCTTGCGATCTCTTGAGAGTTGTAGAGAATTTATAATTATATTGAATATTGATATTCCTGTGATTCCGTGCATGATTCATCTCCATTATCATTTTAGGGTTGCACTACATCCTTAGTTATTTGCTGGTTAGTCTGCATCTGCATCTAGTGCATGCACGTAGCTCCCTTTAGGATCTCCATCTGTGTGATTGTTTGATTCATTTGGTATTAGTGCTCTCTTGCGTCCTGTTCTGCGTCAGCAAATGGTGGAAATTCAGTTGGACATGTATACAATCACAGGGGAGGTATTATTTCACCTAGATCATAATACAACAATACCAAATTCGCTAAGCTTCATGGCAAGTGGCAACCTCATAAGCATAAGAGAAGGCCTACAAACACCTTGTCACTATTTTTAAGAAACAAATGAAAGATTGAGAAACATGTGCAAGGTTACCGCATTTCTATGAGAGATCATAGTATGGGTGCACTTTCATCACAAAGATAAACTTTATAGCATATATAAAAAAAATAGTCAAGTCAATCCCCAAATGAAAAATTTGCATTGAATGCAAAACTATCTCGCGTGTTCTCGGTCACGCGCCTTGCCAGAAAGGCACCTTGATGTGATGGCGGAGCGCTCTGCATCTAAAATGGGCCGCTATGCTTGCGCGGGGTGAGCGCCTGAGGGTGCCTAGCAAACACCTTGAGCATGTTGTGGGGCGCTCCGATTCAGGGTTTTTCCTTCCATCCTAGCGTTTCTTTCTCACTGACCTCTCTGTGAGGCAAGCAATGATCGTCTACAACCATCTACATCAAGCGACGATCTACAGCGGCGAACTCCAGCAATGTGGAAACAAGGAATCAATGCTTGCATAAGGTATCTGGTAACTGAGCGTCCATAACAGTAGTTACACACTCTGGGAAGTGAGATGACAGCAACAACAAAATGCTTCTTTTAACTAGGTAAAGGTAAGACCTTTTAGTATCCATAGTTACAAGCACCAATCTCTTATTAGCCACAGGAAGTAATTAATATCAAACTCAGACATGAACCAAAGTTGACATCTTATCAGAATCAGATTTAGATAAATATTTTTTATCCCTCAGTATATTAAGCGTGTTCTCTGTTTACGTGAAATAGCTAAACCACAATTACCATTCCATAATCTATGTAAGTAGGATTGCTACAGACTTCTCCATACTATAGTGTCATATAGATTTTCAATAATAACAAAGGGATTCAGGATACATATCCCATTTTCTCCATTTAATCACATATTGCTAAATAGCAAGTCAATTGCGGGTTGGTAAGAGTTCCCTGTCCCTAAGAGCTAGCTTTTAGGGATGAGTTCTCCTAGGTCTATTACAAATGGTACCGGGTCCCTTTAGTCCCAAATTGGCTAAATGGGGAGTCAATTGTGGGTTTGTAAGAGATTTGGGTTCCCTCCAACAGCTAGTTTCTAAGGGAAGTCATCTCCATCTTTTTAGCAATCGAGCGGCACGGGTGGTGATGCCGAGATTGCAGTGTTCGCCAGAGGGGTGACATTGAAATTGCAGTGTCCAACCGAGACCTGACTAGTCCCCAACCAACCTTCATATGCACTGGGACTTCGGAAGTGTGGTGGTACTTTAGGTCCAATTAAGTCACGCGTTAAGTAAAAGGGGAGTCAATTGTGGGTTTACAGAAGCCAATTCTGGTTTTACAGAAAATTTGGGTTTTCTTCCTCAAATAACAACTAGCTCTTAGGCTGAGTTCTCCTGGGTCTCTTACATTTACTCTCAGATTTTTCGTTCTAGTAGATATCAACACTCTTTGTGTATGTCAATTCAATGTTTGGTGGAATTTTAGTCTACAAGGGAAAACTGTGCAGCCATTGACCTCTGCCACTTAACTACAGAGAAATGAATCAAGCACAAACCAAATAAAGAACTAAATCGAGATTAATGTAAAGAAATAGAAAACCTTTTTGAGGAGGAAAGGGCCGCCGAAGATGACCAAAAGCGCAGCAACAGCCGCCAAGAAGAGGCATAAAACAGCAACCTTTAACCACCAAATCCAAGAAATCCTCTTTATCCAGGAACATCGAACCTGCACCTCAGCAGATTTCCCCAGCTCAGGATCATCCGATGGCGGCAATCTCAGGTAATCCCCCAATCCATCCTTGGATTCCGAAACCACATTAACATCAATGATTTCAGTTCCAAACGTCATCGAATTTCTCAGTCTGGTCGGCCGAAACGCTAACACGAGCCTAATCCTGGCCTTCAAGATATCTACTCGTGGCTGACAAAACCCTAGAATTTAAAAGAGGAGCTTTTGCGGAGAGAGCCACTGAAACCGATCGTCAATCAAAGACCTAGTTTTAGATTAAACAATAATAATCATATCTAAAAACGAACTTTAAAAGAAAATAAAACTAAGAAGAAGCATCGACGCAAAGAAAAGTTGTCAGCGTTTCCAAAGGAGAAGAAAACACTGTAGCGTGTGAAGGCTTCGGCAGCACTATGGGGGCGTTTGGTTGCTTACATCTTGGTGTCACTCGTATGTAATTAAGACGTCAGAACTTTTTTACACGCTAGAATTAAATTTATTCGATTTCATTAATTTTACATACGAAACTTATATTTTACCATTAATAAATTACTAAAGCTATTAATTCCTTTCACACTTTTAAAATATTTATTTTTAAAAAATAATGGTTTTATTATTAATTAAATTGACTTTTAAAATTTTTAAAAATTTTGGTAAGATAATATTTTATTAAAGAAATTAATTTTAAAAAATAACATATTTTTGTAAAATAAAATAATTTTGTAAAATAATATTTTTTGGTAAAAATATAGTTTTGTAAATTAATTTTAGTAAAAATAATTATTTTTCATAATTTAAAAAATATTATTGAATTTTTTTAAAATAATATTTTAACAAAGTATAATAGTATTCAAGGAAACTTTTATTTTTTAGAAAAATAATATTTTTCAAAAATAGTAAAATTTTCTAGATTATTGTTTTCAAGAATTTTTCCAAAAATAGTATTTCTTTGAAAAATAGTTTTTAAAGAAATTTTTTAGAAAATATTACATTTTAAAAACAATATATTTTAGGAAAATATATTATTTTGAAAAATAATATATTATTTTAAAATATATATAATTTCTTTAAAAATATATAATTTTTAAAATATATATAATTTTTAAAAAATAATTTTTAAAATTTATTTTTAAAATAATATATTTTAAAATATATATATATTTTAAAAATAATTTTTAAAATAATATATTATTTTAAAAAATAATTTTTAAAATTTATTTTTAAAATAATATATTTTAAAATATATATATATTTTAAAAATAATTTTTAAAATAATATATTTTAAAAAATACTATATATTTTAAAATTAATATATTATTTTAAAATAATATATTACTTTAAGAATAATATATTATTTAAAGAAACTTATATTATTTTTAAAAAATATTTTTCAAAAGTTATTTCTTAAAAATAATACTTTTGAAAAATATTATTTTATGAAAAATAATATTTTTCAAAAGAATAATATTTTGTTTTTCAGAATAATAATATTTTTAAAATAATATATTTTAAAAATATTATTTTGAAAAAATTATCTTATAAAAATATTTTTAAGATATTACCTTCACAAAAATATTTTTAAATAACTTTAATTTTAAAACTTTTTGAAGAAATTATTATTATAATAATTTTTAAAAGATTATTTTAAATCTTTAATGAATTTCTTTTTTGAAATATTAAGTAATGATTTTGATTTTTAATAAATTTGGGTCAGGTTGCAACTAAGTTGCAGCTGTGACTCTTGACGTTTTGGTAAGTCATATGTTGCAACTAAGGGTTGTTTTGCAAGCATTGTAGGCAATAAAATTGCCTTAAGCCCTACACAAAGAACTCCTGAATGAGCAAAAGAGCTTAATGGTCCATCGAGTGAAGTCGAGGCCGCTAAAGGTTAAGTTCACTGAATGCTTAACTTTACCGGATAGACAAAAGTGCTGATATCTCTCGAACCGAAGGAATTGGGCAAAATGACCAAACAATTGGCTCCGCCTCGCCAAGATAGTCGATTTTCATATATAATTCGTCCGGTTAGGCGTGCGGCTTGAAAGTTACGACACGTTGCGTCGTAGCATGTTCTCACGAAAGCCTTAGAAAATGCTAAGAGACAAAGAGGAGGTTCGCCTCTCGCGAGGCTCGACGCTCAACCGAGGTTCGTGACGCGGGAGCGGAGTTCGATCTTAACACGAGGTTCGCACGAAACGGCTCAACAGCGGTCCGACGAGGTTCGCTTACAACGGTATCCGCCGAGGCTCGCCCACAACGCCAAAGTTTGACGAGGCTCGCCCACAACGCCAAAGTTTGACGAGGCTCGCCCACAACGCCGGTTCGACGAGGCTCGCCCACAACGCCAAAGTTTGACGAGGCTCGCCCGCGACATCAAAGTCAAGCGAGGATCGCCAAGCGCCGGCTCGACACTCAACCGAGGTTCGCCACGCCGTGAACCTCGACACTCAACCGAGGTTCGCCTACGGTGAACCTCGACATTCAACCGAGGTTCACCTACGGCGGTGAACCTCGACATTCAACCGAGGCTAGACCGATTGCGCTTCAAAGCGAGACTTGCTCAAGAGGCGGGCTTCGACCTCAATACGAGGTTCGCGCGTGGGCGGAGTTCGATCTTTACGAGCATCAAAGTGTGACAAGGCTCGCTGCGGCGTCGATGGTCTAACGAGGTTCGCCACGCCGTGAACCTCGACATTCAACCGAGGTTCGCCACGCCGTGAACCTCGACACTCAACCGAGGTTCGCCACGCCGTGAACCTCGACATTCAACCGAGGTTCGCCACGCCGTGAACCTCGACATTCAACCGAGGTTCGCCACGCCGTGAACCTCGACATTCAACCGAGGTTCGCCACGCCGTGAACCTCGACACTCAACCGAGGTTCGCCTACGGCGGTGAACCTCGACACTCAACCGAGGTTCGCCACGCCGTGAACCTCGACACTCAACCGAGGTTCGCCACGCCGTGAACCTCGACATTCAACCGAGGTTCGCCACGCCGTGAACCTCGACATTCAACCGAGGTTCGCCACGCCGTGAACCTCGACATTCAACCGAGGTTCGCCACGCCGTGAACCTCGACATTCAACCGAGGTTCGCCACGCCGTGAACCTCGACATTCAACCGAGGTTCGCCACGCCGTGAACCTCGACATTCAACCGAGGTTCGCCACGCCGTGAACCTCGACACTCAACCGAGGTTCGCCACGCCGTGAACCTCGACACTCAACCGAGGTTCGCCACGCCGTGAACCTCGACACTCAACCGAGGTTCGCCACGCCGTGAACCTCGACATTCAACCGAGGTTCGCCTACGGCGGTGAACCTCGACACTCAACCGAGGTTCGCCACGCCGTGAACCTCGACATTCAACCGAGGTTCGAACCTTGGTTATCGAGTTTGATCGAGTAAGTGCGAGGAGTTCCTCTCCTCACGGGGCATCTAGCCCGGTGAAGACACGCAAGTGTCGTCGAGTCGTATGAGACTTCAGCCCGTAACCTGCTAAATCCTCGCGGCGAACCTCGACAATCGACCTTTGTCTCTCAAGGACAAGGCTCCAAGAGTTAGCCAGGCTAAGAAGTGGGTTGTTAAGCAACCCAAGTCAACTTCGGATGTTGTTAGCCAAGTTTTGGCTTCTGGCGAGCCTCACTCTGCCTATGGGAAGAACGAACCTTCTAGCGGTTGGCTCTCAAGAGCGTGCCGGTAATGGAAACCAGCTTCGTAGGCGTGCTCGAGCTTTGGTCTCGTTGGGCGGATTCCACTATCGTCCAAAGAAAGTCAACGAACCTCGTCATCATCAAGGGGTTCATTCGAAACAAGACGAGTGTCGCCCCAGCTGCGAACCTCGTCCACAAGACGAACGTCGCCCCATTTGCGAACCTCGTCTACAAGGCGGACGTCGCCCGGTGCGAACCTCGTCTACAAGGCGAGCGTTAAGCCTGCTGCGAGCCTCGTCCAAGTGGCGAACCTGCGCCAACAATGTGAGGTCCCCTTGAAAGAGATGAGCCTGCGTGCAGCGGCTAATTTCGCCAACAACATGGCGAACATCGCTATGTTGGCGAACCTGCGTCGTAGGAAGCGTCGAGAATGGCGAACCTCGTCATCATCAAGGGGTTCATTGAAACAAGGCGAGTGTCGCCCGGTGCGAACCTGCGTCGTAGGAAGCGTCGAGAATGGCGAGCCTGCGTCGTAGGAAGCGTCGAGAATGGCGAGCCTGCGTCGTAGGAAGCATCGAGAATGGCGAACCTCGTCATCTTAAACACCTTAACAACATGAGGTCCATTACGAACCCGGATGAACCTCGTTCGAACGGCGAACCTCGCCATAAGCCGTCGCCCGAGAACCAAAGGAAGCGGCAACCTCGCCGTGGTCGCCAAACTCGACTCAAGGAGCCTCTCTCATACGAGGCTCGTTTTGAAATCAGCGGGGAACACCCGCCGATCTCGTGATTACCTTACTGCATAAGCGTGATGCTAGTCATATGCAATCTCATTCTTCTTTGTGAAAGCTTATCTGCGATCTTGGCCCAATGTTCATCGACACACCGGCCGGTTTTGGCGATTATCGGACGATCAACTAGGCGAAGGCGGTTTCGCCATAAGAAACAAGCGGCCAGCGGTGGTCATTCCCGGTGACTATTAACATGGTTGGGAGAAGCGGGAGCAAGACCCCAACAGGCGATCTGAATCGTCGACCACGAATATTCCCGGGGTTCTGGCGCATTAATCAATAGTCAAAGCCTATCGAAGCACCGTCTTCGTATCGGATGACAATCCCGTTTGACTATAGCCAATTGGTAGGGGTACCTCGAAGAATTTGAGAACTCGGCATCGCTCGTCTCAACCTTCAAATCGCGATTTTAGTGATCGGTGAGTGTCCTCATGGTCGAGCGAGAAGAAGAGATGTACGAAGGATTGAAGAGCAACAAGCTACTATTACGGCGCAACAAGAATCTATCGGTTTGGAAATAATGATGGAGAAACTTGTAGGCAAGAAGAAGACAGACGAAGGAGGATCCAAATCGAAGCGAGAAGACTACGAGAGGGATCATGATGTCCATTCAATGTCGTCTGAAGCGGAGTCGAATCCGTGTACAAAAGAGCAGGATCATACGTTGCGGGATTTCCAAAGGCAGCTGGATGCCCTTAAACTCCAAGGGCAATCTAAGGAGCTGGGGGTGGCGAGGCCATATCCTGTGGAATGGGATGATGTACCATATCCTCCAAAATTCAAGCCACTTAACCTGGTGCAATTCGACGGAAAAAGTTCTCCATCGCAACACATTTATTATTTCCAAGCGCAAACCGGGCATATAACAGGTAACGATCCTATTATGACCCGATTATTCATCAGCACTCTTAAAGAATTAAACTTTGAGTGGTTTGAAGGTTAGAGCCTGGTTCTATCAGCTCTTGGAAAGATGTGCAAAGGCTTTTCATGACCCGATTTTTCGATGATGACACTGAGGTGTCTATGGCCACTTTGCTGGCCGAAAAGCAAAATAAGACGGAGTCTGTCAGCACTTTCTTCAAGCGATTCCGGAATCAGTCCTTGCATTCCCGGGACCAAGTCTCGGAAACGACATTCATCGGGATGTGCAGAGCCAACCTCTCGATCAACATACTTTCGAAGATGGGTGCAGTTGAAGCACACTCTTGGAGGGACTTGGTGAGGCAAGGGGAGCAAGTTGAGAACATGCTCAAGAGGATCGAAGCCGAGGAACCCCAGGATTCTCGTCATAAAAAGGGGGGTAATCAGAACAATTTTATTCTTCAAAAGCAATCGAAGGGGAAGGAGACTTTGGCCGTGGAGACCCAACCTACTTCGAGACCCTTCAAGCAGAAATCGAATGTTTTTGACAGTCGTCCTCAGAGGAAGTATGATTTTAAGGATGACCAGGTCATACCAATCCTTAAAACTTTACTCAAAATGAACAAGATCACGCTTCCAGAAATAAGGAAGCCGGAGGAAGCTTCAAGGATGGATGATCCAAAATCGCATGTACCATCGAATGGTACACCACCGTGGTCATGCTACATTTTGAAGGACAAGATCAAGTCTTGTTAGAGGCGGTGTTATGACTCTGCGAGAGGATCGAGAAGAAGGTGTGCGCAAACATGGTCGCTCTCCAATTTGGTGATTTTGCGGAATTCCAAGTGCAAGATGGAGTAAAGCCAATCCCTCAGCGGAAGCGAGTTGTGAACTTTGACCTCCGGCAGCGGGAGGAACAAGGTATGGTCCCTTACACCCCAGAAGGCGAAATTATGTGGGTTCACCACGACTTGTTATCGGATGAACAATGGACTTCTTCAAAGTCAAAGGGAAGACTTATGCGCCACCTCTGCTGCGTCGGAAAAGGCGGTCGTCCGGCCGCTGTCGTACGGCGTTGGCCACCGTGGTGGAAAAGAGTTCTTAAGGGAGTATCGAGGCAACACCGGCGTAGCGATCGGTGAGCCCAAAACAAGGGAGATCGCTACAACAAAGCTTCGGGAAGGACCGCTGAAACTTCAAAGGCCCTTTTCGATTCGATGTTTTAGCCCAACTCTCCAACATCCGGCGAGAATCACTTTATTGAACTCTTACGGCTTTCTCAATCTACGAGCTGTGAGAAGCATTGGCGGACAAGCCTTTCGCTCATTTCGAAGCTTCGGTAGAAGTTTGTGCCCAATGTCACCAGGTCTTCAAGGGGCCAATACCTTGCATTACCTTCTCATGGAAGGACATGCAAGTGAAGAACCCGAAGCATGATAGGCCATTATACTTTACGGTTACATTGGCTCGTCAGAATCAGCAGAGCTCAAGTTGACCGGGATGCATTGAGTATCATCCCATTGAGAATCATACAACATCTTGGGATACCGTTGCATCGGTTGGCAACAACGAGGAACCACCATCTATGGTTTCAATGCTACCAATTCGTCCACAGGCAAGATCAAACTCAAATGCCAAATAGGAGACTTGAAGGCGGATGTTACTGTTATGTCATTGGCGGATACATCCTATAATTTGCTCTTGGGTGGACCACGGATCCATGAAAACTTGATCGTCCGTCTACGTTGCATCGGTGCATGAAGTATGTAGATGAAGAAGGGATGGTTAAAGCGTTGGTCGCGGAAGGCAACCATTCAAAGGTGTGGAGAATTATTTTCTTGATTACGTCCACTACCTTGAGGAAGGCCAAACCGATGAACCACGGATCGAGGACTATGGCGAAATGAAGGCGACATAGAGTCAGAACAAGGAGTTGTTTTCAATGATGTAAAACCCTTTGTAATCGATCGAATGATCGATGGCGACATAGTCGTCTTTAATGAAAATTATGATTTAGCTTACGCGGGTGTTAAAAGTCATCTTGACTTGGCGTCGAGAAATTCTTCCACGGTTGTATGCTAAACCTACATTGCACATGCCCATTCGATCGTCATTTATGACAACTCAAAGGCACCTTAATTCTTCTGGCGGTTTTGTGATACCGGCCGGAACAATGATCGAGAAAGACATTATCTTTGGGCGGTCAACAAACCATTACAGGCGAGGTGGAACAACCCCAAGCAAAAGAAAAAGAACCCCAATTTTCATATTTCTGCGACCGGTAACATTTGATGAAGAAAATGGGGTATGACTTTCTTCACAAAGAAGGTTTAAACTATGGGAAAGGCATCAGGACACCGATCCGATCTGCTTATGTCCCGGAAGGCCAGCCTGATGATTACTATCATAAAACTCGTAAAGGGTTGGGATATGAGTCGCCGTACTTATGGTATGTTACGGTGAGTGAGTCGGATCACTCATCTTGAAGCGGCTTCATGGGACTCGGCGTCGGTATAGGACATTGTAGGGTCGAAAAATGTTTATTGATTGAATGAATGTATTACAATCAAATTCTCGATTCTGAGAGGAAGAGGAGGTTGATTTGACTCCTCTTTTGTATGGGTTCTTGGTGGCGATAGGATGCTTCCCTCGATGCTCCGTCGAGATTGCTTCCGTTGGCGATCGGACCAAAGGCTGCGGATGATCTAGAGGTTGTTGAAGAGGCTTGATCTCTCTTGTGCGCAAGTGCTTGATTTTCAAGAGTTCTCTCTAAAAGCCCCTTTCTTTGTTGGGCTTTCAACTATTTATATGGGCTTGAGGGGTGTAGGCGGCCCTATTGTCACTTTCATATGGGGTTAATGACCCTTCCCATCGTGCGAGCGGTCCAACGCCCGGGCTGCGTTACGACAATGGACTTCTTCAAAGTCAAAGGGAAGACTTATGCGCCACCTCTGCTGCGTCGGAAAAGGCGGTCGTCCGGCCGCTGTCGTACGTTGGCCACCGTGGTGGAAAAGAGTTCTTAAGGGAGTATCGAGGCAACACCGGCGTAGCGATCGGTGAGCCCAAAACAAGGGAGATCCGCTACAACAAAGCTCGGGAAGGACCGCGCTGAAACTTCAAAGGCCCTTTTCGGTTCGATGTTTTAGCCCAACTCTCCAACATCCGGCGAGAATCACTTTATTGAACTCTTACGGCTTTCTCAATCTACGAGCTCTGTGAGAAGCATTGGCGGACAAGCCTTTCGCTCATTTCGAAGCTTCGGTAGAAGTTTGTGCCCAATGTCACGGGTCTTCAAGGGGCCAATACCTTGCATTACCTTCTCATGGGAGGACATGCAAGTGAAGAACCGAAGCATGATAGGCCATTATACTTTACGGTTACATTGGCTCGTCAGAATCAGCAGAGCTCAAGTTGACCGGGATGCATTGAGTATCATCCCATTGAGAATCATACAACATCTTGGGATACCGTTGCATCGGTTGGCAACAACGAGGAACCACCATCTATGGTTTCAATGCTACCAATTCGTCCACAGGCAAGATCAAACTCAAATGCCAAATAGGAGACTTGAAGGCGGATGTTACTGTTATGTCATTGGCGGATACATCCTATAATTTGCTCTTGGGTGGACCACGGATCCATGAAAACTTGATCGTCCGTCTACGTTGCATCGGTGCATGAAGTATGTAGATGAAGAAGGGATGGTTAAAGCGTTGGTCGCGGAAGGCAACCATTCAAAGGTGTGGAGAATTATTTTCTTGATTACGTCCACTACCTTGAGGAAGGCCAAACCGATGAACCACGGATCGAGGACTATGGCGAAATGAAGGCGACATAGAGTCAGAACAAGGAGTTGTTTTCAATGATGTAAAACCCTTTGTAATCGATCGAATGATCGATGGCGACATAGTCGTCTTTAATGAAAATTATGATTTAGCTTACGCGCGGGTGTTAAAAGTCATCTTGACTTGGCGTCGAGAAATTCTTCCACGGTTGTATGCTAAACCTACATTGCACATGCCCATTCGATCGTCATTTATGACAACTCAAAGGCACCTTAATTCTTCTGGCGGTTTTGTGATACCGGCCGGAACAATGATCGAGAAAGACATTATCTTTGGGCGGTCAACAAACCATTACAGGCGAGGTGGAACAACCCCAAGCAAAAGAAAAAGAACCCCAATTTTCATATTTCGCCCGGCCAGTAAACATTTGATGAAGAAAATGGGGTATGACTTTCTTCACAAAGAAGGTTTAAACTATGGGAAAGGCATCAGGACACCGATCCGATCTGCTTATGTCCCGGAAGGCCAGCCTGATGATTACTATCATAAAACTCGTAAAGGGTTGGGATATGAGTCGCCGCCGTACTTATGGTATGTTACGACTGAGGCTGAGTCAGATCACTCATCTTCTGAAGCAGCTTCATGGGACTCTGACGTCAGTATAGGACATTGTAGGGTCGAAAAAATGTTTATTGATTGAATGAATGTATTACAATCAAATTCTCTCGATTACAGAGGAAGAGGAGGTTGATTTGACTCCTCTTTTGTATGGGTTCTTGGTGGCGATAGGATGCTTCCCTCGATGCTCACGCCGAGATTGCTTCCGTTGGCGATCGGACCAAAGGCTGCGGATGATCTAGAGGTTGTTGAAGAGGAGCTTGATCTCTCTTGTGCGCAAGTGCTTGATTTTCCAAGAGTTCTCTCTAAAAAGCCGACCCTTTCTTTGTTGGGCTTTCAACTATTTATATGGGCTTGAGGGGTGTAGCGACCCTATTGTCACTTTCATATGGGGTTAATGACCCTTCCCATCGTGCGAGCGGTCCAGCGCCGGGCTGCGTTACGACAATGGCCTCGTGTTTGCTACGATGGCGGCGCCCTTCTGATGATTGTCGGTACACTTCTGATAGCAGCGCCCGGCTGCGGTAGCGGCGAGCGGCGAGCCTCGTCGAATGTCGAGCCTGCGCTTGGCGAGCCTCGTCTGAATGTCGAGCCTCGGCTGCTTGGCGAGCCTCGTGCGAATGTCGAGCCTCGGCGCTTGGCGAGCCTGCGTCGAATGTCGAGCCTCGGCTGCTTGGCGAGCCTCGTCGAATGTCGAGCCTGTTGCTTGGCGAGCCTCGTCGAATGTCGAGCCTCGGCGCTGGCGAGCCTCGTCTGAATGTCGAGGTTCACCGCTATAGGCGAACCTCGGTTGAATGTCGAGGTTCACCGCTATAGGCGAACCTCGGTTAAATGTCGAGCCTCGGCTTGGCGAGCCTCGATGCGAATGTCGAGCCTGGCGCTTGGCGAGCCTCGTCGAATGTCGAGCCTCGGCTGCTTGGCGAGCCTGCGTCGAATGTCGAGCCTGGCGCTTGGCGAGCCTCGTCGAATGTCGAGCCTGCGCTTGGCGAGCCTGCGTCGAATGTCGAGCCTCGGCGCTGGCGAGCCTCGTGCGAATGTCGAGCCTCGGCGCTTGGCGAGCCTCGTCGAATGTCGAGCCTCGGCTTGGCGAGCCTCGTCACGAATGTCGAGCCTGCGCTTGGCGAGCCTGCGTGCGAATGTCGAGCCTCGGCTGCTTGGCGAGCCTCGATGCGAATGTCGAGCCTGGCGCTGGCGAGCCTCGTCACGAATGTCGAGCCTGTTGCTTGGCGAGCCTGCGTCGAATGTCGAGCCTCGGCGCTTGGCGAGCCTCGATGCGAATGTCGAGCCTGCGCTTGGCGAGCCTCGATGCGAATGTCGAGCCTGTTGCTTGGCGAGCCTCGTCACGAATGTCGAGCCTGTTGCTTGGCGAGCCTCGTCACGAATGTCGAGCCTGGCTGCTTGGCGAGCCTCGTCGAATGTCGAGCCTCGGCGCTGGCGAGCCTCGTCGAATGTCGAGCCTGGCGCTGGCGAGCCTCGTCACGAATGTCGAGCCTCGGCTGCTTGGCGAGCCTCGTGCGAATGTCGAGCCTGCGCTTGGCGAGCCTCGATGCGAATGTCGAGCCTGTTGCTTGGCGAGCCTCGTCACGAATGTCGAGCCTCGGCGCTTGGCGAGCCTCGTCACGAATGTCGAGCCTGTTGCTTGGCGAGCCTCGATGCGAATGTCGAGCCTGGCTGCTTGGCGAGCCTCGTCGAATGTCGAGCCTCGGCGCTGGCGAGCCTCGTCGAATGTCGAGCCTGGCGCTGGCGAGCCTCGTCACGAATGTCGAGCCTCGGCTGCTTGGCGAGCCTCGTGCGAATGTCGAGCCTGCGCTTGGCGAGCCTCGATGCGAATGTCGAGCCTGTTGCTTGGCGAGCCTCGTCACGAATGTCGAGCCTCGGCGCTTGGCGAGCCTCGTCACGAATGTCGAGCCTGTTGCTTGGCGAGCCTCGCTGAATGTCGAGCCTGCGCTTGGCGAGCCTCGATGCGAATGTCGAGCCTGGCTGCTTGGCGAGCCTCGATGCGAATGTCGAGCCTGCGCTTGGCGAGCCTCGTCGAATGTCGAGCCTCGGCTGCTTGGCGAGCCTCGTCACGAATGTCGAGCCTGTTGCTTGGCGAGCCTCGTCACGAATGTCGAGCCTGTTGCTTGGCGAGCCTCGTCGAATGTCGAGCCTGTTGCTTGGCGAGCCTCGTCACGAATGTCGAGCCTGCGCTTGGCGAGCCTCGCTGAATGTCGAGCCTCGGCGCTTGGCGAGCCTCGATGCGAATGTCGAGCCTCGGCTTGGCGAGCCTCGATGCGAATGTCGAGCCTGTTGCTTGGCGAGCCTCGTGCGAATGTCGAGCCTCGCTGCTTGGCGAGCCTCGATGCGAATGTCGAGCCTGTTGCTTGGCGAGCCTCGTGCGAATGTCGAGCCTCGGCTTGGCGAGCCTCGTCACGAATGTCGAGCCTGTTGCTTGGCGAGCCTCGTCACGAATGTCGAGCCTCGGCTTGGCGAGCCTCGATGCGAATGTCGAGCCTGTTGCTTGGCGAGCCTCGATGCGAATGTCGAGCCTGTTGCTTGGCGAGCCTCGTCACGAATGTCGAGCCTGCGCTTGGCGAGCCTCGATGCGAATGTCGAGCCTGGCGCTGGCGAGCCTCGTCGAATGTCGAGCCTGCGCTTGGCGAGCCTCGATGCGAATGTCGAGCCTGGCTGCTTGGCGAGCCTCGATGCGAATGTCGAGCCTGGCGCTTGGCGAGCCTCGATGCGAATGTCGAGCCTCGGCTTGGCGAGCCTCGTCACGAATGTCGAGCCTGGCGCTTGGCGAGCCTCGATGCGAATGTCGAGCCTGTTGCTTGGCGAGCCTCGCTGAATGTCGAGCCTGCGCTTGGCGAGCCTCGTCACGAATGTCGAGCCTGCGCTTGGCGAGCCTCGATGCGAATGTCGAGCCTCGGCGCTTGGCGAGCCTCGCTGAATGTCGAGCCTGGCGCTTGGCGAGCCTCGATGCGAATGTCGAGCCTCGGCGCTGGCGAGCCTCGTCACGAATGTCGAGCCTCGCTGCTTGGCGAGCCTCGATGCGAATGTCGAGCCTGTTGCTTGGCGAGCCTCGTCACGAATGTCGAGCCTGGCGCTGGCGAGCCTCGTCACGAATGTCGAGCCTGTTGCTTGGCGAGCCTCGTCACGAATGTCGAGCCTCGGCTGCTTGGCGAGCCTCGATGCGAATGTCGAGCCTGTTGCTTGGCGAGCCTCGATGCGAATGTCGAGCCTGCGCTTGGCGAGCCTCGTCGAATGTCGAGCCTCGGCGCTTGGCGAGCCTCGATGCGAATGTCGAGCCTGTTGCTTGGCGAGCCTCGATGCGAATGTCGAGCCTCGCTGCTTGGCGAGCCTCGATGCGAATGTCGAGCCTCGGCTGCTTGGCGAGCCTCGTCACGAATGTCGAGCCTGGCGCTGGCGAGCCTCGTCACGAATGTCGAGCCTGTTGCTTGGCGAGCCTCGCTGAATGTCGAGCCTCGCTGCTTGGCGAGCCTCGATGCGAATGTCGAGCCTGCGCTTGGCGAGCCTCGATGCGAATTTGAATTCTTCACTGCGACTAATGATAAGCCCTCACGGGATTTTTAGCAAACCCCGACTATCAGCAGTTTGATGTGCCTTTACCGATTACCGTTTGAATCGGGCTAGCCATACTTTTCCCCTCAGTATGGTGAGTTTGCGAGGAGTTTCTTTTAGGCTTAGTGCTAAAATCTCCCCTCTATCCTTAGCCGTTCAAGGCGTTGGATTAAAAGATAAGGGCAAATAGCCTGGTAGGCCATCATGCGGAAATGATCGAATCGTTCAGTGACATGAAAGTATAACGATCGCGATCAAAAAGCAATCAAGTTGTTCAGTGACGTGAGAGTATAACAACGGTGATTCTGAACAAAATCATTTAGAGGAGCGATCATGTGGGAGTAGTTGAGTCGTTCAGGGACATGGGAGTATAACGACTATGGCTAAAATAGAGGCACATCGCATGGTAGGCCACTATTCAGAAATGATCGAATCGTTCAGTGACATAAAAGTATAACGATCGCGATCAAGAAGCAATCAAGTTGTTCAGTGACTTAAAAGTATAACAACAGTGATTACGAACAAAGTCATTTAGGAAATGACTCTGTGGGGGTAGCTGAGTCGTTCAGGGACATGGGAGTATAACGACTATGGCTAAAATAGAGGCACATCGCATGGTAGGCCACTATTCGAAAATGATCGAATCGTTGATGACATAAAAGTATAACGATCGCGATCAAGAAGCAATCAAGTTGTTCGGTGACTTAAAAGTATAACAACGGTGATTCTGAACAAAGTCATTTAGGAAATGACTCGTGGGGGTAGGCGAGTCGTTCGGGGACATGGGAGTATAACGACTATGGCTAAAATAGAGCACATCGCATGGTAGGCCACTATTCGAAAATGATCGAATCGTTGATTGACATAAAAGTATAACGATCGCGATCAAGAAGCAATCAAGTTGTTGATGACTTAAAAGTATAACAACGGTGATTCTGAACAAAGTCATTTAGGAAATGACTCGTGGGGGTAGGCGAGTCGTTCGGGGACATGGGAGTATAGCGACTATGGCTAAAATAGAGGCACATCATGGTAGGCCACTATTAGGTGAGGAGTTGATAGGGGTATATTGCTTGGTTGGACAAGCGTCGTTCGCGGGAATGGCGATCACGGACTATCGAGGTGATTGTTAACATGGCGGTGGGAGTGGTCCGTCATCTGTTTGAGAGGATCGGCGGAGGAAATCTTGAGGAACTATCGAGGTGATTGTTAACATGATAGTTTTGGGGTCCGCCATCCCATTGGCGAGGATTGGCGAGAATTTGGAGAAATTGGTTATCGATGTATTTGTTAACATGATAACCTAATGGGAGTTTGAAAGAAGACTACGGGTAGTACTTTTGAAACTTACCATTAATAGGCATCATGATTACGTAGCCTTCTTGATTGGTTAGGCGGTATGCTCCATTCGAGTAAGCAGACTCCACCACGAATGGTCCTTCCCATTTTGGTTCGAACTTCCCCTTCTTTTGGAGTTCAAAATCATCGAGTCGGACGGCGAGCGAGTCGCCTTCCTTGAAAATCGACATCGGACTTTCTTGTCAAATGCTTTAGAAATCGAGTGCAGTAAAGCTTCGATATGTTGTTGAGCACATGTCGTTTTCATCCGGCATTTCAAGTTCCTCAAAGTCGTGATGATTTTCCTCGGTTGTCATTCGGTGGATAGCGCCATTGAGCGATGGGATTTGAATCTCTATCGGTAAAATGGCTTCACAACCATAAACCGAGAATATGGGGTGGTACTGTCGGTTGTGCGAACCGTTTATGCGGTAAGCCCACGAGCTTTACCCGACTTGTCGTTCAATCCTTCTTGTTTGAAGAGACCATTTTAGTAAGGATCTTGATGATCGTCTTGTTAAAAGCTTCAGCTTGTCCATTCGGCGGGGTAGTAAAATGTTGGCGCTAGGTTCGGTTCGAAATTTATCGCGAATCGGCGTGAAGGCATGGCCGACAAATTGCGGACCATTATCGTGGGCGATCGCCTCGGCACACCATACGGTATATGACATGATGTTTAACAAATTTGATCACATCGCTTGTCTTGACCAATCTCAGCGGAGCGGCTTCAGCCCACTTTGAAAATACTCGATTATCGCCAATATAAAGCGATGTCCTTTTGAAGAAGGTGGAGAAATTGGACCGGCGATGTCCATTCCCCACGTTTCAAATGGCGGGGCGTGGCGGTAGGATGCAAGTGTTCGGAGGTTGGTGAAGGTAATTAGCATGTATTTGTACGCATGGCATCGTTTAGCGTAAGCCGGCATCCCTCACCATTGTCGGCCAATAATAGCAGAGTCTGCGGCCGGTCCCATAACTTGGGCCGGGTTGGTGTGCTCCACAAACACCGTCATGAGCTTCTTTCAAGACTTGCTCTGCTTCCTTAGTTGGCGGACATCGAGCGGTAACCCATCATATGACCTTCTATATAAGGTGCATGGCGGAATCATAGTAAAATCTTGATGCTCGTCGGCGAATCGACTCCCTTTCTTTTATGTCTTGGGCAATATCCCATGCAAGACATAGTCGATGATCGGGAACCGCCGGTCTCGTGCTTCAAGTGACTTAGGCTCGTCTTCAAGCTGCGAATCTGTAATGCATATTTTGGCGAAATAGTTGCCGACTAGTCACACTAACTGGCGAGTAGCATTCTCGAGGCGGGGCTAAGCGTAGCTGCAAGAGAGCCGGCCTTATCGCATAAGTGTTCATAAGCGGGGCACATGATCAATGTAAAAGCTTTCAAAGGAGTCGGCTAAAGTTATGGGCTGGCATGATGAGGATAAGGTCCTCGTGCGACCGTATTCTCCTCTTAGTTGTTTCACGACTAGGCTGTGAATCCCCAAATGCTTCAAGGTGCTTCACGCCTAAATGTTTGGCTATGTCGAGACCAATCAATAGCGCATTATACTACGCTTTCGTTATTGGTGCATGGTTACGATAGCGACCACGGCTTCGTGGTATCCGTGGTTTTCGCGGAGATATCAATACTACCCCCACTCCGGCTACAACGGGGCCGTCATGGGTCGCTCTCGAGGCTCCGTCAAAGAACAACTGCCATACCTGTTCCTTAGAGACCAGATTAGCTTCATAAGGTTCATCAGGCATGTCTTGATACAATTCGATTTTCCCTTTCAATGGATGATTAGCCATAAGATCACACATAGCTTGACCCTTCATCGCCTTCTGAGGTTTGAAGTGAATGTCGTACTGAGATAATAACAATGCCCATCTAGCCATTCGACCATTCAACGTGCCAGGCTGGGTCATGAATACCCGTATAGGGTCAATTTTGGAGATGATGTGTATGGTGCGTCCCACTAGATAGTGCATCTTTTGGATGGCGAAGACCAAAGCCAAACATTCCCGAATGGGAGGGTATCGATACTCGGCCCGACGGTGTCCTCTTGAGGTAATAGATTGCTGTTAAGTGGCCATTGTCATCGTCACGTGCTAAAAGACACGCTAGCATACTACGTAGCGGATGTAAATCGAAAGGGCTTTCGATTTAGGTGCAACTAACACGGGGATTAGAAAGATATGTTTTGATCTCTTGAATGCCTTAGGCAATCTTAGTCCCAAATGAGCGATACACCTTTCTTCATGAGCTTGAGAATGGTTGACATTTCCCGATAAATTGGAAATGAATCTGCGAATGTAAGCCAAGCGCCCTTGGAGACCACGAAGCTCTCGAGGCTTCTAGGAGGTGGAAGTTCTTGGATAGCTTTGACTTTATCCGGTCGAGGCACATCTGCGTCTGCTGTGACCACGAACCTAGGAATTTGCCACTAGACATCCCGGGAAAGACTTAGTTGGGTTCATCTTCAGGTGATGTGCGCATTATCTCAAATCTTTGTCCTCAAGTCGTGTAAATGATCACTTTTGTGGCGACTCTTGACCACTAAATCGTCTACGTAGCATTCTCTTGTCTTAGTAAATGTTTTGGAAGATAGTGGTCATAACTGTTGGTATGTTGCCCTGCGTTTTCAAGCCGAAGGCATAAGCGTATAACGGTATATTCGGCGGTGTTGAGGAAAGTAGTGTGCTTTTCATCATCGGGGTGCATTTTGATCGATTGTACCACGAAAAGCCATCCATAAAGACATCCTTTCAAACCCACCGTGTTATCGGCGATAATATCCGTGATTGGTAAGGAAAATCATCTTCGGACATCTTTGAATTTAAGTCTCGATAGTCAGCGCCGCGGTAGGATCGTCGCTTTTCTTCAAAGCGGGTACTATATTGGCTACCCAATCGGGTGTTGAACCTCGAATGAAACACCTTTGATCGGCTTCTCGATTTCTTTCTCAATGGCCTTCATGACACGAGGGCAAATGCGTCGTTCTTTGTTGTTTAACGAGCTTAGCGCTGGTTCGATATTAAGGCAATGCATAGCCACTTTCGAGGGTCTAAGCGGGCATATCTTCATAACTCCAGCGAAGACATCGATATATTCCGTACCAAAGCGATAAGGCTCTCCTTTTCTTCATTTGTCAAACTATAAACTTATGAATATGGGCTTGGATTAGCTTCATCCCCATATCAACTTCGGACTATTTTGTCATCGGTGGGCGGTTCTCGTTGTTCAAAGCGATGTTCCCATTGCATTCAAGTTGTTGACTTCGGTGGATCCTCGAATAGCGGTAAGAGATCATCTTCTTGAATCTCTATTGGATCAGCGAGGTCATATTAACCATCGGGGACCTAATTTCTGTCCTATCTTGGCGTCGAGAATCGAGCTGCCCGAAGATGAGTGATCGACTCACCCTCGATCGTAGCGTGCCACGATGCGGCGACTCATATCCCAACCCTTTACGAGTTTTATGATAGTAATCATCGGTGGCCTTAGGGACATAAGCGGTCGGATCGGTGTCGATGCCTCTCCATAGTTTAAGCCTTCTTTGTGAAGAAAGTCATACCCCATTTTCTTCATCAAATGTTGCGCCGGCGAAATATGAAAATTGGGGTTCTTTTCCTTTTGCTTGGGGTTGTTCCACCTCGGCTTGCAATGGTTTATTGACTGCCCAAAGATAATGTCTTTCGATCATTGTTTGGTGGTATCACAAAACCGCTTCGCGAAGAGTCATTATGCCTTTGGGTCATCATGAGCGGCGGCCAGAGTTGGCATGTGCGGTGTAGGTTCGACATACAACCGTGGCGAAATTTCGACATTAAGTCGATATGACTTTTAACACCGGTCGTAAGCTAAATCATAATCTTCATTGAAAGCGGCGATATCGTCATCGGGATCATTGGATCGATTACAAAGGGTTTTACATCATTGAACACAACTCCTTGTTAGGACTCTATGTCGACCTCATTTCATTTGTCATAGTCCTCGATCGTGGTTCATCGGTTTGGCCCTCCTCAAGGTAGTGGGCGAGAATCGGTAAAATAATTCTCCACACCTTTGAATGGTTGCCTTTCGCGACCAATGTTTTAACCATCCCTCTTCATCTACATACTTCATGCATTGATGCAATGTAGATGGGGCGATCAAGTTTTCATGGATCGAGTCGACCCAATAGCAAATTATAGGATGTATCGGCATCAATGGCGTAGCGGTGGCGTCGTCTTCAAGTCTCCTATCGGCATCGAGTTTGATTTTGCCCAAGGGGCGAGGTGGTGGCATTGAAACCGTAGATGGTAGTCGGTTGTCGCTAAGCGATCTGTGGTATCGAGATGTTGTATAATTCTCAATGGGATGATACTCAATGCGAGATCTGGGTCAACTTGAGCTCGGTTGATCGGACGAGCCAATGTAACGGTAAAGTATAATGGCCTATCATGCCGGGTTCTTCACTTGCATGTCCTCAGGAGAAGGTAATGCAAGGTATTGGCTATGAAGACACAGTGACATTGAAGCAAACTTACATTGAGCTTTACGGGAAATGGCGAGAAGGCCGTTATCCGCCAATGCTTCTCATGAGCTTCTACGGTAGATTGAAAGCGTAAGAGTTCAAACAAGGTGATCCTCGTAGGGATGTTGGAGAGTTGGGCTAAAACATCGAGCTGGAAAGGGCCTTGAAGTCTCGGTAGCGTCCTTCACGAGTGCTTTGTTGTAGCGGATGTCCCTTGTCTTGGACCCACTAGCGGCTCCTTTCTTGCTACACGGGTGTTGCCTCGGGATACTCCCTTAAGAACTCTTTTCCACCTCGGGTGTGGCCGAATGCAGTTGTTGGTGAGTCATCGACTTGCTCCCTTTCGTGAGGTGGCGTTACAAGTCTTCCCTTTGGACTTTGAAGAAGTCCATTGCTCATCGATAGCAAGTCGGGGTGAACCCACATAATTTAAGCCTTTCGGTGGTGTAAGGGACCATACCTTGTTCCTCCGTCATTTGGAGGTCAAAGTTCACAACTCGGCTTCCGTTTGAGGATCGCCTCTACTCCATCTTGCACACGGAATTCGAAAAATCACCAAATTGGAGGGTGACCATGTTTGCGGACACCTTCTTCGATCCTCTCGCGAGTCATAACACTGCTTCTAACAAGACTTGGATCTTGTCCTTCAAAGCGTAGCATGACCACGTCGGTGGTGTACCATTCGATGGTACATGCGGTATTTTGGATCATCCGTCCTTGAAGCTTCCTCCGGCTTCCTCATTTAGGGGCGTGATCTTGTTCATTTTGAGTAAAGTTTTAAGGATTGGTATGACTGGTCATCCTTAAAGTCATACTTCCTCACGGGGCGGTATCAAAAACATTCGATTTACGCTTGAAGGGTCTCGAAGTAGGTTGGGTCTCCGACCAAAGTCTCCTTCCCCTTATTTGCTTTTGGGGAATAAAATTGTTACGATTACCCCCTTCTTATGACAAGAATCACAGGGTTCCTCGGCCGATCCTCATAAGCATGTTCTCAACTTGCTGCATGCCTCACCAATTCTCTCCAAGAGTGTGCTTCAAGCTGCACCCATCTTTGAAAGTATGTTGATCGAGGTTGGCTCGCACATCCGATGAATGTAAGCTTCGAGGCTGGTCAGGGAGTGCAAAGGCAATTCGAATAAGCAGCGAGCGTCTTGGCGGACTCCGTCTTCTTTTGCTTTTCGACCCGGCAAAGTGGCCATAGACACCTCGGTGTCATCATCGAAGAATCGGGCCATAAAAGCCTGCACATCTTTCCAGAGGCGATAGAACCGGGCTCTAACCTTGAAACCATTGGCGACTCCCTTAAGAGTGCTAATGAATAACGGGTCATGATAGGATCGTTACCGTTATATGCCGGTTTGCGCTTGGAAGTAATAGATGTGTTGCGACGGAGAGCTTTTCGTCGGCGCACTAAATTAAGTGGCTTGAATTTGGAGGATATGGGACATCATCCCATTCTATAGGGTATGGCCTTGCCACCCCGACTCCTTAGATTGCCCTTGGGTTTGAGCGTCCGGTACTTTTGGAAATCCGCAACATATGATCCTGCTCTTTCGTGCAGCGGATTGATTCGCTTCGATGACATTGAGTGAACATCATGATCCCGTCGTAGCCTTCTTGCTTCGATCCGGATCCTCCTTCATCCATCTTCTTCTTGCCCACAACTTTCTCCATCATCATCTCTAAGCGTCGATAGATTCTTGTTGCGCAAGAATAGTAGCTGTTGCTCTTCAATTCTTCGTGCCATCTCTTCTTCGTTCGGCCATGAGGACGGCACGATCAACTGAAATCGATATTTGAAGGTTGAGATGTAGCGATGGCGAGTTCTCAATTCTTGAAGGACCCCGGCCAGCGGCTATAATCAAGCGGGATTGCATACAGTGCGAAGCGGGTGCCGATGGCGCCTTGACTATTGATTAATGTGCCTCGTAAACCTGGGGAGTACTCGGGGTCAGACGATTCAGGACTGCTTATCGGGGTCTTGCTCCCGCTCCTCCCAACCATGTTAATGGTCACTCTATGACCCTCGCGGGCCGCCTGCCTTTTACGGTGGAACCGCCTTCGTCTAGTTGACGGGTCAGATAACCGCTCAAAAACCGAGGGCTGATGTGTTGATGAACATTGGGCGCGCATCGCAGAGATGAGCTTCTCCGGCAGCGGTGAGGCGCATTTGATTGGCATCGGCGCTTGCGTGTGAGATAATCCGCGGAGATCGGAAGTGGGTGTACCCCGGTTGATTCGAAAAATGAGCCTCGGCGTGAGAGGGCTTCGAGTCGAGTTTGGCGAACTGGCGAGGTTGCCACTTCCCTTGGCTCTGGCGGCGAAGCTTATGGCGAGGTTAAGCCATCGGCGAAGTTCATCGGCTCGGCATGGACCTCATGTTGGCGAGGTTCGTCATTCGGCGCTTGCCATGGCGAGGTTAGTCAGCAGGCGGCGTTCATCACATTCTTTGGCGAGATTAAGCTAAGCGGCGAGGCTCGTCTCTTTTCAAGGGACCTCGCGTTGTGGCGAGGTTAAGCCACTGGCGAGCTCGTCACTTCTTGAGGACCCCGTTGTGGCGAGGTTAAGCCACTTGGGCGAGCTCGCGGCATAGGCGGCGTTAGTCTTGTGGGCGAGGTTAGCGGTAGGCGGCGTTCATCTTGTTTGAATGAACCTCTTGATGGCGGCGAGGTTGGCTTTCTTCGGACGATAGTGGAATCCGTCCAGCGAGACCAAAGCTTCGAGCACATCGGCGAGCTTGGTTCTGCCGTGGCGTTATGCGGCGTCACGGATAGGGAACCGTTAGTAGGATCGGTCTCCCCATAGGCGAGGCGAGGCTCGCCGAAGCCAAACAGCTAACAACATCGAAGTTGACTTGGGTTGCTTAACAACCCACTTCTTAGCCTGGCGGCTAGCTTTTGGAGCCTCGTCCTTGAGAGGCGAGGCTGCTCGTCGAGTTCACTCGAGAGGATTCAACAAAAGCCACGGGGCTGAAGTCTCATCACGAGACTTCGGCGACACTGCGTGCCTTTCTTGGGCTAGATGCCCGGAGGAGAGGAACTCCTCGTACTTACTCGATCAAATTCAATGACCAAGGTTTGAACCTCGGTTCCAAGCTGCGGCTTTGTCGATTGTGCCACCACCGGTTCATCGGAATGAATGGTTGCTCCCCTTGTGGTTGCCATCTTACGTAGAATTGAAAAAATGTTTATTGATTGAATGAATGTATTACAATCAAATTCTCGATTCTGAGAGGAAGAGGAGGTTGATTTGACTCCTCTTTTGTATGGGTTCTTGGTGGCGATAGGATGCTTCCCTCGATGCTCACGTCGAGATTGCTTCCGTTGACGATCGGACCAAAGGCTGCGGATGATCTAGAGGTTGTTGAAGAGGTTCTTGATCTCTCTTGTCGCAAGTGCTTGATTTTCCAAGAGTTCTCTCTAAAAGCCGGCCGGCCCTTTCTTTGTTGGGCTTTCAACTATTTATATGGGCTTGAGGGGTGTAGCGACCCTATTGTCACTTTCATATGGGGTTAATGACCCTTCCCATCGTGCGAGCGGTCAAGCGCCGGGCTGCGTTACGACAATGGCCTCGTGTTTGCTTCTGATGGCTGGCTTCGATGATTGTCGGTACTTCTGATAGCAGCGGCGCCCGGCTGCGATAGCGGCGACGGCGAGCCTCGTCGAATGTCGAGCCTCATTGCTTGGCGAGCCTCGTGCGAATGTCGAGCCTGTTGCTTGGCGAGCCTCGTCGAATGTCGAGCCTCATTGCTTGGCGAGCCTCGCTGAATGTCGAGCCTCGCTGCTTGGCGAGCCTCGTCTGAATGTCGAGCCTGTTGCTTGGCGAGCTCCATCGAATGTCGAGCCTCGCTGCTTGGCGAACCTCGGTTGAGTGTTGGCGGGGTATCGAGACTCGCTGCTATAGGCAAACCTCGGTTGAATGTCGAGGTTCCTTTGCTATAAGCGAACCTCGGTTGAATGTCGAGGTTCCTTTGCTATGGCGAACCTCGGTTGAATGTCGAGGTTCCTTTGCTATGGCGAACCTCGGTTAAATGTCGAGCCTCGGCGCTTGGCGAGCTCCATCGAATGTCGAGCCTCGGCGCTTGGCGAGCCTCGTGCGAATGTCGAGCCTCATTGCTTGGCGAGCCTCGTGCGAATGTCGAGCCTCGGCGCTTGGCGAGCCTCGTGCGAATGTCGAGCCTGTTGCTTGGCGAGCCTCGCTGAATGTCGAGCCTCGGCTTGGCGAGCCTCGCTGAATGTCGAGCCTCGGCGCTTGGCGAGCCTCGTCGAATGTCGAGCCTCGCTGCTTGGCGAGCCTCGTGCGAATGTCGAGCCTGTTGCTTGGCGAGCCTCGCTGAATGTCGAGCCTGGCGCTGGCGAGCCTCGTCTGAATGTCGAGCCTCATTGCTTGGCGAGCTCCATCGAATGTCGAGCCTCGGCTTGGCGAGCCTCGTCTGAATGTCGAGCCTCATTGCTTGGCGAGCTCCATCGAATGTCGAGCCTCATTGCTTGGCGAGCCTCGCTGAATGTCGAGCCTCATTGCTTGGCGAGCCTCGTCACGAATGTCGAGCCTGTTGCTTGGCGAGCTCCATCGAATGTCGAGCCTCATTGCTTGGCGAGCCTCGTCACGAATGTCGAGCCTCATTGCTTGGCGAGCCTCGCTGAATGTCGAGCCTCGGCGCTTGGCGAGCCTCGCTGAATGTCGAGCCTCGGCGCTTGGCGAGCCTCGTCTGAATGTCGAGCCTCATTGCTTGGCGAGCCTCGTCGAATGTCGAGCCTCGGCTTGGCGAGCCTCGCTGAATGTCGAGCCTCATTGCTTGGCGAGCTCCATCGAATGTCGAGCCTCATTGCTTGGCGAGCTCCATCGAATGTCGAGCCTCATTGCTTGGCGAGCTCCATCGAATGTCGAGCCTCATTGCTTGGCGAGCCTCGTCACGAATGTCGAGCCTCATTGCTTGGCGAGCCTCGCTGAATGTCGAGCCTGTTGCTTGGCGAGCTCCATCGAATGTCGAGCCTCGGCTTGGCGAGCCTCGTGCGAATGTCGAGCCTCGCTGCTTGGCGAGCCTCGTCACGAATGTCGAGCCTCATTGCTTGGCGAGCTCCATCGAATGTCGAGCCTCGGCTTGGCGAGCCTCGCTGAATGTCGAGCCTGTTGCTTGGCGAGCTCCATCGAATGTCGAGCCTCATTGCTTGGCGAGCTCCATCGAATGTCGAGCCTGTTGCTTGGCGAGCCTCGTCACGAATGTCGAGCCTCATTGCTTGGCGAGCCTCGTGCGAATGTCGAGCCTCATTGCTTGGCGAGCTCCATCGAATGTCGAGCCTGTTGCTTGGCGAGCCTCGTCACGAATGTCGAGCCTCGGCTTGGCGAGCCTCGCTGAATGTCGAGCCTCATTGCTTGGCGAGCCTCGCTGAATGTCGAGCCTGGCGCTGGCGAGCCTCGTCTGAATGTCGAGCCTCGGCGCTTGGCGAGCCTCGTCACGAATGTCGAGCCTCATTGCTTGGCGAGCTCCATCGAATGTCGAGCCTCATTGCTTGGCGAGCCTCGTCACGAATGTCGAGCCTCATTGCTTGGCGAGCTCCATCGAATGTCGAGCCTCGGCGCTTGGCGAGCCTCGTCGAATGTCGAGCCTGTTGCTTGGCGAGCCTCGCTGAATGTCGAGCCTGTTGCTTGGCGAGCTCCATCGAATGTCGAGCCTCGGCGCTGGCGAGCCTCGTCTGAATGTCGAGCCTGTTGCTTGGCGAGCCTCGTCACGAATGTCGAGCCTGTTGCTTGGCGAGCCTCGTCACGAATGTCGAGCCTCATTGCTTGGCGAGCCTCGTCACGAATGTCGAGCCTGTTGCTTGGCGAGCCTCGTCTGAATGTCGAGCCTCGCTGCTTGGCGAGCTCCATCGAATGTCGAGCCTCATTGCTTGGCGAGCCTCGCTGAATGTCGAGCCTCGGCGCTTGGCGAGCCTCGTCACGAATGTCGAGCCTGTTGCTTGGCGAGCCTCGTCTGAATGTCGAGCCTCGGCTTGGCGAGCCTCGTCGAATGTCGAGCCTCGCTGCTTGGCGAGCCTCGTGCGAATGTCGAGCCTCATTGCTTGGCGAGCCTCGTCACGAATGTCGAGCCTCATTGCTTGGCGAGCCTCGTGCGAATGTCGAGCCTGTTGCTTGGCGAGCCTCGTCACGAATGTCGAGCCTCATTGCTTGGCGAGCCTCGCTGAATGTCGAGCCTCATTGCTTGGCGAGCTCCATCGAATGTCGAGCCTCGGCTTGGCGAGCCTCGCTGAATGTCGAGCCTGTTGCTTGGCGACTCCACTTAGATGGGCTCTTAAGCTCTTTTGCTCATTCCGAGTTGCTGTGTAGGGATTAAGGCAATTTTTATTGCCTACAGACATGAATTCAGGTCTTTGATGGCCAATATGACCTCAGTTGATCCAATAGAGATTCAAGAAGATGATCTCTTACCGCTATTCGAGGATCCACTGAGTCAACAGCTTGGAGTGCAATGGGAACATCGTTTTGAACAACGAGAACCGCCCACTGATGACAAAATAGTCCAAGTTAATATGGGGGATGAAGCTAATCCAAAACCTATATTCATAAGCGATAGTTTGACGACTGAAGAAAAGGAGAGCCTTATCGCTTTGGTACGGGAATATATCGATGTCTTCGCATGGAGTTATAAAGATATGCCTGGTTTAGACCCTCAAGTGGCTATGCATTGCCTTAATATCGAACCGAGCTAAGCACGTTAAACAAACGGCGATTTTCCCCTCGGTCATGAAGGCCATTGAGAAAGAAATCGAGAAGGCGATCAAAGCGAGGTTCATTGGGAGGTTCAACACCCCGATTGGGTAGCCAATATAGTACCTGTTTTGAAGAAAAGTGGACAGATCCGGCCGTGCGTTGACTATCGAGACTTAAATTCAGCATGTCCGAAAGATGATTTTCCTTTACCAATCACGGATATTATCATCGACAACACGTGTGGATTTGAAAGGATGTCTTTTATGGATGGCTTTTGAGGTACAATCGGATCAAAATGCACCCGATGATGAAAAGCACTGCGCTTTCGAACACCGTCGAGAATATCTTGTTATCTGATTATGCCTTCGGCTTGAAAAATGCAGGGGCTACATATCAGCGTGCCATGACCACTATCTTCCGAAAATATTTACGGAAGACGGTAGAATGCTACGTGGACGATTTGGTGGTCAAGAGTCGTCACAAGAGTGATCATTTACACGACTTGAGGACAACATTTGAGATAATGCGGGCACATCAGCTGAAGATGAACCCAACTAAGTCTTTCCTGGGGATGTCTAGTGGTAAATTTCTAGGGTTCGTGGTCACGGCGAGATGGTATCGCCTCGACCGGACAAAGTCAAGGCTATCCAAGAACTTCCACCTCCTAGAAGCCTCAAAGAGCCGTGGTCTCCAAGGCGTTTGGCTTACATTGCGATTCATTTCCAATCTATCGGAAATGTCAACCATTCTCGAAGCTCATGAAGAAAGGTGTATCGTTAGTTTGGGATGAAGATTGCGGAAGGCATTGAAGATCAAAACATATCTTTCCAATCCCCGTGTTAGTTGCACCTAAATCGGAAAGCCCTTCGATTTACATCCGGCTTCTGAGTATCGTTAGCGAGTCTTTAGCGGGGCGATGACAATGGCCCGCGAGCAGTGATCTATTACCTCGGTAGGACAGCTGCCGAGAATATCGATATCCTCCCATTCGAAGGAATGTTTGGCTTTGGTCTTAGCCATCCAAAAGATGCGGCACTATCTAGTGGGACGGACCATACCGTCATCTCAAAATTGACCCTATCACGGGTATTCATGACCCGGCTGCACGTTGAATGGTAGAATGGCTAGATGGGCATTGTTATTATCTCGATCGACATTCACTTCAAACCTCGAAGGCGATGAAGGGTCAAGGCGTGTGTGTCTTATGGCTAACCATCCATTGAAAGGGAAGTCGAATTGTATCAAGACATGCACGATGAACCTTATGAAGCTAATCGGTCTCTAAGGAGCAGTATGGCGGTTGTTCTTTGATGGAGCCTCGAGGCGACCCACGGCGGCCCGTTGTAGCGGAGTGGGGTAGTATTGATATCTCCACAAAACCACGTGATACCACGGTACGTATGGTTATCGAACCATGCACCAATAGCGTAGCAGAGTATAATGCGTTATTGATTGGTCTCGACATAGCCAAACATTTAGGCGTGAAACACCTTGAAGCATTTGGGGATTCACAGCTAGTCGTAAAACAACTAAGAGGAGAGTACAAAGTCAGGCACGAGGACCTTATCCCTCATCATGCAGCAGCCATAACTTTAGCTGACTCTTTTGAAAGCTTTTACATTGATCATGTACCCCGTTTGCAGAACACTTATGCGAATCTTGTTGGCGTCTCTTGCAGCTACGCTAGCCCTGCCTGAGAATGCTACTCAGCAAGTTAGTGTGTCTAGTCGGCAACTATTTTGACCAAAATATGCATTACAGATCCAAGCAGTCGAAGACGAACCTAAGTCACTTGAAGCACGAGACTGGCGGTTCCCGATCATCGACTATGTCTTGCATGGGATACTACCCGAAGACATAAAAGAAAGGGAGTCGATTCGTCGACGAGCATCAAGATTTTACTATGATTCCCAATTCTGGACTTTATATAGAAGGTGGTATGATGGGTTCTTGCCGATGTCGTCAACTAAGGAAGCGAGCAAGTCTTGAAAGAAGCTCATGACGGTGTTTGTGGAGCACACCAATCTGGGCCCAAGTTATGGGACCGGCTGCGTAGACTCGGTTATTATTGGCCGACAATGGTAAGGGATGCCGTGGCTTATGCTAAACGATGCCATGCGTGCCAAATACATGCTAATTACCTTCACCAACCTCCGGAACACTTGCATCCTACCGCCACGTCCTGGCCGTTTGAAACGTGGGGAATGGATATCGTCGGTCCAATTTCTCCACCTTCTTCAAAAGGACATCGCTTCATATTGGCGATAACTGATTATTTCTCAAAGTGGGCCGAAGCCGTTCCGTTGAGATTGGTCAAGACAAGTGATGTGATCAAATTTGTTAAACATCATGTCATATACCGATCACGGTGTCGCGTGATTGTCCACGATAATGGTCCGCAATTTGTCGGTCATGCCTTCACGCGATTTTGCGATAAATTTCGAATCCGGAATCTAGCGTCAACAGCTTACTACCCCGCCGCGAATGGACAAGCTAAAGCTTTTAATAAGACGATCATCAAGATCATTACTAAGATGGTCTCTTCAAACAAGAAGGATTGGAGCGACAAGGCTGGGGCAAAGCACGTGGGCTTACCGTACAACGGTTCGCTGCAAACGGTACCACCCATATTCTACGGTTTATGGTTGTGAGGCCATTTTACCGTTAGAGATTCAAATCCCATCGCTTGAATAGCGTTATCCACGGAATGACAACAGGAAAATCATCGCCCGGCCTTGAGGAACTTGAAATCTTTGGATGGCGATTACGGGCTCAACGACATATCGAGCTTTACGGACCAGTTCTAAAGCATTTGACAAGAAAGTCCGATGTCATATTTTCAAGGAAGGCGACCTCGTTCTCATTGTCCGGCCTTGATGATTTTGAACTCCAAAAGAAGGGGAAGTTCGAACCAAAATGGGAAGGACCATTCGTGGTGGAGTCTGTTTACTCGAATGGAGCATACCGCCTAACCAATCAAGAAGGCGACAAAATCATGATGCCCATCAACGGTAAGTTTACGAAGAAATATTAACCTAATCAACTATCTTGTCGTTTCTAAATATTGACCTACCAAGTCAATATTTTATCTTTACGATGTCCACCATTGGCCTACCAAGTGATGCACCAATATTCTATTCTTTCGGCATTTGTTACCGATCCGCGGTCGTCATACCTCTATGTCCTTTGAGCGACACGATCATTTCCATATCGTCACTTGTCAGAGTGACTTTGGGTTAGATAGTGGTTAACCAAGCAATATACCCTATCAACTCCCTCACCGAATAGTGGCCTACCATGCGATGTGCCTCTATTTCAACCATAGTCGTTATACTCCCATGTCAGCTGAGCGACTTGACTACTCCCACATGATCATTCCTCTAAATGATTTTGTTCATAATCCTTGTTGTTATACTCTCCGTCAGCGAACAACTTGATTGCTTTTTGATCCGCGATCGTTATACTTTTATGTCAGCTGAGCGATTCGATCATTTCGAATAGTGGCCTACCATGCGATGTGCCTCTATTTCAACCATAGTCGTTATACTCCCATGTCAGCGAGCGACTTGACTACTCCCACATGATCATTCCTCTAAATGATTTTGTTCATAATCACTTGTTGTTATACTCTCCGTCCTTTGAACAACTTGATTGCTTTTTGATCCGCGATCGTTATACTTTTATGTCAGCGAGCGATTCGATCATTTCCACATAGTGGCCTACCATGCGATGTGCCTCTATTTCAACCATAGTCGTTATACTCCCATGTCGCTGAGCGACTTGACTACTCCCACATGATCATTCCTCTAAATGATTTTGTTCATAATCCTTGTTGTTATACTCTCCGTCAGCGAACAACTTGATTGCTTTTTGATCGTGATCGTTATACTTTTATGTCAGCGAGCGATTCGATCATTTCCACATGATGGCCTACCGGGCAATTTGCCCTTATCTTTTAATCCAGCGCCTTGAGCGGCTAAGGATAGAGGAGATTTTAGCACTAAGCCTAAAAGAAACTCCTCGCAAACTCACCATCTTGAGGGAAAAGTATGGCTAGCCGATTCAAGCGGTGTCGGTAAAGGCACATCAAATCCGTTGATAGGCGGGGTTTGCTAAAAATCCTAGAGGGCAATCATTAGCTGCAAGTGAAGAATTCAAATTTACGTGTTCGTTGGAAGGTTCCTCGCTCGATGCGCGGCGACCATTTTACAAGTCTTCATATCCAAAGTGTTCGGACTCCATTCAACCACATTCAAGTCGAAAATTTTGGAGGGTTTCTGAGCAATAAAATTGCCTTAAGCCCTACGACAACTTCGGAATGAGCAAAAGAGCTTAAGGGTCCATCGAGTGAAGTCGGGCCGCCTAAAGGTTAAGTTCACTGAATGCTTGACTTTACGGATAGACAAAAGTGCTGATATCTCTCGAATCGGAAGGAATTGGGCAAAATGGCCGAAACAATTGGCTCCGTCTCGTCGAGATAGTCGATTTTCATATATAATTCATCCGGTTCGGCGTGCGGCTTGAAAGTTACGACACGTTAGGTAAGTAGCATGTTCTCCGAAAGCCTTAGAAAATGCTAAGAGACAAAGAGGAGGTTAAGCCCTAGGCTGCGAGGCTCGGCGTTCAACCGAGGTTAAATGCGTGGGCGGAGTTCAATCTTAACACGAGGTTCGCACGAGAAATGAAGCTCAACGGTGGTGCGGCGAGGTTAGCCTACGGCGGTGAACCTCGACATTCAACGAGGTTCGCCCACAGCGTCAAAGTTTGGCGAGGCTCGCCCACAGCGTCAAAGTTTGTGAGGCTCGCCCACAGCGTCAAAGTTTGGCGAGGCTCGCCCACAACGTCAAAGTTTGTGAGGCTCGCCCACAACGTCAAAGTTTGGCGAGGCTCGCCCACAACGTCAAAGTTTGGCGAGGCTGCGCGGCATCAAAGTCAAGCGAGGATGCGCCAGCGTGGCTTCGACACTCAACCGAGGTTAGCCTACGGCGGTGAACCTCGACACTCAACCGAGGTTAGCCTACGGCGGTGAACCTCGACACTCAACGAGGTTAGCCTACAGCGGTGAACCTCAACACTCAACCGAGGTTAGCCTACAGCGGTGAACCTCGACACTCAACGAGGTTAGCCTACGGCGGTGAACCTCGACATTCAACCGAGGTTAGCCTACGGCGGTGAACCTCGACATTCAACGAGGCTAGACCGATTGCAGCTTCAAAGCGAGACTTGCTCAAGAGGCGAGACTTGACCTCAATCTGAGGTTCGCCGCGTGGAGTGGAGTTCGATCTTTACGAGCATCAAAGTGTGACAAGGCTGCGCTGCGGCGTCGATGGTCTAACGAGGTTCGCCGCGTGGAGTGGAGTTCGATCTTTACGAGCATCAAAGTGTGACAAGGCTGCGCTGCGGCGTCGATGGTCTAACGAGGTTCGCCGCGTGGAGTGGAGTTCGATCTTTACGAGCATCAAAGTGTGACAAGGCTGCGCTGCGGCGTCGATGGTCTAACGAGGTTCGCCGCGTGGAGTGGAGTTCGATCTTTACACGAGCATCAAAGTGTGACAAGGCTGCGCTGCGGCGTCGATGGTCTAACGAGGTTCGCCGCGTGGAGTGGAGTTCGATCTTTACGAGCATCAAAGTGTGACAAGGCTGCGCTGCGGCGTCGATGGTCTAACGAGGTTCGCCGCGTGGAGTGGAGTTCGATCTTTACACGAGCATCAAAGTGTGACAAGGCTGCGCTGCGGCGTCGATGGTCTAACGAGGTTCGCCGCGTGGAGTGGAGTTCGATCTTTACACGAGCATCAAAGTGTGACAAGGCTGCGCTGCGGCGTCGATGGTCTAACGAGGTTCGCCTACAGCGGTGAACCTCGACATTCAACCGAGGTTAGCCTACAGCGGTGAACCTCGACACTCAACGAGGTTAGCCTACAGCGGTGAACCTCGACACTCAACGAGGTTAGCCTACGGCGGTGAACCTCGACATTCAACCGAGGTTAGCCTACGGCGGTGAACCTCGACACTCAACGAGGTTAGCCTACGGCGGTGAACCTCGACATTCAACCGAGGTTAGCCTACGGCGGTGAACCTCAACACTCAACCGAGGTTAGCCTACGGCGGTGAACCTCGACACTCAACCGAGGTTAGCCTACGGCGGTGAACCTCGACATTCAACCGAGGTTAGCCTACAGCGGTGAACCTCGACACTCAACGAGGTTAGCCTACGGCGGTGAACCTCGACACTCAACCGAGGTTAGCCTACGGCGGTGAACCTCGACACTCAACGAGGTTAGCCTACGGCGGTGAACCTCGACATTCAACCGAGGTTAGCCTACGGCGGTGAACCTCGACATTCAACCGAGGTTAGCCTACAGCGGTGAACCTCGACATTCAACCGAGGTTAGCCTACGGCGGTGAACCTCGACACTCAACCGAGGTTAGCCTACAGCGGTGAACCTCGACATTCAACCGAGGTTAGCCTACAGCGGTGAACCTCGACACTCAACCGAGGTTAGCCTACGGCGGTGAACCTCGACATTCAACCGAGGTTAGCCTACGGCGGTGAACCTCGACACTCAACGAGGTTAGCCTACAGCGGTGAACCTCGACACTCAACCGAGGTTAGCCTACGGCGGTGAACCTCAACACTCAACCGAGGTTAGCCTACAGCGGTGAACCTCGACACTCAACCGAGGTTAGCCTACGGCGGTGAACCTCGACATTCAACCGAGGTTAGCCTACGGCGGTGAACCTCGACACTCAACCGAGGTTAGCCTACGGCGGTGAACCTCGACACTCAACGAGGTTAGCCTACAGCGGTGAACCTCAACACTCAACCGAGGTTAGCCTACGGCGGTGAACCTCGACACTCAACCGAGGTTAGCCTACGGCGGTGAACCTCGACATTCAACCGAGGTTAGCCTACGGCGGTGAACCTCGACATTCAACCGAGGTTAGCCTACGGCGGTGAACCTCGACATTCAACCGAGGTTAGCCTACGGCGGTGAACCTCGACACTCAACGAGGTTAGCCTACGGCGGTGAACCTCGACACTCAACGAGGTTAGCCTACGGCGGTGAACCTCGACATTCAACCGAGGTTAGCCTACGGCGGTGAACCTCGACACTCAACCGAGGTTAGCCTACGGCGGTGAACCTCGACATTCAACCGAGGTTAGCCTACGGCGGTGAACCTCGACATTCAACCGAGGTTAGCCTACAGCGGTGAACCTCAACACTCAACCGAGGTTAGCCTACGGCGGTGAACCTCGACATTCAACCGAGGTTAGCCTACGGCGGTGAACCTCGACATTCAACCGAGGTTAGCCTACGGCGGTGAACCTCGACACTCAACCGAGGTTAGCCTACGGCGGTGAACCTCGACATTCAACCGAGGTTAGCCTACAGCGGTGAACCTCGACACTCAACCGAGGTTAGCCTACAGCGGTGAACCTCGACATTCAACCGAGGTTAGCCTACGGCGGTGAACCTCGACATTCAACCGAGGTTAGCCTACAGCGGTGAACCTCGACAGAATTTGATTGTAATACATTCATTCAATCAATAAACTTTTTCGACCCTACAACTGTGTGTTGCAACTGCAATTGTAAGTTGCAATAAAACAAACGCTTGCAACTGGAGTTGCAACCACTCCACTTGCAAGCTACCAACGCCCCCTATGTGAAACAGAATTTCAGCCTGGAAGCGTGTATCCGAATGTTTTGCTGGAGCCCACAAGTGGGACCCAGTTTGGAACTAGTAGGTGGGTACGTACGGGATTGGGATTCTCTACTAATGCATAGTATTTCCGAATATATGCTAATGCATCTCCACCTTTGATTTTGTGGACAAGTACAAAGTGAAAGATGAAGCCCACAACGTGAAAGGTGGAGATGCATTAGCAAATGTTAGGAAATACTATGTATTAGTAGAGGATCCCAATCCGTACGAATGTGGGTTACGAAACAATTTCTTCATTTAACTTGAAATCTAGTTCTCCGGCTTTAAACTTGGGTAGTTCTTATTAGGCTAAATATCAGAAACCCCGACAATTATCGGAAAACCCCCCTTAACTTTCAAAATATTAGAAAACCCGCTTAAGTATCGGGATTATCACAAAACCCCCTTTAACTTTCAGATTTTATCAGGAAATCCCCTTTAACTTTGAGATTTTATCAGAAAACCCCCCTAATTTTAGGGGGGTCTTCTGAAAAATCTCAAAGTTAAGGGGTGTTTTTTGATAACCCCTAAACTTAAGGGGGCTTTTCTGATATTTTTAAAGTTATGGGGGGTTTTCCGGTAATCATCCAAAGTTAAGGGGGGGTTTATGATATTTAGCCTTTCTTATTACTTTTAAAAAAGGATTTTTACATCAAAATTATCTTTACTTTTATTCAAATTGATACTTACCACCTTTAAAGTTTTTTTAATGTCAACCACCTTTACTTGTTAACATGTTTGCAATGTCACACCTAATCCAGTTTTCAGCCAAAAAATACGCGAAATGACCATTTTACCCTCACCATTTTCTAGTTTTTTCATCTCCTTCCACACAAACCCTAACCCTAGCCTCCTCATCCTCCTCTTCTCCCCGTCTTCCCTCTCCCTCCTCCCTCCCCTCCCCCTCTCTCGTCCTCCCTCTTCCTGCCCGACCTCCCACTCTCCCATTTCCTTTCCAAGTGGGAACTAGGATTAGGGTTAGGGTTTGGGGGGGGGGGGTGGCGACCATGGGTTAGGTTAGGGTTTTGGGGGAGGTGGCGGCCATGGGTTAGGACTAGGGTTTTGAGGGAGTTGGCGGCCATGGTTTAGGGTTAGGTTTAAGGTTTGTAGAAGAGGAGGATGGAGGAGCCTAGGGTTAGGGTTAAGGGTTGGAAGAAAGAAGATGGGGGTAAAATGAGAATGTCTTATTTTTCGTTGGTGAACAATAAAAAAAGGTGTGACATTGTAAACATGTTAGCAAGTAAAGGTGGTTTACATCAAAAAAAACTTTAAATGTAGTAAGTATCAATTTGGGTAAAAGTAAAGGTGGTTTTGATGTAAAAAAAAAACCCTTTAAAAAATAGCACCGTTTTACCTAGGTTCAACGACACGATATTTCTTGAAGAATGGCAAAACGCCAAGGAGGTAAATTTCTACTTCTACTTATTAGATTAGATTAGAGAAACTTAATTTTTGGTTACCAATACCAATTTTTTACTTTTCCAATATAATCACTCTTTTTAAAAGGGGTTACATGCGACCCAAGTCGAGTTGTCTATCTCTATATTTCTATTATTATAAATAGACATCCAAATAGTTATATTGTCGCAAATAAACCTTTTGAAGACTTCTATTGTTGCAGATCTATCCCTGGAGTGAAAATCCATCATTGCATATGCTCTCCTTGAAAAATGTCAACGTTATTAGAATTAGTCTAAAATAATAGAACTATAGAGATAATAAATTTAATTTGGCGATAGTACCAGGAGCCTATTGCAATTGACTCTTTTAAAATTGATGTTAAGACACATGTAAGTTTTCTTAATTCTTTCCGCCAAATATTAATGAGCTGTCAAGCTCTAACAAATTTTCAGTTGACATATATGCTTTAGTCAAGTTACTCTGTTGTAACATGTATTAATTATTGATTTTACATGCACCCCCGCTCATGCGGCCCCTTCCCCATAGACACTTAAGGGGTGTTAGTCAATCGAACTTTTCAAGTATAATTAGAATAATTGTTCAAGTGAGATAATTTTATGCAAGTGGGATATTTTAATAGAACAATGTTGGATAATTTTTTAGATGTGGGATATTTTGGTAAAATGATGTGGGATAATTTGGAGTAAATATATGATTATGTATTTTGATAGTATGGCCTTAATTTATAAAATTTTGAAGTTTGTGAATATAAATTGATAATTATATAAAGCAATATTAATAATTCTTATAAAGAGTAACTATTACTTAAACTATATATAACCTTATTGTTAATACTTATTACTATCAATAACCATGTAAACTAGCCTAGTAATAATCATGAAGTAGTTCATCAAAAATAATAACACTAAATTATAAATTAGTATTGCAACATACTTGATCATCACTAATACTATAATAATCATGAAGTATAAAACAATTTTAATCATATATAATCATGTATTACGGCTAAGTCCCTAATTTCCTAAATCAATCTCAAGTTTTTGATCACTTGCCATTAATCTTTCATCTCCACTCTTTTCTCATTCATACTAATTAATTTTAATACAATTATTCCCATCATTATGTTATGCATTACTTATCTATTAAAACTTCTCACAAAATATTGTTGATTCTAGATAAATATCTATTATTCGACGTGATTTATGTGTATCGACAAAACATTATGTATCCTTTTTGAATATCAACCGTTAATTATTCAAATTTTCCTATATGCATTGCAAATGCTATTTGCATACATTTATCAAAAAGTTCTAGTTTGTTCTCATCTAGTTATAGGTTGAAAAGTGGAATAATTTGGGGAGAAGAATTCATGTTTTTCTATATAGGTAGAACAATTAGTGGGATAATTTTAAAAATTATCCAGTTCTAGTTCTTCTAGAAATCTACTTGACTAACACTTTAAACAATTATCCCAATTATAGTTCTAATTGACTAACACCATAAAAATTTATCCTACTAATTATCCCAGCTTCTAATTTTTAGTTCTAATTGACTAACCCCCCCTAAGGGATTTTCAACCATTTAACTGTTGACCAAAAGTATCTACGGCTATGGGCTCATGTAGGCAATAATTTAAAGCTCAACTAAACATGTGCTAGATGGAATTATGGACGTTACGAGGATGAGTAGTATTATTGGCTGCAATTGCTGATTTTTACCAGACTACTTACTACCATTTTAAACATACCATATGTACAGTTGAACTTTCAAAGTCCATATTACAATACCTTTCTTAAAATAAATGGGCTATTCAAGGGCTTTAGCATGAATCATACTAATAATATCTTACTTCCAGTATTACAATTTTTTGTTAGTAAACTATCAAGGATCATAAGTATGATCTTTTCTCGTGCAATTGTACTCCCCAGTTTTTGTCTAATCTTAACATACACGTCAACTTCATAATGCGTTGGCTAAACTTTTCATCAGTACTGTTCATAATTTCTCCTCATCATTTGTAGCTCATTCTATAATCTAAGCTCAGCATCATCTGTGCTGAATTACACTTTGTCAGTGCAATAGCAATTATTTATTTTGGTTTAACTAGTTTGGATCGGTTCGACTTCTTGCAAATTGTACAAAGGTGATTTTGGGATTTTAATAGTTACTAAATTTCTGTTTGAAATCCTTAACATAATTTCTATGCAATAAATGAATCAAGAACTTCCCTTGGCTTTGGCCTTTTAAATACAGATTCCATTATGAGTATGGCTTTATATCACGAGTATGGTTTTATCGTGACCTTGATGACTAATATGCGTTGAACAGAAATGCTTTGTCTTTTGGATGTTTGAATTTCTAGCATCATCAACACAGCCAACTGAAGTATCATGGACCTAATTTGTAGGGACTTATTTTTTGGTCGTGTTATATATCTCTGTGAAGGAGTGAATGCTATGTTGTAAGATTGGTAAGGACAATCATGAAGTTTCACTTGGTGCAGTTTCGTCATCTGTTTCCTCCAGAGGTATACGGTTTAACAGTTAACACAATATGTAGGGATGCTCTCTCAGGAGGGTTCACCTTGAGATGGAGAGAATGAGGGAGCCATAAACAGATAATCTGTGGAACTTTACTTTCAAGTTGTCTTGATGCTTAAACTCAGCTTTCCATTATTGTAGTTTAGCTGCTGGTCGTCCTACCTATTAAAATTGAGTAGTGATAACTAGACTATTCCCCGCAAACTGCTCCTACACTATAAAAGAGAAAAATGTGGGCTCCATCCTCTTCAACTTTTATCCAAATTGATTACTGATTGAAGGAGAACTTGTCTTTCTGGTAGTGTGGGAGTAGTTTGGTAGAGTGTAATCTAGTTAGCCTTATTTATTAAAATTACACCTACTTGATTTCCAAGTTATTGGACCTCTTCCAGTCAGATACTTGCCTCTAGTTCTACTTTTCCAGATAAAAGTCTCATTACACCGACCATTATCACCCATGTCCCTTCAGAATGATACTAAAGTATGATAGAGTAGAAACTTTTGTTAGCAAAGCACTGAACTAACACTGGATGGTTTCAATCGCAAAAATCCTAACTCAAGACCTGGTTGTAACAACTAGTGCTCCAATCTCATAAGAAAAAAATCCAGCTTCTAGGCTCATATAGGAGGAAGCAACATGAGTGCAACATTAAATGTATATACACAAGCCATATCAGAACTGCATATTTCATTAAGAGCACAGCTCAATAGCAGCATCTACATGAAGAGAACCAGATGCAAGCTCAATAGCACAGCTCAATAGCAGCATCTACAGGACCATATCAACAAGTAGCTTGCTGTTAGCTTATTATCCATATATCTTACATCATGAGAAATTTATCCACGTATGTATTCACCAAGAATGAGTTGCCATTTTAGTTGACCTAGCTCCAGTCATCAATCTCATTCCATGCACATGTTGTTCCTACAAAACCATTCTGCCTATAATAAATTTTGGGTAAATCCATCAAATTACACTTTCTTGGATGGAGAATGGAATGGAAGCGAGGATGGTGGTTATATGTTGACAGAATGTCAAAAAAAATGATGTTGTGATAGATTTACCCATGCAGGTATTGCGCCTACAACACCGTTGTGCCTACAACAGATATGGGTAAATCCGTAAAACTAAACTTTTTTGGATAAAAAATTTGGACGAAAGTGGGCATAGGTGGTTATATGTTGACGGAGGAAAGACACATAAGGGTGGTAATTTGAAAATCAAGAAGTTAAGGATAGTAACGTGAAATTGGGTCTAATTTAAGCATGGTTCTGTGTAAAAGCCATAAATACAAATTTTAATTTATTTTTGTAAGTACAAACGGGAAATTTGACAATCATAACTTGATAATTTAGGGATGGTAGTTCTCTATAAAAAAAAGTCCTTAGTGCATGTTTAGCAACCTCCCAAAAAAGGACCGGGATTGATCCTAGTCCTATTTTGTAAGAACCTTACTTGAGAAAAACTGAGCCAATGTTTGTGCAACCTATTTTAGCAAGAACCTTGTTTGGAAAAAAAACTAAGCTAGTGTTCACCCTGTTTTTCCTAAGCCAAAAAAGGCTCGTAAAAATGGTTCTTTTTTTTTTTACCCACAATCAGTGGACCAAAACATAACCAGTTTATCTCAAAATTGGGCTCGGATCAATCGCAACTCAGTTTTGGGGAGTTTATAAACTAATCCTTATCCTTTCTATCTATAGTATTATTCGTTTCAAGTAAATTACGCTTGTGACGGTCCGACTTCTTGTTTTGATAAAGTGAGAGAAGTAAGACTTTCTATCTATAATATTATTCGTTTCAAGTGAATTACGCTTGTGACGGTCCGACTTCTTGTTTTGATAAAGTGAGAGAAGTAAGAGGCATTGTACTCGAATTTTTGGTGGTGAGAAGAGAACCTACGGTTTCATAAATACATGCATTCTTCACAACACATGAAAATACGATACTAGTCCAAATTGAGCAAATCCTTGAGGATTCACAAATTTAATCACTAAATCCTTAGTCCAGCCTCACAATCTAAACATTCAGAAATAATGCATGGATCATTCAGCAAACACAGATACTAGAGAACTAATTGTAGACGTTAAAAATTACCTATAAGTCCCCGAACGTAGCTCGTGACGATGAGAATGATTGACAAGCCATCCGACGATGTAACGGCGAACCGTTGACAACACAACAAGCGACCGCGAACTGACGTCGCATGAAATGAGTCGTGCAAGTCAATGAAGCAACGAATCGCGTGCGAGCGAAGGGATAAACCCAACTTTGAAGTTTCGGATCAGCGAAAACCAATAAACCTAAATCAAATCGGACTCAGAACCCAAGAAGACGGTGAAAAAACGGAAGACAAGCGGCAGGCGGCCGACCGCGAGCCACTTCCAAGTGGCTCGGTGGCTGAGCTACTTCCAAGTGGCTCGGTGGTGAGCTACTTCAAGTGGCTCGGTGGTGAGCTACTTCAAGTGGCTCGGTGGTGAGCTACTTCAAGTGGCTCGGTGGTGAGCTACTTCAAGTGGCTCGGTGGTGAGCTACTTCAAGTGGCTCGGTGGTGAGCTACTTCAAGTGGCTCGGTGGTGAGCTACTTCAAGTGGCTCGGCCAAAGCCGAGCCACTTGAAAGTGACTAGGCGGGCTTTGGGCCTAGTTTTGACCGTTTACCCGCTTTTGAGGCTATAAATAGAGGGGTAAGGGCTCATTTATTGAGATCCAGAATTTTAGAGAGAGGAGGAGACTCTGCCGGATCAAGATCTGACTTTTGGCGATAAAGCCGAGCCTTTTGAAAATCAAGATCTGACTTTTGGCGATAAAGGCGAGGCTTTTGAAGATCAAGATCTAACTTTTAGGGAGGCGATCAACTTCGACATCAGATCTACATCATTTCCTCGAGATTAAACCTCGTTTTGATCTCGAGAAGAGCTTTGATTTCGCTTAGTCGATCTCATTTGCTTGGGCTCTTATTTTCTTCTTGAAATAACCCCTCTTGATCGTGTAGATCTCGCACCGGATCTGGATTACGCGGTGGTCCACGGACGGAAAAGAAGTCCCCGGCACAGGCAAAGACACCCACACAAGTGAGGATCTGATAAACAGATCCCGCGTTTGTTCAAAAAGGAGAAAAAGTTGTAATCTTTTTTATTGTTCATTGTAAAGCCTTATAAAAAGGCGATCTTTTTTCTGAATCTCGTTTGTAATCCGATAAAGGTGTAACGAATTCAGTCAATGACAATCATCCCGACTTTTCCCGCGAACAAGCTGGCGACCACAGTGAGAGCCAACGGTCTAAAGTCAGAGATCGTCGTGTCGCAGCCGCGGATTCAGATCCTGATCGAAGAAGAGGTCGAGTATGAGTTCGATCAGAAGAAGTTTGAGGAGTACCTCTCATCCTCATCCCGATCGTCCTCCCGCCACAGATCCAAGAAGATCTCCGCTGTAAGGAGAATCCGATGGTCTTTGGACGTCGAATCTCAAGGTGAGGATTCCGATCCCGCCGCTGCCAAAACCGCAGCAAGCAGTATCCCTCCGGCACCTAAGGCAACCGGAGATGAAAATCTCAACTCCTCAGTCCAGGATCCGATTGATGGCGTGCCGAATCTTTCGAAGAGAGCCCGCCAACATCGACGCCAGAGTTTGGCTCGCCGATTTGCCAAGGCATTGGAATCGGTGGACGGGATCCGTTACGAGGCGGATCTCAAATCCAGGAGAGGCGGAAAGCCTCAGAAACAAGTGGCTAGCGGCTCCGCTAAGCCGTTGACAAATGATTGGGTTCGCGTTAAATGGAACCGATCAACACTTGATGAACGCATCCAGAGGCGCCGTGCACTCATTGCACACAGGCGAGTCCTGGTTCAAGAGGCCTGAAGGTTGAAGAAGGAGGAAGTGGCCAAGAAACCCCCGAAGATGCACCAAGTGTGGAGGCCAAAACCTGGATCAACGGTTAAAGCCAAAGCCGAAGTGTTGAATAAGGATCAGCCTCCCTGAGTTGATTCTACGAAGGCTCTGCTACCCCGAGATGGTCTCCATCAAAAGAAGTCCGCTCCACCTCTAACTCCACCATCGCCGACTCCACCCAAGTCACTGTCCACCTCAATTCATGCTTTAGGTGATCCCGCCGGTTCATCTCAAAGCAAGAAGACGGTGTTAGAACACCTCGGTCCCGTGCCTGATGATCGAGGCAAGGTTCCACTCAAGGAATGCTTGGGCCCGTTGAGGAAGTCCCGGGTCACTCCCAACACAGGGGGTCGTACCCACCTCGACCACAACAAGAAGGTTCATGCAGCTACCCGCACTGGGCTGTGGGTCCAAGTTCAAGTGTTCGCTGAAGACTCACACTTGCGAAGGCATACGTCACGGCGAGTGACCTTTGATGGCCCTAGAAGAGCAGTTCATCCTCAGAACGAGACTTTCTCGTCTGATGACGAGGACGTTAGACCTGAGAAGTCATGGCAACACATGATAGGTTGCTCCGACATTCATGCCGATGAGTGTAAGCGTTGAAAATTGTCTATAAGCTCCCGAACATAGCTTGTGATAAGGAGTTGACGATCGGCGAGCCATCCGACGACATAACGGCGAATCGTCGATGATACAACAACAAGTCACCGCGATGCCAACGCATAAAACGAGTTGATTATCACATTTTAATTATATTTTATACCCTCATTACCTATTTTATATGAATAAAGATATTACTAATAATCGTTTTTATCTTAATTTGCAGGTTAATGAAGTATTAATGAATAAGAGCCTAAATGACTCAAATTCTCTGAATTTCTACCAATTTTTGAAGCCCAAATCTGAAGACAAACGAAGGCCCAAGATACCAAGGGGATCCAAGAAGAATTTGTGCAAAAATATTAAGAAAAGATAAAATCCGTTGGAAACCAATCGGTTGACCAACCGGTTGGCTAACCGATCGGCCAACCGATCAGTTCGCAACAGATTCCGAATTAAGGGCTGATTTCTCTTCCTTGTTGGCCAAGTTTGATCCAATGGTTCACATCAACTCCGTTGGGCTATAAATAGGGGTGAAATCTGAGGGTTTTGAGTGTGAAATATTTTGTAAAAACTCCATTTGGAGAGGAGGGTTACTCTTAATTGAGAAGACCTTCCAAAAATTATAACTTTTGTTACACAACAAATAAAATTTTTCACCCCTTCAATTTCCTTTCTCTTCTTCTTATCCAAGGACCAAAAGGAGGATGAGATGAAGATCAGGAGTTGTAGGCTTCTATTTTATTTTTTTTTCGTTTCTTTTTCTTTCTTGTTCATTTAATTGCTTTGTAGTTTAGATTTACTTTCATGCAATTTAATTCCATGCAATTTACTTTCATGTCTTGCCTTTAATTCATAGAGTAGATTTACTTTCATTGCTATTAGTTTAGATTTTCTTTCTTTTCTTTCTTTGCTTTTATTTTTCTTTTCTTTTGTAATTAGTTGAATTTTCATTCTCCTCCTCTTATTCTCATCTTGATTTTCTTTTCTTTTAATTTTTTAAAGATGTGGAACTAACCTCTTGTGGGGATCTAGTTTTGCATGAAACTAGTCTAATTCTCTCTTATATTTGTGAATCATTCTCTTATGCTTAAAATGATCATGTTTAGGCTAATCAACTAGAGAACTAATCGATAGAAGAAAAATTTGATAGTCTATACTTTCCTTAAGTGGTTTGATAGGTTATGCTTATGAATTCTAGGATTACTATCTTGTTGTTATTCTCCTCGTGAATATTGATTTCATTTAGGTGATAATTTAATAGGTTATGCTTTTCTTAAGTGGTTTGATAGTCTATGCTTAATAAATCTAAAATGAAATGTGATAAAAGAGAATGGTTCATATTTTATAAGTGAGATTAGCTAGTAGATTTAATTCTAGATTCCTTCATATCTCTAATTGAATCCTCCATCTTTTGCCTTCTTGATTTTGATTTCTTGATTTCGTTTTTATTTATCTCTTTCTCTCTCTATCTTGTTTTCTTTTATTTACACTTATTCACCTTCACAATCTCAATCTCTCCACAACACATTTTCTTCCTCGTTTCATTTATTTTGCACATAATCCACAATCCACTCTCTAATCTTTCATGACCACTTTCACCATGTACATAAACTCCTAATTGTCTTGCGCATAATTTGAGAACCAAAACTTGAACATAATCTTACAAACAACGCCTTCCTCGTGGGATTCGATAATCTTTTATACTATAACTTGATAAGTTGTATACTTGCAACTTAGGAGGTAATTATTTATTTCCCATCAAGTTTTTGGCGCCGTTGCCGGGGAACGGTGCATAAGTAGGATTTTGATTAATTTTAGTTCCTTAACTTGTGTGTTTTTCTTTTGTGAAGGAATTTGGAACTTGAATATTAAGAGTTGAAGAATCAAGATTGAAGATTTGCCTCCAACGAGGCTTGGATAGCGATTGCGTGGGTAACTCTTCTTTCTAGTATTTTCAATTCCACCCTTTAGATAGTTCATTCACATTAGAGACAATTAGGATAAAAAAATAAAAATAAAAAAAAAAATTTTACCTTTGTCGACCCTAATAAACTTCATTTCTTTGATTGTCGACCATAATAAAAAATAAAAAGATTTTTATTTTTGCATCCTTTTTAGTTGCTTTTAATTCCTAGGGTTGCATTTCATATAATAGTCGGAATTCACCAAAGTGATTTGAGCATCTTGATTTGGCACTCACTTGAAAATATTTTTAAGGGCAAAACCCATTAATCAAGATAAGGTGAGTGATTTCATCACCCTTTTCTTAGCCCAAAAATCACTAATTCCTCACTACACATACCCAAGCCTCTTAAAACTGATTAGACGTTGGCCCCTAAGGATTCGAGCTCATTAAGGAACAAGAAATCCTTAAGTGAACCGGTCTAAGTTTATTTGGATTAATTGGTGTCTAAGGCAAGGTTTAGGGGTTGTGTAAGGCGTTCTGCCAGGAAAGAGGTACTTAATTGATCTTTGATCTCCCTCTAGTACTATCCTTACCTGGCTAATTACCTAAGTAAACTTTGATCTTTTCATTAAGGGAATTTTTGGTTAGGAGCTGATCTAAGTCAAGTTTAGGCTTAACCCTAGAGTTAGGGTGATTGAAAAGTGATTGCCTTAATTTGCTTTTAGTTAGTTTTCCTTTTTCTTTTTTCTCATCATCTTCTTAACTTTTTCTCTTGTCCTTTTTCATAAAAAAAAATTTTGATTTTGGTGTATGCAAACTTGGGTTAGGGATAATACCAATCGTTTAATTCGTTTTGATGCATCTCTTGAACCAAACGAAATGGCCAATACCAACCCACCCGTTCTTCAAGATATATGTTACCCAACTAGGAATGCAATCTCTTCGTGCATTAAGCTCCCTGATGCAAATGGAACCAAATTTGAACTTCGACCGCATTTCATAAACATGCTTCCCAAATTCTTAGGAGTCGAAACCGAAGTCGCATACATCTTTATCTCCGAATTTGATGAAGTTTGCCTCATGATTAAGATGAGGGACTTATCCGAGGATGCAATCAAGCTTCGATTTATTCCTTTTTTTCCTTAAGGACAAAGCTAAAAAATGGCTGTGTAGCTTACCCATAAATTCCATCTCAACTTGGGGTGAATTTGTAAAAGTTTTTCTGAAAAAATTCTTTCCTATCCACAAAATGGGCAAGCTTAGAAACAACATTCAAAATTTTAAAATTATCCCGGGAGAACCTTTTTGAAAGTATTTTGATAAATTTAAGGATTTTCTTATCCAATGTCCTCACCATGGTCTTGAAAAATGGCGATTATGCCAAATCATTTATGAAGGATTGGATTATTCTTTAAAAACTTTCTTAGAGTCAATGTGTCAAGGGGATTTCATGAAGAAAAATGCTGATGAAGCTTGGGACTTTTTAGAGAGTTTCTCCGAGAAAACCATGCAGTAGGAACATTGTGATGACTGTGTTTCATCAGTTTTCCAACCCAAAACCAGTGGTCTTTCCTTAGAAACAAACATAGCCTCTGAAGCAAAGATGGCGACGATCATGCGGAGGTTAGAAGCTTTAGAAGTCAAAGAACGAGCTCCTGCTCAAATCAATCAAGTTTCAGCCTCAGGATGTCATAACTGTCTGTCTCCATCTCATGTTTAAGAGGAATGTCCTCTTTTAGGACCCGGTCAGCCACTAGGTCAGATAAACGCTGCATTCCAGCGTTCGGTGAATGATCTATTTTCTCTAACCTACAATCCAGGTTGGAGAAATCATCCGAATTTTGCATGGAACCAGGGACACTACTCCGGGAGTCAAAATTTCACTCCCTCTTTAAACTAATAATTTCCTAGGGGAAACACAGTTCCTCTCAATTTTTAACAACCGAATCTATCATTTCAAAATCAGTCTCCTCATCACCAATCTGCAAATCACACTCCTCAAATTGCTGATCATGATAAACGTCTTAATGTTTTGGAAAAGGGTCTAGAAACTTTGATTAAAACCTCTACACAGACCACAAACTTGTTAACTCAAACATCAAACACGTTGAATTCCTTCATGCAATCAATTGGGCAAATCCTCACTTCCAACACTCAAGCCATAGCTAGGTTAGAAACCTAACTTGGTCAACTAGCTAATGCCATGAGTGAGAGAGAAAGGAACTTTTAGAGTCAACTGTGACCAACCCAAAGGACACGGTACAAGTTCAACCTATGAGGCTCAAGTGAATGCAATCCATTCACTCCGATCGTAGAGAAGTCGATAATTAGGTTAGAATGCCTCCAAGCCCAGCATAAGCCGAACAAGTTATTTCTCCTTCTAATGAATCACCCAATTACGATAACCAAGAGCACGAACCGAACACGAGCCTAATTTTGATGGTTTAAACCGGTTGCTCCATACCCGGATAGACTCGGGCCTAGGAATCACTCCTCTCGGAGGAGAAGATCCTAGAAACCTTCAAGCGAGTTAAGGTCAATATTCCTCTCTTAGATATAATTGAACAAATCGACTTATGCCAAATTTTTGAAAGATTTGTGCACTAAAAGAAGAATAAATGTTAGAAGAAAGTCTTTCTTCTTTGCCAATATCGATATAATCTCAAAGTCCATGCCTACGAAACATAAGGATCGGGTTGTCCTACCGTCCCTTATATCATTGGTCATAGTCACATTGATAAGGCACTTTTAGACTTAGGGGCCAGTGTTAATTTGCTTCCATACTCGGTCTATCAATAACTAGGTGTAGGAGAACTCAAACCTACCAAATGCACCATCTGAGTTAGGCGATAGATCAGTCAAAGTCCTCAAGGGTGAGATAACAGATGTTTTGATTAAGGTTGGAGAGTTCATTTTCCTGTGAATTTCATCGTCACGGAAGCGACTGTTCCCAATCCAAAGGGCGGATACACGTCATCTTAGGAAGATCATTCTTAGCCGTCTAATGCTCTTATCAAGCTGTAGAAATTTGGTCAAATGAAGTGTCCTTTGAGAATATGACTGGCGATATCAATATTTTCAATATAGAGAATCGACCAACTAATCAACCTTTTGAAATAAATTACATTCGGAGATAGAAAAAGAGAATGAGATAGACCTCAGTTTGAGGAAATTTTTCTTGAGGCTGAAAAATTTTCTTGAGAATGAGGAAGCTGTTGAAGAACTATTTTCGGATGAACTTAGATTTTTGAAAATAACCAACCAAAATGTCAAACCTTAAATTTTGTATTTGAGGAAATTTTTAAAGAATACTTGGTTGCACATAATTTTGTTAATAATGAATCTAAGTTCAAAAGCATACAACCATTAATACCTACCTTGCATTCTTTGCAAACATCACTAAAACCACGAAATTTTGGAATTTAAGCACATCGATGATTATATCATTTTGGAATTCTTTAAATTTAGGGTAGAATTTTAGCAATAAGGTAGGATTTAATGTAGAATGTGAGCTTCTCATGTTTCATCTTTTATTCTATATTTTTATTTTTTGTCTCATAATAATAAAAGAATTTATTCTTCTCTCATGTGAGAGTTTCTTATTCTTCTTTATTAAAAAATATAAAAAGAAAAAAAGAGATATATGAAAAAAGAAAAAAAGAGAATAAATTTTTTACTTCATCCTCCTCATACCAAAGGTAATTCAGATTTTTCATTGTTCTAGGTCAATCGAACAAATATAAGTGTTTCCATTCCTATCTGTTTTACTTTGTGCATTATAGAGTTTGCATTGAGGACAATGCAAAATTTAGGTGTGGGGTGGGGATTAGTCATTTTATCTTTATCTTAGTCATTTTTTTACCATTTTTATATATATAAATAAAAAAAAGAGAAAATAAAATAATATATATATATATATATATATATATATATATATATATATATATATATATATATATATATATATATATATATATATATATATATATATATATATATATATATATATATATATATATATATATATATATATATATATATATATATATATATATATATATATATATATATATATAGTCACTTGCCAACTTAATAGAGTTGATTAATAATTGATCTATTTGATAGAATTTAAGTCTTCTAATCCTTAGTTAGTTCTATACTCAAGTTTACCTTTTATGATAACTCCAAATAAATTTCTTAAAAATGATTTTCAAAGTAGTATACTTCACTTAAGTCTTAACTTAGATTTTAAAGTAATGAAATTTTTGCATGTTTAGCTTAGAGTTAAAAATAAAATTTTAAGTTGTCCTAATGTATATATCTTTCAAAATATATACATATACTCATATATAAATATATACATCATATATATAATGCAAAAAAAAATCTTGAACTCCAATGTGGTTCTATCTTATTAAGCCTAAGTTGGTGAGTAATTAAACCCAATGAGTATTTTCATACTTAATGACCTAAGCCCACTTGGGTTGGGATCCATTAGCCCAAAACTCTTTAATGGTCACTTAGAAAGCCGACAAAGTAGAACAAAATCACTATGGAATGAACAAAATCACTATGGAATAAAGATTATCAAATATATATATATATATATATATATATATATATATATATATATATATATATATATATATATATATATATATATATATATATATATATATATATATATATATATATATATATATATATATATATATATATATATATATATATATATATATATATAACAAATATATCTATATAGTTATATTTATATATTTTTGAAAAATAAATTGATTAAGAGACTTGAAAAATTTATTGAAACAAAGAGCTAGCATGTTCTCTTCAAAACTTTTATTTTTCTAAGTTAAACTTGGTTTTGTATAACTATGATGAAAAGATTTTCTAAAGAAACTTACCTTGGAGTTATGATAAAAACATTTTCTTGAGTATTAACCAACTTCAATTGGAATGTTTGAATATATCAAATGAATTAATTATTTCATTAACTTCTTTAAATTGGTAAGTTGACTTAATTTTATGGGTATATTCACTACAAACCCTCACGAGACTACAAGCGTTAGCGGGGAAAGTTGATATCTTTTTCATTCTTTGAATTCATTACACCTTTATGGGATTACAAATAAAATTCAAAAAAAGATCGCCTTTTTATAAGGCTAATTACAACGAAAAAGAGTAAAAATTATAACTTTTATCCCTAAACAAACACGGGATCCGTTTATCGAATCCTCGCTTGCGTGGGTGTCTTTGCCTGTGCCGGGGACTTCTTTTCCATCCGTGGACCACCGCGTAATCCGGATCCGTGCGAGATCTACGATCAAAGGGTTATTTCACGAAGGAAACAAGAGCGAGCGAATGAGATCGACTAAGCAAAATCAAAGCTCTTCTCGAGATCAAAACAAGGTTTAATCTCGAGGAACTGATGTGGATCTGATGTCGAAGTTGATCGCCTCCCCGAAAGCTAGATCTGGATCTTCAAAAGCGTCGCCTTTATCGCCGAGAGTTAGATCTGGATCCGGCAGAGCCTCCTCCTCTCTTCAAAATTCCGGATCCCTCTAAATGAACCTTCACCTCCTCTATTTATAGGATTGAAAGCGGATAGCGGGTCAAAACTGGGCCCAAAAGCCCGCCAGCCACTTGGAGGTGATAGCCACTTAGAGGTGACAGCCACTTGGAGGCGACGGCCACTTGGGAGCGATAGCCACTTGGAGGTGACAGCCACTTGGAGGTGACAGCCACTTGGAGGTGACAGCCACTTGGGAGCGATAGCCACTTGGAGGTGACAGCCACTTAGAGGCGACAGTCACTTGGAGACGACAGCCATTTGACAACCACTTGGGGGCGACAGCCACTTGGAGGTGACAGCCATTTGGAGACGACAGCCACTTGGAGACAACGGCCACTTAGAGGCGACGGCCACTTGGGGGCGACAGCCACTTGGAGACGACAGCCACTTGGAGGTGACGGCCACTTGGAGGCGACGGCCACTTGGGGGCGACAGCCGCTTGGAGGTGATAGCCATTTGGACCACGACAGCCACTTGGAGGTGACGGCCACTTGGAGGCGACAGCCATTTGGAGACGACAGCCACTTGGAGGTGACACCACTTGGAGGCGACGGCCACTTGGGGGCGACAGCCGCTTGGAGGTGATAGCCATTTGGACACGACAGCCACTTGGAGGTGACGGCCACTTGGAGGCGACAGCCACTTGGAGGTGACTCGGCCACCTAGGTGGCTCGACTTTCGGTCTTTTTGTCGTTGTCTTCCGGTGTTTTCCGATTCTAATTTGATTCAGGTTTATCGGTTTTCGCTGATCCGGAGCTTCAAAGTTATGTTTATCCCTTCGCTCGCACGCGATTCGTCGCTTTATTGGCCTTGGATGCTTTGTCAACTTGCTTTATGCACCTTGTCAACTCAGTTTATTGACCTGGACGCTTCGTCGACTCGCTTTATGCGTTGGTGCCAACTCGCTTTATGCGTTGGCGTCGCGGTGATTTGTTGTTGTATCATCGACGGTTCGCCGTTATGTCGTCGGATGGCTCGCCGATCGTCAACTCCTTATCACAAGCTGTGTTTGGGAGCTTATAAGCAATTTTTGACGCCTACAGATACCCCCTCCAAAGTGTTTCGGCGTTGCTCTTTTATAGAAGAAGCCGGAATACTTTGGATATGATAAACCCCAACCGGTCGGTATAGCGGGACTGAAAATGGCTTGAATCTTGACTTCTCCGATTCTTTCGGACTATCCGGTGCTTTGTAGGATGGTGAAAGTATCCGGTCTTTGCATTTATTATCTGACCGCTGTTGAAGTCTTGAATCGAAAGCTGATGAATGAACTATTTACTTTAGCTCGTGTTGGTGAGTTGCCGTCGCACTGACCATCCAATTTCATATGACTTAACCTTGAATCGATGAATTCTCCGTTGCGTCACTCGGCGCAGGACTAACCATAGTGGGAGGAGATTGGGGGTTCGCCCTTTAATAGGTGGACTCTCCGTTGTGATGCTCATTGTAGGATTGACCACAGTGGGAGGAATTTTATTGAGATGCGACGCGTTGACCGGCGTCAGAAATTTTCCCTTGACATTCAACCTTCAATCGGCGATTTTTCATTATGACGCGTTGTCCGGCGTCAACACAGTTTATACTCATGCGTTCACTGGAGTTTCGGGAGTTAGTTTATCCTCATATACCCGGAGGTGGTCGAGTTATCCTTAAGATATTTTCCAGGAACTTCTCGTCAAAATAGGAAATAGTTTATACTCGTATACCTTATTGGAGTATCACAGTGGGAGGAAATTGGTGGTTGTCGAGTTATCCTTAAGAATATTTTAAAGATATATTCTCCAGGAACTTTTCGACAAAAATAAGAAATAGTTTATACTCATATACCTTATTGGAGTAGATTGAGGCCCGCACAAACCAAACCGGATGAAAATTGACCCTTGATGGGTGATACCCCTATTGAATAAATATCCGGGGCCCTGGCTGGTGATGACCTTGTCAGTAAAGGAGGTAGCGCTTAACCATCATGTCCAAGAAATTATAACTCTCAGAATAAAAGCTGCTGAAGTTGAGGAGACAGCTTTGAAAATATCGAACGGCAGCGAGGAGTCCTTCGAGGCTGAGTTGCAAAATAAGCTCCAACGACGATGAGTCGTTCAACAACCAATCTTTTACCGTGAACCTGATGTTTGGATAACCGTAATCTCCTCATTGAAATGCTTGACCCTTCATCGGTTGAATTACGATTTCGTTTGAAATAATCAATCACAATAGGATTTTTGGCAAACCCTCGACCATCAACGGATTTGATATGCCTTTACCGACACCGCTTGAATCGGGCTAGCGTCTTGGATTGTCTAAATCCGTTCCGCTTTATAACGTTAGCTAAAATAATGAGACTCTTCTAGACTTAATGCTACGATGTTGAATCGTGAAGCCGTCTTCTTTACGGGAATAGACTACCCGGCTGCATGTGTCACACGCAGACTTATCCCTACTTAGACTTCGGGATAAAATGCCCCAAGGTGAACTTGGTGTCTTCTTCAATCGGAGAAAAGACTAAACCGGCAACGCGTGGTAGGTGTTGGCTTATCCCTTCTTAGGCTTCGGGATAAAATGCCCCAAGATGAAACTTGGTGTCTTCTTCAATCGGAGAAAAGACTAAACCGGCAACGCGTGGTAGGCGCTGTCTTATTCCTTCTTAGGCTTCGGGATAAAATACCCCAGAATTGAACTTTGGTGTCTTCTTCAATTGGAGAAAAGACTAAACCGTAGGAAAGATGAAACTCCAATTCCGGCCTACACCTTCAGTCGGCATGACCTGGAAAAGGAGCTAGAGAGGAAGAATTTTATATTCTATCTCCGGTGAAAAAATAGAAAACTAAAAGTGGGATCTCCACTTCGAGAATCAAAAAAGACTTGGATAACCCTAACTGTCGAAAGGTTTGGTTACCTAATCTAAAGGCGGACTTCTCGTTTATCGAGAGGGAAATATGGTTTTGGCCCTAAAGGTTTGACCAAATGGGAATTTTGAGACGATCCTAATTGTAGGAAGGTTTGATCGTTTGATTTGCAAGTGGACCTCTCGTTCATGGAAGGAATCGAGAGAGGAATTTGGCTTTGGTCCTAATTGTAGGAAGGTTTGACCGAATAAACAATGGGAGTGGGAGTATAAATCCACGGTGGTGGTGTTGATTTGTACAAGTCACTCGGTGGGGGTTGGTGAAGTTGATCCGGCGATTGTTCCAGCGAGAGTTGAAGAAGATATGACACGCTTCATCTTTGGGAACATGACCCGCCGTCCGAGTCATCGAGCCGACTTGAGTAATCCTTAAGAATATTATGTATAATATTCTCCAAGAACTTCCTATCTTCTCATATCCACCCCCAGCTTTTTTGCGCAACTGGGTCCATTGATGGATATATTGTATTCAGCCACACAGTCGGGTTATCCTTAGGAATAATATGTATATGTAGGCGTTGAAAATTGCCTATACGCTCCCGAACACAGCTTGTGATAAGGAGTTGACGATCGGCGAGCCATACGATGACATAATGGTGAACCGTCGATATACAACAATAAGTCACCGCGACGCCAACGCATAAAGCGAGTTGACGCCAACGCATAAAGCGAGTCGACGAAGCGTCCAAGTCAATAAACCAAGTCGACGAAGTGCATAAAACAAGTCGACAAAACGTCCGAGGCTAATAAAGCGACGAATCGCGTGCGAGCGAATGGATGAACCCGATTTTGAAGCTCCGGATCAGTGAGAACCGATAAACCTGAATCGAATCGGACTCGAAATCTGGGAAAGCGGTGAAAACAGGAAAGCGGCGCGCGGGTGACTTCGGCGAAACCGAGCCACTTCTAAGTGGCTCGGTGGCGAACCACTTGCAAGTGGACCTCTCGTTCATGGAAGGAATCGAGAGAATTTGGCTTTGGTCCTAATTGTAGGAAGGTTTGACCAAATGGGAATTTTGAGGCGATCCTAATTGTAGGAAGGTTTGATCGTTTGATTTGCAAGTGGACCTCTCGTTCATGGAAGGAATCGAGAGAATTTGGCTTTGGTCCTAATTGTAGGAAGGTTTGATCGTTTGATTTGCAAGTGGACCTCTCGTTCATGGAAGGAATCGAGAGAATTTGGCTTTGGTCCTAATTGTAGGAAGGTTTGACCAAATGGGAATTTTGAGGCGATCCTAATTGTAGGAAGGTTTGACCAAATGGGAATTTTGAGGCGATCCTAATTGTAGGAAGGTTTGACCAAATGGGAATTTTGAGGCGATCCTAATTGTAGGAAGGTTTGATCGTTTGATTTGCAAGTGGACCTCTCGTTCATGGAAGGAATCGAGAGAATTTGGCTTTGGTCCTAATTGTAGGAAGGTTTGACCAAATGGGAATTTTGAGGCGATCCTAATTGTAGGAAGGTTTGACCAAATGGGAATTTTGAGGCGATCCTAATTGTAGGAAGGTTTGACCAAATGGGAATTTTGAGGCGATCCTAATTGTAGGAAGGTTTGACCAAATGGGAATTTTGAGGCGATCCTAATTGTAGGAAGGTTTGACCAAATGGGAATTTTGAGGCGATCCTAATTGTAGGAAGGTTTGACCAAATGGGAATTTTGAGGCGATCCTAATTGTAGGAAGGTTTGACCAAATGGGAATTTTGAGGCGATCCTAATTGTAGGAAGGTTTGACCAAATGGGAATTTTGAGGCGATCCTAATTGTAGGAAGGTTTGATCGTTTGATTTGCAAGTGGACCTCTCGTTCATGGAAGGAATCGAGAGAGAATTTGGCTTTGGTCCTAATTGTAGGAAGGTTTGATCGTTTGATTTGCAAGTGGACCTCTCGTTCATGGAAGGAATCGAGAGAATTTGGCTTTGGTCCTAATTGTAGGAAGGTTTGACCAAATGGGAATTTTGAGGCGATCCTAATTGTAGGAAGGTTTGACCAAATGGGAATTTTGAGGCGATCCTAATTGTAGGAAGGTTTGATCGTTTGATTTGCAAGTGGACCTCTCGTTCATGGAAGGAATCGAGAGAATTTGGCTTTGGTCCTAATTGTAGGAAGGTTTGACCAAATGGGAATTTTGAGGCGATCCTAATTGTAGGAAGGTTTGATCGTTTGATTTGCAAGTGGACCTCTCGTTCATGGAAGGAATCGAGAGAGGAATTTGGCTTTGGTCCTAATTGTAGGAAGGTTTGACCAAATGGGAATTTTGAGGCGATCCTAATTGTAGGAAGGTTTGATCGTTTGATTTGCAAGTGGACCTCTCGTTCATGGAAGGAATCGAGAGAATTTGGCTTTGGTCCTAATTGTAGGAAGGTTTGACCAAATGGGAATTTTGAGGCGATCCTAATTGTAGGAAGGTTTGATCGTTTGATTTGCAAGTGGACCTCTCGTTCATGGAAGGAATCGAGAGAGAATTTGGCTTTGGTCCTAATTGTAGGAAGGTTTGACCAAATGGGAATTTTGAGGCGATCCTAATTGTAGGAAGGTTTGATCGTTTGATTTGCAAGTGGACCTCTCGTTCATGGAAGGAATCGAGAGAATTTGGCTTTGGTCCTAATTGTAGGAAGGTTTGATCGTTTGATTTGCAAGTGGACCTCTCGTTCATGGAAGGAATCGAGAGAATTTGGCTTTGGTCCTAATTGTAGGAAGGTTTGACCAAATGGGAATTTTGAGGCGATCCTAATTGTAGGAAGGTTTGACCAAATGGGAATTTTGAGGCGATCCTAATTGTAGGAAGGTTTGATCGTTTGATTTGCAAGTGGACCTCTCGTTCATGGAAGGAATCGAGAGAATTTGGCTTTGGTCCTAATTGTAGGAATTTCCCAAGATGTTGAACTAAACTCTTGTGGGGATCTAGGTTGCATGAAACTAGTCTAATCTCTTTTGTGTTTATGAATCATCTCTCTTATGCTTAAAAATCATGTTTAGGTTAATCAACTAGAGAACTAATCGATAGAAGAAGAATTTGATAGTTTATGCTTTCCTTAAGTGGTTTGATAGGCTATGCTTATGAATTCTAGGATTATTATCTTGTTATTACTCTCTTCATGAGTTTGAATTTCAATTAGGTGATAATTTGATAAGTTATGCTTTCCTTAAGTGGTTTGATATCTTATGCTTAATAAATCTAATATGAGATGTGGTAAAAGAGAATTTTTCATAGATTATAATTTGAGTTAGCTAGTGGATTCAATTCTAGATTCCTTCATCTCTCTTATTGAATTCTCATCTTTTTAATTGTGATTCCTTTCACACACAATCCAATCCACTCTCTCATCACTTCATCATGCTTTCATACTATCTTGAATAAAACCCTAATTGTCGCATAATTTGAGAACCGAACTTGAATCAAACACTTCCTATTTCCGTTCCTCGTGGGATCGACAATCTTAAATACTATAACTTGACAATGGTTGTGCACTTGCGACTATAAAAGGTAAACACTTCGTTTTGCCCATCAAGTTTTAGGCCGTTCTTGGAACGGTGTTAAGTAGAATTTTTCTTAGTTCTTTAACTTGTGTGTTTGTCTATTGTGAATGACAAAAGAGCTTGAAGGCAAGGAGTTGAAGATTCGAGATTGAAGGTTGCCTCCAACGAGGCTTTGCATTGCTTTTCTTGTGAGGTAACTCTTCTCTCTAGTATTTTTAATTCCACCCTATAGGTAGTTCATCACATTAGAGACAATTAGGTTAATATAAAAAAAAAAAAACTGACTTTCTTTCTTCTTGACCATAATTAAAAAAAAAAAATTTCTTTCTCATCCTTTTTAGTTGCTTTTAATTTCTAGAATGCATTGCATATAATAGTAGGAATTCACCAAAGTGATTTGAGCATTTTGAATTGACACTCACGAAAATATCTTTAAGGGCAAAACCCATTAATCAAGATAAGGTGAGGGATTTCATCACCCTTTCCTTAGCCCAAAATCAGCGATTCCTCACTACACAAACCCAAGCCTCCTAAAAGAATTAGGCGTTGGCCCCTAAGGATTCGAGCTCAATAAGGAACAAGAAATTCTTGAGTGAACTGGTCTAAGTTTATTTGGATTAATTGGTGTCTAAGGCAAGGTTTAGGGGTTGCGTAAAGCCACGCAAGGAGCAGTACTTAATTGATCTTTGATCTCCCTCTAGTACTATCCTTACGGCTAATTACTCCGTAAAGCTGGATTTCTTCACTTAGGGAGTTTTGGTTAGGAGCTGGTCTAGTGAGTTTAGGCTTAACCCTAGAGTTAGGGTGATTGAAAAGTGATTGCCTTGATTTGTTAATTTTTCTTTTCTTCTTCCCTCTTCTTCTCTTTTCACCATCTCACTAACTTTTTCATTTTTTTTATTTTTTATTAAAAACTCTTGATTTTGGTTTATGCAAACTTGGGTTAGGGACAATACAAATCGTTTAGTTAAGCTCGATTCAACTTCTCAACCAAGCGAAATGGCCAATCCTCCGTTCTTCAAGATATCTGCTACCCAACTAGGAATGCTATCCCTTCATGCATTAAGCTTCGAAGCAAATGGAACTAATTTGAACTCCGACCACATTTCATCAACATGCTTCCAAAATTCTTAGGAGCGGCGAAGGCATATATTTTCATCTCTGAATTTGTGGAAGTATGCCTCATGATTAAAATGAAAGACCTAGCGAGGATGCAATTAAGCTTGATTTATTCCCTTCACTCTTAAGGACAAAGCAAAAAATGGCTATCTGACTTACCTGATTCGATTTCAACTTGGGATGATTTTGTAAAAGTTTTTCTAAAAAATTCTTCCCAATTCACAAAACGGTCAAGCTCGAAGCTTGACATTCAAAATTTTAGGATTGTCGGGTGAGCCATTACGGAAGTATTTCGATAGGTTTAAGGATCTCCTCATCCAATGTCCTCACCATAGTGCGGAAAAATGGCGATTGTGCCAAATCATTTCTGAAGGATTGGACTATCTGCAAAAACTTCCCTAGAGTCTATGTGTCAAGGGATTTTATGAAGAAAAATGCCGATGAAGCGTGGGATTTCTTAGAGAGTCTGTCGAGAAAAACCATGCAATGGGAACCTTGTGATGACCGAGGTGCATCGGTTCCTCAAGCCAAATCTAGTGGTCCTTCAGTAGGAGCGAATATAGCCGTGAAGCAAAGATGGCGGCGATCATCGTAGGCTAGAAGCTCTCGAAATCAAAGAGCAGCTCTGCTCAAGTCAATCAAATCTACGCCTCGAGGTTGTCACAATTGTCGGTCCCCATCTCATGTTGCCGATGAATGCCCTCTTTTAGGATCTAATCGGCCACTAGATCGGGTTAGCAGCGCATTCCGGCATCCTAGAAATGATCCTTTTGCCCCACCTACAATCGGTTGGCGGAATCATCCCAACTTTGCGTGGAACCAAGGAAGTTACCCGAAATCAAAGCGTCAATCCCACCTCAAACCAACAAATTCCTAGGGGAAACGATTCCGTTCAATCCACCAAACAATTTCCATCACTCAAATCTACCTTTTCAAATTTCCCTCCTCATCAACCGACTAATCTTTCTAACCCGGATCGGGAAAAGCGTCTTGGTGTCATAGAAAAGGGTTTAGAAGCCATGATCAAAACCACCACCAACTGTTGACTCAATCATCCAACACTCTAAATTCCTTCATGCAAACAACCAACCAAGCGATCCTTTCGAACACTCAAGCCATCGCCGGGATAGAAACCCAACTAGAGGCTGACTAGCAAGCGGTGAGTGAAAGAGAGAAAGGAACATTTCCAAGTCAACACGTAGTCAACCCTAACAACATTGGTTCAAACCCAAATCACCCATCTCGGGTAAATGCAATCCATACGTTGAGATCGGGAAGCAGATAGATAACCAAGTCGAGAACACCTTGACTCAAACTTAGTCTCCCATCCAACACACTCCTTCCAATGACCAAGGGTAGGCGGAGGTCTAACCCGGATAGGAATACACCCGTTGCACCCTTTCGGATAGACTTAGACATAGGAAAAACTCTCCCCAAGTAGAAAATCCTAGAAACTTTCAAGCAGGTCAAGATCAACATCCCTCTCTTAGATGCAATGGAACAAATTCCCTCTTATGCAAAATTCTTAAAAGATTTATGCACTAAGAAAAGAATCACAAATATTCCAAAGAAAGTCTTTCTTCTTTGCTAATATCGGTGACATGCTCTCAAAGCCCACCCCTTTGAAATATAAGGATCGAGGTTGTCCTACTATCCCGTGTATAATAGGAAACAGTCATTGATAGGGCATTACTAGACCTAGGAGCTAGTGTAAACCTTCTTCCTTTTAGGTTTATCGTGACTAGGTGTAGGAGAACTTAAACCGACAAGATGTACCCTACAATTAGCCGATAGATCCGTGAAGATTCCCAAGGAGAGGTAGAGGATGTTTTGATTAAGGTTGGAGAATTCATTTTCCTGTTGATTTCATCGTCCTAGAGATGCGACCGTTCCCAATCTCAAGGGTCAAATCCAGTCATCCTAGGAAGACCATTCTTAGCAACCTCAAATGCTTTAATCAATTGTAGAACTGGTCTTATGAAACTATCTTTTGGAAACATGGTGTCGATCTTAATATTTTCAACTTAGGAAGACAACCACGTGATCCATCCGATCAACCCTTAGAGTCAACTTCATTGGGGTATTTCGGTGAGCAACAAGAAGAGGAGTGTAGTTCCGACTTACGTCTTCGACCTAGTCATGGAGGAAACTTTCGGCGGCGATATAGGACTAGATTCACCAATCAATCATGTCTCGAAATCGGTGGCAGCGAGCCATTAGAAATCGAGCCTCGAACTCAACTTAGCCCTTCCATCGAGGAACCCCTAAGTTAGAGCTCAAACCATTGCAGAAAATCTTGAGTATGCCTACTTAGGGAGAATGAGAGTGCACTGTCATCATCTCTTCAAAATTGACACTGTTGAAGGAAGCCCTCTTAGCGGTCTTAAGAGAATAGGGAAGCCATTGGTTGGACCATGGCGATATCAAGGATTAGTCCAACCATTGTTCAACACGAATCCACTTGATTGATGATGCCAAACCTACTAGAGATCCTCAGCGTAGGTTAAACCCGATAATGAAAGAGGCATTAGGAAAGACATTCGAAATGTCTTGATCATGGGATCATTTATCCCATTTCGGATAGTTCTGGGTAAGTCGGTCCAAGTAGTTCCAAAAAATGCAGGATCACCGTGATCCAAAATAATGCTAATGAACTAATTCCCTTTCGAATCCAAACCGGTTGGCGATGCATTGACTATAGAAAACTCAACTTAGCTACAGGAAAGATCACTTCCGCTTCCTTTCATAGACCAAATGTTAGAGCGCCTAGCGGGACATGAGTTCTATTGTTTCTTGGATGGATATTCAGGTTATAATCAGATCCCCATTGCCCCGAAGATCGGGAGAAAACCACTTTCACATGCCCATCTGGAACCTTTGCATATCGCCGCATGCCTTTTGGGTTGTGTAATGCACCGCCACATTCAACATTTGCATGATTAGTATCTTCTCGACATGGTAGAGCGCTTTCTAGAAATTTTCATGGGCGACTTTTCCATCTTTGGCGACACATTCTCGGAATGTTTGAATCATCTTCGGTGGTCCTATTACGATGTAGGAGAAAAATCGACTCTTAATTGGGAGAAATGTCATTTCATGGTCAAGCGGGGCATTGTCTTAGGACATGTCATTTCCAATAGGGGTATCGAAGTTGACAAAGCTAAGGTAGATCTTATTTGAACCTTCCCCTCAAAAATGTTAAGGATGTCGGATCATTTCTTGGTCATCTTTGGTTTCTATAGGCGTTTCATCAAAATTTTAGCAACATTGCTAGACCTTTGACCAATCTCTTAGCTAAGGATCGCCATTGAATTCTCACTTGAATGCCTCAAAGCTTTTGATTATCGAAAAAGAACTAACCACGACCCGATCATTCATGCACCGATTGGACCTTACCCTTGAATTAATGTGTGAAGCATCGATTGACAATTGGTCTTGTTCTAGGACAACGTATTGATGGAAAATGCATGTAATCTACTATGCGGTAGGACACTAAGCGATGCTCAACAAAATTACTCATCCTTTGAAAAAGAATTTTTAGGCTGTCGTCTTTGCCTTAGAAAAATTCAGGTCCTATCTCATCGGTCTTTGACCAAAGTATTCCTGAATCCTTTGCACTTAAGTATCTTTTGACCAAGAAGGATGCTAAAGCACGGCTCATTAGATGGATTCTCCTACTTGAGTTTGACATTGGATCCTTGACAAAAGGCATAGAAAACCACGTGGCGGATCATCTCTCTAGACTTCCAAATGCACCAACATCAAATGTCCCAATCAATGAACTTTTCGAGACGAACAACTCCTACAAATCCAATCTGTTCCATGGTTTGCGGATATTGTCAATTACTTAGTCACTAAACAGCCCTCTCATTGGTCTAAGCGGGATAGATCTCGTTTTCTCTCGGGTAAAATACTTCTCTTGGGATGATCCATATCTGTTTAAATCTTGTCTGATCAGATTTTTAGGAGGTGTATTCCAAATGAAGAAACTAGGAGTGTTCTATCTTTTGCCACGAGCAAGCATGTGGGGCCACTTTGGCTCAAGAAAAGCAGTAGAAAAAATTCTTGATGTGGGCTATCTTGGCCAAGCGTGTTCAAAGATTCCTATGAGTTTTGCAAAACACATGTAGTTGTCGACTCTTAGGTAAAATCACTAGAAGAAATATGATGCCCTTACAACCCATTTTAAGCTGTTGAACTTTTTGATTTGTGGGGTATAGATTTCATGGGACCTTTTCAAATTCCTTGGTAATATGTACATTCATTGGTATCGGTATATGTCGAAATGGGTTGAAGCGGTTGCGTGCAAGACTAATGATAACAAGGTTGTTGTTGGGTTTCGAAGGAGAATATTTTTCCGCGATTTGGTGTGCCAGAGCAATAATTAGCGATAATGGTACACATTTACGCAACCGTTCCTTTGAGGCATTAATGAGAAAGTACTTCGATCACACACAAGCTGTCAACTCCTTATCACCCTCAAACCGGTGGTCAAGTAGAGGTCACAAATAGGCGAGATCAAACAAATTCTCGAAAAAGCAGTTTCTCTAGCAGAAAGGATTGGTCCTTAAAACTTCTGCGATGCTCTATGGGCATATCGAGCGGCCTTTAAAACTTCGGTTAGAAATGTCACCGTCTGAGACTTGTTTTGGAAAGGCACATCATTTACGATTGAGTTAGAACAGAGCAATGTGGGCAATTAAACAACAACCTTGATTTAGACTTGGCGGGAAAAATGAGAATGCTTCAATTAAATGAGTTAGAGGAAATTGAAGCGATGCATATATAAATTCAAAATTTATAAAGAAAACCAAGGTTTTTCACGACAATTCAATATTACGGAGAAACTTCACACCGGGACAAAAGTTTTACTTTACAACTCAAGATTACACATTTTCTGGTAAATTAAGATCCGATGGTCGGGACCGTTTATTGTCACTCAAGTTTTCTCACATGGGGCTATCGAGATTAAAGATCCTAAAATGATCATGTTTTCAAAGTGAATGGTCAGCGTTTAAAACCCTTTTAGAATCTTCTACACTTGGAGAGGAGGAGGTGTTTGTTCTCCATGAGCCACACTATCGTAATTCAAAAAAAAAAAAAAAATTGTAAATCCTTGTGCATATCTGAAAAAAAAAAAAATTGGTTTCGTCTCCACCTCATTACCACGGGTAAATCACGGTTTTCATTTTTTTAGGTGTTCAGTCATCAGAACATCGTAAGTGCTTCCACTCTTCTACATGTTACTTTCTGCATTTACATTGAGGACAATGCAAATTTTAGGTGTGGGGTGGGACTTAGTCAAATTTCTCGTATTTTAGTCATTTTCATTTTCTCATTTTCATTTTCTCATTTTCATTTTCTTTCTTATTCAATTTTTTTTCTTTTTCATTTTCTTTTCTTAAAAAAAAAAAAATTGTCACTTGCCAACTTAATAGAGTTGATCAATAGTCTTCTAATCTTGAGTTAGTTATACACTCAAGTTTACCTTTATGATAATTTTAAATAAATTTCGAAGAAAGATTTTCAAAGTGGTATACTTTACTAAAGTTTAACTTGGATGTTTAATCAGTGATGAAATTTTTGCGTGCTTAACTTAAAGTTGAAAATGATTCTTTATGTTGCATTAATCCAAATATTTTTCAGAACATATATACATATACACATATATATATTATACTAACTTAACAAAAGAGTCACGAAAAATGGGCACCAAATAAATTTCTCTTAAAATCATTGGTAGTTCTTTGTTACTAAGCCTAAGTTGATTGAGTAATCAAGCCCGAGGAGTATTTTATGCTTAATGACCTAAGCCCAATTGGGTTGGGATTCATTGGCCCAAAACTCGCTAAATGGTCACTTAGAAAGATTAAAAAGAACAAGACTACCAAGAAAAAAAAAAAAACTAACCATGTTTTTATATATATGGAGATAATGGTATATGTTCTTGATTTTTCAAAATGGGTTAAGAGACTTGAACATTGTTTGAAACAAAGAGTTAGCATGTTTCCTTCAAAACTTTTGAATTAAATCTTTGAGAAAAACTTGGTTTTGTATCACTACAATGGAAGGATTTTCTTAAGAAGTTTATTTTGAAATCATGATAAAACGCTTTCTTGAGTATTAACCGACTTTTGGAATTTTTGAATTATTCAATTAGCTTCTTTAAATTGGCAAGTTGGTGAATTTTGTGGGTATATTCACTGCAAACCCTCACGAGACTACAACTTCGTCCACTAGGGTAACCTAGGGGTTTAAAGGCTTGTTGTATCGCTAAATACAACCGCGATTCTGCGAAAGTGAGTTAGGATTTTTCTTTCTTTCTTTTCATTTTTCTTCTTTGCTAGAGGACTAGCAAAAGTTTAGGTGTGGGGGTATTTGATAATCACATTTTAATGACATTTTAATAACCTCATTATCTATTTTATATGAATAAATATCCACGCTAATAATTGTTTTATCTTAAATTGCGGGTTAATGGAGTATTAATGAATAAAAGCTCAAATGACTCAAATCCTCTGAATTTCTACCAATTTTTGAAGCCCAAAATATGAAGACAAGCGAAGGCCCAAGATACCAAGGGGATCCAAGAAGAATTAGTGCAAAAATATCAAGAAAACACAAAATCCGTTGGGAACCAATCGGTTGACCAACGGTTGGCTAACGGTTGGCTAACGGTTGGCTAACGATCGACCAACCGGTGGATTACATGAATCGAATCGGAGGATTTCTCTTTCCTTTTTACCAAGTTTGATCCAATGGCTCGCATGAACCGTTGGGGTATAAATAGGGGTAGTATCGAGGGTTTAGAGGTGTGAAATATTTTGTAAAACTCCTTTTGGAGAGAAAGGGTTGCTCTTGTTTTAGAGTACCTTTCATTGTAATAATTTTTCCTCAATAAATAAATATTTTCTCCCTTCAATCCCATCTTCTTCTTCTTGTTCAAGGACCAGAAAGGAGGATGAGTTGATGATGATGAGTTGCAGGTTTTTCTTTATTTCTCTTTCTTTCTTGTTATTTATTTGCTTTGTAGTTTAGATTTAATAGCTTTTGTAGTTTAGATTTAATTGCTTTGTAGTTTAGATTTAATAGCTTTTGTAGTTTAGATTTAATTGCTTTGTAGTTTAGATTTAATAGCTTTTGTAGTTTAGATTTAATTGCTTTGTAGTTAGATTAGTTTAGAATTTTTCTTTTCTTTTTATTTTCTTTCTTTTTCTATTTGTTTGAATTTCCCAAGATGTTGAACTAAACTCTTGTGGGGATCTAGGTTGCATGAAACTAGTCTAATCTCTTTTGTGTTTATGAATCATCTCTCTTATGCTTAAAAATCATGTTTAGGTTAATCAACTAGAGAACTAATCGATAGAAGAAGAATTTGATAGTTTATGCTTTCCTTAAGTGGTTTGATAGGCTATGCTTATGAATTCTAGGATTATTATCTTGTTATTACTCTCTTCATGAGTTTGAATTTCAATTAGGTGATAATTTGATAAGTTATGCTTTCCTTAAGTGGTTTGATATCTTATGCTTAATAAATCTAATATGAGATGTGGTAAAGAGAATTTTTCATAGATTATAATTTGAGTTAGCTAGTGGATTCAATTCTAGATTCCTTCATCTCTCTTATTGAATTCTCATCTTTTTAATTGTGATTCCTTTCACACACAATCCAATCCACTCTCTCATCACTTCATCATGCTTTCATACTATCTTGAATAAAACCCTAATTGTCACGCATAATTTGAGAGCTGAACTTGAATCAAACACTTCCTATTTCCGTTCCTCGTGGGATCGACAATCTTAAATACTATAACTTGACAATGGTTGTGCACTTGCGACTATAAAAGGTAAACACTCGTTTTGCCCATCGGCTATAAATATGAGGTGCAAGGCTCATTTACACATCAAAATTTTAGGGAGGCGAGGAAGCTGCGGATCAAGATCTAAGTTTTGGCGATAAAGCGGCTTTTGGAGAGAAAGGGTTGCTCTTGTTTTAGAGTACCTTTCATTGTAATAATTTTTCCTCAATAAATAAATATTTTCTCCCCTTCAATCCCATCTTCTTCTTCTTGTTCAAGGACCGAAAGGAGGATGAGTTGATGATGATGAGTTGCAGGTTTTTCTTTATTTCTCTTTCTTTCTTGTTATTTATTTGCTTTGTAGTTTAGATTTAATAGCTTTTGTAGTTTAGATTTAATTGCTTTGTAGTTTAGATTTAATAGCTTTTGTAGTTTAGATTTAATTGCTTTGTAGTTTAGATTTAATAGCTTTTGTAGTTTAGATTTAATTGCTTTGTAGTTAGATTAGTTTAGAATTTTTCTTTTCTTTTTATTTTCTTTCTTTTTCTATTTGTTTGAATTTCCCAAGATGTTGAACTAAACTCTTGTGGGGATCTAGGTTGCATGAAACTAGTCTAATCTCTTTTGTGTTTATGAATCATCTCTCTTATGCTTAAAAGATCATGTTTAGGTTAATCAACTAGAGAACTAATCGATAGAAGAAGAATTTGATAGTTTATGCTTTCCTTAAGTGGTTTGATAGGCTATGCTTATGAATTCTAGGATTATTATCTTGTTATTACTCTCTTCATGAGTTTGAATTTCAATTAGGTGATAATTTGATAAGTTATGCTTTCCTTAAGTGGTTTGATATCTTATGCTTAATAAATCTAATATGAGATGTGGTAAAAAGAGAATTTTTCATAGATTATAATTTGAGTTAGCTAGTGGATTCAATTCTAGATTCCTTCATCTCTCTTATTGAATTCTCATCTTTTTAATTGTGATTCCTTTCACACACAATCCAATCCACTCTCTCATCACTTCATCATGCTTTCATACTATCTTGAATAAAACCCTAATTGTCACGCATAATTTGAGAACTGAACTTGAATCAAACACTTCCTATTTCCCGTTCCTCGTGGGATCGACAATCTTAAATACTATAACTTGACAATGGTTGTGCACTTGCGACTATAAAAGGTAAACACTCGTTTTTGCCCATCAGCTATAAATATGAGGTGCAAGGCTCATTTACACAGATCCAAAATTTTAGGGAGACGAGGAAGCTCTGCCGGATCAAGATCTAAGTTTTGGCGATAAAGGCGACGCTTTTGAAGATCCAGATCTAGCTTTTTGAGGAGGCGATCAACTTCGACATCAGATCCACATCAATTCCTCGAGATTAAACCTTGTTTTGATCTCAAGAAGAGCTTTGATTTCTCTTAGTCGATCTCATTCGCTTTGGGCTCTTGTTTTCTTCGTGAAATAACCCCTTTTGATCGTGTAGATCTCACACCGAATCCGGATTACGCAGTGGTCCACGGACGGAAAAGAAGTCCACGGCACAGGCAAAGACACCCACGCAAGCGAGGACCCGATAAACGGATCCCGCGTTTATTTTAGGGAGATAAAGTTGTAATTTTTCTTTGATTCTCATTGTAGCCTTATAAAAAGGCGATCTTTTTCTGAATCTCGTTTATAAACCCATAAAGGTGTAACAGATTCAAAATCAATGACAATCATACCGACTTTCCCCGTGAACAAGCTGGCGACCACAGTGGGAGCCAACGGTCTCAAGTCAGAGATCGTCGTGTCGCAGCCGCGGATCCAGATCCCGGTCGAAGAAGAGGTCGAGTACGAGTTCGACCAGAAGAAGTTTGAGGAGTACCTCTCGTCCTCATCCCGATCGTCCTCCTCCCGTAGATCCAAAAAAATCACCGCTGCAAAGAGACTCCGAAGGTCTTCAGACGTCGAATCTCAAGGCGAGGATTCCGATCCCGCCGCTACCAAAGCCGCAGCAAGCAGCATCCCTCCGGCATCCAAGGCAATCGGAGATGAAGATCTCAACTCCTCAGTCCGAGATCTGACTGATGGCGTGCCAAATCTTTCAAGGAGAGCCCGCCAACGTCGATGCCAAAGTTTGGCTCATCGATTTGGCAAGGCATTGGAATCGGTGGACGGGATCCGTTACGAGGCGGATCTCAAATCCAGGAGAGGCGGAAAGCCTCAGAAGCAGGTGCACGGCAACTCCCCCAAGCCGTCGACAAACGATTGGATCCGCGTCAAATGGAACCGATCAACACTTGAGGAAGCATCCATAGCGCGCGCACTCATGCGCCTTTCGGTTGGTCTAAGAGGCCCGAAAGTTGAAGGAGGAAGTGGCCAAGAAGCCCCCGAAGACGCACCAAGTATGGAGGTCAAAACCTGGATCAACGGTTAAGGCCAAGGCCGAAGGGTCAAACAAGGATCAGCCTACCCGCGTTGATCTCCACCAAAGGAAGTCCGCTCCACCACCAACTCCACCCAAGTCGCTGTCCACCTCGATTCCTATTTCAAGTGATCCCGCCGGTTCATAACAAAGCAGGAAGACGGTGTTAGAGCGTCTCGGTCCCATTCATGATGATCGAGGCAAAGTTCCAATTAAGGAGCGCTTGGGCCCATTGAGGAAATCCAGGGTCACTCCCAACCCAGGAGGTTGTACCCACCTCAACCACAACAAGAAGGATCATGCACCTACCCGCACTGGGCTGTGGATCCAAGTCCAAGAGCCCACGGAAGCTTCACACTCGCAAAGGCGTACGTCGCGGCGAGTGACCTTTGATGGCCCTATAAGGGCAGCTCATCCTCAGAAGGAGACTTTCTCGTCTGATGATGAGGACGTTAGACCTGAGAAGTCGTGCCAACACATGATAGGTTGCTCCGGCATTCATGCCGATGAGTTGTACTATCGCGTTGGGGGTACGAGTAGATCTCAAAAAAAAAAGATCACCGGAGAAAAACATGCATTGCCCATGCTCCAGATTGATCAAGGCGGTGTTGTCTGAGTGCGATTGCAACAAGATGACTCCGAGCAAATTGTCAGTCTTTGACAGGCTTGATGCGAAGATGCACGAGTCAAGCCAAAGCGTTCGCAAGAGACGGTACCTCAAAGTGATGAATTGCGGGAGCAACCATCAACATGACCAGCAAAGGGGCGTCGTCGCGTGGCATTCCATGGCATCATAGCGGATGACTTCGGTTGCTGATGCAGGACCGATAAACGCTCAACTATGTCAAAGCGCCAGGAGATGCGCCGGATGATGGCTGTCGGTGGCGGCTCGCATTCACCAGACAACCGTTATCAAGTGGCGGACGACCTCGTGAAGCACTCATGATTAGCGCAGATCAAGTAGCCAAGATGCTTGAAGAGGCGTTGGCCAAACAGAAGGAGAATTTCCAGCTTGAAATATAGATGGCCATGCATCAAATGAGGGAATTTCAGGACAAGCAAATCTTATCATTGTTGAATCGCCGAGGCGAGTCAAGTCGTCGTAACCATGATAACCAAACGGATAGCGACGCAGATGGGGATGAGGGCCACAACGCCAATGATACCCCTAATGAACAGAATGCCAGTGACAATGTTGTCGTTCCTCCTCAAAATCACCAAGACAAAGATGTAGGTGAAAATGAGAAGATAAAAGATCTGGAGAGTAAAATCAACACTCTCATTTCTGCTCAAGAGGTGAAGAAGGCGGGTATACGTGCCATATCCAGAGAATGGGAATCAATCCGGTATCGGCAAAGTTCAACCTAATTAACTTTACGCCGTTCGACGGGAAGGGGTCCCCTACTCAGCACCCTATCTACTTCAAGTCCCACTTGGGAGTCATCTCCGGCAATGAGCCCTTGATGGTTCGGTCATTCGTTGGCACCCTCCGGGGAGCTGCCTTCGATTGGTACCGCCGTCTCAAAGGAAGCATTAGCGGTTGGGATGACATGGAGTCAAGTTTCGCCAACTTCTTCCGGCGACAACAGAAATATCTATCGGGTCGCTTTTGGATGAGAAACAAAAAGACGGAGAAACGGTGGACAACTTCGTCAAGAGGTTTAGAAATAAGGCAATGAATTGCCGGGACCCCATAACTGAGGAGTTCATCCTCCAAACGTGCCACAACAACCTATCATTAGATGTGTTGGAAGTGATGGGAACGGCGCCATCTGAGACCTGGAAGGATTTGAAGATACGCGGAGAGCAAGCCGAACGATTGATGGGAGATAAATGATTACCTCCTAGATTGCAAGTATACAACCTTTATCAAGTTATAGTATAAAAGATTATCGATCCCACGAGGAACGGGAAGTAGGGAGAGTTTTGCTCAAGTTTTGGTTCTCAAATTATGCGCGTGACAATTAGGAGTTATTGTACAAATAAAATGGAAGTGATAAATGGTGAGAGTGGTTGTGGAGAGATAAGAGAGAGTGGATTGTGGATTATGTGCAAAAGAGGAGAAAATGAAGTTGAGAATGTGGTCGTGATTATGTGCAAATAACAACAAAACTAGGTTTGAGATTATATGCACATGGAGGGAATATGAGATTGAGAGAGAAGTAAAAATCAATGAAATCAAAAATAAAGGAAAATAACAAACAAATGAAAAAACAAGGATAAGAGGAAAATAAAGAAGGTAAAGTATGGAGGATTAATTAAAGATATGAGGAATCTAGAGTAGATCCACTTAGCTTATCTCAATCTCATGAAAATGAGTTGGATTTGTTAGCTAGTTTCAAACAATCTCTAGGGATCCCACAAATATTAGCTCCACACTTAGAAAAGGGTAATTCCCTAGAGGGTTCTAGCCTCAAGGTGAATTAAAGGAAAGGAAAATCTACTCTAGAAAGTAAATACAAGAATTAAATACATTGCATGAAAGTAAATTGCATGAAAGTAAATTGCATGAAAGTAAATGCGAGAAAGTAAATTGCATGAAAGTAAATCTATTCTATAAACAAGAAAATAAAGAAGAAAATGAAAAAAATAAAATAGAAACCAACAACTCACGATCGTAATCTAATCCTCCTTTTGGTCCTTGGATTAGAAGAAGAAAGGAAATTGAAGGTGAAACATTTCATTTATTGTGTAACAAAGTTACAATTTTGGAAGGTCTTCTCAATTAAGAGTGACCCTCCTCTCCAAATGGAGTTTTACAAAATATTTCACACTCAAAACACTCGGCCTTCACCCTATTTATAGCCCAGCGGAGTTGATGTGAACCATTGGATCAAACCTAGCCAAAAGGAAGAAATCCACCATTAATTGAATCATTTGGGAACCGATCGGTTGGCGATCGGTTAATAACATTAATAGGTTGGCCAACCGGTTAGTCAACCGATTGGTTCCCAACGAATTTGTCTTTTCTTGATTTTTCTTCACGAATTTCTCTTGGATCAATTTGGTATCTTGGGCCTTGGTTTGTCTTCAGATTTGGGCTTCAAATATTGGTAGAAATTGAGAATTTGAGTCATTTGGGCTTTTATTCATTATTTCTTTATTAGCACGCAAAATAAGATAAAAATGATTATTAGTAATATCGTTATTCATATAACATAGGTAATAAGGGTATAAAAATATAATTAAAATGTGATAATCAAATACCCCCACACCTAAACTTTTGCTAGTCCTCTAGCAAAGAAAATAAAAAGAAAACCTAACTCACTTTCGCGGGAATCGCGGTTGTATTTAGCACATACAACAAGCCTTTAAACCCTAGGTTACCCTAGTGGGCGAGTTGTAGTCTCGTGAGGGTTTGCAGTGAATATACCCACAAAATTCAGTCAACTTGCCAATTTAAAGAAGTTAATAAAATAATTAATTCATTTGATATCTTCAAACATTCCAATTGAAGTTGGTTAATACTCAAGAAAGCGTTTTATCATAACTCCAATGTAATTTTCTTAAGAAAATCCTTCCATTATAGTTAGACAAAACCAAGTTTAACTCAAAAATTTAATTTGAAAGTTTTGAAAAGAACATGCTAACTCTTTGTTTTAAACAACTTCAAGTCTTTAAATCCATTTAATTTTTCAAGAACATATACAAATATAACTATATATATAAAAACATGATTAGTAAATTTTTTTTTTTTTAACTCTTCATTCCTTGGTGGTTTTGTTCTTTTTAATCGGACTTTCTAAGTGACCATTTAGCGAGTTTTGGGCCAATGAATCCCAACCCAATTGGGCTTAGGTCATTAAGTATAGAAATACTCCTCGGGCTTAATTACTCAGTCAACTTAGGCTTAGTAAAATAGAACCACCAATGATTTTAAGAAATTTTCTTCTTTTGTTAAGTTAGTATAATATATATATATATATATATATATATATATATATATATATATATATATATATATATATATATATTCGAACAATATTTGGATCAAGACAACTTGAAAAATTATTTTCAACTCTAAGTTAGGCATGCAAAAATTCCATTACTTTAATTAAAAATCTAAGTTAAAACTTAAGTAAAGTATACTACTTTGAAAATCATTTCTTGAAATTTATTTGGAGTTATCATAAAAGGTAAACTTGAGTATAGAACTAACTAAGGATTAGAAGACTTAAATTCTATCAAATAGATCAATTATTAATCAACTCTATTAAGTTGGCAAGTGATTTTTATTTTTATTTTTATGATGAAAAGAGAAAAAATGACTTAAAAATAACTAAGATAAAGATAAAAATGACTAATTCCCACCCCACACCTAAACTTTTGCTAGTCCTCTAGCAAAGAAAATAAAAAGAAAACCTAACTCACTTTCGCGGGAATCGCGGTTGTATTTAGCACATACAACAAGCCTTTAAACCCTAGGTTACCCTAGTGGGCGAGTTGTAGTCTCGTGAGGGTTTGCAGTGAATATACCCACAAAATTCAGTCAACTTGCCAATTTAAAGAAGTTAATAAAATAATTAATTCATTTGATATCTTCAAACATTCCAATTGAAGTTGGTTAATACTCAAAGCGTTTTATCATAACTCCAATGTAATTTTCTTAAGAAAATCCTTCCATTATAGTTAGACAAAACCAAGTTTAACTCAAAAATTTAATTTGAAAGTTTTGAAAAGAACATGCTAACTCTTTGTTTTAAACAACTTCAAGTCTTTAAATCCATTTAATTTTTCAAGAACATATACAAATATAACTATATATATAAAAACATGATTAGTAAATTTTTTTTTTTTTTAACTCTTCATTCCTTGGTGGTTTTGTTCTTTTTAATCGGGCTTTCTAAGTGACCATTTAGCGAGTTTTGGGCCAATGAATCCCAACCCATTGGGCTTAGGTCATTAAGTATAGAAATACTCCTCGGGCTTAATTACTCAGTCAACTTAGGCTTAGTAAAATAGAACCACCAATGATTTTAAGAGAAATTTTCTTCTTTTGTTAAGTTAGTATAATATATATATATATATATATATATATATATATATATATATATATATATATATGTATATGTATATATATTCGAACAATATTTGGATCAAGACAACTTGAAAAATTATTTTCAACTCTAAGTTAGGCATGCAAAAATTCCATTACTTTAATTAAAAATCTAAGTTAAAACTTAAGTAAAGTATACTACTTTGAAAATCATTTCTTGAGAAATTTATTTGGAGTTATCATAAAAGGTAAACTTGAGTATAGAACTAACTAAGGATTAGAAGACTTAAATTCTATCAAATAGATCAATTATTAATCAACTCTATTAAGTTGGCAAGTGATTTTTATTTTTATTTTTATGATGAAAAGAAAAAAATGACTTAAAAATAACTAAGATAAAGATAAAAATGACTAATTCCCACCCCACACCTAAATTTTGCATTGTCCTCAATGCAAATTCTAATATGCACAAAGGAAAATAGATAAGAATGGAAGCACTTACATTTGTTGATTAGACTTGAACAATGACAAAAATTCTGTAATTACCTTTAGTATGAGAAGGTGAAGTCAAAATTTATTCTCTCTTTTTTTTTTTTTTTTTCATTTTTTTTCTTCATATGTTTTTTGTTGAAAAGAACAAGAAACTCTCACATGAGAGAAGAATAAATTCTTTTATTATTATTGTGGGACAAAAATAAAAATGTAGAATAAAAGATGAAACATGAGAAGCTCACATTCTACATTAAATCCTACCTTATTCTGAAAATTCCAAGGTTTGCAATGTGTTTTGCGACAAATTAAGGTAGGTCTTATTGGTGTTATGCATTTTGAACTTAGATTTTTGATTAATGAAAATTTGACATTTTGGTTGCTCTTTCAAAATCTAAGCTCATCGAAAAAGAGTTCTTGAATGTTGCATTCAAGAGGCATGTATTCAACACAGTTTCCTCATTTTGAAAAATAAAACACGAATTTTTAAAATTTCAGTTCCTCATGAAAGATTTCCTCAAAACTATTGTGATTCATTCTCTATACATTAAACTTTCTTGGATGTAATTGATTTGAAAGTGATTATCAATATTATTTCTGGATTGAAAATATTAAGTTCGTGATCGATTTCCAAAGATAGCTTCATGTGACCAGGTTCTGATTGATGAGAGCATTAGAAGTGGCTAAGAACGGTCTTCCTAAGATCACGGTATCGTCCTTTGGGATTGGAAGCGGGTTGCGTTTCGGGACTCTGAAATCAACAGGAAAAATAAAGTCTCCAACCTTTATCAATACATCATTATTTCACCCATAGGGACCTTAACAGATCTATCATTCTTGAAGTGTGCATCTAGTTGGCTTGAGTTCCCGACACCTAGTTGTTGGTAGATTGAATATGGAAGCAAGTTGACGGCCCCTAAGTCTAAAAGCGCCTTATCAATCTGAGTATTACCAATGATACATGAGATGGTAGGACAACACGGATCCTTATGTTTCAATGGTACGGACTTTGAGAGGACTTCAGCGATATTGGCGAGAAAGACTTTCTTTGGAACATTCATTTGCCTCTTTTGGTACATAATTCCTTTAAAAATTTGGCATAAGAAGGAATTTGTTCAATGACATCTAAAGAGGAATGTATTCAACACAGTTTCCTCATTTTGAAAAATAAAACACGAATTTTTAAAATTTCCAGTTCCTCATGAAAGATTTCCTCAAAACTATTGTCGATTCATTCTCTATACATTAAACTTTCTTGGATGTAATTGATTTGAAAGTGATTATCAATATTATTTCTGGATTGAAAATATTAAGTTCGTGATCGATTTCCAAAGATAGCTTCATGTGACCAGGTTCTGATTGATGAGAGCATTAGAAGTGGCTAAAACGGTCTTCCTAAGATCACGGTATCGTCCTTTGGGATTGGAAGCGGGTTGCGTTTCGGGACTCTGAAATCAACAGGAAAAATAAAGTCTCCAACCTTTATCAATACATCATTATTTCACCCATAGGGACCTTAACAGATCTATCGACTAGCGAAGTGTGCATCTAGTTGGCTTGAGTTCCCGACACCTAGTTGTTGGTAGATTGAATATGGAAGCAAGTTGACGGCCCCTAAGTCTAAAAGCGCCTTATCAATCTGAGTATTACCAATGATACATGAGATGGTAGGACAACACGGATCCTTATGTTTCAATGGTACGGACTTTGAGAGGACTTCAGCGATATTGGCGAGAAAGACTTTCTTTGGAACATTCATTTGCCTCTTTTGGTACATAATTCCTTTAAAAATTTGGCATAAGAAGGAATTTGTTCAATGACATCTAAAGAGGAATGTTGACCTTAACACCTTGAAAGTCTCTAGAATTTTCTCCTCACGAGAGGAGTGCTTCCTAGGCACGAGTCTATCAGGGTAAGGAGCAAGCTGGTTTAAATTGATTAGACTCAGTTACAGTTCGGGTTACGAGTCATCGAAGGGTGTGATTTACGAGTAGAGATATCGAAGGAGAGAATTTGTTACGGTTCAAGGGTTTCACTTAGAGGCATTCTAACGATTATCGACTGTCTGGGACCGTAGTGAATGGATTGCATTCACTTGACTAGTAGGTTGAACTTGATCCGTGTCCTTCGGGTTGGGCAGGTTGACTCGGAAAAGTTCCTTTCTCTCTCTCACTCATGGCATTAGCTAGTTGACCAAGTTGGGTTTCTAACCTAGCTATGGCTTGAGTGTTGGAAGTGAGGATTTGCGGTTGATTGCATGAAGGAATTCAGCGTGTTTGATGTTTGAGTCAATAAGTTCGTGGTGCGTGTAGAGGTTTTAATCAAAGTTTCTAGACCCTTTTCGAACATTAAGGCGTTTATCATGATCCATAATTTGAGGAGTGTGATTTCTGATTGGTGATGAGGAGGCTGATTTTGAAATGGCAGATTTGGTTGTTGAAAATTGAGAGGCTATGTGCCCTAGAAATTGTTGGGTTGAAGAGGAGTGAAATTTTAATTTCGGAGTAGTTTCCACGGTTCCATGCAAAATTTGGATGATTTCTCCAACTGGATTGTAGGTTGGAGAAAATGGATCATTCGGACATTTGAAATCGGCGTTTATCGACCTAGTGGTGACGGATCCTAAAGAGGACATTCCTCGAAACATGAGATGGAATGACAGTTATGACAACTGGCGAAACTTGGTTGATTTGGTGGAGCTCGTTCTTTGAATTCTAAAGCTTCTATCCTACGCATGATTGTAGCCATCTTTGCTTGAGAGGCTATGTTAGTTTCTAAGACGGACCTTGGTTTTGGGTTGGGAAGCTGATGAAACACGGTCATCACGGTGTTCCCCTTGCATGGTTTTCTCGGATAAACTCTCTAAAAGTCCCAAGCTTCATCGGCATTTTTCTTCATGAAATCCCCTTGACACATTGACTCTAAGGAAGTTTTTGAAGAATAATCCAATCCTTCATAAATGATTTGGCATAATCGCCACTTTTCAAGACCATGGTGAGGACATTGGATAAGAAGATCTTTGAATTTGTCAAAATACTTCCAAAAGGTTCTCGGGACAATTTTAAAATTTTGAATCTGTTTCTAAGCTTGATTGTTTTGTGGATAGGAAAGAATTTTTGGAAAAGCATTACAAATTCACCCCAAGTTGAGATGGAATCGTGGGCAAGCTATCTGACCATTTTTGGCTTTGTCCTTAAGGGCAAATGGAATAAATCGAGTTTGATCGCATCTTGATTAAGTCCCTCATCTTAATCATGAGGCAAACTTCTTCAAATTAGGAGATAAAGATGTATCGTCTTGGTTTCGACTCTAAGAATTTGGGAAGCATGTTTATGAAATCGGTCGAAGTTCAAAATTGGTTCCATTTACCTCGGGGAGTTTTATGCAAGAGGGGATTGCATTTCTAGTGGGGTAACAAACATCTTGAAGAACAGGTGGGGGATTAGTCATTTCGTTTGGTTCAAGAGATGAATCAAAACGAATTAAACGATTAGTATTATCCCTAACCCAAGTTTGCATACACCAAAATCAAAAAATATATATTTTTTTAAATTTTTATGAAAAAGGATAAGAGAAAAAGTTAAGAAGATGATGAGAGAAAGAAAAGAAAAAAAAAAAGGAAAAGCTAACTAAAAATAAATCGAAGCAATCACTTTTCAATCACCCTAACTCTAGGGTTAAGCCTAAACTTGACTTAGACCAGCTCCTAACCAAAAATTCCCTTAGTGAAAAGATCAAAGTTTACTTGGGTAATTAGCCAGGTAAGGATAGTACTAGAGGGAGATCAAAGATCAATTAAGTACCTCTTTCCTTCGGGCCTTACATAACCCTAAACCTTGCCTTAGACACCAATTAATCCAAATAAACTTGGACGGTTCACTTAAGAAATTATTGTTCCTTAATGAGCTCGAATCCTTAGGGGCCAACGTCTAATCAAATTTTAAGAGGCTTGGGTAAGTATAGTGAGAAATTAGTGATTTTGGGCTAAGGAAAGGGTGATGAAATCCCTCACTCATGGCATTAGCTAGTTGACCAAGTTGGGTTTCTAACCTAGCTATGGCTTGAGTGTTGGAAATGAGTTTGCGGTTGATTGCATGAAGGAATTGCGTGTTTGATGTTTGAGTCAATAAGTTAGGTAGTGCGTGTAGAGGTTTTAATCAAAGTTTCTAGACCCTTTTCGAACATTAAGGCGTTTATCATGATCCAATTTGAGGAGTGTGATTTGCAGATTGGTGATGAGGAGGCTGATTTTGAAATGGCAGATTTGGTTGTTGAAAATTGAGAGGAACTATTGCCCTAGAAATTGTTGGGTTGAAGAGGGAGTGAAATTTTAATTTCGGAGTAGTTTCCTGGTTCCATGCAAAATTTGGATGATTTCTCCAACACGGATTGTAGGTTGGAGAAAATGGATCATTACGGACAAATCGGCGTTTATCGACCTAGTGGTGACGGATCCTAAAGAGGACATTCCTCTGAAACATGAGATGGAGACAGACAGTTATGACAACTGAGGCGAAACTTGGTTGATTTGGTGGAGCTCGTTCTTTGAATTCTAAAGCTTCTATCCTCATGATTGTAGCCATCTTTGCTTGAGAGGCTATGTTAGTTTCTAGAGACGGACCATTTGGTTTTGGGTTGGGAAGCTGATGAAACACGGTCATCACGGTGTTCCCCTTGCATGGTTTTCTCGGATAAACTCTCTAAAAGTCCCAAGCTTCATCGGCATTTTTCTTCATGAAATCCCCTTGACACATTGACTCTAAGGAAGTTTTGAAGAATAATCCAATCCTTCATAAATGATTTGGCATAATCGCCACTTTTCAAGACCATGGTGAGGACATTGGATAAGAAGATCTTTGAATTTGTCAAAATACTTCCAAAAGGTTCTCGGGACAATTTTAAAATTTTGAATCTGTTTCTAAGCTTGATTGTTTTGTGGATAGGAAAGAATTTTTTGAAAAGCATTACAAATTCACCCCAAGTTGAGATGGAATCGTGGGCAAGCTATCTGACCATTTTTGGCTTTGTCCTTAAGGGCAAATGGAATAAATCGAGTTTGATCGCATCTTCAGTTAAGTCCCTCATCTTAATCATGAGGCAAACTTCTTCAAATTAGGAGATAAAGATGTATCGTCTTGGTTTCGACTCCTAAGAATTTGGGAAGCATGTTTATGAAATGCGGTCGAAGTTCAAAATTGGTTCCATTTACCTCGGGGAGTTTTATGCAAGAGGGATTGCATTTCTAGTGGGGTAACAAACATCTTGAAGAACAGGTGGGGATTAGTCATTTCGTTTGGTTCAAGAGATGAATCAAAAGCGAATTAAGCGATTAGTATTATCCCTAACCCAAGTTTGCATACACCAAAATCAAAAATATATATTTTTAAATTTTTATGAAAAAGGATAAGAGAAAAGTTAAGAAGATGATGAGAGAAAGAAAAGAAAAAAAAGGAAAAGCTAACTAAAATAAATCAAGCAATCACTTTTCAATCACCCTAACTCTAGGGTTAAGCCTAAACTTGACTTAGACCAGCTCCTAACCAAAAATTCCCTTAGTGAAAGATCAAAGTTTACTTGGGTAATTAGCCAGTAAGGATAGTACTAGAGGGAGATCAAAGATCAATTAAGTACCTCTTTCCTTCGGGCCTTACATAACCCTAAACCTTGCCTTAGACACAATTAATCCAAATAAACTTGGACGGTTCACTTAAGAAATTATTGTTCCTTAATGAGCTCGAATCCTTAGGGGCCAACGTCTAATCAAATTTTAAGAGGCTTGGGTAAGTATAGTGAGAAATTAGTGATTTTTGGGCTAAGGAAAGGGTGATGAAATCCCTCACCTTATCTTGATTAATGGGTTTTGCCCTTAAGATATTTCCAAGTGTGTGCCAAATCAAGATGCTCAAATCACTTGGTGAATTCCTACTATTATATGAAATGCAACCCTAGGAATTAAAAGCAACTAAAAGGATGCAAAAATAAAAATCTTTTTATTTTTTTATTATAATCGACAATAAAAAAAATGAAGTTTATTAGAATTAGACAAGGGAAAAAAATCCTTTTATTTTTATTTTTATTTTTATTTTTTATCCTAATTGTCTCTAATGTATATGAACTATCTAAAAGGTGGAATTGAAAATACTAGATAGAGAAGTTACCCACGCAAAAGCAATGCAAAGCCTCGTTGGAGGCAATTCTTCAATCTTGAATCTTCAACTCTTGATCTTCAAGCTCCAAGTTCCTACACAAAAGAAAACCCAAAAAATAAAAACCAAACTTAATGAAAAAATCCTACTTATGCACCGTTCCCCGGCAACGGCGCCAAAAACTTGATGGGAGATAAATGATTACCTCCTAGATTGCAAGTATACAACCTTTATCAAGTTATAGTATAAAAGATTATCGATCCCGAGGACGAAGTAGGAGAGTTTTGCTCAAGTTTTGGTTCTCAAATTATGCGCGTGACAATTAGGAGTTATTGTACAAATAAAATGGAAGTGATAAATGGTGAGAGTGGTTGTGGAGAGATAAGAGAGAGTGGATTGTGGATTATGTGCAAAAGAGGAGAAAATGAAGTTGAGAATGTGGTCGTGATTATGTGCAAATAACAACAAAACTAGGTTTGAGATTATATGCACATGGAGGAATCTGAGATTGAGAGAGAAGTAAAATCAATGAAATCAAAAATAAAGGAAAATAACAAACAAATGAAAAAATAAGGATAAGAGGAAAATAAAGAAGGTAAAGTATGGAGGATTAATTAAAGATATGAGGAATCTAGAGTAGATCCACTTAGCTTATCTCAATCTCATGAAAATGAGTTGGATTTGTTAGCTAGTTTCAAACAATCTCTAGGGATCCCAGAATATTAGCTCCACACTTAGAAAGGGTAATTCCCTAGAGGGTTCTAGCCTCAAGGTGAATTAAAGGAAAGGAAAATCTACTCTAGAAAGTAAATACAAGAATTAAATGCATTGCATGAAAGTAAATTGCAAGGAATTAAATTGCATGGAAGTAAATTGCGAGAAAGTAAATTGCATGAAAGTAAATCTATTCTATAAACAAGAAAATAAAGAAGAAAATGAAAAAGAAATAAAATAAAAACCAACAACTCTGATCTTAATCTAATCCTCCTTTTGGTCCTTGGATTAGAAGAAGAAAAGGAAATTGAAGGGTGAAACATTTCATTTATTGTGTAACAAAAGTTACAATTTTGGAAGGTCTTCTCAATTAAGAGTGACCCTCCTCTCCAAATGGAGTTTTACAAAATATTTCACACTCAAAACACTCGACCTTCACCCTATTTATAGCCCATGGAGTTGATGTGAACCATTGGATCAAACCTAGCCAAAAGGAAGAGAAATCCACCATTAATTGAATCTGTTGGGAACCGTCGGTTGTGATCGGTTAATAACAGTTAATAACCGGTTGGCCAACCGGATTAACCGGTTGGCTAACCGATTGGTTCTAACCAATTTGTCTTTTCTTGATTTTTCTTCACGAATTTCTCTTGGATCAATTTGGTATCTTGAGCCTTGGTTTGTCTTGATTTGGGCTTCAAATATTGGTAGAAATTGAGAGAATTTGAGTCATTTGGGCTTTTATTCATTATTTCTTTATTAGCACAAAATAAGATAAAAATGATTATTAGTAATATCGTTATTCATATAACATAGGTAATAAGGGTATAAAAATGTAATTAAAATGTGATAATCAACGATTCCTAAAAAGGAAGAAGGCGGAGAGAGGTCAGCCAGCGGTGAATGCTCACAAGCAGAACTTTGTCCCACGCGGTAAGGGCAAGGCGCCAGCAAAGACGGTTGATGCAAATCAAACATTCCAGCTGCAGCCCCAACAACAACAGCAGCAACAAGTGCCACAGCAGTCATGCCCTCAATGGCAATAACGACCGCAAAATCAGAAGTCATTGGAGCCAAGGTTCCCTAAGGTTTACTCCTTCAAGGATGATGAAGTTCCCGGTATTTTCAAACACCTTCTGGAGAACAAAATTCAGTTACCGCCGATTGTGAACCAAGAGGAGGCAAAGAAGGTTATGGACCCGTAGTACTACGCCTACCACAGAGCGGTGCACCACCCGGCGAAGTCGTGTTATCACCTCAAGGACAAAATCCAAGCCTTGATTGATGTAGGGGTCATTACCCCAAAGGCATCCAAAGAGAAGAAAGTAGGGGCGAACGCAGTCTCCATTAGCTTCGGATCGGTGCCCTTAGATTGGTTCCAACCGACGCCTGTCGTGAAAGTTGATATGAAGACGGTGAATGACGACCCTCACGGTCGGTGTGAAAGGACTTCGTACCTCATACAGCGAACATGAGATCCTCAGGTTCATCGGATTTTCGAAGATGGCGGTGAGTGACCTCTTCGTCTCAAAAGAAGTCAAAGGGGAAGGGGAAGCTATGTCATGCTACTTCAGCAATCTTGGAGAAGGATGATGAGCAGATAATGATACTCCAACTTTACGAAGAAGAACAAGAAGTCTTCGTCACCGAGTGGACAAGAGTATCACTACAAATATCCAAGCTCTAATCCGAATGCAAAGACGTTGACAGAGCTGGGGGTAGCAATGATTCCCCCTACGCGTGCGGAAAAGTCATAGCAGCAAGTGGTCGCTAAAGAAAATACGGCCAAGCTAAAGCAACTAACAACGGAGGATCAAGTTCGAGGCGGTCTCGTTTCAATCGTTTGATTGGAAAAGATAAGCCGGAAAGTTCAAACTCCTCTGGCAGCGACATTATGGCTCAAGCGGCTAATATCCCGAGGATAACACTACGAGCTCTGCGGTTATCAAAAGAAACCGAGAGGCATTACGAGGAGCCTAGGTGACTCGGAAGTGTTTCTCACTCAAGTCGAGCCAAGTCACTTTCAGATCTTTGGCCCGATGCAATCTCTCCACCAAGCACATCCCTTACATAACTTTCACTAAGGAGGATACGCAGACGAAGAATTCCAAACACGATAGGCCACTGTATTTTACCGGGTACATTGGCTCCAGTAAAGTCAACCGGATACAAGTTGATCGGGTTCATTTATGAGCATCATGCCCCTCGCTGATGTACAAACTTCGGGATTCACGCGATGGTGGCATCTACAAGCTCTGATGATTTCTGGTTTAACACGGTGGGTCGGCCACTTGGTAAAATCCGAATAAAGTGCCAAATGGGTGATTTGAAGTCCGAAGTCACATGCTATGTGATCGATGCAGAAACTTCTTATAACTTATTATTGGGTCGGCCGTGGATCCATAATAATGTTATAGTCCCCTCCACTCTTCATCAGTGTCTGAAATATGTCGATACTAATAATGAAGTCAAGACGGTGGTCGCGGAAAAATAGCCGTTTAAGGGGTTGGAGAACTACTTTACTGACTCCTTCCTTTACGGTAATGAGTCCGATACTGAATCATCGGCCCAAGGCACGGACAGCGGTGAGGAAGGTGATGCCAAAGCCGGGCTTGATTATGAGGGGGGTTTTATTTTAAATGACATTGTACCTGCTGTAATCAATCTTGACGATGAAGACTCGTCGGATGGAAGTTGTAATTCGCAACTTGCCGACAATGCAATAAATGGTGACTTAGAATACTCCCCATCTTTATTTGATGTGATTAAAGAATTGTATGATGATCTTGAACTGCACATGCCGATCCGATCATCGTGTGTAACGCAGAAGCAACTCCGAGATTTCTTCGGAACAACACTTGTCATCCCCGCCAAAACAGGAGGGGAGAAGGATTTAATCTACGGTAAGGGAGAAGCATACCCACCACGGATCACTTCTCGAAGAGGATTCCGGCGGCGATAAGCCTAGCTCACATCTATCGGATATAGTCGAGTCACGAGATCTCATGAAAAAGTGGGGTATGACGGCAAGGCGAAGGTCTTTGTTTGGGGGTCCCGAGCTGCACCAGCATGTCCCAAAAGGGAAGCCCTTGAATTATTATGGATTCAAAAGAGGGTTGGGTTATGTATCTTCTTCAGAAGATGAATGTTGCTGGTTCATCGACGACCAAGTGTCCGACGCAGGAGACGGACATTCATTGGATTCCCCAGCTTGGGACTCCGATGTTAGCATCGGCGAAATATTCAAGGGATTAATGTCAAATATGACTACAACCGACCCTACCACGATGGAGGATGATGAACAGGTGCCAACGTGGAAAGACCCGTGGATCCATCACCTCAATATGCAATACGGGGACCGGTTCGAGCAAAGGGAACCTCCGACCGAAGATGCAGTAGTTCAAGTCGATATGGGTGACGAAGCCAATCCGAAGCCTATATTCATAAGCGGCAGTCTTCCTCCGGAAGAGAAAGAGGAATTGATCGCTCTCATCCGGGAGTACATCGATGTTTTCACTTGGAATTACGAAGATATGCCAGGGCTTGATCCGAACGTGGCTACTCATCGCCTCAATATCAAGCCGGATGTCAAACCAGTCAAACAACAGCAAAGACGGTTTCGTCCGCAAATTATGGAATCAATTATGGCTGAAGTAAAGAAGCTCGTAATGTCAGGTTTTATCCGGGAAGTGCAGCACCCGGATTGGGTGTCAAATATTGTTTTGGTTCCAAAGAAGAATGGGACAATCAGGGTCTGCGTCGACTCCAGGGATCTGAACGCCGCATGCCCAAAAGATGATTTTCCTCTTCCAATCACGGATGTCATCATTGACAACACGTGCGGATTCGAGAGAATGTCTTTCATGGATGGCTTTTCAGGTTATAATCAAATCAAGATGCACCCAGATGACGCGAAACACACGGCGTTCAGAACTCCCCTCGGTGTCTTCTGCTACACGATCATGCCATTTGGCCTGAAGAACGCGGGCGCCACATATCAGCGAGCCATGACGAAGATTTTTCACGAACATCTTCGGAAGACGGTTGAATGCTACGTCGATGATCTAGTCATGAAAAGCCGCGACAAGAATGACCACATCAAAGACCTGAGAACGGTATTCGATCTCATGCGGAGTCATCAGTTGAAGATGAACCCCACTAAATCTTTTCTCGGAATGTCCAGCGGCAAATTCCTTGGATTCGTCGTCACCACTAAGGGTATCCACATCGACCCGGATAAAGTGAAGGCGATAAACGAATTACAACCCCCGAGAAGCTTAAGAGAACTTGGAGGGTTACAAGGGCGATTAGCGTACATCCGGCGGTTCATATCAAACCTCTCCGGGAAATGCCAGCCATTCTCCAAGCTAAACAAGAAAGGAGTGTCATTTATTTGGGACGACGCCTGTCAAAAGGTATTCGAGGATATCAAAGCATATCTAGCGAATCCTCCCGTTCTCGTTGCACCGAAGTCAGGTAAACCGTTCTTGATTTACATCAAGGCGATGAACCACTCGTTAAGCGCTTTGCTCGCGCAAGACGATGACAACGGTCACGAGCAAGCGATGTATTACCTCAGTCGGATGTTAGTAGGTGCTGAATCCCGCTATCCGATTATCGTGAAGGAATTCCTAGCGTTAGTGTTCGCGGTTTAAAAGATGCGACACTACTTAGTTGGACAGACGATCTACGTTATTTTCGACGTAAACCCCGTCCGGATATTTATGACGCAACCAGCCTCTATGAATTGGCGTTTAGCGAAATGGGCCTTGCTCTTGTCCCAATACGACCTGCATTTCAAGCAACAGAAGTCGGTCAAGGGACAAGCAATTTGCGATCTTTTGGTAGCTAATCTAATAAAGGATACGACCGAGTTGTATGATGACTTGCCAGATGAAACCCACGAGGTCAACACTACGTCACATCAGCAGATATGGCAGCTATACTTTGACGGAGCTTCTCGAGCAACCAACGTAGCAAGCACCCCCGGATGTTCTAAGATTTCCGCAGGAGTTGGAGTTGTCTTAGTTTCTCCGGGAAAACACGTGATGCCGCGGGCTTACTTCGCTAACGAACCGTGCTCAATAATATGGTGAATACAGCGCCTTACTTATTGGACTCGGTTTGTCAAAATTTGGGGTAGAATATCTCGAAGCTTTTGGAGATTCTCAACTTATAGTCAAACAGGTTCGTGGGGACTATGAAGTCAGAAATCCGGACTTGGTTCTGTACCACCGAGCAGCTATCGAGATGGCAGATTCATTAGAAGAATTCTTCATTGAGTACATCCACGCCTTGAGCATCTGGCCGCGCATTAGCGGCATTAAGCGGTATCGTGCACTTAACCTCAGGAGCGAGCGGTGATCCTTTGTGAGCCGATTATCACATTTTAATTACATTTTTATACCCTTATTACCTATGTTATATGAATAACGATATTACTAATAATCATTTTTATCTTATTTTGCGAGGCTAATAAAGAAATAATGAATAAAAGCCCAAATGACTCAAATTCTCGAATTTCTACCAATATTTGAAGCCCAAATCGAAGACAAACCAAGGCCCAAGATACCAAATTGATCCAAGAGAAATTCGTGAAGAAAAATCAAGAAAAGACAAAATCGGTTGGGAACCAATCGGTTGACCAACGGTTGGCCAACGGTTGGCTAACGATCGACCAACCGATCGGTTCCCAAATGATTTCAGATTAATGGTGGATTTCTCTTCCTTTTGGCTAGGTTTGATCAATGGTTCACATCAACTCCGTTGGGCTATAAATAGGGGTGAAGGTGAGTGTTTAGAGTGTGAAATATTTTGTAAAAACTCCATTTGGAGAGGAGGGTTACTCTTAATTGAGGAGACCTTCCAAAATTGTAACTTTGTTACACAATAAATGAAATTTTTCACCTTCAATTTCCTTTCTCTTCTTCTAATCCAAGGACCAAAGGAGGATTAGATTAAGATCGAGAGTTGTTGGTTTCTATTTTATTTCTTTTTCATTTTCTTTTATTGCTTTGTAGCTTAGATTTACTTTCATGCAATTTAATTTCTTGCAATTTACTTTCTTGCAATTTACTTTCATGCAATTTAATTCCATGCAATTTACTTTCATGCAATGTATTTAATTCTTGTATTTACTTTCTAGAATAGATTTTCCTTTTCTTTAATTCACCTTGAGGCTAGAACCCTCTAGGAATTACCCTTTTCTAAGTGTGGAGCCAATATTTGTGGGATCCTAGAGATTGTTTGAAACTAGCTAACAAATCCAACTCATTCTCATGAGATTGAGATAAGCTAAGTGGATCTACTCTAGATTCCTCATATCTTTAATTAATCCTCCATACTTTACCTTCTTTATTTTCCACTTATCCTTGTTTTCCATTTGTTGCTATTTTCCTTTATTCTTGATTTTGATTTTCCTTTACTCTCTCATCTCTCTCTCAATCTTGTTTTCTTTTATTTTGTACTTATTTTCTCGCAATCTCATTTTCCCTCCATGTGCATATAATCTCAAACCTAGTTTTGTTATTATGTGCATATAACCACCACCACACTCTCAACTTTATTTTTCTCCTCCTTTGCACATAATCCACAATCCACTCTCTTTAACCTCTCCACATCCACATTCACCATTTTCTCATTTTCATTTTATTTGTACATAAACTCCTAATTGTCGCGCATAATTTGAGAACCAACACTCGAGCAAAACTCTCCCTACTTTCCCGTTCCTCGTGGGATCGATAATCTTTTATACTATAACTTGATAAAGGTTGTATACTTACAACTAAGGTAATCACTCAAAATTACCCATCAAGTTTTTGGCGCCGTTGCCGGGGAACGGTGCATAAGTAGGATTTTGATTAATTTTGGTTCCTTAACTTGTGTGTTTTTCTTTTGTGTAGGAACTTGGAACTTGAAGATTAAGAGTTGAAGAATCAAGATTGAAGATTTGCCTCCAACGAGGCTTTGGATAGCGATTGCGTGGGTAACTCTTCTTTCTTGTATTTTCAATTCCACCCTTTAGATAGTTCATATACATTAGAGACAATTAGGATAAAAAATTAAAAATAAAAATAAAAATAAAAGGATTTTTTTCCCCTTGTCGACCCTAATAAACTTCATTTTTTTTATTGTCGACCATAATAAAAATAAAAGATTTTTATTTTTGCATCCTTTTAGTTGCTTTTAATTCTTAGGGTTGCACTTCATATAATAGTAGGAATTCACCAAGTGATTTTGAGCATCTTGATTTGGCACACTTGAAAATATCTTAAGGGCAAAACCCATTAATCAAGATAAGGTGAGGTTTCATCACCCTTTCCTTAGCCCAAAATCACTAATTCCTCACTACACATACCCAAGCCTCTTAAAATTTGATTAGGCGTTGGCCCCTAAGGATTCGAGCTCATTAAGGAACAATAATTTCTTAAGTGAACCGGTCCAAGTTTATTTGGATTAATTGGTGTCTAAGGCAAGGTTTAGGGGTTCGTAAAGCTCAGAAGGAAAGAGGTACTTAATTGATCTTTGATCTCCCTCTAGTACTATCCTTACGGCTAATTACCCAAGTAAACTTTGATCTTTTCACTAAGGGAATTTTTGGTTAGGAGCTGGTCTAAGTCAAGTTTAGGCTTAACCCTAGAGTTAGGGTGATTGAAAAGTGATTGCCTTGATTTGTTTTTTTTAGTTAGTTTTTTTTTCCTTATCTTCTTAATTTTTTTTCTCTTATCCTTTTTCAATTAAAAAAAAAAAAAAAAATTTTGATTTTGGTGTATGCTAACTTGGGTTAGGGATAATACTAATCGTTTAATTCGTTTTGATTCATCTCTTGAACCAAACGAAATGGCTAATACCAACCCACCTGTTCTTCAAGATGTTTGTTACCCCACTAGAAATGCAATCCCCTCTTGCATAAAACTCCCCGAGGTAAATGGAACCAATTTTGAACTTGACCGCATTTCATAAACATGCTTCCCAAATTCTTAGAATTGAGCGAGAAGGCGCTACATCTTTATCTCGAATTTGAAGAAGTTTGCCTCATGATTAAGATGAGGGACTTAACGAAGATGCGATCAAACTCGATTTATTCCATTTGCCCTTAAGGACAAAGCCAAAAATGGTACGTATAGCTTGCCATGATTCCATCTCAACACAGGGTGAATTTGTAAAAGTTTTTCGAAAAAATTCTTGAAGAACCCTTTGTCAATGAGCTTAGATTGTTAGAAAATAGAAAACAACAAGATTTCATTTTTGATGAAATTTTTGTTAATAACGAATCTAAGTTCAAAAAGCATACAACCATTAATACCTACCTTCCATTCTTTGCACACATCACTAAAATCACGAAATTTTTGGAATTTAAGCACATCGATGATTATATCATTTTGAAATTCTTTAAATTTGAGGTAGAATTTTCAGCAATAAGGTAGGATTCTTGTAGAATGTGAGCTTCTCATGTTTCATCTTTTATTCTACATTTTTATTTTTGTCCCAGTAATAATAAATTTATTCTTCTCTCATGTGAGAGTTTCTTATTTTTATTAAAAAATAAATAAATATATAAATAAATAAAAATTAAAAAAAAGAATAAATTTTGGCTTCACCCCCTTATCTTGAAGGTATTTGCGAATTTTTATCATTGTTCAAGTCAGTAGAACAAATGTAAGTGCTTCCATTCTTATCTGTTTTACTTTGTGCATAATAGAATTTGCATTGAGGACAATGCAAAATTTAGGTGTGGGGGTGGGAATTAGTCATTTTATCTTTATCTTAGTTATTTTCCTCTTTTTCTTACCATTTTTTATGTCAATTTTCTCTTTTCATCATAAAAAAATAAAAAATAAAAAATAGTCACTTGCCAACTTAATAGAGTTGATTAATAATTGATCAATTTGATAGAATTTAAGTCTTCTAATCCTTAGTTAGTTCTATACTCAAGTTTACCTTTTATGACAACTCCAAATAAATTTCTTAAGAAATGATTTTCAAGTAGTATACTTTACTTAAGTTTTAACTTAGATTTTTAATTAAAGTAATGGAATTTTTGCATGCCTAACTTAGAGTTGAAAATAATTTTTCAAGTTGTCTTGATCCAAATATTGTTCAGAATATATATACATATACACATATATATATTATACTAACTTAATAAAAGAAGAAAAAAAATTCTCTTAAAATCATTGGTGGTTCTATTTTACTAAGCCTAAGTTGGTGAGTAATTAAGCCCGAGGAGTATTTCTATGCTTAATGACCTAAGCCCAATTGGGTTGGGATTCATTGGCCCAAAACTCGCTAAATGATCACTTAGAAAGCGATTAAAAGAACAAAACCACCAAGGAATAAAGAGTAAAAAAAAAAAAAAAAATCATACTAACCATGTTTTTGTATATAGTTATATTTGTATATGTTCTTGAAAAATAAAATGGATTAAAAGACTTGAAGTTTGTTTAAAACAAAGGGTTAGCATGTTCTTTTCAAAACTTTCAAATTAAATTTTTGAGTTAAACTTGGTTTTGTATAACTATAATGGAAGGATTTTTTTAAGAAAATTACATTGGAGTTATGATAAAAGCGTTTTCTTGAGTATTAACCAACTTCAATTGGAATGTTTGAAGATATCAAATGAATTAATTATTTTATTAACTTCTTTAAATTTGCAAGTTGGTGAATTTTTGGGTATATTCACGTAAACCCTCACGAGACTACAACTTCGTCCACTAGGGTAACCTAGGGGTTTAAAGGCTTGTTGTATGTGCTAAATACAACCGCGATTCTGCGAAAGTGAGTTAGGTTTTCTTTTATTTTCTTTGCTAGAGGACTAGCAAAAGCTTAGGTGTGGGGGTATTTGATTATCACATTTTAATTACATTTTTATACCCTTATTACCTATGTTATATGAATAACGATATTACTAATAATCATTTTTATCTTATTTTGAGGCTAATAAAGAAATAATGAATAAAAGCCCAAATGACTCAAATTCTCTGAATTTCTACCAATATTTGAAGCCCAAATCTGAAGACAAACCAAGGCCCAAGATACCAAATTGATCCAAGAGAAATTCGTGAAGAAAAATCAAGAAAAGACAAAATGGGTTGGGAACCAATCGGTTGACCAGGTTGGCGCAGGTTAATATGGGTTATTGTATAACCGACGAACGATCGGTTCCCAGCAATTCAGATTAATGGTGGATTTCTCTTCCTTTTTGGCTAGGTTTGATCCAATGGTTCACATCAACTCCGTTGGGCTATAAATAGGGGTGAAGGCTGAGTGTTTAGAGTGTGAAATATTTTGTAAAAACTCCATTTGGAGAGGAGGGTTACTCTTAATTGAGGAGACCTTCCAAAATTGTAACTTTTGTTACACAATAAATGAAATTTTTCACCCCTTCAATTTCCTTTCTCTTCTTCTAATCCAAGGACCAAAAGGAGGATTAGATTAAGATCAGGAGTTGTTGGTTTCTATTTTATTTCTTTTTCATTTTCTTTTATTGCTTTGTAGCTTAGATTTACTTTCATGCAATTTAATTTCTTGCAATTTACTTTCTTGCAATTTACTTTCATGCAATTTAATTCCATGCAATTTACTTTCATGCAATGTATTTAATTCTTGTATTTACTTTCTAGAATAGATTTTCCTTTTCTTTAATTCACCTTGAGGCTAGAACCCTCTAGGGAATTACCCTTTCTAAGTGTGGAGCCAATATTTGTGGGATCCTAGAGATTGTTTGAAACTAGCTAACAAATCCAACTCATTCTCATGAGATTGAGATAAGCTAAGTGGATCTACTCTAGATTCCTCATATCTTTAATTAATCCTCCATACTTTACCTTCTTTATTTTCCACTTATCCTTGTTTTCCATTTGTTGCTATTTTCCTTTATTCTTGATTTTGATTTTCCTTTACTCTCTCATCTCTCTCTCAATCTTGTTTTCTTTTATTTTGTACTTATTTTCATAATCTCATTTTCCCTCCATGTGCATATAATCTCAAACCTAGTTTTGTTATTATGTGCATATAACTCCACCACACTCTCAACTTTATTTTTCTCCTCCTTTGCACATAATCCACAATCCACTCTCTTTAACCTCTCCACATCCACATTCACCATTTTCTCATTTTCATTTTATTTGTACATAAACTCCTAATTGTCGCGCATAATTTGAGAACCAACACTCGAGCAAAACTCTCCCTACTTTCCCGTTCCTCGTGGGATCGATAATCTTTTATACTATAACTTGATAAAGGTTGTATACTTGCAACTAAGGTAATCACTCAAAATTACCCATCAAGTTTTTGATTGGCCAACCGGTTGGTCAACCGATTGGTTCCCAACCGATTTTGTCTTTTCTTGATTTTTCTTCATGAATTTCTCTTGGATCAATTTGGTATCTTGGGCCTTGGTTTGTCTTCAGATTTGGGCTTCAAATATTGGTAGAAATTCAGAGAATTTGAGTCATTTGGGCTTTTATTCATTATTTCTTTATTAGCCTGCAAAATAAGATAAAAATGATTATTAGTAATATCGTTATTCATATAACATAGGTAATAAGGGTATAAAAAATGTAATTAAAATGTGATAATCAAGAACTCACCAACTCTTCGTGCCAATCTATGGCGAAGAAGTCGACGACAAAGAAGTGGTCATCAAAGAGGTGCACTCAACACATATTGAATTAGAGCCTCGGGATTGGCGGTTTCCTATAATCGATTATGTCCTACACGGTATTCTACCTGAAGACGTAAAGGAGAGGGAATCAATCCGACGAAGAGCACCGAGGTTCTTTTATAACTCAGAGACCCAGACGTTATATCGTCGTGGGTACGACGGCTTGCTGCTTTGATGTCTTTCAAGAAAAGAAGCAGAGGAAGTTCTTAGGGAAGCATATGGTGGAGAGTGCGGCGCACATCAACCTGGTCCCAAGCTTTATGATCGCATCAGAAGAATGGGATACTTCTGGCCAACGATGGTTAATGATGCAATCGAGTACGCTCGAAAATACCACGCGTGTCAAATACACGCAAACTACATGCATCGACCTTCGGAGCATTTGCATCCTTCGGCTACATCGTGGCCTTTCGAGACGTGGGGGATGGTCATCGTGGGTCCTATTTTCCCTCCGTTAGTTAAAGGTGATCGGTTCATCCTCGCAATCACCGACTACTTCTCTAAGTGGGCTGAAGCAATTCCACTAAAAGAGGTGAAGATGAACAACGTCATCAGATTCATCAAGCATCACGTCATCTATCAACACGGTGTGTCAAGGCGGATCGTGCAAGACAACGGTCATCAATTCGTCAGCAATGCCTTCATCAGGTTTTGCGAGAAGTTCAAGATTCAAGACGTCTCGTCGACGGCTTATTATCCGCTGCTAGCGGTTTAGGCGGCGTTCAACAAGACAATCATTAAGATCTTGTCGAAGCTTGTGAAGACCAATAAGCGTGATTGGGATGATAAACTCGGAGAAGCACTCTGGGCATATCGCACCACGATTCGCACACCAACTGGAGCTACCCCATATTCTCTGGTATACGGATGTGATGCGGTGCTCCCATTGGAAATCAAATTCCATCACCGGATCGCCCTACATGGCCCGAGATGGCGGCGGAGGAACAACATAAGAGCGCCTTGAAGAGCTTGAGATGTTGGATGAGAAGCGCCTGGAAGCTCAATAACACATTGAGTTTTACCAAGCCAGAATGTCGAGAGCTTTCAACAAGAGAGTCCGACAGAGAAGCTTCAAGGAAGGAGACCTGGTCCTCGCTGCTCGATGACCGATAATTCTCGACTCCAAGAAGAAAGGTAAATTCGAACCCAAATGGGAAGGACCGTTTGTGATAGACAAGGTCTACTCAAACGGTGCGTACCGCTTAATCACTCAGAATAGCGACAGGCAATTAATGCCGATAAATGGGAAGTTCCTGAAAAAGTACTACCCTTAGTACGTTCGGGATAACCCATATTGAAGGGAAGTTCCTCAGGAAATAATTCTCCATTGTCCTTAAGGATAACCCTAAATCTATCCTCCACCATAAATTTCCTCACCGATCAAACTCATTGGCGGTGAGTCTACTAAACAAAAGTCTTTTTGGTCCAATCCACCAGCAAAATCTCCTCTTAGTTCCTTTCAATGAACAAGAGGCCCACTTTTAAAATTGAGATCCCCTTCTGATAAACAGAAGGATTCCATCTTCCCCACTTCGCTCAAGCCTCTCCATGGTTAGAGCCGAAGTTGGAATTCCCTCTCGATAAACGAGAAAGTCATTTTCAAGATCAGGTAGTGAATCCTATAAAAGCGATAGCTATCTGAATCTTCCCCCCCCACTTCGGTCACACCTTCCCATGGTTAGGGCCGAAGTTGGAATTTCATCTCGATAAACGAGAGTTTCATTTTTAGATCAGATAATGAATCCTATAAAAGTGAAAGTTATCTGAATCTCTTTTTGATTCTCGGAGTGGAGATCCCACTCTTAGTTTCACCCCTTTCGATTCTCGAAGTGGAGATCCCACTTTTAGTTTCTTCCTCCTTAGAGATAGAATATAAAATTCTTCCTCTCCAGGGGCAAGAGATAGGATATAAAATCCTTCCTCTCTTATTTTGGATTCGTCTATACCCTAAAAGAAGATTTAGAGATAGAATATAAAATTCTTCCTCTCCATTATCGGAAGCAGAATATAAAATTCTTCCTCTCGGGGGCAAGAGATAGGATATAAAATCCTTCCTCTCTTATTTTGGATTAGTCTATACCCTAAAAGAAGATTTAGAGATAGAATATAAAATTCTTCCTCTCGGGGGCAAGAGATAGGATATAAAATCCTTCCTCTCTTATTTTGGATTAGTCTATACCCTAAAAGAAGATTTAGAGATAGAATATAAAATTCTTCCTCTCGGGGGCAAGAGATAGGATATAAAATCCTTCCTCTCTTATTTTGGATTAGTCTATACCCTAAAAGAAGATTTAGAGATAGAATATAAAATTCTTCCTCTCGGGGGCAAGAGATAGGATATAAAATCCTTCCTCTCTTATTTTGGATTAGTCTATACCCTAAAAGAAGATTTAGAGATAGAATATAAAATTCTTCCCTTTCCATATCAATTTGATTTTTCATTTACGGTTTAGTCTTTTCTCCGATTGAAGAAGACACCAAGTTTCATCTTGGGGCATTTTATCCGAAGCCTAAGTAGGGATAAGCCAGCCTACCAGCGTTGCGGTTTAGTCTTTTCTCCGATTGAAGAAGACACCAAGTTTCATCTTGGGGCATTTTATCCCAAAGCCTAAGAAGGGATAAGCCAGCCTACCAGCGTTGCGGTTTAGTCTTTTCTCCGATTGAAGAAGACACCAAGTTTCATCTTGGGGCATTTTATCCCAAAGCCTAAGAAGGGATAAGCCAGCCTACCAGCGTTGCGGTTTAGTCTTTTCTCCGATTGAAGAAGACACCAAGTTTCATCTTGGGGCATTTTATCCCAAAGCCTAAGAAGGGATAAGCCAGCCTACCAGCGTTGCGGTTTAGTCTTTTCTCCGATTGAAGAAGACACCAAGTTTCATCTTGGGGCATTTTATCCCAAAGCCTAAGAAGGGATAAGCCAGCCTACCAGCGTTGCGGTTTAGTCTTTTCTCCGATTGAAGAAGACACCAAGTTTCATCTTGGGGCATTTTATCCCAAAGCCTAAGAAGGGATAAGCCAGCCTACCAGCGTTGCGGTTTAGTCTTTTCTCCGATTGAAGAAGACACCAAGTTTTATCTTGGGGCATTTTATCCGAAGCCTAAGTAGGGATAAGCCAGCCTACCAGCGTTGCGGTTTAGTCTTTTCTCCGATTGAAGAAGACACCAAGTTTCATCTTGGGGCATTTTATCCCAAAGCCTAAGAAGGGATAAGCCAGCCTACCAGCGTTGCGGTTTAGTCTTTTCTCCGATTGAAGAAGACACCAAGTTTCATCTTGGGGCATTTTATCCCAAAGCCTAAGAAGGGATAAGCCAGCCTACCAGCGTTGCGGTTTAGTCTTTTCTCCGATTGAAGAAGACACCAAGTTTCATCTTGGGGCATTTTATCCGAAGCCTAAGTAGGGATAAGCCAGCCTACCAGCGTTGCGGTTTAGTCTTTTCTCCGATTGAAGAAGACACCAAGTTTCATCTTGGGGCATTTTATCCCAAAGCCTAAGAAGGGATAAGCCAGCCTACCAGCGTTGCGGTTTAGTCTTTTCTCCGATTGAAGAAGACACCAAGTTTTATCTTGGGGCATTTTATCCGAAGCCTAAGTAGGGATAAGCCAGCCTACCAGCGTTGCGGTTTAGTCTTTTCTCCGATTGAAGAAGACACCAAGTTTCATCTTGGGGCATTTTATCCCAAAGCCTAAGAAGGGATAAGCCAGCCTACCAGCGTTGCGGTTTAGTCTTTTCTCCGATTGAAGAAGACACCAAGTTTCATCTTGGGGCATTTTATCCCAAAGCCTAAGAAGGGATAAGCCAGCCTACCAGCGTTGCGGTTTAGTCTTTTCGAAGCTTGTGAAGACCAATAAGCGTGATTGGGATGATAAACTTCGGAGAAGCACTCGGGCATATCGCACCGATTCGCACACCAACCGAGCTACCCCATATTCTACGGTATCACGGATGTGATGCGGTGCTCCCATTGGAAATCAAATTCCATCACCGGATCGCCCTACATGGCTGAGATGACGACGGAGGAACAACATAAGAGACGCCTTGAAGAGCTTGAGATGTTGGATGAGAAGCGCCTGGAAGCTCAACAACACATTGAGTTTTACCAAGCCAGAATGTCGAGAGCTTTCAACAAGAGAGTCCGACAGAGAAGCTTCAAGGAAGGAGACCTGGTCCTCGCTGCTCGATGACCGATAATTCTCGACTCCAAGAAGAAAGGTAAATTCGAACCCAAATGGGAAGGACCGTTTGTGATAGACAAGGTCTACTCAAACGGTGCGTACCGCTTAATCACTCAGAATGGCGACAGGCAATTAATGCCGATAAATGGGAAGTTCCTGAAAAAGTACTACCCTTAGTACGTTCGGGATAACCCATATTGAAGGGAAGTTCCTCAGGAAATAATTCTCCATTGTCCTTGAGGATAACCCTAAATCTATCCTCCACCATAAATTTCCTCACCGATCAAACTCATTGGCGGTGAGTCTACTAAACAAAAATCTTTCTGGTCCAATCCACCAGCAAAATCTCCTCTTAGTTCCTTTCAATGAACAAGAGGCCCACTTTTAAAATTGAGATCCTTCTGATAAACAGAAGGATTCCATCTTCCCCACTTGGCTCAAGCCTCTCCATGGTTAGAGGCGAGTTGGAATTCCCTCTCGATAAACGAGAAAGTCATTTTCAAGATCAGGTAGTGAATCCTATAAAAGCGATAGCTATCTGAATCTTCCCCCCCCACTTCGGTCACACCTTCCCATGGTTAGGGCCGAAGTTGGAATTTCATCTCGATAAGCGAGTTTCATTTTAGATCGGATAATGAATCCTATAAAAGTGAAAGTTATCTGAATCTCTTTTTGATTCTCGGAGTGGAGATCCCACTCTTAGTTTCACCCCTTTCGATTCTCGAAGTGGAGATCCCACTTTTAGTTTCTTCCTCCTTAGAGATAGAATATAAAATTCTTCCTCTCCAGGGGCAAGAGATAGGATATAAAATCCTTCCTCTCTTATTTTGGATTCGTCTATACCCTAAAAGAAGATTTAGAGATAGAATATAAAATTCTTCCTCTCCATTATCGGGAAACAGAATATAAAATTCTTCCCTTTCCATATCAATTTGATTTTTCATTTACGGTTTAGTCTTTTCTCCGATTGAAGAAGACACCAAGTTTCATCTTGGGGCATTTTATCCCAAAGCCTAAGAAGGGATAAGCCAACGCCTACCACGCGTTGCCGGTTTAGTCTTTTCTCCGATTGAAGAAGACACCAAGTTTCATCTTGGGGCATTTTATCCCGAAGCCTAAGAAGGGATAAGCCAACGCCTACCACGCGTTGCCGGTTTAGTCTTTTATCCGATTGAAGAAGACACCAAGTTTCATCTTGGGGTATTTTATCCCGAAGCCTAAGTAGGGATAAGCCAACGCCTACCAGCGTTGCGGTTTAGTCTTTACCGATTGAAAAAGACACCAAGTTTTATCTTGGGGCATTTTATCCCAAAGCCTAAGAAGGGATAAGCCAGCGCCTACCAGCGTTGCGGTTTAGTCTTTTATCCGATTGAAGAAGACACCAAGTTTCATCTTGGGGCATTTTATCCGAAGCCTAAGAAGGGATAAGCCAGCCTACCAGCGTTGCGGTTTAGTCTTTACCGATTGAAAAAGACACCAAGTTTCATCTTGGGGCATTTTATCGAAGCCTAAGTAGGGATAAGCCAGCCTACCAGCGTTGCGGTTTAGTCTTTTATCCGATTGAAGAAGACACCAAGTATCATCTTGGGGAATTTTATCATGAAACCTAAGAAGGGATAAGCCAGCGCCTACCAGCGTTGCGGTTTAGTCTTTTATCCGATTGAAGAAGACACCAAGTATCATCTTGGGGAATTTTATCATGAAACCTAAGAAGGGATAAGCCAGCGCCTACCAGCGTTGCGGTTTAGTCTTTTCTCCGATTGAAGAAGACACCAAGTATCATCTTGGGGAATTTTATCATGAAACCTAAGAAGGGATAAGCCAGCGCCTACCAGCGTTGCGGTTTAGTCTTTTCTCCGATTGAAGAAGACACCAAGTTTTATCTTGGGGCATTTTATCGAAGCCTAAGTAGGGATAAGCCAGCGCCTACCAGCGTTGCGGTTTAGTCTTTTATCCGATTGAAGAAGACACCAAGTTTCATCTTGGGGCATTTTATCCCAAAGCCTAAGAAGGGATAAGCCAGCCTACCAGCGTTGCGGTTTAGTCTTTTATCCGATTGAAGAAGACACCAAGTTTCATCTTGGGGCATTTTATCCCAAAGCCTAAGAAGGGATAAGCCAGCCTACCAGCGTTGCGGTTTAGTCTTTACCGATTGAAAAAGACACCAAGTTTCATCTTGGGGCATTTTATCCCAAAGCCTAAGAAGGGATAAGCCAGCCTACCAGCGTTGCGGTTTAGTCTTTACCGATTGAAAAAGACACCAAGTTTTATCTTGGGGCATTTTATCCGAAGCCTAAGAAGGGATAAGCCAGCGCCTACCAGCGTTGCGGTTTAGTCTTTTCTCCGATTGAAGAAGACACCAAGTATCATCTTGGGGAATTTTATCATGAAACCTAAGAAGGGATAAGCCAGCCTACCAGCGTTGCGGTTTAGTCTTTACCGATTGAAAAAGACACCAAGTTTCATCTTGGGGCATTTTATCCGAAGCCTAAGTAGGGATAAGCCAGCCTACCAGCGTTGCGGTTTAGTCTTTTATCCGATTGAAGAAGACACCAAGTTTCATCTTGGGGCATTTTATCCCAAAGCCTAAGAAGGGATAAGCCAGCGCCTACCAGCGTTGCGGTTTAGTCTTTTATCCGATTGAAGAAGACACCAAGTATCATCTTGGGGAATTTTATCATGAAACCTAAGAAGGGATAAGCCAGCGCCTACCAGCGTTGCGGTTTAGTCTTTTCTCCGATTGAAGAAGACACCAAGTTTCATCTTGGGGCATTTTATCGAAGCCTAAGTAGGGATAAGCCAGCCTACCAGCGTTGCGGTTTAGTCTTTTATCCGATTGAAGAAGACACCAAGTTTCATCTTGGGGCATTTTATCCCAAAGCCTAAGAAGGGATAAGCCAGCCTACCAGCGTTGCGGTTTAGTCTTTACCGATTGAAAAAGACACCAAGTTTTATCTTGGGGCATTTTATCGAAGCCTAAGTAGGGATAAGCCAGCCTACCAGCGTTGCGGTTTAGTCTTTTATCCGATTGAAGAAGACACCAAGTTTCATCTTGGGGCATTTTATCCGAAGCCTAAGTAGGGATAAGCCAGCCTACCAGCGTTGCGGTTTAGTCTTTTATCCGATTGAAGAAGACACCAAGTTTTATCTTGGGGCATTTTATCCGAAGCCTAAGAAGGGATAAGCCAGCCTACCAGCGTTGCGGTTTAGTCTTTTATCCGATTGAAGAAGACACCAAGTTTCATCTTGGGGCATTTTATCCCAAAGCCTAAGAAGGGATAAGCCAGCCTACCAGCGTTGCGGTTTAGTCTTTTCTCCGATTGAAGAAGACACCAAGTTTCATCTTGGGGCATTTTATCGAAGCCTAAGTAGGGATAAGCCAGCGCCTACCAGCGTTGCGGTTTAGTCTTTACCGATTGAAAAAGACACCAAGTTTCATCTTGGGGCATTTTATCCCAAAGCCTAAGAAGGGATAAGCGGATCCAGCGTTTGTTCAAAAGGAGAAAAAATTATAATCTTTTTGATTGTTCGTTATAAAGCCTTATAAAAAGGTGATCTTTTTTCTGAATCTCGTTTGTAATCCCATAAAGGTATAACTAATTCAGTCAATGACAATCATCCCGACTTTTTCTGCAAACAAGCTGGCGACCACAGTGAGAGCCAACGGTCTCAAGTCAGAGATCGTCGTGTCACAGCCGTAGATCCAAGAAGATCTCCGCTGCAAGGAGAATCTGATGGTCTTTGGACGTCGAATCTCAAGGTGAGGATTTCGATCCCGCCACTGTCAAAGCCCAGCAAACAGTATCCCTCCGGCACCCAAGGCAACCAGAGATAAAGATCTCAACTCCTCAGTCCAAGATCCGACTGATGGCGCGCCGAATCTTTCGAAGAGACGAATCTTTCGAAGAGAGCCCGCCAACGTCGACGCCAGAGTTTGGCTCGCCGATTTGCCAAGGCATTGGAATCGGTGGACGGGATCCGTTACGAGGCGGATCTCAAATCCAGGAGAGGCGAAAAGCCTCAGAAATAAGTGGCTATCGGCTCCGCTAAGCCGTTGACAAATGATTGGGTTCGTGTCAAACGGAACTGATCAACACTTGAGGAACGCATCCGGAGGCGCCATGCACTCCTTGCACACGCGCGAGTTCTGGTCCAAGAGGCCCGAAGGTTGAAGGAGAAAGTGGCCAAGAAGCCCCCGAAGATGCACCAAGTGTGGAGTCCAAATTCCGGATCAACGGCTAAGGCCAAAGCCAAAGTGTTGAATAAGGATTAGTCTCCCCGAGTTGATTCTACGAAGGCTCCGCTACCCCGAGATGGTCTCCATCAAAGGAAGTCCGCTCAACCACCAACTCCACCATCGCCGACTCCACCCAAGTCACCGTCCACCTCAATTCCTGCTTCAGGTGATCCCGCCGATTCATCCCAAAGTAAGAAGACGGTGTTAGAATGCCTCGGTCCCGTGTCTGATGATCGAGGTAAGGTTCTACTCAAGGAGCGCTTGGGCCTGTTGAGGAAGTCCCGGGTCACTCCTAACCCAGGGGGTCGTACCCACCTCGACCACAACAAGAAGGTTCATGCAGCTACTCGCACTGGGCTGCGGGTCCAAGTTCAAGAGTTTTGCTGAAGACTCACACTCGCGAAGGCGTACGTCACGGCGAGTGACCTTTGATGGCCCTAGAAGGGCAGTTCATCCTCAGAAGGAGACTTTATCGTTTGATGATGATGACGTTAGACCTGAGAAGTTGTGCCAACATACGATAGGTTGCTCCGGCATTCATGCCGATGAGTTGTGCTATCGCGCTGGGGGTACGAATAGATCTCGAAAAAGAAGATCCCTGGAGAAAAATATGCATTGCCCGTGCTCCAGATTGATCAAGGCGGTGTTGTCCGAGTGCGATTGCAACAAGATGACTCCGAGCAAATTATCGGTCTTTGATAGGCTTGGCGCCAAGACACCTAAATCTAAATCAAGGCGTTTCCGCAGGGAAAGATTGACGCATCAAGATGACGAATTGCCAAGCGTCTCCATCAATATGACTAGCAAAGGGACGTCGTCGCGTGGCATTCCTGCGGCATCGCAACGGATAACTCGGTTGTGGTCCGGGACCATTAGACGCCCCAACTATGGCAAAGTGCCAAGGAGATTGCCTTGGATAATGGCGTCGGGCGGCTCCGCAATCACCTCCGACAATACGTTATCAAGTGAGGGAAGACCCTGTGAAGCACTCATGATTAGTACAGAGCAAGTAGCCAAGATGCTCGAAGAGGCTTTCACCAAGTAGAAGGAGAATTTTTAGCTTGAAATACAGATGACCATGTAACAAATGAGAGAATTTCAGGACAAGTAAATCTGGTCGTTGTTGAATCGCTGAGGCGAGTCAAGTCGTCGCAATCATGATAACCAAACGGATAGTGACGCAGATGGGGATCAAGGCCGTAATGCCGATGATACCCCTAATGAACAGAACGCCATTGACGATACTGTCGTCCCTCCTCAAAATCACCGGAATAAAGATGTAGGTGAGAATGAGAAGATAAAAGATCTGGAGAGTAAAATCAACACTCTCATTTTCGCTCAAGAGGTGAATAAGACGGGCATACCATATCCATATCCGAGGGAATGGGAATCAATCCCGTATCCGGTGAAGTTCAGCCTAATCAATTTCACGCCGTTCGACGGGAAGGGATCCCCTACTCAGCACCTTATCTACTTCAAGTCCTACTTGGGAGTCATCTCCGGCAACGAGCCCTTGATGGTTCGGTCATTCGTTGGCACCCTTCTTGGAGCTGCCTTCGATTGGTACCGCCGTCTCAAACCTGGAAGCATTAACGGTTGGGATGACATGGAGTCCATATTCCTTGCCAACTTCTTCGACGACGACACCAAAATATCTATCGGGTCGCTTTTGGATGAGAAACAAAAAGACGGAGAAACGGTGGATAACTTCGTCAAGAGGTTTAGAAATAAGGCAATGAATTGCCGGGACCCCATAACTGAGGAGTTCATCCTCCAAACGTGCCACAACAACTTGTCATTGGACGTGTTGGAAGCAATGAGAATAGCACCGTCCAAGACTTAGAAAGACTTGAAGGTACGCGGGGAGTAAGCCGAACGATTCCTGAAGAGGAAGAAGGCGGAAAGAGGACAGCCAACGGCGAGCGCAAGTAAGCAAAACTTCGTCCCACGCGGCAGAGGGAAGGCGCCAGCGAAAACGGTTGATGCAAATCAAACGTTCAGCTGCAGACCCAACAACAGCCGCAACAACAAGCACCACAGCAGTCACGACCCCAATGGCAATAACGATCGCAGAATCAGAAGTCGTCGGAGCCAAGGTTCCCTAAGATTTACTCCTTCAAGGATGATGAAGTTCCCGGTATTTTTAAATACCTTTTGAGAACAATAAAATTCAGTTGCTGCCGATTATAAACTAAGAGGAGACAAAGAAGGTTACAGACCTGAAGTACTGCGCCTACCACAGAGCGGTGCACCACCCGACGAAGTCGTATTATCATCTCAAGGACAAAATTCAGGCCTTGATTGATGTAGGGGTCATTACCCCGAAGCGTCCAAAGAGAAGTAGTGACGATCTCCATCGACCGGATCGGTGCCCTTAGATTGGTTCCAACCGACGCCCGTTGTGAAAGTAGGGATGAAGACGGTAAATGATGACCTTCACGGTCAGCGTGAAAAGGGACTCGTGCCTCATACAGCCCCGAACGGCGAGATCCTTTGGGGTCATCCGGACTTACTCGAAGATGAGCAGTGGGCGACCTCTTTGTCTAAAAAGAAGTCGAAGGGGAGGGGGAAGCTATGTCATGCCGCCGGTGATCTTGGAAAAGGATGATGGCGGAATAATGACACTCCAACTCTCTTAAGAAGAACAGGAAGTCTTCGCCACCAGGAGTGGACATGAGTATCACTACAAGTATCCCGAAGCTCCTAATCCAAACGCAAAGATGTTGACGGAGCTGGGGGTAGCGATGCCTCCCCCTACGCGCACGAAAAAGTTACAGCAGTAGGTGGTCGCTAAAGAAGACACGGCCAAGCGAAAAGAGAAGCAACCCCAATAACAAGAGATTGGGAATTCACCCTTTAATAGGTGAACTCTCCGTTGTGACGCTCATTGCAGGATTGACCACAGCGGGAGAATTTTTTTGAGATGAGACGCGTTGTCCGGCGTCAGAAATTTTCCTTTGACATTCAACCTTCAATCGGCGATTACGACGAGTTGGTTGGCGTCAACATAGTTTATACTCATGCGTCTACTGAGTTTCTGGAATTAGTTTATCCTCATATACCCATTCGGAGGTGGTCGAGTTATCCTTAAAATGTTTTCCAGGAACTTCTCGCCAATATAGGAAATAGTTTATACTCGTATACCTTATTGGAGTATTTCCGGCGGGAAGAAATTGGGGGTTATCGAGTTATCCTTAAGAATATGAAACCATTCTCCAGGAACTTCTCGACAAAAATTAGGAAACAGTTTATACTCGTATATCTGGTTGGAGTATGCTTAGGGTTCGCACAACTCGAACCATATGAGAATTGACCCTCGATGGGTGAAGACCTCGTGTGGGAGAGAGGAATCCGGTGGGGATTCGAGTTTGATCGAATCCTACTTTGACTAGGATTGGCTGAATCCTGCTGAAATCCTATTGGGACTAGGATAAGTGAAATCCTGTTATGACTGGGATAACCGAAATCTTGTTGGGACTGAAATTCCCAAAATCTGTTGTTTGGGATTCCAAATCCTGGGGCTGGGATTAGAAATCTATTGCATTTGGGATTCTAAATCCTAGAATTTGGGATTATCAAAATACTGTTGGGACTGGGATCCTAAATCCTACTGGGACTGGGATTACCGAAATCCTGTTGGGACTGAAATTCCCGAAATCCTATTGCGATTGGGATTCCAAATCCTGCTGGGACTGGGATTACCAAAATCCTGTTGGGACTGGGATTCCAAATCCTGCTGGGACTGGGATTACCGAAATCCTGTTGGGACTGAAATTCCCGAAATCCTGTTGCGACTGGGATTCCAAATCCTGTTGTGACTGGGATTCCAAATCCCCTTTGATTAGGTTTCCAAGTCTTCTTTGATTAGGTTTAGGATTCCATACCCACCGCAACTTGGTTTGGGCAACCCTGCCTTCAACTAGGTTTAGCCAAATCTGCCTTGCTGATTCGCTCGCCAGTCTGGCTGTGACCAACTTTATGTTGGAAATCCACGTCGACAACTTCAGACTCGTGGTGGACTAGTAGACGGCGTCGAGCACGGCTCACGGAGTGTGGCGGGGTGCACGTAGCCAAGTTCGATCTCCCAAGTCTTGATCGTCAGCGGTGACATTCTTATATTGCACATGGCTATTAGCGGTGATGAACTGTTGGTGAGATGTATCTCGGCTAGTGGTGAAGAGACTTCAAGGCTAATGCTCGGATGATTGAGCGGCTTCGGTCCTACGAGCGGCGTAAGACTTCGTCGGCGAGCGATAGGGAGAAAGAGATATCTAGCTCTGCGAAGACGCTCAAGAGGAGAAGCGGTGGCGAAGAAGATGTTGGGCTAGGTTTGTCCACCTTTTCTCTTTCTTCATCTTTCTCCTCTTTTAGGGTTGTTGACGTTATTTTGTCGCTTCAGGTATGGTGGCGAAGTGGAGGATCTTCATGCCTCTCGGTGGAAATCTAGCCGTTAGCGGAAGAAGTTAGTCCATAAAACCCGTTGATCCGTGAGCTTTGTAGCGGACTTAACGGTGATGACCGTTAGCGGAGGAGGTAATGCTTGATCACCTTTGACCACTTAACTCCTTGAATTTAGAACTCATATTCCTTCACTTTTGTGCGGCGGATCGCGAGTGATTCGATCCCCTCACCATGATTTTGCTTCTTTCGAGGAACCCAGCTTCATCCAACGGATGCATGAGTTAAGTGATGGAAGACTCTGCGGAATCCATTGGGATTAATAGGACTACCGATGTAGGACTGATTCAACAATTCGGTATATCTATCATTGGTAATACTCCATTTAGATGGCGAGTCACGAGGTGAATGACTTCGGAACCCGTGCCTCCCTAATTACCTCTATCTTTGCTTGCTCTTTTAGAGAATTGCGGAGGCAAATAAAATCTGGGGTTAAAGAGACAATGCCCTTATAGGAGGTAAATTATCTTCACCGTTCGCGGGTTTCTTAACTTCATTTTCTTCATCTTTGTCTCCTCGTGTCGGACTTCTCACTAGAAGATTTTGATGAAGCGGCTTGCTATGGACATCCACGAAATGGATCGACATTCGATTCTCCTCGAGATGACCATCTTCCCGATGATATATCGCCTGGGCTAAAGATCCCCGAGACTGCTGAGGTTCATTCCTCTAAAGGTATGGGTTCTTTCTCCCATTAAGTGTAGGACTAGCCATTTATGACTAATATAACTACAATTCATTCTGTCATTAGCAGGCATTCCTTATTCTGATGCTCCTTTAGAATTGGTTACCATCTTGCGGCGTACTGGCGAGCGTGCCCGCGAGACCAGCTGCAGCAGTTGATCGTCGATGCGGTTCATGTTTCAATGGATCCGTCAAACCATGAAACGGTGCCAATTGAGCCAGGTACTAGTTATCCAGCTAAGGACGTCTGTACCGGCCTATGATTTAAGATTCTGATGTGCTCACTATCTTATTTTGCAGGGCATATATCTCAGCTTCATGATTTGGCTAAGGCGCTGATCTTGGATGATGATCCTGATCGGCTCATCATTTGCATTGAAGTCCGGTCATTTTTCTCTCTCGTGAACATGGTGATCGACCAGCTTCTTCATAAAGGGCTCTCCCTCCGTCAGTTTAGGCCTATCCTTGATCCGCGGACTATTTTGATAAGGGACGCCGGTTTTTCGGAGTTAGCCCAGGCCATCGTCGATGATCTTGATCGCCTGGAACTCGATCTTCAAAAGCTACGGGAGCCGTAAGCGACGGGTGCTTCATCATATGTGGCTGATCGAATGGGCCCTCGTCTGGATGTGTGGCATAGCGCTCGAGTTCTTAATGAATTGAGGTCGAGGTGAGGGTGAGTAAATCGAGTTAAAGGCTGTCCTCGTAGAAATCGGCATCCTTGAGCTACATCGATTCTCTTATTGCTTCTAGTGAGGTAGAGATAAGCGGCTCAAGCGAGAACTCAAACAAAGGAAGAGGACATAGAAACTGCGGTGACCGGAGAAAGGAAGCTGGACTCTCCTATCTAAGAAGGCTGGAGCTCTCGAACAAAAATTGGTGAAGTTGAGGAGAAGCTGCCTGAGATCTTTGAATCACGAATGAGGCATCTTTCAAAGCGAGTTACGGAGGAGCTCCATCAAGCTTACAACAATGAGTTGTCCAATTTGGAACAACAAATCTTGTGTCGTAAACTTAATATTTGAATGCACGTAGTGTGAAAGACTTGATTCTCCATTAGTGAATAAAACTCTATCCTCCTTTTGTCAATATTCATTGTGGTTTCACTGCGGCAATTAGGATTTTTGGCAAACCCTCGACCATCAGCGGTTTGATTAGCCTTTACCGATTACCGTTTGAATCGGGCTGGCGTCGCGGATTGTCTAACCGTTCCACCGCATAGCGTTGTGCTAAAGAATGAGACTCTTTTAGACTTAATGCTACGATGTTGAATACGTAAGCTTCGTCATCTTTTACGGAAAGAGACTAACCGGCAACGCGTGGTAGGCGTTGACTTATCCCTTCTTAGGCTTCGGGATAAAATTCCCCAAGATGATACTTGGTATCTTCTTCAATCGGAGAAAAGACTAAACCGGCGACGCGTGGTAGGCGTTGACTTTAAGGTTATTAGCCAACCCGACCATCAGCGGTTTGACTAGCCTTTATCGACTACCGTTCGAGTCGGGCTAGCGTGCGGATTGTCTAAATCCGTTCCGCACGTAATGTTGTGCTAAGAGAATGAAACTCTCTTAGACTTATTGCTATGATGTTGAATACATAGACTTCGTCTTTTATCGAGGAATAGACCACCGGTGCATGTGTTACATGCGGACTTACCAAGCCGGGATAAAATTCCCCAAGGTAAACTTGTTGTCTTCTTCGGTCAGAGAAAAGACTAAACCGGCAATGCGTGGTAGGCGTTGGCTTATCCTTCTTAGGTTTGGGATAAAATGCCTAAGATAAAACTTGGTGTCTTCTTCAATGGAGAAAAGACTAAACCGGCAATGCGTGGTAGGCGTTGGCTTATCCTTCTTAGGCTTGGGATAAAATACCCGAGTCGAACTCACGGTGTCTTCTTCAATCGGAGAAAAGACTAAACCGTACACGAAAGATCAAATTGATGTGGGAAAGGAAGAATTTTATATCCTGTTTCTCGATGATGGAGATGAAGAATTTTATATTCTATCTCCAAGTCTTCTTTTAGGGTAAAGACGAACCCAAAACAAGAGAGGAAGGATTTTATATCCTATCTCTTACCCATGGAGAGGGAGAATTTTATATTCTATCTCTAGGAAGGAAGAAACTAAAAGTGGGATCTCCACTTCGAGAATCGGAAGGGGTGAAACTAAGAGTGGGATCTCCACTCCGAGAATCGGAAGGGGGTGAAACTAAGAATGAGATCTCCACTCCGAGAATCGAAAAGAGATTCAGATAATTTTCACTTTTATAGGATTCATTATCTGATCTGAAAATGAAATTCGTTTATCGAGATGGAACTCCAACCGGCCCTAGCAGGTGGGAAGGCATAGCAGAAGTGGGGAAAAGATCGGATAGCTATCGCTTTTATAAGATTAAGCTACGATCTTGAAATGACTTTCGTTTATCGAGAGGAAATCCCAACCGGCTCTAGCAGGTGGAGCGGCAGGCGAAGTGGGAAGATGGAATCATACGTTTATCGAGAAGGGATTATAATTTTGAAGGTCGGCCTCTTGTTCATTGAAAGGAATCAAGAGGGACTCTCTGGTGGATTGGACGAGCGATTTTTGTTTAGTAGACTCACCTTGATGAATTTGATCGATGAGAATTTGGTGGAGGACAAACTTAGGGTTATCCTCAAGGGCAGCGGGGATTATTTCTCGAGGAACTTCCCTTCAATATGGGTCATCGAATGTACTAAGGTAGTACTTCTTGAGAATTTCCCATTTATCGGCATTAATTACTGTCGCCATTCGAGTGATTAAGCGATGCATACTTGGTTTGAGTAGACCACATCTATCACAAGCGGTCCTTCCATTGGGTTGAATTTACCTTTCTTCTTGGAGTCGAGAATTATCGATTAGCCGGCGAGACCAGTCTCCTTCCTTGAAGCTTCTGCGTCGGACTTTCTTGTTGAAAGCTCGGCGTTACGGCTTGGTAAAACTCAATGCGTTGTTGAGCTTCGGCGTTTCTCATCAACATCTCGAGCTCTTCAAAGCGTCTCGATGTTGTTCCTCGTCGTCATCTCGGTTGCGAGGCGATCGAAGTGATGGAATTTGGATTTCCAATGGGAGCACCGCTTCACATCCTTATACCGAGAATATGGGGTAGCTCGGTTGGCGTCGCGAATCGTGGTGCGATATGCCCGAGTGCTTCTCGAGTTTATCATCCCAATCCGCTTATTGGTCTTCACGAGCCGACAAGATCTTAATGATTGTCTTGTTGAGCGCCGGCTAAACCATTAGCGGCGGGATAATAAGCCGTCGGCGAGGCGTCTTGAATCTTGAACTTCATAAAACGATGAAGGCATTCTTGTGAATTGAGGACCGTTGTCATGCGATCCGCCTTGGCACACCGTGTCGATAGATGGCGTGATGCTTGATGAATCGATGGCGTTGTTCGTCTTCACCTCTTTTAGTAGAATTGCTTCAGCCCACTTAGAAGTAGTCGGTGATTGCGAGGATGAACCGATCACCTCTAGCGGCGGAGGAAAATAGGACCCACGATGTCCATCCCCTACGTCTCGAAAGGCCATGAAGTAGCCGAAGGATGCAAATGCTCTGGGGGTCGATGCATGTAGTTCGCGTGTATTTGACACGCGTGGCACTTTCGAGCGTACTCAATTGCATCATTAACCATCGTTGGCCAAAAGTATCACATTCTTCTGATGCGATCATAAAGCTTGGGACCAGGTTGATGTGCGCCGCACTCTCCACCATGTGCTTCCCTAAGAACTTCCTCTGCTTCTTTGCTTGAAAGACATCGAAGCAGCAAGCCGTCGTACCCACGACGATATAACGTCTGGGTCTCTGAGTTATAAAAGAACCTCGGTGCTCTTCGTCGGATTGATTCCCTCTCCTTTACGCCTTCAGGCAAAATACCGTGTAGGACATAATCGATTATAGGAAATCGCCAATCCCGGGGCTCTAATTCAATTCGGGTTGAATGCACCTCTTTGATGACCACCTCTTTGTCGTCGACTCCTTCGCCATATATTGGCATGAAGAGTTGGTGAGTTCTCCGATGATGTTGCTTTCGGACTCGGGAGGTTAGCTAGCGATACGCTAATGCAGCTAATGCGTCGTATCGTTCTTAAAGTGGGATGTACTCAATGAAGAATTCTTGAGCGAATCGCCATCTCGATAGGCTGCTTTCGGTGATGCGGAACCAAGTCAGGATTCGACTTCAAGTCCCCGAACTGTTTGACTATAAGTTGAGAATCTCCAAAAGCTTGAGATATTCTACCCCCCGCTCTTTGGCAAAACTGAGTCCCATAAGTAAGGCATTGTATTCACCCATATTATTGGAGCGCGGTTCGGTTAGCGAGTAAGCCAGCGGCATCCGTGTTTCCGGAAACTAAGACAACTCAACTCTGCGAAAATCTTAGAACATCGGGGGTGCTTGCTCGTTGGTTGCTCAAAGCTCTGTCAAAGTATAGGCGCCATATTTCTTTGATGTGGCGTAGTGTTGACCTCGTGGGATTCATCGGCAAGTCATCATACAACTTCGGTAGTATCCTTTATTGGATTAGGCGCCAAAAGATGTAAATTTCTTGTCCCTTGACCGATTTACGTTGCTTGATGTGCGAGGTCATATTGGGACAAGAGCAAGGCCCATTCCACAGCGCCAATTCATAGAAATTTGGTTCGTCATAAATATTAGGACGGGGTTTACGCCGAAAATAACGTAGATCATCTGTCCAACTAAGTAGTGTCGCGTCTTTTGAACCTACTAACGTCCGCCTGAGATAATACACCGCTTGCTCGTGACCGTTGTCATCGTCTTGCACGAGCAAAGCGCTTAACGAGTGGTTCATCGCCTTGATGTAAATCAAGAATGGTTTACGACTTGATTACAGCGAGCGGGAGGATTAAGCTAGATATGCTTTGATATCCTCGAATGCCTTTTGACAGGTGTCGTCCCAAACAAATGATACTTCTTTCTTGTTTAGCTTGGAGAATGGCTGATATTTCCCGGAAAGGTTTGATATGAACTGCCAGATGTACGCTAATCGCCCTTGTAACCCTCTGAGTTCTCTTAAGCTTCTCGGGGGTTGTAAATCGTTTATCGCCTTCACTTTATCTGGGTCAATGTGAATACCCTTAGTGGTGACAACGAATCCAAGGAATTTACCGCTGGACATTACGAGAAAAGATTTAGTGGGATTCATCTTTAACTGATGACTCCGCATGAGATTGAATGCCGTTCTTAGGTCTTTGATGTGGTCATTCTTGTCGCGGTTTTTCATGACTAGATCATCGACGTAGCATTCAACCGTCTTCCGAAGATGTTCGTGAAAAATCTTCGTCATGGCTCGCTGATATGTGGCGCCCGCGTTCTTCAGGCCAAGCGACATGACCGTGTAGCGAAGACAGGGGAGTTGAATGCGTGTGTTTCCGTCATCACAGGTGTATCTTGATTTGATTATAACCTGAAAAGCCATCCATGAAAGACATTCTCTCGAATCCGCACGTGTTGTCAATGATGAAATCCGTGATTGGAAGAGGAAAATCATCTTTTGGGCATGCGGCGTTCAGATCCCTATAGTCGACGCAGACTCTGATTGTCCCATTTTTTTTTGGATCCGAAACAATATTTGACACCCACTCTGGGTGCTGCACTTCCCTGATAAAACCAGACGTTATGAGCTTCTTTACCTCCACCACGATTGATTCCATGATTTGCGAACGAAATCATTTTTGCTGTTGTTTGACTGGTTTGACATCCGGCTTGATATTGAGGCGATGGTTTGACATCCGTCATTATTAGTGTCGACATATTTCAGACACTGATGAAGAGTGGAGGGGACTATAATATTATTATGGATCCAAGGCCGACCCAATAATAAGTTATAAGAAGTTTTCGCATCGATCACATAGCATGTGACTTCGGACTTCAAATCACCCATTTGGCACTTTATTCGGATTTTACCAAGTGGTAGAGACCCAGTGTTAAATCAAGTAAATCAATACTGTAGATGCCAGCTTAATGGCAGGAATCTTGAGTTTGTACATCAAGCGGAGGGGCATGATGCTCACAGCGGAACCCGGATCAACTTGGATCCGGTTGACTTTGCTGGAGCCAATGTACCCGGTAAAATATAGTGGCCTATCGTGTTTGGAATTCTTCATCTGCATATCCTCCTTAGTGAAAGTTATGCAAGGGATGTGCTTGGTGGTGAGATTGCACTGCTGGGCCAAAGATTTAGGCAGCTCGTGACTTGGCTCAACTTGAGTGAGAAATACTTCCGAGTCAGCCAAGGCTTCCTGTAACGCCTCTCTAGTTTCTTTTGATAACCGCAGTAGCTCGTAAAGCGTTATCCTTGCCGGGATATTAGCCAGTTGAGCCATAATGTTGAAGCGTCTTGAGGAGTTTGAACTTTCCGGTTTATCTCTTCCAATCGGACGATTGAAATGAGACTGCTTCGGAACTTGACCCTCCTGTTGTTGGGGTTGCTTCTCTTTTAATTTGGCCGTATTTTCTTTAGTGACCACTACTGCTTTGTGACTTTTTAGCGCAGCGTAGAAGTCATTGCTACCCGGCTCCGTCAGCGTCTTTCACGTTTGGATTAGAACTCAGGGATATTGTAGGCTGTACTCTTGTCCACTCCTGGTGGCGAACTTATTGTTCTTCTTCAGAAAGTTGGAGCGTCATTATCTGCTCATCATCCTTCTCAAGGATTACTGAAGTAGCATGACATAGCTTGCCCTTCCCTTTCGATTTCTTCTTAGACGAAGATGTAAGCCTTGCTCATCTTTAAGCAAATCGGATGAACCCGAGGATCTAGCCATTGAGTGTGTGAGGTACAAGGCCCTTCTCCGCGGCCCGACCGTGAGGGTCATTGTTCACCGTCTTCATCCCAACTTTCACAACAGGTGTCGGTTGGATCCAATCCAAGGGCACCGATCCGAAGCTGATGGAGACTGCATTCGCCCCTACTTTCTTCTCTTTGGACACCTTTGGGGTAATGACCCCTACATCAATCAAGGCACGGATTTTGTCCTTGAGATGATAACGACCGTCGGGTGGTGCACCGCTTCTGTGGTAGCCTGATGCCAGTCCGTAACCTTCTTTGCCTCCTCTTGGTTCTGTCGGCAAGCTGGATTTTATTGTTCGAGAAGGTATTTAAAAATCAGGGAACTTCATCATCCTTGAAGGAGTAAACCTTAGGGAACCTTGGCTCCGATGACTTACGATTTTCGCGGTCGTTGTTGCCATTGAGGTCGTGGCTAGCTGCGGCTTGTTCTTTGTGGTTGTTGTTGAGGCTCTGGTGGAGCGTCGATTCGCATCAGCGTCTTTCTTTGGCGCCTTGTCCTTACGCGGGACAAAGTTACGCTTGTGGGCATTCACGGTTGGTGACCTCTCTCCGCCTTCTTCCTTTTAGGAATGGCTCGGCTTGCTCTCGGCGTATCTTCAAATCCTTCTAGGTCTCGGATGGCTGTTCCCATTGCTTCCAACCGTCTAGTGACGGGTTGTTGTGGCGTTTGGAGGATGAACTCCTCGGTTATGGGGTCGGCAATTCATTGCCTTATTTACGAACCTCTTGGCGAAGTTGTCCATCGTTTCTCCGTCTTTGTTTCTCATCTAAGGCGACCCGATAGATGCCGGTGTCATCGTCGAAGAAGTTGGCAAGGAACTTGGACTCCATGTCATCAACCGTTAATGCTTCTGGTTTGAGGCAGTACCAATCGGCGGCTCCACGGAGGTGCCAGCGAATGACCGAACCATCAAGGGCTCATTAGGAGATGACTCCCAAGTGGGACTTGAAGTAGATAAGGTCTGAGTAGGTGATCCCTTCCGTTGAGCGGTAAAGTTAATTAGGTTGAACTTTGCGGGATCGGGATTGATTCCATTCTCTCGGATATGGGCGCGGTATGCCGTCTTCTTCACCTCTTGGCGAGAAATGAGAGTGTTGATTTTACTCTCGGATCTCTTATCTTCTCATTCTCACGTATCTTTGTCTTGGCGGTTTTGAGGAGGAGCGGCGGCATTGTCACTAACGTTCTGTTCGTTAGGGGTGTCATTGGCGTTGTGGCCTTCATCCCCATCTGCGTCATTTGTCCAGATTGGTTATCATGGTTCACGATGACTTGACTTCGCCTCGGCGATTTAACAATAGCGAGTTTGCTTGTCTTGAAATTCTCTCATTTGTTGCATGGCCATCGCATTTCAAGGCTGGAAATTCTCCTTACGTTTGGCGAGAGCCTCTTGAGCATCTTGGCCACTTGCTCGCACTAATCATGAGTGCTTCGCGAGTCGTCCGTCACTTGATAGCGTGTTGTCGGGCGAATCTGAGCCGACATCGGCGGTTCATCATCGAAGGCGATCTCCTTGGCCTTGCCATAGTTGGGCGTCTAATGGTCTCGGACCTTAGCCGAGTCATTCGTTCGCGATGCGTGGGAATGCCAGCGGCGGCGTCCCTTTCTTTGGTCATGTTGATGGTTGCTCGGCAATTCATCACCTTGAGTCTTGGTCTCCTCTTGCGTAGCGCCTTGGCGGACTCGGGCATCTTCGCACCAAGCACATCAAAGGCGACAATTTGCTCGAGTCGTCTTATTGCAATCGCTTTTCGGACAACATCGCCTTGATCAATGCGGAGCATGGGCAATGCATGTTTTCTCGGTGGTCTTCCTTTTGAGATCTACTCGTACCCCGGCCGATAGTATAACTCGCCGGCATGAATCGGAGCAACCTATCGTGGTTGGTGCGACTTCTCGAGTCTAACATCCTCGTCATC